>CM020234.1:7264660-7877400 GCA_009819775.1 Phoenicopterus ruber ruber
CAGGCTCGGCCCCCCGGCCCCAGTGCGGTGCAGGGTGTCAGGGCTCTGTGGGGTTTCATACCAGTCTGCAGGCTGGGGGCTGCCCTGCTTGGCCTCTCCGGGATCCAGGCCTCTCAAAATCCTGTTATATCCAGCACTGAAATCCCTCTCTGCCCTTCCTGGGTGCTGAGGGCAGGGCAGGGCTGCCTGCGACCCCCAGGAGGGGCTGCAGGGATGGAGGGACCTGGGGATGCAGGGATGGAGGGATGTGGGGATGTAGAGACTCAGGGATGAAGAGGAGCAGAGGTGGAGGGACATAGGGGTGAAGGGATGCAGGGATGAAGATGGGAAGGGATGCAGGGATGAAGACGGGCAGGGATGTAGGGGGGAGGGATGCAGGGCTGAAGAAGGGCAGGGATGCAGGGATGTGGGCACACAGGGAGCAGGTTGCGGATACCACGAGGGGATCACACCCGGCTCTGACGGACCCTGCAGCCCCCGGCTCCCCACCGAGCGCCCGTACCCGGCTGCTCCCGGCTGCTCCCGGCCGGGCCGGGCCGTGCCGCGGTGCGCGGTGCCGGGAGGTGGCAGCAGCGGCCGAGCGCGGGGCCGGGCTGCGGGGGGGCGATGCCGGCGGGTGGGGTGTCCCCGCGGGACGGCGCCAGTCGTGGGCTCCGCGGGCATCCCCGCCGCTCTCCGGCCCTTCCTCCGGCTTCAGCCCTTCCCGGGCCGCGGGGCCGCGCTCGGGGGCTCCTGCGGAGGGGAGAGGGGCTGCCCCCCACCCAGCCCTCCCGGGGGGGGGGGCACGCGCGGGTGGGGTCTGACACGGGTGGGGTTCGGACACGGGTGGGGTTCAGACACGGGTGGGGTCCTGCTGTGCTCGGCTCCTGGGGTCCTGCCTCCTCCCGCAGCTCCTCTGCATCGCCGGGGAGCGCCCAGCCGTGCTGGCACAGAGCCCTTCCCTGAAATACTTGTCCAGATATGGGCTGTAAACAGAGTTTTTCTCTCCTTGCAGCCGCCGCAGGGCTCCCTGGGGCTCCCCGTGTCCCCCCACCCCCCGTTGCTTCTTTCAGGTGCTGCTGGAAATGCTCACCCCCGACCCTCTTGCTGCACCCTGCCAGAGCCCTCCTGGAGGTCCCCCGGGAGCAAGGGGACGGCGTGGGGAGCCAGCGAGAGCAGCCGCCCGGCCAGGCCCTCGCCCCGCCGCGGGTGGGTGCAGGTTTGGCCACGCGCGGCACCGGCCCCTCGCCAGGGCTCCGGTGCCACCGCAGCGAGGGGTGCCCGGCACCGCTGGTGGGGTGCCCGGAGTTGTTGCTCCCCAGGACGCGGCCTCCTCCCAGCCTGCGCTTGCTCCCAGAGCTGACGGCCGTATTTACGGATTGCGTGGTTAACCAGTGGTTTTGGTCAAATGTCCCAAAGGCCCCGGGGCTGCCTGCGGCTCGGACACGTTGCAGACACGCCTGGGGGGCTGCCACGGGGGGCAGCCTCGGTGGGACGTGGCTCGGTGGAGTGGGCTGCCTTGGCCTGTGATGGGGGAGAGCCATGAGCCCCACGGCCATGAGCCCCCCTGGCCATAACCCTCCCTGGACACGAGCCCCCCCTCAGCCACAAGCCCTCCTGGCCTTGAGCTCCCCTGACGATGAGCCCTTTGGCTACAAGCCCCCCGGCCACAAGCCCCCCTGGTCATGACTTCCCCCACCCATGAGGCCCCTCGGGCCACTTGCCCACCCCTCCACTTGCCCACCACGCACCCACGTGCCGGGCACCGCGGGGGACCCGACGCCGAGCTGGCAGGGGGCACACGGGGATGCCCAGGAGCATCCTCGGGGAGGGGGTACCGGGGGTGTCCCCCGGCCTCTCGCCCCCCCCGGCCGTGGACTGTGCGGGGCTGTTTACCAATATCAGCTTTATTTAAAGAAACCCAACCCAAACCCGCCCCCGGGGCTCGCAGCGGCGGCGGGGCCGGGCCGGGGGCGGGGGCGGGGGTGCGCTGAGCGCGGCGGGTCTCAGCCCGCCCCTTCCCCGCCCGCCGCCGCCGCCGCCATGGGCGCCGCGGGGCCGCTCTGCGCCCTGCTCCTGCTGCTGGGCACCGGCACCGGCACCGGCACCGCGCCCGGGCCCGGCCCGGCGCCCCCGCGGGTGGTGCTCGCCCTCCTGGCCCGGAACGCCGAGCACTCGCTGCCGCACTGCCTGGGCGCCCTGGAGCGCATGGACTATCCCGCGGGGAGCATCGCCCTGTGGTGAGGGAGCGGGGACCCCGCGGGGAACGGGGACCCCGTGGGGAGCGGGGATCCGGGGGGAGGAGGAGGAGGAGGAGGGGGCTGTGGGGGAATGGGGACCTTGGGGGGAGCCAAGATGTTGGGGTCACAGGGACCCGGGGGTAATGGGGAGCCCCGGGGAATGGGGATGCTGGGGGAGGAACGGGGGTCCTGGGGAATAGGGGGGACTGTGGGGGGGATGGGGAGCCGGGAGTAGTGGGGCCCCAAAGGACAATGAGGGAAGAAGAATGGGGAGCTGGGGGGGGGGAGGGCTGGAGACTCGGGGTGATCTTGCAGTAACGGGGGCCTGGGTGGGGGGAACAGAGATCCAGGGGAATGGGGACCAGGGGAGGGGGAATGGGGACCCTGGGGGGAACCGGGATCCCCGGGAGGAACAGAGACCCTGGTGGTAACAGCCCCCCCAGCCCCACAGGGTGAGAGTGGCTCTGTCCCACAGTGTGGGACCCAGCAGGGACCCGGGAGGGGCTGGGCTGGGTGCTGCCCCACGGCGAGGGGGCAGGACCCCCCCCCACCTTTCCCCTCCCGAAGCTGTGGGGCTGGCGAGGGAGGGGAGCCGAGCCCTGGGCTTGGGGGGACTCTGCATCATCGGGGACAGACGCTGCCTTTCCCCTCCCTGCAGGGCTCAGCCCCAGCCCCCCCTTCCCCAAAGACACCCCCCAAACCCCCTTTTACCGTGCTGGGAGGGGTGGCTGGGAGAGGAGCCCCCGTTCCTCCTCTTCCTTGCTCCTCTGCTGCTGCCGCGTCCCCGCCATCTCTTGCCTGAGCTCGTCGGAAACTTTTCTGCAGCTGCTTTTGCGGGGGACTGAGGCGGGGGCTGGTGGGGGGGTCTTGGCAGGGGGGTCCAGGCTGGGGCGGGGGGCAGCTGCTGGCAGATGGGGAATGGAGGGCCCTCGCCTTCATCTGTGGCAGCCCCTGGGACCCCCTGATCACAGAGCCCTGCGGGGTGTTTCAAGAGCATCTGATTTCTTTGCCACCTGCCTGCCAAGCCGGGAGCTGGGGGGCAGCAGGCCCTGCCTTGTCCCCCACATCCCAGGGGGTCCCCACAGTGTCAATGCCTGGGGGGCAGCTTGGGGGCTCTGCGACGGGCCAAGGGGGCTGAGGAGTGCAGGGACTTGGGAGTCGCGCCCAGTGCAACGTGGGGCTCAGCCCTCTCTGTGCTGGGGTCCCCACGAGCATCATCGCGAGGTCGGATGGGAGAGTTGGGGACGGCATCTCTGCCTGCTGGGGGAAGGTTTGGGGAGGGGGATTTTTGCTGCCGGGGGCCTTTCCTCCAGCTGCCGGAGCCGCAGGGCGCAGCAGGGTGCACAGGCAAGGTGATGAAGGCGCTGTGCTCCGATGCTGTTCACAGCGGGCAGCCGCAGGGCTGGGGTGGGGAGAGCACGGCCGGGGCTGCTGCCGGGCTGCAGGACAGGGGGGAGAGCTGCGGGACAGCCCGGCTGGCGGGCGGCAACAGGGAAGAAATTACCCGGTCGTGTTCCCCCTCCTGCCAGCGCAGCCTCGGCTCCTTCAAATTACACGTTACATTCCCAAGTGAGTCTGTTGCTGGCTCAGCCTCTTGGCCGTGGGAGTGTTTCTAGCATGGGGAGGGGGCCGTGGTTGTCCCTTTGAGGGGGGCATCCCCAGAGGCTGATGTCCCCCTGTCCCAGGTGCGCGACAGACCACAACTCGGACAACACGACAGCGATGCTGCGGGAGTGGCTGGGGGCGGTGGGGAAGGACTATCACTCCGTGGCCTGGAAGGAGCAGGAGGAGCCCAGGTGAGGCTGGGGGGTGCTGGGGGGGCAGATGTGGGCTGAGAGGGGCTCCCGGGGCAGCACCCCACTCCCCAGACAGGGATGCTGCCAGGAGGAGCCGTTGGCGAGGCAGAGCTGGGCTGACTCAGCCGGCTGGCACAAGGCGGCGTGCACCGAGTTTGTGCGTTCCCAGCAAGCGGGGTTAACCCCTGCCTCCCCCCGCCCCAGCTCCTACCCCGATGAGCTCGGGCCCAAGCACTGGAGCGACAAACGCTACGAAAACCTGATGAGGCTGAAGCAGGAGGCTCTCACCTACGCCCGGGAGCAGCGGGCGGACTACATCCTGGTAAGGGACATGGGCTGTCAGCGGGGCGGGGGCCGAGGTGAGCGTCCCCACGCCTCCAGGACCTGTGCCGTCCCCCCAGTTTGTGGACACCGACAGCATCCTGACCAACAACCAGACCCTCAAGTTTCTCATGGCGCAGAACAAGTCAGTGGTGGCCCCCATGCTGGACTCACAGACCTTCTACTCCAACTTCTGGTGTGGCATCACGCCCCAGGTACATCCCTGGAAAGCCCCAGGGAAGGCCCCCCCATGGCATGGGGTGGAAGAGCCCCCCACCATGGAGGCATCATGCCGGTGTGCCACAGGGGTACTACCGCCGGACGGCTGACTACTTCCCCACCAAGAACCGGCAGCAAGTGGGCTGCTTCGCTGTCCCCATGGTCTACGCCACCTTCCTGATCGACCTGCGGAAGGAAGAGACGTCACGGTTGGCTTTCTACCCACCCCATCCCAACTACACCTGGGCCTTCGACGATATCATCGTCTTCGCCTACTCCTGCCAGGCAGCCGGTGAGGGCGGTGGGGGGCTGGGGTGGGGGGGTCTGGGTGTTGGGGGGGCCACGGTGCTCACCCATCCCACCTGGCAGGCGCGGAAGTCTATGTGTGCAACCAGCAGCGCTTCGGCTACATCAACGTCCCCGTGAAGGCCCACCAGACGCTGGAGGACGACCACGCCAACTTTGTGCATCTCACACTGGAGGCCATGGGTGAGGACACCTGGGTGGTGGGGTCCGGAGGTGTCCCCTGCCCCAGGGGTGATGGGGACACCTGTGGCAGGGCTGTTGGCACTGGTTCCTGGCCAGGGCGGTCTGGGCTCCACCTAAGGGGTGTCCCCTCTCTCTGCAGTGGATGGCCCCCCCATGCAGCGCTCCAGGCACATTTCCCTCCTCCCCAAGCCACTCACGAAAATGGGCTTTGATGAAGTAAGTGCCCAACGGACCCCTCCATGTCTCTCTGTCTGTCCCTCTGGCTGCATCCATCTGTGGCAAAGCCTGCCACAGGCTTTGGCCAAGCCCGCCACAGGCTTTGGCCAAGCCCCCTGTCCCCCATCCCATGATGGCCAGCAAGCTGTCCCCCACCCCGTGACAACATGCCCCCTTGGTGGGGCTCTCCCCTTCCTCCCTAGATCTTCCTCATCAACCTGGTGCGGAGGCCAGACCGGCGCCAGCGGATGCTGGCATCCCTGCAGGAGCTGGAGATCGCCCCACGGGTGGTGGATGCTGTGGATGGGAGGTGACCGTGGGGGAACATGTCCCTGCTCTGCCAGCCCCCCGGTATCACCCTGGGGAGGGGACGGGGGGTCGTTGGGGGGTGACGCCTTGCTGATGCAGCCCTTTGCCTTGCAGCACCCTCAATAGCAGCGACATCAAGGTGCTGGGGGTGGACCTGCTCCCTGGCTACTATGACCCCTTCTCCGGCCGCACGCTCACCAAGGGCGAGGTCGGCTGCTTCCTCAGCCACTACAACGTCTGGAAGGAGGTATGGGGCCATGGGGTCCCTAAGGGCCACCGGCATGGGGCAGGGACCACATGAACATCACCAGGGCTCTGGAGGACCTGGGGAGGGGGGTGGCCTGCAGGGTGGGTGGACCTGGTATGGTCCAGTATGGCCCAGTGCGGTGCTTGGATGGGCTTGTACCTCTGCCCCCTGCCTGCAGATCGTGTCCCGGGGGCTGGAGCGGTCGGTGGTATTTGAGGATGATGTGCGCTTCGAAGCCTCCTTCCCGGCGCGGCTGCGGCAGCTGATGGAGGAGCTGGAGCGGGCGCAGCAGGACTGGGACCTCATGTAGGTGCTGGGGCCAGGGGGACGTGGGGTGGGGGTCCCCGGGGCCGGCTCTCATGGCTCACCGGCCACCCCACAGCTACCTGGGGAGGAAGCAGGTGAATGCGGAGGACGAGGCACCCGTGGAGGGTGTGCGAAACCTGGTGGTGGCTGGGTACTCGTACTGGACACTGGCCTATGCCATCTCCCGCCGCGGGGCACAGAAGCTGCTGGCCGCCGAGCCCCTCTCCAAAATGCTGCCGGTGGACGAGTTCCTGCCCATCATGTACGACAAGCACCCCAAGTAAGGAGCAGGGGGTGCAGGAGGGGTGCTGGTGGGGCGACGCGGTCATTTCGGTGATGGAGCATGTGTTTCTTCTCTGCCATCACCATCCCAACCCGTTCCCCCCCCCCCCGGTGTTACTCATGCTGGAGGAAAACATCTGTAGCATGAGCTCATTCTTCTCCGGCCGCTGCCTGGCTGCCAGCCCCTGGAAAATGGCCCTTTGCCAGCGTGGGGTGGGGGGACGGTGGCGGGGATGGAGACGGGGCTTGATGTTGGTCCCACAGCGAGGGGGGAGCAGTCCCCTGTACCCCAGCGCTGGTGGGCTGCGTGGACCCCTGCCCCTGGTTGTGGGTCTCAGCCCAATCTTGGGGCACCTCCCTGCCCCTCTCCCCAGGCGGGGGTCAGCGGCAAGGCTGTGGCTGGGGAGGAGAGAGGCAGTTCAGGGGGTGGGTGAGCACCAGTGGCCGAGTGTCCTGGGGAGAGGGGGTGGGAAAACCAGCAAGCAGGATGGCAAAACGGGGATTAGGAGTGTAAAAGGGAGGCTGGAGGTGGATGGAGGGGCGGATTAGTGCTCTGGATGTGAACCAGGAGCAGCTGGGAGTCCCATGCTCGCCGGGATAACGGCACCAGACAGCCCTGGCCTGGAGCCAGGCTGGTGGGACGCTGTGCCGGACACCCCCTCCGTGCCAGGGCCGGCCCCATGCCACCGAGGCTGGTGGGGAGAGCCGGTCCCTGTCCCCTCCATTTTTTCCTCCACGGTCCCTCCCTCGCTGGGCTCTGCAGGCAGCAGCGGCGCAGGGCAGCCCCCCAGCTCGGCTGCCTTCCCTGGACCCCGCTCCCCTGTGTCCCTCCCCATCACCTGCCCCGCACGGTGCCTTCCCTGGGTGGCTGGTACGGCTTTCCCAGCCCTTTTTTCTCCGCCAGGCCATGCTCTGTAAGCCAATTTCTCCTCTTGGGTCCACTCCCCTTTCCCCAGTGAGGATTACAAGCGGCACTTCACCCCCCGGGACCTGCTGGTGTTTTCGGCTCACCCCCTCCTGGTTTATCCCACCCACTACGCCGGGGACAGCAACTGGCTGAGCGACACCGAGACCTCCACCATCTGGGACGACGATGCCAAGAAGACCGACTGGGCTGGCTCGCAGAAGACCCTGAGGGACTCGCGGGGCAGCGCCGGCCACCTCCGCTCCACCGCCCGCGACGAGCTGTGAGGGTGAGCGAGGCCGTGGGACCTACGTGTGTGGGGATGGGGACAGAGTGGCCGGGAAGCATCTCCCTGCGAGTACTGGATGCGTCCTGGCCGCCCGGGTTCTCTTCACTGCGCTGCAGCAGCTCTCCCTGTCAGACTCAAAGCATCGGGAAATGGAGATGAGACCTTCTCTTCCAGGGAGGAAAAGGGATGGGGATGCAGGTGTCCCGTGTGGGGCTCGCTGGGCTGGAGGGGACTCGGGGACCGGGTCCTGCTGCTCCCTGAGTCCGTGCCGCTCCCCAGCCCCTCAAGCGAGGAAGGGACAACACGCCTTCACCTCCTGCAAAAGTCACCCTAGTTTGGAGAGAGGTGGGGGCATCTCGCAGGGCAGCGTTTCACCCTGGAGCTGCCTGCTGCCTCCCAGACGCAGGTCTCCCTGGGGCCGTGTCTCCGCGGGGCGGCCGTGCAGGCAGGCGAGCACCCGCACTTGCTCGGCCCGAGGCAGCGCTGCCACGGTTAATGCCGGGTCAGACTTTCCCTGTCTGAGGTTGCTTGTGCTGGCAGCGGAGCCCGCCCGGGAGCAGCCAGACTGGGGGAGGCTGGAAAACAACCCTCCCACCGCCTCTACTGCAGGCGTGAACGCGTCGGGGCTGCTCCTGCCTTGACCGCTAATGTTTGCCTCCTTGCCTCCTAGGGACAAGGGATCGTGGCCCAGCTGGGAGCACCGCGGGCCAGGGGCCTGATCCTCCCCACTCCCACTGGAGAGATGCAGCCGCTCTGGCCGGATGCCCCCAGGGTCCTTCGAATCCGCACGTGGCAAATCCACCCAAGGCAGGATTTGTCCCCAGGGCTCCTGGAGAGCCCTCTCCCTGCCAGGCAGAGGGACCGGGGAGCGCTGTGCTCCATCTCTGCTGGGGACATGTCTCCGGGACCCCCCTGAGCGATGCCAACTCCACCATCTCCCACCGGCGTGGACTTTGGGGAGTGTTTTTCAGGCCGGGGGCTGGCTCCTGTGGTGGCACGTGTGGCCTCCTGCCACCGACCGGGCTTGTCCCTTGCCTGTGCCGTGTCTGGGCTGAAGCCCAAGGAGGATTAAAGCAGACTGTGTTTGAGCTGACGTGCCGGGTGATGGCTCTGCCGGGCGGCATTGCACCACGTAACGTCCCCAGGGTGTACCCTGCCGGGGTCACTGGCCTCGGAGCTGCAGCGGCAAGGACCCAGCAGTTCCCCTGGCCGGGGTTTGCTTTGGGAACAAAATCTGCAATGGGGAAAGGGAGGGAGGAAGGTGGGGCGGGAGCCAGAGCCGGAGCTCTCCCTTGGGGTCTGGGAGTGAAAAGGTGGGTGGCATTTCCCCGGAGCTCTGCTCTCCCCCGGGAATGCTGGTGGAAGTGATTTCCCTCCTTGGCCCAGTGTCCTCAGCGGAGGGTTTGGCCTTGGGACTGAGAACCCGACACCAGCTTGAGCACCGAGATGTGCAGCCGAGTCCCGCTGGGTTCCGGCATCTGTCACCTTTGTGGCCAGCTCTGGAGGAGGGTGTTTGCTTTCCAAGAGCCCGGGCTTGTTTGGTGCTAAACCTCAGCTCCTCGGCAGAGCGACGTTCGGTTGAAAACGTTTTTTTCTGGGGTGGAGGAGCAATTTCCTTAAAACCACTGCAACTACCCCTGGTCTGGGTGAGCTGGGGAGACGGGAGCTCCCTGCCAGCCCCCCAGAGCTGCTGCCTCTCTCCAGCCCTGCCTGGCAGCTGGCTGCCCCTTTTGGCCCTGGAGCAGCTGCTGGGGTTCGCGCGGGATGGTGGGTTGCTGCCTTCACCCCGGGGTTGGGAGGCTGCGCCCCGCTTCTCCCCACAGCCTGATGAAGGCGATGGAGTGGTGGGTGGAAGCCTCGATAGCCAAGACCCACAGCGGGATGTCTGAGACCACCAAAGAAATGCTCCAGAGGAGCATCACTGGAGGCAGGAAAAACAGCTACTGCAGGGACCTCCTGAAGGAGAACAACCAGCTTCAGGAGATCACGCGGGACCTGAAGATCCGAGTGGATCTACTGGAGAACAGGGAGAAGGAGATGGCCAAGTGCATGGTCAGCAAGCACAGGGTCCCAGCCAGTACAGGCACGGGCAACACGGCAGGGTGGGGACACCTTTGCTTCCCTGCCTGTCCCCTGGTCGCAGGGAGCCTCAGTGCTGCGGGAGGAGCTTGGGAGCTGGGAACGGAGCGGAGGAAGGTCTGGTGCCAGCTGGAGCAGAGGAAGGAAGCGGCAGCAGCGTTGCGGTACGTGTGACCCAGCAAGGGTCCCAGCGCTCGTTCTAGCGCCCGCTGGGATGCGGGCGAGGAGCTGCCCGTGCTGGGGCTCTCGGTGCAGCTGCACTCGCAGGGTACGTGGCTGGACGGGACGTGCCAGCAGAGCCCAGGGCTTTGGGAAGCTGCGGTGGTGGTGGCGGGGAGACACCGTTCCTCAGGCTGCCCTCTCCACCATGAGGCCTGTAACGGGTCTGTGAGGAGGAGCCAGCACTCCCCCAGCTGTTGGAAGCTCCAGGGTTTTGGCTTAAAACCAAAAACTATGAGGCCAGCCCTGAAACGCACTGCAGCTCAGTGGGAGCAGCCCTCGTGCGCTGCTGAGCTATGAGCGTCCAGGTGACTCGTGCTTGCCACGGTTTCTCAACAAAGCCAAAGTGGTTTTGGACCCTGTGGAAGTCACTCCCATCGCTCCCTACTTCCCACGGGAAGCTTCCCTCCAGCCTGGGCTGGTGGAACAGGGATGGGAACACGGATTTCAGCCGCAGAGAGCCAGGGCCTGCCTGAGTTCAGCAGGCAGCGCAGGGGAGAGGGGCAGGAGCAGTGCAGAGCCAGAGGCGAGGGTTTATTTCATTTCTGCACCAAACCGCCGTATGAAGCCACTGCAGGGGTTTGAGTGGGACACGCGCTGCCCAGATCTGTGTGGGGACAGACGGGGGTTGCCCCAGTGCCTGGCCAGGCTGCCCGGCAGGGCCAGCTCTGCTCCACACCACAGTCACCCCAGAGAGTCCGCAGCGCCCTGTCCATTGGCCACGCAGGTCCCTGGGGGTTCGCGTCAGCCCCTGTCCCCTGGCTCCCCCGTGGGCGCTCTCCTCCGCAGGATGTGCTCCAGCAGGCAGGTCGCTGCTTGGGCCAGGACCTGCTCCAGCCTCTCCCGCTCCTCGGTGCTGAACGGAGCCAGGACATAGCTGGACACTGTCACTTCACCCTCCGGCCGCCCGATGCCAACTCTGAGCCGCGTCATCTCCTAAGGAGAAAGAGAGGAGAGCTGGAGGAGCCGCACCTGAAGGGCCTGGCTGAGACAGAGCTGGGGCAGGGGGAGAGCGCTGCGAGTGGGGCTGCGTGGCGAGGGAGCAGTCCCCTCATGTTTTCCAGGTGGTTTTGAGCGCTTGCTCCAAGAAACATGATTTTGGAAGAGGCTTTTGCTGGGCTGTGCTGAGATCCCAGGCTCCTGCCAGGCCTGGCAGAACCGCTAGAGCTAATTGTTTCCATGTCCTCCACGGCAGCCAAACTGACATCAGCCCTCGGGGAAGCAAAGAAAAGGGGGCGAGAGGAAAGGGAGCAGGGGCTTGTCTGAGGGGAGTCAGAAGAATGGGAATGGGGGGACGACAAGCCATGCACTGAGGTGGGGGGCAGGACTGATCCCCTTCCACCGAGGCCTACTCACGTTGGAGTGCAGAGCACTGATGCAGGATCGGACCCCGTTGTGTCCCCTTGGGAGAGAAGGAGAAAACCCACTGTTAGTCTGTAAGAGACACATTCCCCCCCCCCCCCCCGTTATGGTCTTGGGTTCTATCGCCACAGGGACTCGGGGATGTGGTCCCAGCCAGGGGCTGCAGTCCCCATGCCATGTCTCTGCAGGAACATCCAGCCCCTGGGGCTGAGAGCAGCTGGCTGGGGGGGACAAGGGGAAGCAGGGCTGGGACAGCACGTTCTGCGCGTCTCAGCTCTTGCTGCAGCTGGTGCACGTGTGACCCAGCACTGTGGCCCAGTACCATCCCTGCCCTGGCCCACAGTGGAACATTTCCTAGGTTAAATGTCTCGAGGCTGACCCAGGAGCTGGCACTGGAACAGGCAGAGTGGAGGCAGAGTGCTATAAAAAGCCCATGTGGTGTAACCAATGGGCTGGATCCAGCCCACAGCTGCTGCCAGGAGACTCCCTGCCCTTCCTGCCAGGGCAAGAACCGGGAGGCTGCCCAAACAGCCAGCTGTTGCCTCTGCAACTGGGACTGGGCCCAGGGCTGGTGCTGGGGCTGAAAACACCGCCAGGCTGGTGGGATGGGGCCAGGAACGGCCCATGTGCTTGTAAGGGCACGGCAAGGCCTCAAACCAGCTCGCACAACCAGAGAGCGGGGGCCACCCCATACCTTGCGCTGCCTCCCAGCTTGATTGCCACCTTGCCCAGGGCCTTGTCCAGGTCATCATGAACCAGGTAAATGTCTTCTGGGCGGAGGTTGTAGATCTCAGCTTTGGAAACAGAAATACAACCCAAGAAATGAGCGGGGAGACAGAGTCACCAGGCCCTGACCCTGCAGAGCTGGGCACGGGGACAGCAGGGCTGTCACAGGGCCCGGTGGCACAGCAGGCTTTGGGGGTGACCGAGCCGCTCACCGGCGCCAGCGACGCTGAGCCCGTTGAGGTTCATGAGCCTCCGCGGCTTAAGCAGCACCAGCTCCAGGCCACGGGCCGCGGCCAGGGCCACATCGGCACAGCACCGCCTGTCCGCTCGCCAGCCCTCAGCCACCGCCAGCTGCCGGGCCAGCCGGTCCAGCACCGCCATGCCCACGCTGTGCCGCGTCCCCCGCAGCCCGTAGTTGCCCAGGCCGGCCACCTGCCCGCCGGGTGTCAACAGGGCTCTGCCGGGCCGCCATGAGACCCCCCCCGGCCCCTCCACGGTCCTGATCCCCGCCCCAGCACCCCTCAGCCCCGCTCCTCGCAGCCCCGATCCCCCTCAGCCCCGATCCCCCCGCCCTCCCCCAGCTGGGTGGGTCCCCTCAGCCCCGAGCTCGCTGGTGCCCGCCCTCACAGCCCCGCTCCCCCCCGCCCCGCTCCCCTCACAGCCCCGCTCCCCTCCGCTCCCCCCCCGCCCTCACGCCCGGCCCCGCCCCCCGGCCCCACCATGACGCGCGGCCCCGCCCGGTTGACGAGCGGCCGCGCGCGCCCCGCCAGCTCCGCCGCCAGCATCGCGCCGCGTGCTCCCTTCCCCCGAGACGTCACGCCCGCACGCCGCCAATGGGCTCGTGCTGCTCCGCCCCGTGCGCCGCCGCCATCTTGCTTACGGGCAGCGCCGCCATCTTGCTTGCGGGCGGCAGAGCGGGCCCGCGGCGGTGGCGTGGGGCGGGCCGCGCTCCGCCCACGCGGGGGCCGTACCCGCCGCTGTGATAAAGCCCCGCGGCTCGGCTGGCCCTGGGCCCCCCGCAGAGGGCCAGCCCAGCGGGACGGCTGGGGCAGGGACTGGGCAGCACAGCCAGGGCGAGCCGTTGGGTTACTGGGAGCCGCGGCCCGGGAACGGCCCCTCAGGCGGGAGGGGGATGGAGGCCGGGGGGCTGTTTGCCACGGCGGTGCCGGAGGAGCAGCTGAGGGAAGGCTGGGAGAGGTCCCTGCGGAGGATCTTCGGGCCCAGCCAGCGTCTGCGCAGCATCGAGGCCCCGAGGGAAGCAGGGGTCCTGCCCGCAGGCGTGCGGGGCAGGGTGCAGGAGCAGTAAGTGCCCGGGGCTGTGCCCCGTGTTTTACGTGTTCACGCCTGTTACGTTCCCACTCACACCGCCCTTAGCAGCAGCCTCTGCGGTATGGCTGAGGGGGGTACGTGATCCCTCACCTTCCCCCAGCCCCCCTCCTGGGTGGCTTTTGGCCCTGCCAGAGGAGCAGAGCTTTCTTCCAAGGCTGTGTGACAGTCCCCCAGTCCAGCAGCATGTCACTGGGCTTCGCTCACGGCTCTTCTCTCCACAGCTGGCAGAAAGGGCTGGAATTCTCCTCCTGTGGCCGGTGGGAGGAAGCCATCACCTGCTATTCAAAAGCCATCAACCTGGATCCACAGAGGATAAAGGGTCCCCAGAGGGATGGGGACACACCAGGCTGGGAGCTGGGGAAGGGAGGCAGCTTTGTTAAGGCTGGCTTACACGCTGGCATCTGGCTTTGGGACGCTGTTACCTCTCACCAGGCTGATTGTGGGTAGTTTGAGCAGGGCTGGGCTGGGGGCAGCGTGCGCTGAGGGTTGTCCATGGTGCAGGCAGAGCTGTATGAGCAGCGGGCAGAGGCCTTCCTCCAGCTCTGCGACTTCCAGTCGGCCATGCTGAACTTCAGGAAGGTGCTCACGCTGGTGCCTGCGCGGGAGCAGCACTGCCTGACTCGCCTGGCCCTTGTCCTTGACCTGCAGGTCAGCCACCGCTCCCCTCCCCCTGTCCGCAGCCCCGGCCTGTGGCCAGGCTGACAGGGCTTCCCTGCAGGGCCGATGCCTGCTCGACCAGGAGCTCTACTGTGAGGCCCTGGAGGCCTTCACACGGGCAGCTGAGCTGCAGCCTCACCGCAGGGTGTTTCGCCAGAGGAGGTAAAGCCAGGGCAGCGCAAGGCTGTCTGGCTGGGCTGGCCCTGCCACGGGCTGCCTCCAGTCTTGCCCGTCTTCTCTTGCAGCATCATGTGTCTTGCGGCTCTCAACAAGTTCCCAGAGTGCCTCCGAATGCTCAACAGAGACCTGGAGGAGGACGCGAGGAACCCTGATCTGTATGTGCTCTGTGCCTCCTTCTACGAACGCTTTGGACAGGTACGGCTGCTCCACTCCCCGAGGGGCCCTGCTGCCCCTCCTGGAGGCTGGGGATGCGCTGGGAAGCGCCAGGCTCTGAGGGTGCCTGGCCTCTCCGGGCAGCTGGCCCTGTGTCACCAGGACATCCAACGGGCCCTGGAGCTGGAGCCGCAGCATGGATCTGCCCAGGCCATGAGGCAGAGGCTGCTGAGACGAGGCCAGGAGGCCAAGGCCGAGGCGGTGTCCAAGGCCCTGTGCGGGGACCTGCGCGGGGCCCTGCTCAAGATCAGCTTCGCCATCGAGAGTGACCCCTCGGCTGCCGAATTCTTCACCCTCAGGTAGTGAGAACGTCACCACGGCCGGTCGGCCCCATCGGCCTCCAAGCTCTCCTGTCTCTGTCCCTGTGTCACAGAGGGACCCTCCTCCGACGGCTCAAGGACTTCAGTGCGGCCCACAAGGACTTAGCCAGGGCAAGGGAGCTGGGGGCCCCAGGGGGCCCGGAGGCCCAGGAGGCTCGGCGGCAGCTGGCACTCACCTACAACGACTGCGCCGTGCACTGCTACACCCTGGGCCGATTTGATGAGGCTGTGATGCTCCTTGGCGAGGCTCTGCGGGATGAGAGGAGGGAGAAGGGGCTCTATGTCAACAGAGGAGGCAAGTAGCCAGGCTGGGGATCGCAGCAGGGTCCCCGGGGGGAGGGCAGTGGTGCATGGACAGGGCTGGGGTATCAGACAGCAGTAGCTGTGCTTGGGCATTGAGCGTGTGCGGGGAAAGGCCCTGCGCTGGGGTCCTGCGCTAGGGAGCGGTGGCTGAAGTGGGCAGTAGGGCCCCTGGGTTCTCCCTTGGTCCTGACCCCTGTTTGCAGCTGTGCCCGCCTGGATGGTTTTGGCAGTGGGGAGAGGTACCAGGAACCGGGATTTACCACTGGTGGTTCGGCTCCCTCCCTGCATGGCCTGTCCTGAGGCATGGCTGGGAACGGCTGCTCTCTTCCAGACTGGGCTGCGTCTCCTGCCCCTTGGAGCTCAGAGCTTTTGGCTAATGACGCTGAAATCTTGGTGGCTGGGGTGGGCTGGACACGCGCCGTGTGTGTTTCCCACTCATGGAGAGCTCCAGATGAAGCCTGGGGGTGGCAGCCAGCCCCTAGCCACTCTCATTTAACCAAGATGCCGATGCTGTCTCGCTGCAGACTGCTTCCTTCGCCTGGGGGAGCTGGCCTACGCGCTCGCGGATTACCAGCAGGCGCTGGAGCTGAGCCCAGGGGACCACGTTGTGCAGAGACGGGTTGCAGCGGTGCTGCAGGAGCAGGGCCGGCAGGACTTGGTGGCGAGGTGAGCAGGAGGGCTGGTGTGGTCTGTCCCAGGGCCAGCGGCGAGCCAGGCTGCTGAGTGCGCTCTACCGTCCCCTCGCAGGCAGTACCAGCTGGCAGAAGCTCGCTGCTCCATGGCTATTGACCCTCAGAAATCGCTGTACTACCTGTGCCAGGGCCCGCCTGTGCCTGAGGAGGGTGGAGGGTGTGAGGGAGGATGCTGCCCTAAGTCTGTGGCTCGACCCCACAGACGGCGAGGTACAGCCCTGCACTGTTCCTCAGTGCCCTCCTGGGGCGATGTTCTCAGCCTGTTCCCTCAACCGCAGCCTCTGTGCCTACCCCTCAGGCGGTTTGGGGCGAGCCTGGTATTTCTGTTCCGCATCGGGGGCCAGCAGCAGGTCGAGGATCAGGGATTGGGGTCAGGGGTCCTGCCAGGGTGTGGGCCCAGCCCAGCAGCGAGCGTTATAGCCTGGCTCTTACAGCTTTGTGCCAGAGCCGCTGGGCAGGTCTCTTTCCTCCTTATTTTCATTATCCTGTGTCTTTGAACCTAGTTCAGGGCAGAAGCCCTCCTGCGTCTGGCTGCGATAAGGGGAGCATGTCCCTACACGGCCATCGCCCAGCGTGGCACCGCTCAGGGTAGCAGCATGGCTCGATTGATCTGGGTTTTGTTTGCAGTGACACCCAGGCTCCCTGTTGGGGCAGGTCCCAGTGGGGCTGGCGGGGCCTTTGTTGGTGGCACAAGGCAGGTGTTGGGCTGTGGCAGTGGAAACCCTGTGGCTCAGTGCTCGGAGCTCCCTGTGGGGAAGAGTTTTTCCATGGAGGAGATCCAGGTCTCGCCTTGTCGCCACTGCCGATCCTCTCCCTCGTATGCTTCCTCTTTCCAAGAAAGACCGCCTGGGCTGTCCTGAGGAGCAAGACTGGACACCTCACCCAAGAAACCTTGGGGAAACGCTTCAGAGCCCCCCCCCCCCTCCCCCCCAGAACTCACCATTTTGGCTGATGTCGCCTGGTGTGACAGCAGCAGTAGGTATGTGCGGGGGGGGGCAGTTTGTCATGGGAGTTGGCCCACTCCAACGAGGGGGTTGCTGTAACCCTGAGTGCGAGGGTCTTGTTTGCTCTGGAGCACGGTGGCACATTTCAGAGCTCACCGCTGAAGTTCTCGTGCTGTCAAAGGTGGGTTTTGCCTCTCTCTGCTCCTAAAAGGTGACAGTGGGTTGCTGGATGTCTACACTTGGCCTGGGAACCTTGTTCCCAGCTGGTGTCTCACTCCTCAGCCCTCCAGATAAAGGATCGCTTTGAGGGGTTGCTGCAGGCCTGTGGCATTGCCTTTGCACTGGCACTTGTCCCCAGGGTGCCAATGGCACCAGAGGATGATCGGAAGCCGTGCCTGAGGGCGCAGGGCTGCACACGGGAGTAGGAGCTGTCCGAGGGCAGTGGCTCAGGTGAGCAAGCCCGGGGTGCGGCAGCAGGGGCTGCAGGCTTGGATCTCGCACCCAGCCAGTGCGGGGAGCGGCAGCGACGGCTGCTGCAGAAGCGGCTGGTTTGCCACTGCGCCTGCCCGGCGCCTCGCCTCGGCCCTCAGCTCCCCCATGCGGGGCCACCAGGCAGGCTCCGCAAAGCGACTCTCCCTGGGGAGGAGGTGACGTGGCTTCCACCTCCTGCTGCGCTGGCACTAACCCTGCGCGCGGGGCCCTGGGACCCAGAGATGTGCTCTGCAGCGGGGGAAACACTGGCTCCTCTGCGGAGGACGTCTGGCCCAGCTACTGCCGTTTCGCCTCCTCCCCAGGGAAAGGCTGCCGTCTTGTTTCCAGTTACCTAATTGGAGAGCATCAGCTCCGTGCCGCTAAATCCCCAAAGTCCCATTGCATCAGGCAGCTGTTCCCATGCAACTGCAAATCTTCCAAGTCCTTCCGCACTAGCTGCAGTCAGGAATCCAAGTAAAAGACTGTTCCTCAACTGTTTATTTCATAAAAGATTTATTTTAAAATTAGAAACGCGTAACATTTTTGAAAGAGGCAGGATGTTTGAGTCTGTTTGTGGGCCAGCTCCCAGGCAGCATTTGGGCGATGTTTAAAATCGCTGTCCCCAAGCTCCGTCCCTGGAGCTGGAATGGTCCCGAGCACTGGTAGCTCATTTCAGCATAGAGCCCGAGCGGAGCATCGGGACCATTGGGAAGTGTCCCTGCACCCATCCCTCGGGCAGTTTGTTCCTCGAGAGTGAGTGATTCTGGTTTCTCTGACTTGTTCTCTTGTATCTGAATGCACAGAGGAGATTAAACCCTGGGCAAAGGCCAGCGGTGCTGTGCACCCTGTGCTCAGCATTCTGGAGCACTAATTTTCTCCAAGCTGTCCCCAGGTCCCCCCTCGTAAGCGGCGCTCCCCAGACCCTGAACGGACGCTGGCCCAGCCAAAGCCCACGAGGTCTGACCAGCAGAAGGATGTACAAGAGGCTCAACAGTTCATAGCACCAACTCTCAGCCTGCTGTAGAAATCATCACTGAATAAAAGGAATTTTCAAAACCATTAGTGGCACCACGGTCTCCCCTGGAGGTAGGACTGAAATTTTTCATAGCTGGGAAAACAAGCAAGAAGTCCTTTTTTTTGTTGTTGTTGTTTTCCTGGTTTGCTGCAGGGAAATCCTTTGGACCTTAGGGGAAAGATGGCCAAGGAGGTGGTAGGAAGAGCTTGGCTCTTGGCAGATCGGGTGTTGCCATCTCCCACATTACACCCCTGCGCTTGTTGATGGTGAAGCTGGTCCCTACTAGCACCTATTCACAGTGAAAGGAGCCTGGAAAGAAGTTGGCTCTAAAACCTCCTTGAAAAGAAAACTTTGCTGCAATGTTCAGGGTGTTCACAGGCCAGCGCTGCAGGAGTCAGCGCCAGCGCTGTCCCATTGTACCACGGAGCTGAGGCACAGCCACGCTTCAAAAGCTTTTAAAAAACTTAAAACGCTGTAGGAAAAAAAAAAAAAATCTTCTGTAGGCTCAGAATCTTGATGTGTTGGATATCGATAGCTGCCGGGAGAGGGGAGAGCTGCAGGTGGGTGCTGCTGACAGGGTGAGAAACCTCCCTGACGCTGCAGTCCCTCTTGACATCTTCCCCTCGTCGTCACAGATGTCTCGGGTAGCGTGCCGGGCCGGTCGTGTCCACCCTCACCTGGCCAAAGGGTAAATCAGTAAAAAGTGCTTTAAATCACATCACGTGCACTTGGTCCCGCAGCCGCATCCTGCAGCGGGGCCGGAGAGAGGAGTTCAGCAGGAGAGCGCCTGTGCTGCCGAGAGGGAACACGCAGCTCCCACTGCTCATCCCACCAGCCCTGGGCTCTGCTGCTTCACAGCTCCATATATGTCCCTTACGGATCTGGGCAAGGCCCTTGCCAGTGGCTAGAAGAAAAAACTGATCCGAGAGGCCACTGTTTTGCAGCCTGTTGATGAGAATATTTTCTCCTCCTCTGGGAAGTAGGGGATGCTGTCAGCCACCTCCTGGACAATGCCCGGACGTACTTCGAGGCCTTGCTGGACAAGTTCACTGACAACGCACTGCTTTACGTGGTGGCGCTTCAATGGGAGGAAGGGCACAACGAAATCAATGAGATGTTCGTTAATGATCCCAGATTTCCAGAATCCACCTGCAAAAGCAAAGGAAGAGACAGGTTTTACCTTCAGAGAGTCTCTGCAGTCCTTGGAATTCCAAGACCTGCTTTGTGCGAAGCCAAAATACTTGGCTGAAGATGGATCTGCTCCAGTTTTGTACAAGGAGAGAGCTGAACCCATCAGTTGTCACCCCTCTTTTCCTCCAATAAACTGGTTCTCCAGGAATGGAGGGATTTAGCTTGACCAGTCAGAATTTAAGCTCTGCTCCCTGTGACAAGGGCAAAGCAAGGAGATCCAGGCAGGCAGTGGGGATCGGCAGGTCTTAGTGCCTTTTCAGCGAGCATGCCGTGCTGTTTGCCACCCCCCAACTGCGAATACACCTGGTCTCCAAAGAACTTTGCTAAACGTGGAAACAGGTTTGCTGCCTTGGAAGGCTGGGCTGTTCCTTCCCTTTGCCAGGAAACCTTGAGGGGATCGCAGTTCCCTTCCCTCAAATCCCCCTCATCCCTTTCTGGCCGCCTGGGAGGTGGCAGGCGGTATCGGTGGCTGCCTGGAACGGGCCTGGCTCCCTCTGCCGGGCTCTGACCCTGCAGGAAGGGCTCTGCTCCACAGACTCACTCTGAGGGTTTTCAAACACGGCTTTGGAGATGACTGGCTCCAGGTCCTGCAGGCTGATCTCCTCCCGGTCCTTGCGGGCACGCCAGAGATCCAGCGTCATTTCGTTGATCTGCTCCCCTCCCGCATTGCTGCACAAGAATGAGATGCTTATTCAGCAGGTACCCCGGAAAATGGTGTCGCAGACAGAGGTGGCATCTGGCACCCTCCAGCCTGCGCGAGTGCAAGCCAGGATCGCCCAGCTGCCTGGCCTACAATGACTCCTGTAAAGGCAGCCAAATAAAGGTAGCTCTTTCAGACTCTCCAGTTTTGCCTATTCACAGTGAAAGAGTGTCCCTTGGAAGAGGCTCAAGGCTTGGAGAAGGAAAAGCAAAACAAGTACGTGCTCTGAAGTAGGTATCCGCCTCTGCCCAAATGAGCAGCAGTGCGCTGGGATGCCCCACGATGCCACAGAGGGGCCTCTCTTACCTTATGAAGATGAAGATTGCTTTGCGGTAGTTGGTCCCGTACACAACCCACGAGGGTCCCAGGAACGGTATGATCACGTCGATCAGGCCCGGGTGCATCTTGTCCATCTCGTCAAAGAGAAAGGCCGATCGTCCACAGTTTGTCAAGTTCCCTTGGATCCAGTGCTTTAGGTTTTCCTAGGAAAAATACCCACTGAGCCGTAAGGCAGCGACATACCGAGGGTGGCGAGGGAGGCTCGAGCTGCCCCAGAGCAAAGGCTGAGGCCTGACCTCAAGCGGAGCTGAAGGTGCTGAAAGCAGCTTGTCCCTGCACAGCACCACCTACTCGGAGCAGGAACAACCAGCGCTGGGGAGGCCTCCTTTATTCTGGGTTTCGCACAGTGGCTGTTACTGGCTTTATTAGCCCTTTGTAGAAGTTTTATTACAGACTTAAAGAAGGAGGAGGCAAACTCAAGCTGGGTATTCAGACTCCTACAGTTCCCCATGTTCTTCTTTCACTGTGTATCTATACAGTTCCCAGCTACCGAGTGCTTTTTGCCAGCTCCCGTTCTGGTGCAGAAATGTGTGCCTGCACTGACCCAGAAGAGCTCTGGCTCTTTACTACGGCTGAAGTTACTTCAGTGTAGATGCCAACCCCCACAAAACCACTCACGTCGCCTGGGGGTGTGTGTAACTCTTAACTGAAGCACTTCACCCAGTATGGGTTTGACCTTTGTGACAGAATTTCTTCTAAGGACACAGTACAACAAATAACTTCTCCAAACACCCAGACAGCAAATGTCTGGGTGTGCTGATTCCCCGCTCTGCTGAGGGTTTGGCAGTTAACCTTCACATTTTGATTTCTTTCCTTTGTCAGCTTTAAGAGACAGCTTTAAGAGTCTAGAGCTGCTGCGCAGGAGCTGCTTGCTGTGTGAGGAGGGGATTACAAGTCTAGCGATATGCAGGTTTTTTGCAGCCATCAAGCTGTTCAGAAAGCAATGGGAGAATTTTAGTGCCTTTCATCTAAGCGAAGCACTTTTGTTTGTGTGTTCAAAGGGCTGTGTAAATATTTAAAGAATGAGAATGCGATCGCGGCAAGGACTGCTGCGGGGAAGACGAAAGTGATAACTGAGTGCCAGAGTATATCACAGTTACTAGTGGATCCTTCAGCCAGTGTGTGGAGCCATTCACTCAGCTGTGTCTGTCTGAGAGGGTAAAACAAAGAGCTTTTACTCCTTCCTGCTTTACTTCAGGGACCAGCCTGAATGTGCATGTACTGAGGATCAAGATAGACATAACCAAAGAAAACAGCAATCAAGTAGTACTGTGCTGAGAGGCGTCCCTTACCTTGTACTGCTCTATCTGCTCAGCATGGGGGAAGTGCACTATCGGAGAGAACTGGTGAACGTAGGGGCTCTGGAGCCCACCCTGGAAGAGGTGGCGGACAAGCATGGAGCTCACGTAGGTTTTTCCTGTTCCTGTCGAGCCGTGGAAGGACATCACGAGGGGTTTCACTGGATTCCGGTTCTCCAGGAACTCCCTCACTCCCTTCATCACCTGCTGCCTCACCAGGGGCTGCCCCACCAGGTTTGTGGCCAAGTCGCACTCCAGACCTGAAGCAAAGTCAAATCAAGGTTTACCAAAGGCAGGTTGAAATAGCCCTTGTCTCACACTGCGGCTGTCCCGCCTCTGAGGGCTGCTTCCTCGGGCCCTCTCTGTCAGCCAGGCCGGGCTGCAGAACGGCCCTGCCGCCCGGTCGTGCCCCTCCGCGGCGGGGGGCGCCGAGAGCCCCCTCTGCGCCCCGCTCCGGGGGCGGCCCCCGGGGAAGGGTCTCTTGGAGACACCCAGGCTGCCAGGACCCCCTTGCCTGCCGCCTCCTCGGCCTCGGAGTCCCCGTCCTCAGAGGCTCCCCGGGCCCCCCGCCCCTTGGCACCCCGCGCCTCACGGCCCCTCACCTCAGGGGCGCCCCCTCCCCCGCACCTCGCCCCCCTTCCCCGGCTCGCCGCCCCCGCTGACCGCGCAGGTCGGGCCCGAAGCCGCACTCGCAGTCCGCCGAGAAGCCGCAGCGCAGCGCCCACAGGTCCCAGGCGGCGGCGGGGCGGGCGGCGGCCGCCAGCAGCAGCGCCAGGGCCAGCGCCGCCGCCGCTCCGGGGCCCATGGCGGCCGCCCGCTCCGGCGCCGCCCGCACTACAGCTCCCGGCGTGCCCCGCGCGGGCGGGGCGAGGAGAGGTGGGGTCCGGGAGGGGCGGGGCTACGCAGGAAGGGGGCGTGTTCAAATGACGCGGGGGCGTGGCCGGGCCAATATTGCCCCGCCTCCCGCCGTGGGCCGGGGCTCCGCGCCCCACTCGGGGCCGGTCCTGCGGCGGGGCTGGGGCACGGCTGGTGCTTCGGGGACCCCGGTTCCCGCGTCCCCTCCTGCCGAGTGGGGTTCAGAGCAGCCCCACGGCCCTTCCAGCAAAGGGCTGTCACTGAGCCACCACGGAAGTCCCGGGGCTGGGTTCCGCGTGGTGGTTCCCCTCACCGGCCCTTCCAGGCTCTGCTCTCCCGGGGGAACCGGGGCCTCGTTTAAGTGACACCCACGGGAGAGGGGATCCCCTTGAGGAACAGCATAAAAGTTTATTGTATGTAAGAACCAAACCCATGAGATATGTACACGTATTTACAAGACGGAACAAATGAGCCTAATTATTTACAAGAAGAATCGTCCTTCACAAGTCTGTACATCGAGAAGTGATTGTGAAAACGTATTTACAAGTGGGATCCAGCGGCTGTGGGCAAGACGGAGATGGAAAAGAAACAAAACCGAAGGGTGAGGTGCGGGGCTGGATGGTGGACGCCAGTGCTGGCCCACCCAGGCACTGTCCCCGTCCCTCGGGGCAGCAGTGCGGACTCCCTGGTGCCCCGTGTCCCAGGGAGGTGGGTGGTAGATGGGACGTGGCTGCTTTTCCTCCTCTTTGTCCTAAAATTACTGATCCGTGCCCCAGCGGCTTTCTGGGCCATCTCTCTGCGTGGTGCTGGGGGCCTGGCCCCATCCCTTGCCCCATAGCTGCTGGGGGGGGCAGGCTGGGAGCTGGGGGGTCTCCCAGCACCCGGCGGGGTTACAGCTCGCTGAAGCGCACCGCCGGCTCCAGCTTGTGGGACAGGGCAGTGAGGACCTTGTCGAACTTCTCGTAGCGCTCGGCCTGGCTGCTCTCGGCCCCGCGGCTGCCCCAGAGCAGCCGCAGCTGGAACTCGGTGCTGAAGACCTCCAGCAGCTCCGCTCTGCCCTGGAAACCTGCAGGGAAGGAGAGAGTCAGTCCCACGGGGATGGGACAGGGAGCCTCCTCCCGTGGGATGTTCTATCCAGTGCCGGGCTGGAACTGATGCAGCTGCACACTGGGAATGTGGCAGAGGGAAAGGGGCTCTGCCGTCCCCATCGCTTACCCTGCAGCTTCACCTCAGCGTTGGTGTGGTAGAGCCCGCCGTGGTGGGCCACCATCCGCGCTGCCTCCAGGTGGGCCATGACCACCTCCACGCCGTTGTCGGTGGTCTCCCAGGGCTCGGGGCTGTCCGTGAGAGCCTTGTCCCGCTCCAGGAGAGTCACGAGGGGCATGACGTGGGGAAAGGTGGTGTTGGTCAGCGGCGGCCCTTCTGCGGAGAGAGGCACCCTGAGGACCCCACGCGGCCCCGTGCCCCTGTGTCCCCCTCCTCCTCTGCTCCGGCCTCACGGAGCACTTGCGTGGCTGCACTGCCCCGCGATGTCGGGCTGCCGCCGCGCTCCCGGGAGAGGCTTTGAGGCTCAGCTGTAGCACAGCAGCAGCTGCAGCTCTGGTGATCACTGTGCCTGGGGCCATCACCTCATTCAACACCAGCTCCTCGCAGCCGGGCTTTCTGGTTGTGCTGGGAGGGCAACACTGTTGTCCCCGCTTGGGCTGTGATGGGGAGCGGGTTTGCAGAGCCCGGAGCGCTGGGTGTTGGAGAGACGCGGCTTTTCATCTTCCCCGACTGGCTGCCCTGTCCCCTCAGCTTGGCGTGCGCCGCCATACGAACGCGAGGGTTTGGCTCAGCCGAGTTGTGTTTGTGCCCAGCTGCTGGTTTTATTTAGTTATGAAATGCTTCCTCGGGAAGGAAGGGGCAGCCGAGGCCAAACGGGCCCTGCCGGGGGTTGGGGTGGTTCAGCAGCCAGAGGGGAAGCGTCTGGCACTGGCTGCGAGAGGGTCAGAGCTCTCGAACGTGTCCCCCTCCAGTGAGGCCGTGCCTGGCCGAAGCGGGAAGGAGCAGGCAGGCGAGAGAAGGGGAGTTGCTCCCGTTACCTTTCCCTTCATTCAAGCTCTTCAGGAACGGCTTGAGCTTCTTCTCATAGAGGATCGCGCCCTCCGTGTGCCGCTGCCGCAGCACCATCCAGGTCTGCTCCAGCCGGGCGATCTGAAAGCAGATGGGGCAGATGGAGGGTGCTGGGGGCAGCGCAGCCCCCAGGCACCCAGCCTGGGCTCACAGGGTGCTCCCAGGGGGGCACAGCCTGGCCCTGGAGCCACGGCCCCCAGCCTTGCATGCGGCAGTGCCTGCTGCTCCCCAAAACAGCCTTCTCCACCAGCACTCACGGCCAGAGATGGCACATCCCTGGCACCGAGGCTGGGTTCAGGATTTGTCCCCCTCCCTGTGCCCCAGGACAGCAGCTTCCCGCGTCGCAGCGGCCTTGAAGATGAGACACAGGGAGGGGGCAGCCGTTCCACCTCTTTTGTGCAGGCAGGAAGCAAGACTTCCCAGCTGGGCTCGATTTAAAATTGAATTTTAATCTCCTTTCATCTTCCAAAGGGAGCAGTGTGGCCCGGAGACGCTGCTGCCACGGCCTTGAGACTGATTTGTATTGTACCGGAGGGCAGATTCATTTCCTCCCAGGAACACAGCCCAGCACAAAACAAAAAGCCCAACCACTGAAATACAATTGGATCCCGGTGGGACTGGGCTGTCTGCTCTGCGGAGGGGACAGCTCTTCCCCTTCCCTGCTTACACCCCAGTGGATGTGGCCCTATGCCTCTCCCTGGGCATTTTCCCCCTTTTCCCACCCCAATGGGTGTTGGAGCCTGCAGGACACAGGGAGAGGGATGTGTTTTGGGTGAGGGTGCTGAGCCCAGGCCATGAGGACAAAGGCAGCGTCCCCGTACCTGTGTCATTTCCAGGGCGTTCATCACAGCCGCAAAACTGAACATGTTCCCCATGGTGCTCTTCAGCTCGGCGGCCAGCTGGATGGTTTTGTGGAGCAGGGCCGCCCGCTCCTCCGTGCTGCCCGTGCAGCCCAGGATGTCCACGGCGATCATGATGGACATGGTGTGAAACCTGCCGCGGGGCGAGACGCAGAGCGGGGTCAGCGCGGGGGGGCTGGGGATGCTCCCGCTGCTGTCCCAGTGTGGGGGCTTGGCTGGGGCTCCTCCGCCCCGGGAGGTGCAGTGGACCCCCTCCCCGTGCCAAGCTGGGGACACCCCAGGGGAGCCGGGCTGTGCCATGCAGGGGAGCCCGGTGGGCTCGGCTCTGCCGTGGCGTGCCGTACCGTTCTAGCAGGTCCAGGCGGAGCTGGTGGCCATGGGGCAGGGTGAGCAGCTCCATGCCGGAGCTCACCCCCATCAGCCGCTGCATCTCCGCCGTCACACCCAATATCCGGGCGACCTGGCAAGAAAGGTGAGAGCTGATTAGACCTTTGTTAATTGGGAGAGGCTGAACGGCCTCGGGCAGCCTCTTGCCCCAGCCCAGCCTCTGTCTGCCCTGGCTGATACAGCGTGGCAGAGCCCAGCAGGGATGCTCCAGTGCTCGAGGGTGCCCCGATGCTCAGGGATGCTCCGATCCCCTGCCAACCCAGAGCGATCGGAGGGGAGCAGCGCCCATCCCTCCCGCCCGGCCCCAGCCATACCAGGCAGTCCACTTTGGTGATGTGTTTGGCCAGCGTCTTCACGTCCACCTCTGCCAGCAGCTCTTTGACCTTCTTGAGCACGGCCATCTCCAGGGGTTTGTTCTCCAGGGGGATAAGCAGGGACTGGAAGGCCGCAGGGTTGAAGGAGGAGGTTGTCTCCATGGTGGGGGGCACAAAGCCCGTGAAGTCCAGCTCTCCTTTCAGCCTCTGCCCTGCCTCTGCTTCCCCAGAGCCGTTCTCCACAGTCCCTCTCTGTCCTTCCTCTACCTTTAGCCTCTCCACGTAGCTCTTTGTTGGCAGCTGCTTGGTGTCATGAGCTGGCCGATCTCTGCTGATGGGCGAGGTGGGGTGGAGCTGGCAGTAATGCCCCGTGTCCGGGTCGCTGTAGCTGTTCACGGAGGGAGAGGGGGAGGCACGGGCGTACCCGTGGCAGGGAGTCGAGTGGGTGCTGTGGGCAGGGTCTGGCAGGGGTTTGCTGTTGTTCCCCGGGCACAGCTGGGGCTCGCTGGATCTTCTTATGACCGGAGAGGCCGGGGCGATCCCGGCTGCTTGGCACGCATGCGGCTTTAGCCGTGTAACTGTAGGGAGCAGGAGAGACCCTGTTATCAGAGCCTGGAGATACACACATGCATAGGGACCATGGATGCAGCAGCCCGGGGATGCAGAGCTCAGGGAAAGCCCTGCCGCCCAAACGGACCGAGCCGGTCCCAGGACAGCTGCACGACAATGCGGCTGAGGGCTGGCGGAGGTCCCATCCTCAGCTCAAGCCCTGTCAGGACAGTATTCTTTGCTGTGCAAAGAGCCGGACGGGGTTTCGCTAGCAGAGAGTGACGCAGGCCAGGCACTGCATGGGGTATTTAGGGCAGCACTCCATGCCCAGGGGCTCATCTTTACAGCTCCATCGCCCTCCCCAGGCCCCTGCGTCACACCCGTGCCAAGCCCAGCCGACCTGCATCCCTGGTGGGATGGAGGGGTGATGCCTACCCGTGCTGTAGGCGGGTGATGCTGGGTTCTCGGAGATGGGGGACATCGGGGAGTGCAGGTCTTGGATCTGGTCCACGCTGACGGCACAGTTGCGAATGATGTCTCTGTGGTGCGGCAGGGACATGCTGGGGAGGGGGCAGAAGGGGCAGGTTAGTCCCTGCAAACAGGGCCCAGGCAAGGGCAGAGGGGCTCAGATGGGGGTTTACTGCCCCATCACCTCCGCTTGGGTCATCACCTCCTTCCACAACTACCCATAACGAGCTGAACTCATAACGAGCTCAGCTGGAGCAATGAGTGGGCAGTCCCTGCAGGCAGCTGGGAGCAGAAGGGGTCAGCACCTACATAAAGCAGAGACAGCCCTGCCCTGGGGAGCTTGGTCACATGCAGCAGAGGAGAGGGATCCCTGATGCCAAGGTACTGGGTCGGGTCAAGGGTGCTGTGGGGAAGTGGCTCTGGCAAAGAAGTTGTAGGGGGTAGTTTTCTAGGGTGCTGCTGCAAGGTGGTATCTAATGCTGGGTGTGTTACTCTATTTTCACCCGAGAGCTGTGTTGGGATGGTTAGGCAAGCTGTGTTGGGATGGTTAGGTGAGTGTTGCTCTGACCCAAAGCTTAGGAGAGGGGGAAAGTGCCTGGAAGCTGGCCTCGGAGCCGAGCAGGCGCCTGACAGAGGCAGTGAGATACCTGGGTCGGTGAGCTGCAGTGTGTGTGCTCAAGGAGCTGCGATAGCAAGCAAGGAGGTTTCGGGCTGGTGGGGCAGCAGTTGTAGCCCGATGCAAATGCTGTGAGTCAATGGTGTCACAAAAGATGCTGTGTCTGGGGGGGGCCTGAGCACAGGGAGGGTTGCAAGGAGGCACAGCAGGTAATTCGTTGCCCTCCCTGCCGTGGGTGAGGGCTGGGCTGCTGTGATGTGTTTGGTTTTGAGCGCTGTGCCTCTGCGGTGGGAGGAGGATGGGAGAGCAGTGGCGGTGATAAGGGGTTTGGGGAAAATGTGAGTGGTGAGGAAAGACTGATGGATCTGGGCTCTTCTTCTGGAAACACATATGCTCTCCTGGAAGTCTGAGTGTTTTCCCTGCCATAACAGTTGGTTGCCTGTTTTCTGCTGGCACGTTCTCACCCTGCCCTTGGGCTGAGAAGGTCGGGGTGGTGAGAAAGCGGCTTGGTTCAATGACAGGCTGCGTCCCGCTGGGAAGGCAGGAGTAGATGGGTCCCCCCTCGGCTGCTGTGTGTAAGGATGTATGCAGGGCTCTGCCTTCCCTGCTGGGCTCTGGGCAGCCTGGGGCTGCTGAAAGCAAGCCGTGCAAAGGAAATCTTCTCCATCTCTGGAGAAGCCCAACTGCTCCAAGGTTAACGTGAGCAGATCAGCCATGTGGAGGCTGTGATCTGGGGGCTGTGCAGACCCCCATCAGCACAGCTCCATCCGTCTCCTCCTGCCCATCAGGCTTTCAGCTCTGCTTGGTAACTCCTCGCAAATGCTCCAGCTGAACGGAAAGGGTCCTAAAACTAAAAAGGCCCTTCAAAAACAAACCAACAAATGCCCTCTTGGTGGCTGGGACTGGCTCTCCTCTCACATCTGCCTGGGAAAGCTTGGCTCCCTGGCTCTGACAAGCCCTGACCCACTGGTAATCCTGGACTGGGTGATTGTAAAACACTCTCTGGCTTCTGGCCTGCGAAGCTAAAGTCCTATCTGCTTGCTGGGTGTCTGCTGTGGTAGCTCAGTGTGGTTGGTAGCTGGCTTGGGAGAAAACCCCAGTTCCAGCTGGGTACTGGTTCCTCCCCCCATACCTTTGCTGGTCTCTCTCTTCCATCCCTGATCCCAAACCCCTGCCCTGCATCCCTGGAGCAGGGACTGAGCGTGGCCCTGCCTCTTTCCCAGGGGCTGGTCCTCTGCCCAGCTGAGCCAGGACCAGACTGCGTGCTCACCTGGTCGGGCACCCCTCAGCCCTGGTGATCTTGTCTGCCGTCAGGCCGTCCGTCATGGTGATGCTCCTCCTCTTGATGTGCCCCCCTTTCTGGGTGGTGGGGCTGTGGGGTCCCCCATGCTTCCCGTTGGCCAGCCCGTAGCTGGCTTCCAGGTAGCGCAGGGGGAAGGTGCGGTTGATGGGGCAGTAGATGATGGCTCCGCTCTGCTCGGAGATGGCCTTGCGATTGCCCACATAGAAGTGGACGAGGGCAGGCACGTTGTCAAAACTCTCCTGCTCAAAGAGGTACTGGACACGGGTACGGCCCTCGCTGGACTTGACCGTCACCTTGTTGATCTTGAAATGGAGGGGCTCGTTGCGCCAGCGGCACGTCAGCACGTAGTCGCCCAGGCTGGTGAGCGAATCGCGGATGAGGAAGTCCCCGTTCCTCTGCACGAGGCTCTCCGATACCTGGCAGGGGACAGGGCAGCAGCTCAGGCATGGCCACGCTCTTGGGACCACACTGGACGGACTGGGGGGCATGGGTGGATGCTCCACTGGGGCATTGGCTCGTTCTCCTTGCCCATGGCTCTGAGCTGCAGGAGGGCATTTCCCATGGCAAAACCAGGCAGCTCAGGGCTAATGAAGCCCTTGCCCAGAGGCTTCCCAGGAGGACAGTCTGGTGGTTCTGTGTGGCCTCGGGGTGCTCTCCCCGAGCAGCCCAAGCAAAGGGTGCCCGGAGCCACCCACCTTCCCCTCCTCACCTCCCGGGGGATGCGGCCGTGGTACGAAGCATGGCTGCGCAGGTCGGTGCTGCTCAGCTTCAGCTCCTCGTCCAGCTCCTTGTGAAGCTTCTCCGGTGACGAGTCAAGGATGTATTTCTCCTTGGAGAACTGTACAGGGGAGGAGAGAGCATCAGCTGGTGCAGCAGTGCAGGGCCAGGAGAGGGAAGGGCTGACCCTAGGATGGGCTGGCAGGGTCCCCATGTGAGGACTGTGGGACCCTCCATGGCACGGGCCCTGGTGATGCCACCTGCCAGGAGCAGACCTGTCCCTGGGGGGGCAGGTAACTCAGAGCCGCGTGTGAGGATTGCTGCTTGTGGCAAAGGATGTGGGTGGGGTAATGTGCCTGTTGATGGTCAGGTCCGGTCACCAGGAGCATTTGGAGGGTCTCCTGGTGGCATGTCCCCATCGTGCCTGACCACCCTGTCCCCAGGGTGCTGTGCCCCTGCCCCAGCTCAGAGCCGAGTGTGGCTGGGCAGGAGAAAACCTGCCCCAGCAACATCTCAAACATTTCCAGGGCTGAAACACTGTGGGAAGCACTCTTCCAGGAGGAAACCTGCATTATTCCTCTTCCTTGAACCATCCACCGCGGTCCCCCCTTCAAAGGGTTAACTCGCTGTGTTTAGCCTGATGGTGGCATGAATAGTAATGACAAATGTAAAGAGAACCTTCTGCATTGAAATTAGCTTTTACCGGCACTGGTGCACCTGAGCCTGGAGGATGCAATTTGCCCCCTCCCTTCCCCTTGAGAGATAAGGGATGGCGTCATGTCTCCTGTCGGCTGGAGCCAGCCGCGCTCCCTGCCCGCTGCTTCGCCAGCATTCCCAGAGGGCAGCTGAGGATGCCGAGCTGCCGGCACAGTGGAGCCGGTGCTTGTTTGGGGAGGTGAGCGCAGGCTCGGGGTTCCTGTGTGCTCCCCCCACAAAGCCAGTTCCCCCGGTCGGCGCAGTGGCTTTGAGATGAGTCCTGCTGTGGTGCCAACCTTACTGCCTTGGCAGCGCTGCGTGGTGGAGCAGGGCCTGGGAGCCAGAACTCCTGGGCTCCCCCCACATCCCATATGGGTGCTGTCCTGCAAGGGGGATGTTTGTGTGCTGCTGCCCTGGACCACGAGCTTGGATGGGGCTACCAGGGTGTCCCATTCCACCGCTCCTGTGAGCGGCGGTGGCTCGGTGGCCTGGCTACACTGCTGGTGGCAGTGCCAGCGTGAGGAGACACCACGGGCTGGCCCAGCTTCTTGGTGCCATGGCACTTGTTAGGGTGGGATGCTGCTGGTGTCTCGGAGGACATGCATGGGCTTGAAACCTTGCTGACACCGCTCTGGCACTGCCGGAGGAGCAGGCTGGCACTCGTGGCTGGCCTGGCACAGCGGCTGGTTCCCCAGAGCATCGGGGGCTGCAGCCTCATGCCAGTGCACTGGGGACCTGCCTTGGAGCCGACCCCTTTGCCCAGGACCTCATCCTCTGCGTCCCATATCGATTCCTTTCTTAGCAGTTGTGAGCAGGGGAAAGTGTAGAACACTGCGCTGCTCTCCTGCCTTGTACCCACTGCTTTTGGGGTGCTCCTGGGACCCCACTGAGTCCCTCAGCAGGAGCCTGACCCCAGCTCTCTGCCTTCCCTGGGGGAGATGCTCCATCCCCTGTAGTAGCTACATTCATCAGCCAAGCCAGGCAGCTAATGCTGTCCTGGGGACCCAGCTCCAGCCTGGGGAGGTGGAAGGAGGTTGTGAAGTGCCTGTGTGATGGACCGTGCTCTCCAGGGCTTGCCCTCACCAGCCTCGACCTGCCCCTCTTCCTTCCCAGCTCCTACTGAGACAAAAGGTGCTGGGACAGTGGAAGCAGCCTGTGAAAACACTACGGACTGAACTGACTTGCTTGTCCGACTGTGTTTACCCTCCCCATGAGAGGATCCCGCTCACTGTAGCTGCAGGGACCTGAAACCAGGAGACACGCGGCTTGTCCCCTCCTGACCGAGGGTTGCAGGGAGTCGAGCGCTCGCTGCTGCTCTGGGGCCCTCATGGAGACAAAGCCACTCAGCGCCGCTGAACCCTATTAAAAATAAATGGTAGCCGGCGGATGCTGCCGAGGTCCGGCTGCCTCCCGGGGGGCTGAGGCCGAGCAGATGCCGTTTCCATGACAACCCATCCACTGCCACCAAGCAGACCTGGCTGGGCCGAGCGGCAGCGGGGGACCCTTGGCTGCAGCACCCTCCCCGTGGCACAGCTCACCCCAAACTCCAGGGCAGGGAGGGACCCCCGGGAGCCTCTCCTGTCTGTGCAGGAGCGGGGAGCAGGGGCTCCTGCCAGCCCAGCTCAGTGTCTGGGGTGGCAGGAGCTGCTCCCCAGAGAGCCACAGCGTGCCCTGTCTGCCGCAGGTAACCAGCCGGCTAAAGCCGTCGGAGCTGAGCCGGGAGTGGTTTGGAGCCGGCGCTCCCCCCGCTGCCCCCGGAGCAGAGATTAGCGCCTATTCTGCTCAGCATTGTACATCTGGGTTTTCCCCCAAATCCTCCCCATGCAAATGTGCAGGATAACAAACACAAACCCAGCTGAGCGGTGCCCGGCGTCTCCAAGCCTGGATTTGTGCAGCAGCCGGCTGGCATCCGTGCCAGAAGCCAGGTGCTAAGCTAGCAGGAGAGAACAAGAGGTTTGGGAGATGCGAGGGCGGTTTTGCATCTTGCAGATGGGGGAGGAAGGCTGGTTGTGAGCGGAGGGTGCCATGAGCCAACTTCTCCAGCCATGTGGAGGGCACTGTCCCTTCGGCTCCTCAGCTGGGCACTGAGATCCCATCTGACTTGCGCAGCCACCAAAAAGCCACTGCTTGGAGTGACTGTGTGGCTACAATAGCCAGGGACACAGCAGGAGACTGATCATGGGGAGCCCTTTTCCTTGGTACGTTGCGACTCTGGGAACTAGTCCTTGTTGGGAGCCTCTCACACTCTTCCAACGTGCACTAGTTGCTGCCGAAATCACCTGGCTGCTCCCCTCTCCGTGTGGGAGCTGGGCTCATCGCAAGCCCTTGGTGCAAAAGGCCCATGTGCCGTGGAAGGACGTGGTTCCTCCAGGCCCCGAGCCCTTCAGCAGCAATTGACTTTGCTCCGCTTGGTAGCGTGTCTCGGAGGAGGCCGGCTCGCAGGCTGCCAGCTGGCCAGGCGCCGAGGCGCAGGCACTGGCAAGGCACGGCAAGGCAAGGCGGTCCAGGCCAGCCGAGCGCTGTCAGGAGTGTGTAAGCGGATGTCTGAGCGCCGCACTGAAAAGGGCACTGCTTGGCACTCTCGGCTGCGCCAAGAGGACGTTAAAAGATGTACGGCACGACGTGAGGTCTTGCATACTAGTGGGTTGGGAAAAGCCTTGACTTCCGCTAGCACCTAGCTCAAGCGCATGGTGCTGGCCTCCTGCACGGAGAGCCCCAAGGCCTCTTCCAGCTGAGCGGGAAGAAACAGGGATTAGAGCGGTTCTCCGAACCAGCCACACCAGACAAACCAGCTCAGGAGGTGCCAGAGACGATGCCAAGCTCTGCTTGAGGAATCCCAACCAGCAGCCAAACTGGCTTGGCTGGAGAAAGGAGAGCTCCTCTGTCACGTTCAGTGCCCTGATGGGCTGTTTTGCAGTCCTGGAGCTGGGGAATTCTCCAGCGCTGCCGTGCAACAGGGGCAGCCCCCATGAGGAGGCAATTCCAGGGGCTCTCCATCCCTGCCCATTTTCCTGACTCTCCCTGCTGCTTTCTTGGGGGAAGAAATGCCTCCGGTCCCAGCCGTGGGGCAAGGATTGGAACTGACAGCAAAAGGGCGAGAGGTGGGGGGACAGTGGGTGCCAACAGCTGTGGTCCATGTAAAACAGTGGCTGTTATTCTGCCTGGTGTAAGGAGAGCTTCAAAGGCTGGGGTTTGGCGTTCTCTCCTTGCAAAGGTAATCTTATGAAACAGGAGTGATTTGCAGCCTGCTTTCCTGCTCTCCCCTCCCAGATCTGGAGGAGTCGCAGCTGAAGATGAAGTCAGCTTGGAGAGCAAGGTGTACTCGTACCCCACTCCTCTGCCGATAACATCTGACTAACCTCGGGGCACCGAGCGCATCTGCTTTCCCTCCTGCTCGCGTGCTGCCCGCCCTGTGCTGGGACCGTCGCTGGGAAATCCCAGCCCCTTCTGGAGTTTTCCACCCCTGCCCTGGCTGCCAGAGCAGATGCAGGACCTGGGAAGCAGAACTGGGAGGAAATGAAGTAACAAGGCATTTGGAGCAGGTGTATGGGGAAAGCCCGAGAATCACATGAGGGGTCTTCTCCGCTTCCTCCGTACCTGGCAATGGGCTACTTTAGTGAAGCATTTCAGAGCAAACATCCCTGCTGAGAGACAGCCAGCATCACGGCAAACCCAAGAACCGGTCCGTGCGCCTGCCTGGTGCAGGACTGCTGCGCTCACCAGTCCAGCTGCCAGGTACCACCCGAGAATGGTTAGTCCATCCCGCGTGACCACAACGAGAAAAATCCCACCACAAACAACCCTCAAGTTGTTTGGGCTTGCTCTTAGTCTGCATGCTCTGCTGTGAGCCAGTCTGTCCTACTGAATTGTGTGTCTCACAATGACTCTGGGCATCTAAATGGCCTCTGAGAAGGCACCAGCCCATCTGCCCCCACCATGGGTGACTGGAGGCATCTCTTGAGTATGCCACATCTCCATTAGTCCCCACTGAAGGCAGACCTTGACTCAAGATCTTTGTCCTGGCATTCAAAGCCCTTCCTAGGACTGGTCCTGGCTACCCACAGGGTCTCCTCTCCCCTTGTCTGTGCTCCTTTGTGGCAGCTCTGGAGCAATTATGTCTGGCTGGCAGGGGTGGGGTGCAGCTGGGGTTGATGGCTGGGAACATCTGGGTGCTCTAAGGTGGGACAAGGGTCTCTGGTCACGCGGTGGGGTGGTGGAGTGCGCTGCTACCGCTGCCCTGGGGGAGCGGGTCTCCAGTGCAGTGATGGGGTGTGTGTATACACACATTTCCATCCATCTATATATTACTTATCTCACTCCAAGACGGCAGCAGCGGCTGCTGCTGCATCCCTTTTCGGAGCTGCTATTGGCCAGAAATGATGTCAGTGCTTCCCAGGCTGGGTGCACTGCCATTGGCGGTGAGCAGGGATGCGGCTGTCAGCTGGAAGCGCTCCAGTCATTCATGGGGACTTCAGTGTGTGTTTGCTGGGCACGCTTGGACACAAATAGATGGTGAAAGATCTGGCAGAGCCAGGTGAGCACTTAGGGCTTCACTTTTAACTCTTTCTGGAGTCAGGATGGTGCGCCCTCCATCCCCTCTTGCATCCCTGTGTGGGAGCCAGACGCCCACCTGTCTCTCCCTTGTTCTGGCAGCAGCTTGCTGAAAGCACCCCATCACCCCCTGCGATGTGCAGCCCAAGGGCTGCTGCGCTAGGGCACGTCCCCCTGTGTTGCTCAGTGGCCTTTGGACAACATGGAAAAGCTCTTCTGCTTTTCCCTCTTCGCCCCCACTAGCAACCAAAATCCCTGGCTTTGCACTGAGATCAGCCGCAATCATGACAAGACTTGAAATGCTGCTTCTGGGCTCCGTCTTACCCAGCTTAATCTGTAAAGCTCAGCACCTACCTCACTCAGCAGGAGTACTGAATAAGACTGCCAGCTCTCTTGGCTGCCAGCTCCCTTCAAACTTGCAGTATGCTACAGCTCTTGCTTCAGACCAGAGCCTGCTTGGCTCTTGCAATCCTAAACACCTTTGCTCTCTAACTCGGTAAATGAGGGAACCAATTCCTAGTGCCCTGCCCCTCCTGTGCAACTGCCAGAGTCCAAAAATAGGACACCTAGACTCGTGCCCAGACAGTGGCAGTGCTGGAAGCGCCACAGGACAGGTGACAGATGGATCCCAGCTTTCTCCGACCGGTCAGACCTGTGCAGTGCAGCACATACACGGAGACCCAGGCCAAGGAGCTGCGCGTTCATCTGGGCTGGGTCTCCCCTCCGTGCTCAGTGATGCTCCCAGCACATGCCGTCTTTGGGGGGATGCTAGATGCTCCCCTACGCGAGGTCTGCTGCAGGTGAGGGCTCCCTTCAGAGACTTGTGCTGCCTGTCAAAGTGCTGGTCTGGTGGCTTCGGCTCTGTGGCCCTGGCTGCGGAGGGGGCTGAGCTCTGTCCCCCGACCTGGTGCTTGGCTCATCTCACACCCGCTACCTCCTTGGCGAACGCAGGCAGGCATGCTGCCCGCACCCAGCCCTGCCAGCTCCGTGCCGGGGGCAGCGGGACTCCCCCGTGGGACCCTGGGGAGGCCGCCCCCTCACAGCGGCTCTCCAGCGCTGCAGCCCGGGGGCCGGAGCTGCCTCACGGCAGGTGCGGGGCCGGGGCCGGCCCGTGCCCCCGGCGCTCCCCCCACCGCTGTGCCGCCACCGCCTTCCCCACGCGTGCGGACGCGCGGAGCCGCTGCCCGGCGGCACCCGCAGGGTCTCTGCGCCGAGCGCGGGGCAGCCGGGCCGGCCCCGGGTCCCCCCGCCGCCCCCGCTCACCTGGACCTGCATGAAGGAGCCGCGGTAGAAGCAGCAGGCGGCCGCCGACAGGGCGCTCCACAGGCTGCACCGCTCCGTCATGGCGCGGCGCGCCCGGCCGGGGCTGCCCCGGCCCGGCCCGGCCCGGGCTGCACCGCCGCCGCCGCTGCCGCCGGGCTTCAATTTCAGCCGCTTCCCCGATTACCTCATCCCTTGTCGGCAGCGGGGGGCGGTGCCGGCGCGGCAGCTCCGCCCCGGCCCGCCCCGCGGGGCCGCCCGCCTCGCCACCGCGGACCCCGGGGGAACGGGCACCCCCGCGTCGCGAAGGGAACCGGCTCCTCTGAGGGGATGTGGCACCCTGAGGGGAACCGGCACCCCGGCTGCCTGCGCCCTGAGGGGAACCGGCACCCCTGAAAGGAACGAGCTCCTCTGAGGGGACCCAGCACCCCTGAGGGGAACTGGCACCCCGGCTGCCTGTGCCCTGAGAGGAACTGGCACCCCTGAGGGGACCTGGCACCCCTGAAGGGAACTGGCACCCTGGCTGCCTGTGCCCTGAGGGGAACCAGCTCCTCTGAGGGGACCCAGCACCCCTGAGGGGAACCAGCACCCCGGCTGCCTGCACCCTGAGGGGACCTGGCACCCCTGAGGGGACCCAGCTCCTCTGAGGGGACCCAGCACCCCTGAAGGGAACCGGCACCTCAGCTGCCTGCACCCTGAGGGGACCTGGCACCCCTGAGAGGAACCAGCTCCTCTGAGGGGATCAGGCACCCCTGAGGGGAACCGGCACCCCTTATCTCCCCATCCCAAATCCACCTGCTCTCCTCAGTGACACACATGGGTCAGGGACAGCCTCGTCCCCTCTCGCCCACCTCGTCTTCCTTCACCCTCGCTCCAGTGACGCCTTTCTGGGGGAGACACCGGTGCCTGCCTCACGCGGTGGGGAACCGGCTGCCTGCTTCCCGCGTAGGCCGTCTCCAAGTTGTGTTTAATTAAGGCTCCGCTTCAGTTTAATTAAGGCCACGGTTTCACGTATGGGATGTGTGAGGCAGTGCTGATGACTCAAAGCATTACTGAAGCCCTGAATCTTGAAAAAAACCCGAAATCCCTGCCTGAACCCACTGCCAGCGCCCTGCCCCGTGCATGGGGACAGGCAGGGGCTCCCCCAGCTCCCAGCAGTGAGCTCTGCACCTGCTTGCCCGCACCCAGCTGGTCTCTCTCCAGGTCCATCCCATACTGCCACGGCCTGGATTTGGCTGTGCTTTAGTAACGGGGGGCTATATGTTCCCATCTGCAAAGCGTGTCCTGGCCCAAAGACCCCCGTGCCTCCCGGTGCGCCTCTGCCTGAGGGGATGGTGTGAGCTCGAACAGGTATTCCTGCTGCCACCGACCGACCGCAGAACCCTGCAGCCTCCCTGCTAATTAATTCAAACAAGCCCCTCGCATCCCCAGGCAGGGAGGCAGCAGACAGGGCTGATGAGATACAGGTCCCCCGAGCGGCTCCTCCGCGCAGAACAAAGAGAGCTCGGAGGCGCTCAGAGCCTGTGCTCTGCCCCTGGTTTTGCAGGGGAGAGAGGAGCCGGGAGAGCAGCGCGGGGTTTTAGCAGGACAGGGCTGTGGCACAGGAGGGAGCGGGGCAGCATGCAGCCTGCGGGCAGGGAACACAGGGCGGCGGGTGCTCGTGGGTCCCATGGGTGCCTGCAGCCCTGCCAGGACGGGTGGGCAGCACAGGCTCTCCTCTCCTCTTGCACGGGGCCGAGGGACAGACCAGATGGCAGCACGCAGGGAGATGTGGATCCGAAGGATCCGACGGTGAATCATCCTCCTGCTGAGGCTTCTCCCCCGCGACGGGCTCCGTGGTTTCCCTCCGAAGCTCTCGCTGACAGAGCAAGCAGGAGCCTTGCGAGGTGCTGCGGTGCAATGCCCCTGGGCCGTGCCCGTGCTGCCCCTCCACAGGGGGAAACTGAAAAACCTCTGACTGAGCTCTCAGGGGACGTGCGACAGCTTTATCGGCTGCTGCCTTCCCGAAGGGTAACGCCAGTTTGCAGCTCCTTCACCTGCATGAAGGCCAAAGCTAGGCTGGCTGGGATGTAAGCAAATGGAGCTGGGCATGCAGATCCCTCAGGCGGCTTGGAAACACCAACCCATAGGCTATTATTAAAGCACGTTAATTACCAAGTGCTTATTGATCCTGGCTGTCCAACCCTCCCTAGCTCCGGGTCGTACCTCTAATCACAGCAGGCTTGGTGATGGGAGAGCTGGCCCTGGCCAGTTTGTTGCTGAAGCTCACGGGCTGATGTTTGGCGGTTCCTCGGTGCACGTCTGGACACAGACCTGCCTGTGAGCCTTTGCTCACGAGGGCTTTGCAGTGCATCCTCTCCATCCTCCTGACTCCTTTGCCAGCTCTTTTCTTCCCGACTTTCCTCCGCTCTCCCTCGCAGCAGTGTTTTGCCTCTGCTCAACTCCCTCCCAGCCGCAAGGCAGGACCTATTCCAGTGGCAGATCCTGGGCACAGCAGCCAGCAGCCACCGTTCCATCCTGATCCCCGCAGGACCTGGGGCCGAATGCTGCCGGGTGCTGAGCACCCTGCAGCCGCATGGGGATGTGGGCTCCCAGCCAGGCACGGTGCCTGCAATCAGCCAGAGTGCCCCCATCATCCCGGTCGCTCACTCTCCAGATAATTACTTATTTGACTAAAATAGCTGCTGTCACTGCAGCCATCAGTTGCTTCCGTGACCGAAGGGAAGTGGTGTATAAATCACAGCCCACGGGCTGTCTCTGGACACCACAAGGATGGGGGAGAAATAAAGGCCAGATAGATCAGGTCTGGGATCTGCCTGGAGAGTAGGGAATTCTCCTGGCTCACCAAAAAGGACTCGATCCCAAAAGCAAAGCCATACCCATCACTCCACACCTGTGTTATTTCAGTCCATTAACTCACAAGCCATAAAATGCGCCCGTCTCTGGGTGTCCTTGCTGCCGGAGCAAGGGAAAACACCCAAACCATCCAGCTCAGCCCCTCACCACCTCCCGGCTCTCACAGGACTTGCCTGCATGAGCAGGAGCTTTCCTGTGCATCCCGAGGCACCTCACGCCAGGGCTCTACCTGCAAAGCCCAGTCGGAGCCTCGTTGCTCCCATCAGAGCCTCGCTGTTCCGCACACGTCCCATTTCCAGCCCTGTGAGCTCCCGCTCTGCCAGTCCCACGTGGCTAAAGGAAGGGGAGACGAGGGACAGCCCACCCAGGGGATCACTCTGCTACGGGTCAAAAAGCCGCATCCGACCCCGCTGCCCAGAGGCTGCTGGTTGCCGGACCTGGCCCATGGGGTCCTCGTTAGCCCCAGGGCTGGACCCGGAGGGGGTGACCCCCGTTAGGAGGAGCAGACGAGCTCAGGGTCCAGCCAGCTCTTTCCTGAGCCTGCCGGTCGGTGCCACCACGGGGGGTTCCCACGTTTCCATGTCTGGCTACAGCCGCCATCAAGACCCCCAAGTCCCAAAGATGAAGGTCCGGGGCTCTGTACTAGTTACAGCACCCAAGCCGGGCACCTCGACTCACTTCTCAACAACCACACCTGCCCAGCAGCATTACATCCCCATCAGGCAACCGGGCCCAGGAGGCTCCAGCCCTTCTCAAACAAACTCCCCAAAGGCCATGGCGTGGCAGTGACCACCCGGGCAGGTTTTCAGTGCTCCATCCCCAAACCGCACAGCATCCCTGCCACCCTTCCTCTGCGCCTGCCCGGCTCCCATCGTGCCAGCAGCCTCCTGCAAAAGGGCCCGCTCTCCTCCGGAGCCAGGCGCCTCGCTAATGAATTTCTGGCCAGACATGAAGAGTCCTCAGGAATGTTAATAGTTTGCTGGAGGATAAGCAAGAGATTTGGAGAGATTTACACCGACTTTCATGTGACAGCCACGAAAGTGGCTCAAACCCTTCCGTTTCCTTACGTGGGGGCAGAGGGAGGAGGCTGCCCCTGCGTCTGTGGCGGTCGCAAGTGATGAGGAGCACGAAACGCAGGCAGCTCCCGCGGGAGCAGCATCGGGGGGAACCACTAGGGTTTGCGTCTCCTCTGCCTCCCCTGGCCTCGCTGTTTCTGGCAGGGAATTTTTTCCAGGGCCAATGAGAGAGCCCGGAAGGGGTGGTGGGATGGGGGGTGCAGAGCTGAGCACCCCACTGGTGTAGGACCTGGCCAGCCCCGGGGCCACCATCCTCGCTCCATTGCTGGCACCCGGCCGGGGCAGGCTGCGATCGCGCTCGGCGTCTTACCTTCACGTATTCGCTGCCGGACTCCAGGCCATCGTGGTGGCTAGAAGGAAGGGGAAAAATAAAAATAGATAAGTAAAGGGCAGTGACTTGTGACGGCCAGGGTAAAGGTGGTGGAACGACTCAGGGGAGTGGAGGTCTGTGCCCTTTGCCTTGCCACAGGGCCGAGAGTGTGGCCATGGATTTGGGAGAGGCTCCCAGGGTCCTGGCACCATCCCTGCCGGCTCTATGCCCGCTCTTGGTGCAGGGCTTAACCGCCCTAATGCGATCAGGGAAGAATGAGGCCTTTTTAGAGGATCTCTCCCCAAATCAGCTTGGGACTGTGTGAGCTGAGCCAGGGAGACCCAGTGGCCAGGCTGGGGTCCCCGCGGGTCACGGTGCCAGGGGGTGCATGCCGAGGCGGGGGGCCCTGTGCCCTGTTCCCCGGCAGAGCTGCGTTCCCAGTAGGCAGCTGTTGGGACACGCCACCCGGACAAGCGTTTCTGACTGTTTCTCTCCAGCTTCGTGCAACCCCACAGAAATCAAACTCCCACTGAAGCCAGGGGTGAACTGTGATGTCCTAGCTGAGACTGCAAGATTTGCCCTCCCAGCATACAGGCAATAGAAACTCCCATTCTCCTTGGTGGCATGTTCACTCTTAGCCCTACTGACAACCAACCCAATATCCCTGAAACACAGCTGATCCAGCAGCTTCTTTGCCATCATTTCATGGGGGACGCAAGCGGCCTCTGCTTTCTCCTGAGCACATAGCAATGCTGCTACTGCTTTTTAGGCACTTGTGGGTCGAGGTATGGATGAGCCCAACGGGCACAACAGAGAGTTCAAAGGGAGAGAGGCTGTAACAGCCTGAGCTGGGATGTGCTACCTGAGGTCTCACCTTTCAGAATAAAACAGAAAAATCCAGACTTCTTTAACGAGAACTCAGTGTCAGGATTCAGTGCAGACATCCCACTGCTCACCAAGGTCGCCTGCCCGAGCACAGGGCTGCAGCAAGGGCCCTGGGATGGCAGGCTGCCAGCACAAGCGCAGGCAGCTGCAACCAAGAAATAACCAAATCCAAGGGCGTCACAGACCCGGGATGTTCCTTCCCTGCCAGGAGCCGCCTCGCTCCACCTAGTGCCTACAGCCACGGCCAGACCCCACCTCGTACTGGGAGATGCTGGGGGTCCTGCACACAAACCCCTCCTGGGAGCCGCACCAGTGGCATCTCTGGGGAGCCAAATTCCTCCTCTGTGGGCTCCCTCCAGGTTGGGGATGGTGCCTGGTGGCTCAGAAATCAGTTGCCCAAAGGGAAGTGGGGATGGCAGGGGCGACCGCTGCCAGGCATTGCCCCACTGGACATCCCCCGTGGCATTACAGCGGGTCCTGCCGAGGCTGGCAGGAGCCCCTCAGGGTCTCCATCCCTGCAGCGGGCAACCCCCACTCCTCTTCTCCAAGCCCACACTGCTGAAACCACATCCCCCGCTGTCCGGTTCAGAAGGGGAAAAGAGGCTGGAAAACAAGCCCACACTTTTTTGGGGTGAAAAAAATAGAGGAGCAGTTGGGAGGGGGGACAGACACAGACTCCCCCGGGCAGCTGCAGGCTGCCTGCCCACCCCGGCGCTGCCTCTCCAGCCTGTTTGCCTTTCACACGGCCACAGAGAGTCTCCTGGTGCTGCGAGAGCCGTGAGAAAAATGGGCAGGAGTACGGGGGGCCTCCGGGCAGGAAATCTGGAGCATGGGAGCAGCTGGGAGACGCTGTGAAGGCCCGGGCAGGGGAGGCCCCTGTGCCGGGGAAGGGCAGCAGCTGGGGCTGGGGGGGCCGGCCGCCGCAGCCCCCCTGGTTCTGCGCATTCCTGGAGGAAACAGCATTTTTGGGGGCAGCCGAGTGCCTGGGAGAAATTCCAGGGCTGCCTTTGGAGCTCAGATGCAGCCGAGCCGCCGGGACCCAGCGCTACCGCAGCGGCACCGGGTAGGGGGCTTTCGGCAGGGGCAGCTGCTCCTTTTGGGCTTGGGAAGGCATCGCAGTGACTTGCAAATGTGCCAAGATCTGGGCTGGCTGCTGGGGATAGTCCGGGGTGATCGGATGGGTCCAGCCCCTGTTTGGAGCTCAGGCCCTGCTCGTCTTCAGACACCAGTGCAGGCTGTGCCCCAGGGGAACCAAGTTTGGGCACCTCATGCCTCAGTTTCCCCCTCTGCAGAGCTGCCTCCTTCGCGGCTTTGGCTGGCATTGCTGCCAGAGGGGTTTGCTGGCAGCTGCAGGCAGCGCCCTGCCTGCGCCATGCGGGAAGCGGCGTTTCCCGTGCCTTGTGCACGGCCGTGCGCAGAGGGAAGTCGAGTCACGTCCGCTCTATGACCTGCCTGCAGGTCATCTCCCGTTAGTCACCGTGTCCCTGACGGAGTCACGGCCACGGCCACCGCCTTGCTCCGAGCAGCTCCGCAGGCTGGGTGCTGCTCTCTGTCCCGTGGAACCCAATTCCGCCCCTCGAGGGCCTGATCCTGCAGGGACCATCCCTGGGAAAGACGTCCTGTGCATGGGCATCCTCAGCTCATCCTGCCTTGGGGTCTGTCCTCACCAGGGATGCTCCGAGGGGGGCCAAGCGAAAACGTGCTCCAGGGCCATGCTTGTCACCCCCGTGCTGCTTTTGGTCCCTCTGCTTGGGCACGCCCCGTGCTGGGCAGCTGTCCCTGGCCCCTGCCTTGGCCCGGCGGGAACGGACTGTTCCCGTCCCCAGGGATGTGCCTGTGCAGGAGGAAGGGCTGGGGCGCGGCACTATCCCGGTCCTGCTTCCGCCCGCCCGCCCCACGGCAGCGCTGGCCATGGGGATGGCTCCGGCAGATGGCTGCTCCCTAAGCCGGGGGCTGTGGCAGGGGCTCCGAGTAGAACATGGAGGGGCAGAAATGCCCCTGATGCCAAGTCCTGTTCTGGTCACTCTTGTGCCTCAGTTTCCCAGGCAAACAGCATGGCTACGCCCATCATCAGGGCAGCCCCAGATGATGCAGAAGAGCACTTGGTCCTTGATTTTTGGGGACCCAAGTCCCCATTCCCCAGAGCTAAGACACCCGGGTGACCCACACACGTCCCCCTGCCGCTTGGCTCCCAGCTGTGCTGGCCTGGGACCTAAATCATTTCTAGGGGACAGAGGGTCTGGGCGAGCCCCACCCACCCTCCGTGGGGACCCTCTGCCACTGCTGGGGCTCTGTACTCGCTGGACGATGCGGCAGAGCCGCCGGACCCCCAAACCCTCGAGCCCCTGGCCCTCCGAGCTGGCCGCAGCCCCCGAGCCGCTCTGCCCTGGCGCCGGGTCTGACTGCGGTTTCGGCAGCCACAGCCAATGCGCTCGCTCTTTCCATGAGCAAACGCCGGCCGGGGGCCGGGGGCCTCGGCGGCTGAGCGGCAGCTCCGGCATCATCCGTGTCGAGGCTTTGTGCCCACCCCAAGCAAAGCCCCTTCCCAGCCTCTCCCTCCTCGTCCCCTCCGCCGTGCCGGGGCGTGAGGGGTGGCCGGGGGGCTGGGACCCCTTACCTGCCCTGTCCCAGGGTGGGAAACCTCCTGCCCACTGCTGTCATCGGCCCTGTGCGATTCGGCGAGCGCCTCTGCTGCGGGACGGGGAGAAGCTCTCCCGGGCGCTCTCCCGCCTTGCTCTGCTCTGAGCGTTGGGACTTTGGGGCGCGCGAGGCGGTGGCGGACCCTCCTCCTTCCCGTCCCAGCCCTCCTCCGGCCCTCCCTTCGCGGCCGGCAGGAATGTGCGGCCGGCACAGCCCGGCTCCCACCGCCGGCACGAATTCCTCCTCCTCACCCTGCTCCTGGGGCCACCCAGACCTCCCGAACACTCAGCGCCAGGACCAGGAGCCCCCAGCCCTGGGGCGGCACGAGGGGAACGGGGGTGTCAGGGGCTGCCCGGGTGCCGAGAAAGGAGAGTCAGGCCAGGGAAGGGGTGGTATGATGGGACCTGGTTTTGGGGAGAAATTTGGGGTCAGTGCCTCTGCCCATTCCCCCAGTCCCGTGCACACTGCTGAGCTGAGGATGCATTTGGCCCCTCATGCCCAGACACCCAGGTGATGGGCAGGGAGGTTAAAAATCCCTCTTGTTGATTCTGAGTTCAAAACCCCCCAAAAAAGCCAATCCTCATCTGAGAGGGCTGAGCCCCTACATTCCCTCAGAGGGAGGGTTTTGTGCCCAGAGGGGGTTTTTTGTGCCCGGAGGAGGGGTTTGTGCCTGGAGGGGGGGTTTACTGGCATGTGATGGGGCTGGGGCAACTGGTTTTGGGGCTTGCCCCTGTGCCTTGAGAGAGGCAATGCTGCTCGGGGAGGGGGAGAAGGATGGAGGGAGTGGAAAAGAGGGGAGTGAGAGGTGGAGAAGGTCAGGACAGTGCAGGTCTGAGCTCTCCACAGCACATCTCGGCGCTGGAACAGAGCCGCTGGCAGGACAAAAGGACGCTGGGGCCGAGCGAGGCCGCGAGATATTTCCACCCTGTCCGGAAACAGGAGGGAGCAGAAATCCCACAGGAAACCTCGCTCCCATGAAGCCGCTGACCTGGCCGCGGTGTGGAGTGCTCGGGCCATGCCGTCCCGCCGGCCAGGTGCATCCCGCCGGTACTGCGGGCGAGGGGGGGGCACCGCAGGGACCCTGCTGTGTCCCAGCACCCTCCCCTTGTCCTAGGGGGACAGAAAGGAGGTCCTGGCGGAGGGCAGAGCAAACCCAACGTGGTCATACCTGTCCAGGGAGCTCTCACCAGGATGCTCTTGCCCCTTTTTTGGCAGATCCCCATCGGTCTCCACTCCCAGTGCCGTGTCAGGGCTTGGGGTCAGGCTGGAGCTTGGGGCCGGGCTGGACCTCAGTGCCTCCATCTCGGAGCAGGAGACGTTCCCCACAGGCTCCTGGTCTGTCCCAGCTGTCGCTGCCCCCGGGGTGTCCTGGGGAGCTTCTTCCTCCTCCTGCTCTGCTTTCCCAGCGGCTGAGGGTGGGTCCGTGCCAGGGTCAGGGGTGCCAGATGTCTCGGGGGACTTGGGGTCGGGGAGAGGGGCTGTCCGGGGGGTTTTGACACTGGGGGTCCCTTTCTCCTGGCAGCTCTGGCTGTTCTTGGCTTTGCCCAGGCTCTTCCCTGCCTTGCCCAGGTTCAGCCTGGGCATGGTGCCCATGTGGCTGTACATGTCTGATGACCGGGCATAGGGGCCAGGGCTCTTGGGCATGGTGTTGAGATCATCCTGGGTGCTGTCGAAGGGCTCCTCCAGGAAGCCATGGGAAGGAGGGAGACCCGGCCCCAGGGTCTCGGGAGAGCTGGGGGCCACGGGGACACGCCGGAGGGTGAAGGAGCGAGGGATGCTGCTGAGGCTCCCAAAGCCTTTGAACTTGAAAAACTCTGGCAAGGAGAGAGAAGAGATGAGTGTGGGGTTACTGCTGGCACGGTGTGATGGTGAGGGGTCCCGGGGTCCCTGCTCCCAGGTTGGGGTGAGCACGGGGCACTGTGCCATGGTGCAGCCTGGTGTCAGCCCTGTTACACCCCACATCTCCTGTCCCAACCCAGCATGACATCCCTGTGGTCTGGGGTGGATGTGATGCTGGTCGGGGCGTCTCTGCTGGGACCCTGGGAAGTCTGTCCTGGTCTCTCGGTGAGCAAACGTCCCCCGTGCCCTGGCAAATCTAGCAGCTGCGTTTCCCCACTGCAGTTGAAGCGGTGGAGGAAGAAACACCCGGCCCTGGTGAGCAGGCAATGCCAGAAATTATTTCAAATCTCTTCCTCCTGCCCTCCGCCTCCCTGCTTCTCCCAGGGGACTCCAGGTGGGGCTGGTTGCTGTGCCCATCCCTGTAGCCTCAGGGCACCCCGTGGGGCATATCCCCTGCCCTCTCCAGGATGAAAGCACGGGACACACCACATCTCCCCAGGGGACGGGGGTCCCAGCCACGTGTGATGTGCCCACACGTGCACGTCCATCACCAGCACAGCGGAGCAGGAACCAACCATCGGCACGGGGCCCGGTGGTGCTCGCGTGGCAGCACTGGCTGCGGGCAGGAGATAACCTCCCCACTTCCTCGGCCGAGCGCTCAGCCCCTCACAGCCTCCCTGCAGCTCCCAGCTGCCACCTGCAAGCGCTGAGCGCAAAGTGTTCACCGGAGGAGTATTTATAACCCCGGCGGGCGGCTTTGCATTTCACACCTTGGCCCCGGCTCAGCTCTGCGTGCTGCTGCAGTGCAACCCCAGGCCGGTGCCGGTGCTGGCATGAGGACGGTGGCACGCGGGGTGAAGCAGGCTGTGGCCACAGCTCTGCAGGACAGTGTTTCACTGCCAGAGCCCTGGTGCTCTGGGTGCCTTCGGGGGTTTTGCAATGTTTATGCTGCCGTGGGGCTTGGCAAAGCCTCTTCCCCTCCGGGCACGGTGAGTTTGGCGAGGCAGGAAGTGGCACAACGCAGCCCCACCTCCCGCCACCATCCATGGGCTCTACAGGGCATCCCCGCAGCCGGACGGCGCAAAGGGCCAGGCAAGGGGCTGCAGCAGCCCAAAAAGCCCTTCTGCATGGCAGAAACATCATGGCCTGGATGTGGTTAAATGCAAAACTGCTTTGGGTTATACATCCCCTCGGGGTCCGAGCATCCTCCACTGCCAGCTGGGTGGGAAAGGCGACATGGGGGACTTTCCTCATCTCCCCGCTCTCCACCACAAAGGAAACTCCCAGCTGGGATGGGGCTGTGGGTTTTGCCAGTGGAGGAGTCCCAGGGGAGCAGAGGGATCGGCCCCCCCCTCCGGCACCGGCATCGCAGCAGGAATGCAGAGAGCAGCAGCAAAGGCCGGCTCTCGCGCAGCCCAGCGCTGGGAAGCGGGGTGAAGGCCGCTGCAGCTGCCTCCTGGGGCTGTGGGGGAAACCCGAGGTCTGTGAGAAAGAGCAGAGCTCGCTCCCGGTGGGTACCGAGCGCTTCCTCCATGAGCGACGGCGGGAATTCGCTCCCAGGCTCCCACCCCAGCTCCTCCGTGTCACCGCCATCCCTGCGCTGCAGGAGCACCCTGGGGTGGGGGGCCTGGCCACCCCCAGCCCCTGGCACCGGCTTGTACCCCCGGCTGTGCACCCTGAAGGATGTGATTTGGTGAGTGAAGACCCCCAAACCCCGTTGTGCATCCCCCTGGGTGTATCCTGGCACCCAGTGCAGGGCTGGGCTGCAGCAGACTGGTCCCAGTCCCAGCACCCAGCTCCCGAGCCAACAGCACCCAGGCTCTCCCCCAGCCCTGGGGATGGAGACCCCCAAAGCCCCTCACCCCAACGAGCTTCGTAACGAGAGCAGAGTTTGTCTCAGCTCCAAACGTCCCTGGGTGCGGGTGACCCGGGGAGCGTGTGAGCACACACGCACACTCACTCTCACACATCCCCCCTCCCTGCTGTGCCGTCCAGGTGAGCACCCCATCGCCCACCCACCCTGTCCCACGTTCACTTACTGAACTTCTTGAAGCCCCCTCGTTTCTGGCCCTCGGCCATGGCCGCGCCGGTCGGAGGCCGCGGGGAACGAGAGGGACAAGTTTATAACTGTGAAGCCCTTCTCTGCCCGCTCCTCCCTTCCTGCCCCCCCCTCCCCCCCCCCCCCCGCCGCCCTGCAGTCACTCATCACTCGCTCGCGTTTCCTCCCCAGTGCTGTCATCTGCTCCCAGCCCCGCTCCTGCCCCTGCCCGCCCTCCCACTGTCCCCACGGTCCTTGCAGCCCCTGTGCCTGCTCCCACCTGCCTGGCTGCTTAGGGGCCACCTCTGGGGCCCTGGTTTGGGGATGCTCGGCAGATGCAGACACCCAAAAAACCCTGGGTGCCAGCCCTACAGGAGGGTGCCAGCCCTAGAGGAGGGTGCCAGCCCTGCAGACAAGGGTCTGCCATGCACATTTGGGGCTCAGCCACTGCCCTCATGGGGCCCCGCGGGGTGACAGCCGGATGGCATCACTGGCAGCAAGAGCCCCCTGCCACCAGCTGTTCTCTCATGCTGGGGGACCTTGGGGTGCCCCGTAGGAGTGGCTCCATGCAGGACAAGGTGGCCCGGGCCTGGCAGGGACCCGCTGTCCATGTTGTCCCCCATTCCCAGGGAGCACCTGGTGATTCCCGTGGCCAGGATGCCAGCAGCCATCTCTGCTACTGCTCTGGCCTTGGCTCCCTGTGCTCCCCACCTTGGGGACCAGTTTCAAACAACCCCAAACCGAGTGTTCTGCACCCAAACGTGGGCATTGCGGGGGGGACGGTGTCCCCAGCCGGGCATGTTTCTGCCAGCAGGGCAGGAACTCAGGGTCCCCCTGAGATCAGGCCCTGGTGTCCTCCTGCCCTGGCCATGGGGTCCCCTTGCCACAGCCCCCGGGTGCAGGTGCAGCGCAGAGCCAGGGAGCAGAAATGCTGTTAAATCCCTGAGGGGTTTAAGCACGCAGGGGACATGGTGACAGGCTTTAGGGCCACCAGCACCAGGGGCTGCTCAGTGCCCTGGGCCGTGTGGAGGGATGTGGGTGACAGCGGGGGGCACGGGGTGGCTTCCTTGAGGATGCTGGAGCATGGACATGGCCATGGGCACGCTCTGGGGTGGCTCACGGCGGGGCGAGGGGCCAGCGGCGGCAGCGGAGGGGAGCCGGCGGCAGCGGCAAGAACAGCCCAGCCGAGCACCCCGACAGAGCGACAGGCGGTGACAACATGGCCGCCGCTGGACTACAAGTCCCAGGAGGCCTTGCGGGGCGGTGTGCGTGCCGGAAGGGGCGCGGCGCGTGCCGGAAGGGGTGCGGCGCGTGCCGGCAGCCACGGCGGCGGCCGGCATGGCCAAGCAGTACGATATGGTGGAGTGTCCCTTCTGCGACGAGGTCTCCAAGTACGAGAAGCTCGCCAAGATCGGGCAGGGCACCTTCGGGTGAGCGTCTCGCCGGCCTCGGCCCGCCCCGCGCTCGGCCCCGGCCTTCCTCAGCCCTCCTCGGCCTACCCCGCCCTCGGGCCTGCTGCCCAGGCCCGGCCCCCTCAGCCCGGCGGCCCGCCCGCCCCGGGCCCGAGTGCCCCTTGCTTGGGTGTCCTTTCCCCAGTCACCCCTCTGCCCCCAGGGAACCAGCCTGGCCACTGAGCCCTGTTTTTCCTCGCCCCGAGGCCCCGCTCTGTGCCAGGCTCCGGCCGAGGAGAATTACCCTGGAGTCAGTCAGGGCGGGGACCTGCAACTTCGCCCAAAACGTGCAACTTTGCCCCAAATCCTCGTGGGGCTGCGGGAGCTCTGGGCTCTGGGTTGGCTCAGCCAGTCCTGGGGGCCTTTGGTCCAAAGGGGTGGTGGCTGGGCAGGTTAGTGGCCCAGCACAGAGGTGTCTGTGTGGCGCTCCAGCGTGTCTTGTTTGGTCTTGTCCCTGGTTGGGAGCACCTGGCTCCTTCCCTTCTTCCTTGTGCTGCTCACAGATTTCTTTCTGTTTTTACAGGGAAGTTTTCAAAGCCAAACATCGTCAGACGGGCAAGAAAGTAGCGCTGAAGAAAGTGTTGATGGAAAATGAGAAGGAGGGGGTAAGTGTGGGAGCGTGGTTGTGCTGTGTTTGGAAAGGCCTGGACTGGGGGGTTCAGAGATGAAGGCTAATCTTTGGGATGGCAGAGATGTGTTTTCACTCTGTTCTTTAACAATATTTGCTGCTATAACATGCCAGATCTTGATCCTGCAAGGGTGTGGACAGGATCCCAGCCCTGTGGCCTTTTTCCTCTCCTGCTGATACTGTGATAATGTTGGGTCTTGTGGTTGCCCTGCCAAAGCGTACGGCCTGTTATCACCTTCTTGGCTGCAAAGGCCCATGGCAGCACTGCAGCGCAGGAGCTGTGCGGTGGCTGGGCTGCGCGGGATGGCTGCTAGGAGGTGACGCTGCCCACGCCTGGGAGGTGACACTGCCCACGCGTTCCTCCTCCTGTGCAAAACCCCATCGCCCCCGGCGCAGGGCTCCACACTGGCTGTTCGTTGTTCGTGGAGGAACTGGGTAGCGCGTGAAAGGCTCAGGGTGTGCAGAGATGAGACAAACTGAGGAGAGAGTAACAGCGTAAACAGCACAGGCAGCAGCCGGGGAGGCTGCTCTGCAGCTCGAGCTGGGCTGTACCATGTCCTGTTAGGAAAGCGCGAGGTGAGGAGAGGAGGGAGGGGTGTCTGCGTGCCCATCTCGGCACCACCCAAACACCTCTGTCTCGTGACAGAATCCCTCTCACTAATGATGGCCTGATGGTGAATAAATTTTGGCAATCCCGGTGTTGGTGGTATATTTTAAAGCTGTGATTGCCCTTTAGTGGCTTGTCACAGTGCTGCTCGAGAGGTCCCCTGCCAAGCTGCAATGGTCACATCTCTCCTGTTGTCTAGGCAGCGGTGGCCTGGTCTCCTGCACCCCTAATCCCTGTCCTCTCTCCTTTCCAGTTCCCCATCACAGCCTTGCGAGAGATCAAAATCCTCCAGCTGCTCAAACATGAGAACGTGGTGAACCTCATAGAAATCTGCAGGACCAAAGGTAGCTTGCGGGGCTCTCCCTTGCGCTCGCTGTCGGCTTTTTTTCAGCCCTTCTTTGCCGCTGAGCAGGCTGGTGGTTTGGGATGGGAGTGGGGTCCTCTAGCTGAGCACAAGCCTCTTTTCATAGAATCACAGAATGGTTTGGGTTGGAGGGGACCTTATAAAGCTCATCTAGTCCAACCCCCCTGCCATGAGCAGGGACATCCTCAACTAGATCAGGTTGCCCAGAGCCCCGTCCGGCCTGACATTGAGTGTTTCCAGGGATGGGGCATCTCCCACCTCTCTGGGCAACCTGTGCCAGGGCTTCACCACCCTCGTTGTGAAAAACTTCTTCCTTATATCTAGTCTAAATCTTCCCTCCTTTAGTTTAAAACCATCACCCCTTGTCCTATCACAACAACTATCTATTTTCCTGCCTGTGATGTGGGATGACGGGACACTCATCTTGGAAAACAGTTTCTGAGTTAGGACGTTGCTGCAGCTTGGCTGGAAAAAGCTGTTGTCAGTCCTGCTAGGAAATGCCTGTGCCGTGGTGGTGAATGCTGCCCGTGTTGAGAAACTCCTGTCTGAGACGCTTTAAATAAACCAGCGCCAGAGAAGCTTTGAAGCAGAGGGTTCTCAGCCCGAAGCCGATCTCGTGACTGTGCACAGCCGGTTCCCCATCAGGAGCTGGAGCCGTCCCTCTCTGTTGGCTTCTGACGGTTCGTGGCAGCTCCGAGCTGATGACGCAGCTCCAGCTGGAGACTCGCTCGATGTCTCTTTCTGTGCGTGACAGTAACCGCTCGTGCTGTGAGGGCTGTGGCTCCACGCGGGGCGGTTCTGAGCTGCTCTTCCACCTCCTCGCTGCAGGCTGGCCCCGGGGGAGGCGGTGTGCGTGCCTCTGCTGCGTGACTGGTGTGCTCAGTGCACCTGGCCTGCACCGTTTCCAGTGAAATTGCTTTAAAACATTTGCTAGTTTATATATATCATTCTCTTATATAGATTTGTACTGGAAAAAGAGTTTTGAAAATGACAGCTGATATTAAAGCCTGCCATTCTCTGGTCAGTCATTTCAGTTAAATAAAAACGAAAGTGGCAGGTATCTGGTGATGATGTTTTTAAAAAAGTCCGGTCACTGAACTGGTAGAAATCTCTGGCCTAGGACTGGGAACTTGAAGTTACTCCAGTACTCCACTGCGTGTAGATTATTATCTGAACAGGTACGAGTAGAAACACCAATGACAAGTTAATTTTTAACTCATTGTGTGATTAAATGAGTTGTGATGATTGCGTGTCTGGCATACGTAAGGTAAATATTTTTGTAGACATGTCAATTGTTTGTGTTTTGTTTGAATTCCAGTTTTCATCCCAATCTACCTTGACCTCAGCTTCCAGTGAAGTAGAAATACTGCATTTGCTGTTCTCAAACTTTAAGCTTTTCTCTTTTTACGTTGGAAAGGTGCGGTAGGGGCCGTATCCCTGTAAGGAACTGCAAACCTAGTCTAGCAGGCACCCTCCTGGCTGGCAGAGGAGAGCGGTGTGTTTCCGTGGGGGCTGAGCTTAGCCGTCATTTTCCGGTTGGAGCTGCTGATCAGTAGGTTTTGCTGATTGCAGCTGATGAAAATCAGCCTTTCTTTTTGATAATGATTTGCGTGTGTGCTCTAGGAACGAGATTGAAATCGATTGCTTCATTTGAGGTTTCCTGTCGTTGACTTTAAATTGCAATTGGAGTTGGAGTTTTAAATCATTTTGATCCAGATCAGTCTGTTTTCATAGATACTGTTTAAGGTTGCAGAAAACCTCACTTTCTAATGTTATATTAGACAGATTTTTTTCTGTTTCTGCATTTTTCCTGGGGCTCTCTTTGCGGGTGCTGCCTCTTATCGCTGATGCAATCAGTGATAGTGCTTGCTGGCAGCTAGCAGTACATGCACCTACCAGCCACAGCTTGCAGGGAGGAAACCCCACAGCCGTTACGTGCACAGAACAATACAAGATGAAGCTTTCAAAGATTTTCATGCCCTTTCCTTGCCTGTCTGATGACATTCACTACTCCGATCCTCATCCGTTGCTAGTTGTGCTGTCTTAGTGCCTCTTTACGAAGGATCTTGAGGCCTGCAGGGTGTCTCTGGTTCTCTGTGTTCCTGTGCCCTGAGGTTTTCTCCAGTGAGCGTTGTACGAGCAGCAGGGTGGCTGGAGGCCAGGAGGAGCTGTGGCAGGGCTAAGGGTCCCTCGCTGACAATCCCTCCTTGCCTCTCCCGTAGCCTCTCCGTACAACCGCTGCAAGGGCAGCATCTACCTGGTGTTTGACTTCTGCGAGCATGACCTGGCTGGCCTTCTCAGCAATGCCCACGTCAAGTTTACACTCTCAGAGATCAAGAAAGTTATGCAGATGCTATTGAATGGACTTTACTACATCCACAGGAACAAGGTAATGGGCCAGATCCGTGCTGTGCTCTGAGGTCACCCTGCTCTCCGTGGCCTTGCACGGCCTTGCAAGGAGCACGTGTCTTAGCACAGGCTGGAGGGAAATCCCTCCTTGTCCTCCACCTCCGGAGTCTGAGTGCCCTGCTGGCACCAGGCGCCCAAGGAGGATACCTTAATGGCTTAACCTTTCCGTATCTCTCTTTGTACAGATCTTGCATCGAGACATGAAAGCTGCAAATGTCCTGATCACACGGGACGGAGTCCTGAAGCTTGCGGACTTTGGGCTGGCTCGAGCTTTCAGCCTGGCTAAGAACAGCCAGCCGAACCGCTACACCAACCGGGTGGTGACTCTGTGGTATCGGCCGCCAGAGCTGCTCCTAGGTAGGAGGTGATGGGCTCTGCCGGCTTCTCTGCCCTTCTCGTTCCCCCGGGTGACTAACACGGCATCTCCGTTTAGGGGAGCGGGACTACGGTCCCCCCATTGACCTTTGGGGCGGAGGCTGTATCATGGCAGAGATGTGGACCCGCAGCCCCATCATGCAGGGGAACACAGAGCAGCATCAGCTCACCCTCATCAGCCAGCTCTGCGGATCCATCACGCCGGAGGTGAGGGCGAGAGCGTGGGCAAGCTGCAGAAGGAGAGCTGCAAAGCGGGTGGTGCGGGCAGGGTCTGGGACCGGGCACTCCCGGACCTTCCCTGCCCCGTGCGCTGGCTGCTGCGCGCTCCTGGCGCGGCAGTGTGCCCGCTGCGGGTAGCGAGGCTAGGGAAGCCCCTGCAAATGCTATTTGCCTCCTGGGAGGTGAGTGCACAGTGGGACGCTGCACTTCCCTTGCCGCTCTGCGTGAACTACAGCTGTCACGTTACTTGTGTTCAACCTCCTAAACATAAGAGAGTGAACTCGGCCTCCCAGACCTCCCTTGGGAGGGGCGAGTCGTGTCCTTGTGTTTGAGCACAGAGAGGATGCTGGCTGCTCCGAGTGTGAAAGAACAGAACATTACGTGTAGGAATGTGTTCTAGTCTGCATTTGGGGGTTGTCTCTCAGATTAAACGCCCTCTGAATTTCTGTTTAAAGAAGGGGTTTTTTTTGTGTGTGTTGAGGGGTTTGTTTTAGGTGCTTTGCACTGGTCACCTTGAAAAGCCTCTTTAATTGCGGCTTGTGATTTGTGGCATCGGCTCAGCCCTGGTGTGAGCGCTCAGCCCCTTCTCAGCTCCTTATTTAAGGGCAGCTGGTCCTGCCCTCTTGTGGGGGATCGAGCAGAGGGATCTCTTGGCCAGGGCTGTAATCCAGGGGCTGTGACAGGCAGGCAGTTGTGCAGGCAGCTGCAGAGCCCTGATGCCTCTGTTACATACATCATGTACATACATTGAAGGAGCTTTCTTTTGTATATAAATACCTGCTGTGGTCTCTCCCAGATCAGGGTTGAGGTAAGTGCTGGTGACTGCAGCAGGCTTTGCTTTCGAAGGATAAAAGGTACCACGTACATCCAGGTTGTTATTTAGCAATAAGTTTTGTCATTTTACCTTTCTGGATGATGTAGCTGGCCTGAGCTGTGCTCTCTAGTAGCTCTTTTGTGGGAGAACCAAAAATCCTGGAGCATCCTGTGTGCCATTCCCACACCAGGAGGACTCTGTCCTGACTTGTCCACGTGTCTCCAGGCTTTAGTGTGCTCTTTAGTGTCTCCTTCATCCTGTAGGAACAAGGTCTGCAGCTTGGAGGTTATAAAATAGTATTGTTCTCTCGGCAGACCTCGCCCTGGTTTGCCTGAGGGTGTTAGCATCAAAAATGGCTTGTCCTCTCTGTAACTATTTCTTCCCAACCCTCCCTTCCTGCCCCTTCCCAGGTTTGGCCGAACGTGGATAAATATGAGCTGTACCAGAAGCTGGATCTCCCCAAGGGCCAGAAGCGCAAGGTGAAGGATCGCCTGAAAGCCTACGTTAAAGACCCCTACGCGCTCGATCTCATCGACAAGCTGCTGGTGCTGGATCCCGCCCAGCGGATTGACAGCGACGACGCGCTGAACCATGACTTCTTCTGGTCAGACCCCATGCCTTCGGACCTCAAAAACATGCTGTCCACCCACAACCAGTCCATGTTCGAGTACCTGGCCCCACCGCGCAGGAGGGGTGGGCACATGCCCCAGCAGCCAGCAAACCAGGGCAGGAACCCGGCCGCCACCAACCAGACTGAATTTGACAGGGTGTTTTGAGCGGGGGCGTCCCCAGCGGGCTCCCGGCTGGGCTACTCCGCAGGTTGCATTAAGCGGGGATGTCCTGGTGGGGTCTTTCCGTCTGGGAAGGGACTTTCTTCAAGGCGAAGTGCCTGCTGGCTTTAACTGAGCTCTGCCATCTCCTCTCCTCGTGCAGCAGCTCAGCTGCCGCGGAGCTGCGTGACTGGGGAGGTGATGCCTGCGAGCCCAGGGCTGTTTCCCTGCAGCTTTGGCACAGAGCCTGCGTTCCCCCTGCAACAGTCTGTATTGGTTACGTTAATCTTGCGGATCGATCGTTATGGACTTGGTGATGGAGAAAGTGACTCTGTCGGTGCTGGGGCTCTTGGCAAATGGTGCTGTGACCGGCAGGACTGGGAGTAGCTGCCCTGGACCAAACGGTCCTGCTGGGAGCTGTCTCAGCTCTCTCAGCTGGTCGTAGCTCCTGCACAGCGTATCCTTTGAACACTGAAGCGTTGATGTAGGATGAGGCAGGTGCCTCTGAGTAATGCAGAGGTGTCCTGGGGAAGGCAGAGTCACTCTAGACAGCATGACTAACTTGCTGGAATTTGGGCTCTAGCCTAGAAAGGGGCTTACCAGGCAAACCAGAGAGGGGGCTGCAGAGCTTTTGCTGCATACAGCCAGGATTTACAGTGGGAATTGCTGGTCTCTGTAACAGCACGCGGCGTCCACGCTTTCTTCATTGCGAACTGCAATTAGGAGTCTTGTCGGACACACCCAGCCTGCTGCGTGCTTTCCCCGTAGCACTGGCTGTGGCGTGCGTTTGGATGGGGAAGGGAGTTGCGAGCGCTGGCCTCAGCCTGGGGTGAGACCTGCCGTCCCGCAGTCTGCAGCGGTTTCACGATGGCATGGCAGCGCTGGGAACGCTGTGCTGGGAGCAGGGCGACTCTTTAGACGCTTGCATGTCCACTCCTCTGTCCTGGAGCTCTTTGCATGAGTCTAGAGCAAGACCACTGCCTTCCCCAGATGCAGCGACCAGCCCGATGTGCTGCGATGGTGTTTGCACACCTTCTGCTGGAGCTTGTCAGGACTGACTCGTGCAGAGCGAGTGCTCCTTCACAGCCCGCTGCAGCAGAGCCCGCTCCCTGAACACTTTGTCTTCCATGGCTGTCAGCTACAGCTGGCCGTCTTCTCAGTGAGCCCCACGGATCCCAAGACTTTCAAACAAATAACGTGTACGACGTGCAGCGGGTGGTAACCTTTGGCATTTGATAGGTTGTCCGTTAACTAGACTAATGGCAAAAGCCACGTTGGTATCATAAGGTCTCAGGGGAGAAAGCGGTGGTGAGCGGGGCCGTTCTCAGGACAGAAAGTGAGGATGATAAAGGACGTGTACAAGGTAAATCTCTCTCGGTGTGGGGCTCTGAAACAGTGTGTGTGTGTGTGGGGGGCCTTGGTTTCTTTGGAAAAAATGAAGTTGGTTGCAAGCAATAAGCCAGGTGACTTCTGCCGGTTGTGAATAAACACGATCCTGTCCCAAACGGCTGGGTTTGACCCTGTGTCACTCTTTTGCCTGAATGAGAAAGCAGCTGGAGTGCTGTAACGCAGCACCTCTGTCATGCCTGAGGACAGGCGCCCATCCGAACTCCCCTGCCGGTGCTCCCCTCCTGGGGGTCCCCGGCTCTGTCTGCCTTGGTGCTGTTAACGGGAGTGAGTGAGGCTCAGTGCAATTAGCGCTGCAGTGGATTAACAAAGCGGCACGGGTAGCATGAGCAGAGGAGGCTGTTGGGGGCAGCCTGGCTGCTCCAGTGGCACTGGGGGAGGGTGATTGTGTGATGCCTGCCTGGCTGGGGGCTGGAGAGGCCTGGGGGGCCCCTGCGCCCCACAGCAGCCCCTTGTGCCCCTGTGCTGGGCTGTTTGAGGCTGGTGTGGAGGTGGGTGGGGGTCAGGGCTGCAGAGCTGGGCCCTGGCTCTGCCGGGCTGGCGTGCTGAGGAGCCTGGAGCTGCGGTGGGCCTGGTGCTACGCCCAGCCCCTCCACCCCGCCCGAGCGGGGGGCGGCCGGGGGCTCCCCCCGCGCCTCGCCCGGAGGCGGCTCCGCGAGGGGCGGAAGGGTCCCCTCCTGCCTCGCCGCCCCTCGCAAAGATGGCGCCCCCCTCCGACGTGGCGGCGCACTGCCCGCTTCAAAGATGGCGGCGCGCGGGGGGGGGCGGGTCGAGGCGGTCCCGCCCCAGGCGGCGGCGCGGGCTCCCGGCGGCAGAGCGCGCGGCGCGGCGGGATGGTGGCGCGGGGGCTGCGCGCGCTGCGCGGGGCTCTGCGGGCGGCCGCCGCCGGGCGCCGGTTCAGCACGCGGCCGGCGCGCGCCCCCGCCATGGACTACCAGGTACCGGCGGGGGCGGCGCCGCGGGGAGCGGGACCTTGCACCGAGTGCTGCGGCGGGGGCCTGGGCCGTGCGGCGAGGCTGCGCCCCGCCGGGCTGCGCGCTGGGGCCCGGGGCATCCCGCCGAGCCGGGCGCTGGAGGGGCAGCGGCAGCCGGCGGGGCCGGGGCTTCCCAGCGCCGGCGGTCCCTTCCCGAGCCGCAGGCCTGCGAGCTCCGGGGTGGGCGGGGGGCCACGGGCCGGGACAGCGGGGCGGCCCCGGTACTGTGCGGGGCGGCCGAGCCCCCCCGTCCCCCGCCTGCGGGGCTGCCCCTCTCCCACAGCCCCGGGCCGCGCCAGCCGCTGCTCACCGTCTCACCCTACTCTTTGCCGGGGACAGCCGGTGCCCGACCATCACCCCACAAACCGCCGTCCCCCGTGGCAGCACCGGGGTGACCCCGGCCTGCAGCAGGAGCCGGGCTGGCAGCCACGGTGCATCCCGGGCGGAGGCTGGGGCGTCCCGGGCCCGCGTGGCTGCCTGGCGCCGTGGGGATGACAGCGGTCCCCGGGCTGAGGGACGGTGCGGAGCCCCCCTGGGAGACGGGAGCTCTCCTGCCCCTGCCCCGCGCTCACCGGAGCCGGAAGCGCCACCGGAGCCCCCGCCGCCGTCTGCTGGGACGGGGTCCGGCTGCTCGGGTGGGGTGTCCCCGCACCGGGGACGCGGGCTTGTCCCGTGCCACGTCGCCATTGCAGCACACAGTGGTGCCGGGGCCAGGCCTGCATCCCCCCGGCGCGGGTTCGGGGGGCTCGGTGGCACCAGTGACCTCCGGCAGCGGCCGTGGCGGCGCAGCCAGGTTGTCCCACGTGCACCACGCGGGTGCAGCTCTGTTGCTTCGTTTGCGCCTCTAATTAAACACCAGCGGGGAGGGCGTGCCAGCACTGGAGCACCGCCTGCTCGCACCCACGGGTGGCATTGTCCCGCTGGGGCAGGCGTGGGTGCCGGGTGCTGGGCTGCCCCGTGCCTCCGTGGCGGGGCCAAGGGGCGCCCGGGGAGGGGCGGACTCCCCCCACTGATAAGTAGCCCGTCCCCGCGGCGTCCCTGCGACAGGCTCTGGCACTGCTGGCACGTCCCCGCAGGGCCATGGTGGAGGAGAGGCTGCCGGCTTGGGCAGCTGTGGGCACTGCCGAGGGGACCGAGCCCCATGGGGTGGGTCGGGGGCAGTGGGCATGAGGCAGGCTGGTCCCCAGGGCTATGGCGGTGGGCGCAGCCCCAAGGCCACGGTGATGGGTGCCATCCTGACCACCCCCTGGGGTCTTTCCAGGACGCCATCCGGACCCTCAACACCCTGCAGACCAACGCCAGCTACCTGGAGCAGGTGAAGCGGGAGCGCGGCGACCCCCGGGCCCAGCTGGAAGCCATGCGGGGCTTTTTGGAGAGGAGCGGGCTGAAGGTGAGGGGGGGGTCCCCGTCTCCATCCCCCTCCCATCCCAGCAGCGGTGCCACTGCGCTCGGCACTAGCTGCTGCAGGGGTCTCATGGGGTGGTTGACCTCCGGCAGGTCGAGGACCTGGATCGACTGAACATCATCCACGTCACGGGGACGAAGGGCAAGGTGAGGTGGGCGGGCGGCGCCGTGGGGGCTTGGGGTGGCCAGGGGGAGCGAAGGGGGGCGGCTGGCGTCTCTGGCTCTGTTTGCCCCTGGCCTGGCATGGGGGGGTTTAATGCTGCTGTCTCCCCAGGGCTCGGCATGCGCCTTCACCGAGTGCATCCTCCGCAGCTACGGGCTGAAGACGGGCTTTTACAGGTGGGCAAGGGGCTGGGGAGGTTTGGGGGGGCCAGTGGCACCATGCCTGACTGTGCGCCCCCCACTCTGCCCCCCCAGCTCCCCTCACCTGGTGCAGGTGCGCGAGCGGATCCGTATCAACGGGCAGCCCATCAGCAAGGAGCTCTTCAGCAAGTACTTCTGGCTCGTCTACAACCGCCTGGAGGAGACCAAGGTGGGGGCAGTGGGGCTTGTGGGGGGTGCTCCCTCCCTCGGGCAACGCCCCCCCAAGGCTGTGTGCCTCAGTGCCGGGTAGAGATGCCCCGTGCCATCCCCTTATGCCCGCTCTGCCTGGCAGGACCCGGTGAACGCCAGCATGCCGGCGTACTTCCGCTTCCTCACCATCATGGCCTTCCACGTCTTCCTACAGGAGAAGGTAGGTGGTGGCGGCCTCCAGCTTGTGATGGGGACGTCATGTTGGCGGGGACCTTGGGGAGGGGGGGACGTGGGGTCCAGCCCCCACTTGAGGCAGAACTTGCATCGGTCAGGCTGTCATGGCTGTAACCCGGGATGCTGTGTCACGTGGATGGTCCTCCCGCGAGTGGGGCATGTGTTCAGGCACAGGTTTGGAGGGGCGGTGGCAGGGACCCGGCCCCGCCTGCATCCCTGAATCCATAGGGACACATGCTGCTGGTGGCCCTGTGATGACTCCGGTGTCCCCGTGTCCCCAGGTGGACTTGGCGGTGGTGGAGGTTGGCATTGGCGGCGCCTACGACTGCACCAACATCATCAGGTAGGAGCCGGCAGGGCCGAGCCTGTCCCCTGGGGCTGCCAGGGCCTGGTGTCTCCATGGCGCGGGGACAGCGGGGACACTGCCACGCTGCGTCCCCAGGGCGCCGGTGGTGTGTGGGGTCTCCTCCCTGGGCATTGACCACACCAGCATCCTGGGGGACACCATGGAGAAGATCGCCTGGCAGAAGGGGGGTATTTTTAAGGTAGGGAGACCTGATCCTCCCCCTTCTCCTGGTTTTGGGGTGTGCTCCCCTGTGGACCCTGAGCACCCCCGGGGCCCTGAGCACCCCCGTCCTTCGCAGCCCGGCGTGCCGGCGTTCACCGTGGCACAGCCGGAGCGGCCGCTGGAGGTGCTGAGGGACCGAGCCCAGGAGCGGGAGGTGAGTTGGGTGGCAGGGGGGTGGATGGGGGTTACCCCACGGCAAGGGGCTCAGCTTCCTCTCCCCGCAGTGTCCCCTCTACCTCTGCCCGGAGCTGGACGCCTTCGAGGGGGGCTGCCGGGCGCTGGAGCTGGGGCTGGCGGGTGCCCACCAGCGCTCCAACGCCGCCCTGGCCTTGCAGCTGGCGTGGACCTGGCTGCAGCGCCGCGGCTGCCAGGGTAAGGTGGGGGATGAGGATGGGGGGGCATCGGATCCCACCACGGCCCCTGGGGTCTCAGCAGGGTGCCCGTCCCCCCAGGTCTCGGGGAGCTGAAGGAGGTGCTGCCAGGCACCGAGCTGGCGGGGAGGCCGGTGCCGCTGGCGCCCGCCTTTCGACCCACCGATGCCATGATTCAAGGTGCAGTATGGCCGCGCCGGGACCACCCCCCTGCCATGTCGTGGGGCTCGAGGGGGACCACGCTGCGCCCCCGGCTGGTGCCGCCTGTGCTGGAGGGCACAGCCTGGCTGCCCGCCCCGCTTTTGATCCCCGTGGGGGGGTCCCAGCCATGCCCTGTGCCCCCCCCAGGCCTGCGGGACACGGAGTGGCTGGGCCGGACCCAGGTGCTGCCCCGCGGCCCCGTGACGTGGTACCTGGACGGGGCCCACACCACCAGCAGCGTCCAGGCCTGCGTCCGCTGGTTCCGCCAGGCCGCCCTCAACCAGGACAAGCCCCACGAGTAAGGAGGGGACATGAGGGGGGACACACATGAGGGGGGTGTAGTGGCGGTGCTGGGGGTCCCCACGGGGCACGGGGCCACCCGCCCTTTCTCCCCGCAGCGGCTCCGAGGTGCGTGTGCTGCTCTTCAACGCCACGGGGGACCGGGACACGGCGGCGCTGCTCAAGCTGCTGCTGGTGAGGTTTTGTGGGGGGTGCGGGGGGTGTCACTGCGCCCGGACTCCTGGGTTCTCTGCCTGTGCTGGGACCCGCTTTGCTGTGGGTGCAGGGAGCCGCGAGGTGGAGCTGATGCCCTGTGCTGTCTGTCTGTCTGTCTGTCCACCCTGCTGTCCCTGGTTGTATCCCACCTCGGTGCCCCCCCCCCCAAGGGTCGCACAGCCCCAGGTGCAGGGGGGGACTCGGATCACCCCCTCCCTGGACCAAACCCCTGTAACCCTGCCAGTGTGGGACTGGTCCCAGTGGAAATCCCGTGGGTAGGTCCTGAGGGCTCCCACAGTGCTGACCCCCCCTCTCCCCACAGCCCTGCCACTTCGACTACGCTGTCTTCTGCCCCAACTTCACAGAGGTGTCGGTGGCCAGCAACGCGGGTGAGTGCCGGGGAGCCGGGGTCTCCCCCGGCCCCCCCATCCCTGACCCCTCCCTGGCCCCCCCTAATCCCTGACCCTCATCCCCATCCCTCCCAGACCAGCAAAACTTCAACGTGACGCTGGAGAATGCCCTGACCCGCTGCTTGGAGAACCAGCAGACATGGACCCGCCTGCTGGAGGAGAAGGGGGGACAGGACCCCTGGCTCCCGGCACCCGTGCGGGTGGGGGGGCTGCTGCAGCCAACCCCTGCCCGAGGAACCCTGCTCCTGGTCCCCCCGGCCCCACGACCCCTCAATTCCCCAGCCCTCGTCTTCCCCTGCCTGGCCCAGGCGCTGCGGTGGGTGGCGCAGGGCCGGGACCCCCGGCTCGCAGCGCCCGCCGCCACGGGGGCTCACCCCCACCCCGCCGCCAGCAGCGGGGCCGTGCTGCTGCGGGAGGCGGCCGCCGTCCGGGTCCTGGTCACCGGCAGCTTGCACTTGGTGGGGGGGGTCCTCCGGCTGCTCGATCCCACGCTCTCCCAGTAACGGGGAGGGGGACGGGGCTTTGCACCTCTTTTTACTTGAAGCGCAGTTTCTGCCCCCGATGATGCTTGCAGGCGGCCGGGGGGGGACACACACGCAAGACCCCCAACCCCATCCCGGCTCGTCCCTTTTCACCCAGTGCCTTTTGCCTGTGCCCCCCCAGGGACACTGGTCATGGGGGGGAATGCTCCGGGCCCCCAGCTTGCCTTGGGGAGACTGACTGAGCGGGCCCCTGGGCTCTGGGGGGGGGGGGGGCTGCCCCAGGCTGTGCCAGGGTCCTGGTGCCCGGGGGTGGGTGGTTTGGGGGGGGGGGGGTGGTAGGTGGAAGCCTCAAGCTGCGGTGAGGCTCGGCATCGGGGCGTGACTAATTTAACGTAGGGAAGATTTTTATTATTATTAATAAGAGTTTGTAACTTGGATGGGGAGCTGGGGGGGTGGTTTCTGCCCATCGCCCTGTAGGGGGGGGGCAGCAGCCCCACACCCTCCACCCCCAATAAACTTCTTGCTGCTCCCAGTGGTGCCCGCTGCCTTCTTGGGGGGATGCGGGAAGGGCACGGGGGTCACCCCAAGTGCTGGGGCATGTCCTGGGGGCACCCACTTTTGCTCCCCCCCCCCCATTTGATGGGGAGTCTTGGGGGGGACTTTGGCAATAGCTGCTCTGTCCACCTCCCCAGTGCACCCTGCAGCGGGGGACCTCGGGGGGTTGCAAGGTGCCCCCCCTCCCCGTGTGGGCTGCCCTTGGGGGGCCAAAGCATTCACTGAATGAGTAACGGAGGCCCCCTCCGGGCTCAGCCTGAGATTTGGGGTAAAAAACAGCTTAATGGGGCCGGGGTGGGTCCCCAAGTCCGGCGGCCAGGGGCTGGGCGGGCTCGGGGAGGTCCGGGGGGGTCAGGCCATGCTGCTGGTGGAGCAGGGGGTGCTCTGGGTGCTCCCGATGCTGTGGTTGGTGCTGCTGCTCTCCGAGGCCGGCGCTGTGCTGGAAACCGGCTGCAGTTTGGAGATGGGACCTGGCTCACGCCGCCCGTCACGGGGCCGGGGGGAGAAACACCAAGCGGAAACCAGACTCAGGGTGGCTGGCGGTGGCCGTGGCTCATCCTCACGGGACCTTCCAGCCCCCATGCATGAACCCTCCTGGATCGCTCCCCAGTTGGCCCCTGAGCCCCTGGGATGGAGAAGGGCACGGGGGACCATGGTGGCACCAGGAGCAGGAGGGAGGGCAGGTGGCAGGGGGGACCCTAGGGCAGTAGGGGGGGACCCTGGGGAGCTGTGACCACTCCGAGTGGGGTTATTCCCCTGTGGCATTGCCAGGAGAGCTGTATGGGTGACGGCAACGCAGCAGCCTGGTCCCTGGCTCACCCGGGAACCGCGGCCAGCGGGGCTTTGGGCCAGGAGGGGACGTGGGCAACCCAGCAAGGGACATGCATGTGGCCCCCCCATCCCACCGTGGGGGGATCCCCAGGGGCAGTGGATACTCACGGGTGTGCGAGTAGATGTACCAGAGCCCGGCGGTGAGGAGCGCCCCGATGAGGAAGGCGCCGAAGGTGATGCCCAGGACGGCGGCCAGCCCCAGCCCGCGGTCTGCAGGAGGACAAGGCCGTCAGCACCGCCATGCTGGGGGGGGTCCCTTCCCACCCCCATTCCAGCCCTTGCCCCCTCCCCTGCCCCATGCTCACTGTTGGACGGCCGCCAGCTGTCCTTCACCGTCACCTCCAGGACCTTCTCAAAGATGGTGTTGTTCTGCGGAGGTGGAGGTTGGGATGAGAGGGGGGAGACCCGCACCCCGGCAGGGGGACAGGGCTGGGAGCTCCCAGGCTCTTTGGGGACTGGGGATGCTGCTCCCGGCTGGGCTCCGCCGCTCGGCGGTGTGGGACAAACCCACCAGGCTGCCACGGCCAATGGTGGGGACCAGCATGGTGGCATCACGGGGTGTGGGGGGGTTACTCACGCTGACCTGCAAGCCGGCCTTGCACTTGAGGGTGGCAGAGAAGGGGACGCGCCCGCCCTCGGGGACGGCGTAGGTGAAGCGGAAGCGCCAGATTTTCCTCCCGCGGCTGCTGGGGGGGCCCTCCAGCACGGTCACCCCCCCGCCGCGCGCCTCTCCGCCCTGCACCAGCAGCACCGGCTCCCGCCCCGGCGCCGTCAGCCAGCACTCCTTCAGCTGCAGGTCGGCCGGGTGGTCCTCCCACCGCATGGACGCCTGCCGAGGAGGGGACACACACACCCCCCTGTCAGGGTCGCCGGCCTGGGGACAGCTGGATGCCCCCCAGCCCGGGCACTGAGCTTGTGGTGGTACCTGCACGAAGGCCTCCTTGTTGACCTCCAGTTCTGTCTGCGGCGCCTCGAAGGCGGCGGTGGGGAAGAGGCGCAGGAAGAGCTCCCGCGGGATCTTGCACTGGAAGGCCACCTGAAAGCGGGGACGGCTCTGAGGCCACCCGCCGGTGCCCAGCACCCAGCTGGCAGTGGCACCGGCACCCTTCTCCCACAGTCCCGCCCCCAGGTCCGCTGGGAAACCCGGCGGCTCTTACCCGCACGCTCCGGAGTGCTGCGCCCTTGGCCAGGTTGAGGATGAGCTGTGGGAAGGTGGGGAAGGTTGGGTCAGCCAAGTGGTCCCCACTGCTGGGGTCTATTGTCCCGGATGGGATGGGATGGGATGGGATGGGATGGGATGGGGGTCCCACCCACACCCCCCCCCCCCCATCTCCGCCAGCACCTGGGTGCAGTGGCAGGGCTCAGCCCTGGGCCGCAGCGGGATGTTTCCAACCATGCAAAAGCAAGGAGATCCCAGTGGAGAAGCCCCAGCAGGCATCACTGAAGCCCCCATGGGGCATCAGTGGGGCTGGGGGCAGTGCCTCAGCTGGGCCCCCCCTCACCTCGTTGTTGGCGTGGCCCCTGCCCTCCAGCGAGGTGCCGCAGTGGCTGAGCGGGGTTTTCAGCATGAAGTGAGTGGCGTTTTTCTCTGCCTGGCAGCTGATGTCCCGCAGGGTGATGTTCACCACGTCCTTGATGGGCTGGGAGAAAAGCACTTGGCAGTCACCCACCGGCTGGGGACAGCCCCATGTCACCCACCCCAAGCACGCGGAGGAGGATGTGACCCCCCTTGGGTGGTGCTGGTGGGCACTGGGACCCCCTCCCCACCCCTCACCTCCAGGTGGGACCTGGCGATGATGATCTCCATGGTTTCATCCGTGCACTTCCAGGGCTTGAGCATGAGCAGCAGCATGTAGGGCAGCGAGTCGGCGGTGGGGGCCGGGGGGGTGGATGTCACAGGTGCCCTCCTGACCGCCTCTGCGGGACAGGGAGATGGAGGGGCTGAGTGGGGGGTGGTGGGACCCCCCCATCCCACCCAGCCCTGGGGTGCCGGGGGCCTCACCGTGCTCCTGGATCTCCAGGCTGATGCGGGTGCTGGCGGGGATGACGGAGTAGGAGGCAATGACACTGCAGTTCTTCTCGAAGGCTTTGGCAACAAGGCCCTGCTCCGTGTCTGGCAGGAGCTTCCCAGGGAGCAGCAGCGAGGAGATGGACATGATCTTGTAGTTCCCGGAGACCTATGGGGGGAGGAGGCAGTGCAGGGGGGGCTGAGCGGGACAGGGACAGCTGGGGATGCTCAAGGCAGGGGCGGCTTCTGGGTTCATCCCCGTTAGCAGGGTTTGCAGCGAGGGGGCTGCCACCTCCCCATGCCCAATGTCCCCAGGTGCCCTCCTGCCACCCGTGCCACCGGCATCTCTTGGGCATCTGGCAGCCCCCTTGGCGGGGGGGTGTGGGGGGGACACGTCCCGCTCAGCCCTACCAGGAACTGGATGCTGCAGTTGTTGACGGAGAGGGACCAGGTGAGGTTGGCCCGGCTCTGCAGGATGAGGATCTGGTTGCTCACGAGTTTCTCGGGACAGCTCAGGGACAGGTTCACCTCCGTGATGGGGGAGCTGCAAAACCACAAGATTCCCCCCCCCGCCCCCAGCATCAGCATCCCACACCAGCAGATCCCAAACCCTCCTTGGGATGGGGGGTGTCTGCCTTTGAGACACCCCAACCCCTTCCCGAGCATCTCCAAGCATGTCCCACCGCCTGTCCCACCCCCCCAGCCACCCCCGGGGGTCCCATCGCCGGCACTGCGCGGTACCTGGGCTCAGGCTGCAGGCGGACGATGTGGGCGGCCCTGGTGCTCTGGGTGTCCCCGCGCGAGCAGCCCTTCACCCCGTGGAAGAAGACCTCAGTCTCGAGGTGCAGCATGGCATTGAAGTGCTCCTGGGGGATGCAGTCTGAGGGGCTGTCGGCATCTGCGGAGGTGGGGGGGTCACCAAAGCCAAACTGGGCTCAGCGGGTGGGGAGATGCTCAGGGCCACGGGCATCGGTCCCCATAGCATCTCCCCTGGGACCGTGCTTCGTCCCGGCAGGTTGTCACCCTTCAGGAGCTGGAAGAGCATCGCTGCCCACCCCGGCCCCCCCAGCACCAGCCCCCGGCCCCACGCACCTTCTCCCAGGCGGAGCTGGACCCAGCGGGGGTCCCGCAGCTCGCTGTAGGACGTGATGCCCCCGTAGGCATCCCGAGCCCAGGCCAGCAGCTGCCCCTCACCGGTGGCCGTAGGTAGCTTGGGGCCCAGTGCTGCGGTGGTCCCCGGGCCGAGGTGGGCATCCTGCGGGGTGAGCGGCAGCCTGAGCCGGGGTGGGGGGGGCAAGGCGCATCCCTCCCCGGCACAGGCTGGCATGGGGAAAGCACGGAAAGGCTTTCCCGTGGCATGGAGGATGCGGATGTAAAGCTAAGCCAGGCAGGCATCCCTGGAGCCCCAGCTCCGTTGTGGCTGGGGGTCACCCTGGATGAACGGGAGTTTTTGGGGCCATGAGCTGGGAGCGGCGTGGGCGGCTGGCGGCACGCGGAGAGCTCGGCCCACTTTATTATTAGCCACAAACAAAGCAGGAGGTTTATTTTGCTAACAAAGCGCCCGGCCCCGGCTCAGCTCGCTGGAGCCAAACCCCATCCCTGACCTTCCTCCCGCCGGCCGGAGGAAACGGGAGCTTTTTCCAGCCCTGTGCGTCATTCCCTGCCTGGCCAGCCCCGTGCTCAGCGCCGCCAGCAGCGGCCAGGCGCGTCCCCTCCTCCCTGGGGCACCACGAGCATCGTCTCCGGGGATGGGGGGACCGGTCTCCTCCAGGACCCCCCCAAACGTCTCCGGGGATGGGCCCAGCCCTGCTGTCCCCTGGGGTTGCTCCTGGTGTGGAGCTGCGACACTCACAGTGCGAACGACCAGGTCCGGGCACGGGGAGGTGACGGTGGCTGAGCAGCGGGCACACTGGAGGATGAGCACTGCTGAGCGGGTGCAGCCGCCGGCTCGCGGCGTGACGGACACCTTCAGCGGGAAGGCAGAGACCTGGGGGGCGAAGGGGAGAGTGTCACCACCACGGCCACCGAGCCCCAATTGCTGTCACCTCCCTGGCTGTCCCCTGGCCACCCTACCTGCCCCCAGAGCCGGAGGCAGCAGGGAGAGCCTTCAGGCTGGCCCTGAGCAGGAGCCGTGCAGGAGGCAGCCGTGGCCGGGATTAGGGGCAGGCTGGGGGACACAGAGTTGCCACATGGGTGTATACCCACCCCAGGGGGGCAAACACCCCCTGGCTCCCCCGAGCAAGGGACCAGGGCATCCCCACCTGGGCGACGGGGGCATCCCCACACTGGGGTTCAGGGCACCCCCATACTGGGGTCTAGGCACTCCACCTTGGGGACCGGGGCATCCTTGCGTCAGGGACCGGGTAATCTCTGCACTGGGCACAGGGTGTCACCCCACTGTGGACTGGGGTGTCCCCACTCCCAGGACTGGAGCATCCCCACCCCAGGCACCGGGACATCCCTCTGCAGATTTCCCAGCCCCATCCCAGCACCGGGACTGGCCGTACTGGTGTGCCGGGATGCTGGGGGCACAGCGGTGGCACGCACCGCTCCCCGTGGCTGGCACTGCCCGGCAGCCTCCAGTCGGAAATCCGGATGGGGAAGCCGAAATGCCAGGTGCTAAGTTTGGCAACCGCCGCCTGAATCGCTGCTCACAAAGTGCTGAGCCAGGTGGCAGGCGGGGAAAATCAGCCGGGGACCAGGGGGGTGGAGGCAGCCGCCAGTGCCGGGCATGGGGCCGACGGGACAGGGCAGTGGGCATCCCGGCCTGGCTGTGGCCCTGTGGCAAGCGTGGGTGGCCGGGGACCCCGGGTGGCCCCGGGTGTCGGGGAGGAGCCGGCGGCTGTTTTTCCTGCCGCGTGTTTTGCGACTCTCCATTGTTTGGCTGCGCGAGCGGCGGGAGCCTCGCCGCTGCCCCGCCGCTGCCCCGCCGCCGCCTTTCAGGTTATTTTTTTCTTTTTCTTTTTTTTTTTTTTTTTTTGCATCGTGGGGATCTGCTTATAGAAAGCGGCTTCCAGTAATTCTTCTATAAGTGGAGCCGCGTCCCTGCCTGGCTCCCCCTGTGCGCCGCAGGGCTCGGTGCCGCAGCCGTGACATCAGTGCGTGTCCCCTGCCGCCGCTGGTGACAAACTGGGGGCACCCTCGGCCCTGGCGCTTATCCACACACTGGGGTGCCAGGGCCAAGTCACACTGGGCTGGGACAGAGGGGCCCTTGCAAAACGCACCCTCCCCAGCAGCTCCTGGCCCAGCTCCCATCTCCCCCTGAAAAGCAGAACTGGGAGAGCTGGGAGGCGGCGGGGGGGGGGGGCCATGGCGCCAGGCTGCCCAGGGCCGGGCCAAAATCGGGTGCTGGGTTTGCCGGGGCCCAGCTAGCGCGAGGGGAGCCGGGCCATGCTGCAGAGCAGCCGTGCAAACCCATGTGCTGGTGCAAACCCACCCAACAGTGCCAACCAGCACCAGTGCCAGCCGGGGATGCAGCCCCAGCCATGCCGCCGCTCTGTGCCCGTCCTCACCCGAAAGATGCCCGGGGCACCCACAGTGTGGTTACCGCCCCTCGGCAGGCTGTGCCAACACTGGCGGCCAGGTTTCCGCTCGCTTGGCCGCCTTCAAGTGATGTCCCCCGCTCCGTCCCTCTATCCCTCCCTCCATCCTTCCTTCCATCCCTTCCTCCATCCCTCCCTGGTGTGGTCCCCATCGGGTGTCCGTGGCTCTGCCCTGCTCCTCAGCCTGGACCAGGCCACCTCCCCAGGGAAACAGGAGTTCCTGGGACATCCAGTCCAGGGCTGGCCCCGGCAGTGTGGGCTGTCACAGAAGTTGCCTCTAAAGACTTTAAATCCCTGCCGGGGCCAGAGACACGGGCGGCTGCGCTGGGAGGGGAAGCTTGGCAAAGGCACCATGGAAAAGGTTAATCCAGGTCCTCTCACTGCTCCTTAGTTAGAGGAAATGGTTTCGACAGCCAGGACACCCTGCCCAGAGGGGACAGTGCTGGGGTGACAGTGCCGGGGTGGCAGTGCCGGGGTGACGTGCCAGGACCCTGCTCGCTCACCTTGGACCACTCGACGTTGAGGACGTGGACTTCATGGAGGGTGTGCAGGGAGCTGCTGCTGACGCAGCCCCGCGGCACCGTGCTGGTGGCGTAGGACAGGGTGATGGGCGGCTCTGTCGTCACCAGCTGCAGGTCGCAGCCCTCGGCTCTCCCGGGATCTGCGCAGAAAACAAAAGACTGTCAGTCCCCATTGCGTGGACGTGGGGACAGGCGACATGGGGTGACACGACACAGGGGGGATACGATGTGGGAGGGGGCTGCATTGCAGCGTCAGCCCTGGTGCCGCCCCCGCGCCCCCGGCGTCACCATGGCCCCGCCGCCGGCACAGCGCCCGCGGGACCATCTGCTACATGTTTGCTCAGGGCTCGTCTGCCTCTGCTGGCCCCCGGCACAATCATGTTAATGACCCTCGGATCCGGGCTGGAAAAAATCCGCTGTCCCCGCTCGGCACCGCCGCGTGCCAAAACTCGCGCCTGGCTGCCCCAACCACTCGGGCGGTGGCGGAAGCCCCCCCGCATTCCCCATGCCACAGGAAAGCGGGAAGCTCAGGTATGGAAATGGCTGTAAAGCTCATCCTCCGTGGGCGCCGAGGCGCGAGCTTCGCCCCATCCCGAACCCCCCGCGCCGCGCACGAGCGAGCGGGACCGGCGCGGGCTGCCAAGGGAAATCCTGAGTGCAAACAGCCGTTTGAAGGCCTGATCCTGTAAATCCCCGTTTGCCTCGGCCATTTCCTCTGCCCCAGGCAGCCCTGCTGTGGCCGGGCTGTCCTCCAGCTGGTCCCTGTGCCCGGAGGTGTCCTGGGAACCCGCTTGCACCCATGGGTGCCCCCTTGCCAGAGGCTGGGCAGGATGGAGCCCCATGGCCACGGCTGGGGGCTCCCCATGGGGACACGGTGCCTGGGGCGCTGTGTTTGTTTTGGAGGTGGCCACTGAGGTCCATCCCTTCTTGTCCCATCCTTTCCCATCCCTCCAGTGGCTCCAGCCACTGTGCCAGGAGGTGACCAGACCCCGTGCCAGGGCCACCCAGCCGCCCCTGTGTGGACCAGGGACGGAGGATACAATGCTCCGGGCATTGAGGCTTCGGTATGTGGCCGCTGGCAAAGGGCCGCCCATGCCATGTCATGCCCATCACAGCGTCCCCAGACTGTGTCTCGCCATCAGATGAGGGTGACGCGTCCACAGCGGCGGGGTCACATCGCAGACCCCCCCGGTGACGCTGCCGCGGGCCCACCTATTGTCTGGCGCTTCCTCCCCCCGGCGTGGTGGCCGCGCGGCCGGCAGCATCAGGAGGAAGATAAACAGCCGCTTATCTGGACGCCGCAGGCTGCGTCCCTCTTCCCCTCCGCTCCTGCCCCGACAGCACCGGGCACAGCCGCGCGGCCCCTGGCATCGCTGGGCAGAGGACGGGCAGCTCATCACACCTCCAGCAGCATTGCATGGGGAGGTCAGGCAGGGCCAGGGGGTCACGGCCAGGCTCACCCCCAGCGCGGGGCAGGGATGCCGGCGGAGGGGCTGCGGGGCAGCGGTGCCAGACGGGCACCGGCAGTCCCTGGGGAAGGCAGCGGGCTCCAGCATTATGTCAGGATCAGATAAGGGGGCTCAGCTGGGCCGCCCGGGGTGATCAGATAAGGGCACTGTTATTTTTGTACTCCGGGAAAGGGAAAAAAAAATAAAAAGGAAGAAAGCAAGAAAATCCACTTTATGTTTTTCCAGCCGCCCGCCCTCTCCTTCACTCCGGCGCGGCTGAGACCAGGGAGTGAGGACGGTCCCACCGCGGGTCCCCGGCCGGGGGGGCAATGCCTGTTTTTTTGGGAGCAGATCAAAGGCCCTGGGCAGAGAGCAACGCCCAGGGGTGCCGGCTGGGGGTGGGGGGTGCGGGGCCAGAGCGGCTCCAGCGGCGCAGGATGCCCCATGGGACGGGCAGCGCCGCGCCGGCATCCTGGCATCCGGCTGTGCCACCACAGCACTTGTGTAACGAGCTGGCCACTCTCAGCCCAGGTCAGGAATGGGGATGGACTCAGTGCCGCAAACTCGGGGGGGAGGCTGTCACCCCCTCGAGCCACTGCTGGCTGTTGGACCATGCGGAGGTGGCACTGGGGCTCAGATGACGGGGCGGATGGGACCAGGCTTTGGGGCTCACGCAGGCCACGTCATTCCCGCCCGTCTCTAAGTCAGCCGGGCGCCGAGCAGCCTCTCCCCAGGGACGGGAAGGGCCGACCCAGCACCGTGCTCACCCCGCGGGGAGCAGCGCCGGCCCCTGCCGGGTGAGGGGCACAAAGTCCCCTGCCTCTGGAAGCCTGCTGCGTCCGTGAGGCCCCACGGCACTGCATCTGCCGTGGGCACCCCCAGCCCCCGACACTGCGCCCGCTGTGGGCACCCCCAGCCCCGTGGGTCCCTGCAGGGGAGAGGCAGCAGCCAGACGGGACATGGCCTGCGTGGCAGATCTAGGCAGGACGGGGACCATATGGCAGATCTAGGCAGGACGGGGACTGTATAGCACAGCTACGCAGGAGAGGGACCATATAGCACACCTACTCAGGTCAGGGACCACATAACACAGGATGGGGACCATGTGGCACAGCTACATAGGACAGGGATGATATGGCAGTCACATAGCATGAGGACCATATAGCACAGCTGCATAGGGTGGGGATGGTATATCATAGATGAACAGGACATGGTCTATATGGAAAAGCTACACAGGACAGGGACCATAGAGGCACAGTCATATACGACAGGGACCCTATAGCTCAGTTATGTAGGACAGGGGCCGTATGACACAGCGACATAGGCTAGGGCCCGTATAGCACAGTTAGGAAAGGAACTTCATTACACAGCTACATAGGACAGGGACAGTATGGCATGGCTATGTAGGATGGGGACTGTATAGCACAACTACGTAGGATGGGGGCCATATAGCACAGCTAAATAGGACAGGGACCATATGGCACAGCTACTCAGGATGGGGACCATATGGCATAGCTACATAGGACTCAGCCCATATAGCACAGCCATATAGGAGGAGACTGTATGGGACAAATACAAAGGACACGGGCTGTATGGCGCAGCTACGTAGGACAGAGATGACATTGCACAGCTCTGTAGGACGGGGACCAGATGGCACAGCGACGTGGTATAGGCATTATACATCACAGATAGGGAGGACAGGGCCTCTGTGGCACAGCTACGTAGGATGTGGACCATGTGGCACAGCTATAGGATGGGGCCTGTATGGCACAGCTATGGGAGACAAGGACCTTACGGCACAGCTGTGTAGGATGGGGACCGTACGGCACAGCTACGGGGGACGTGGCCCCTACGGCCCAGCCTCGCCGGGCAGGGACCGCTTGGCACAGCTACGGGGCAGCGACCGGGGGTGACAGCCGGCAGGCCGTGGGTGCCGAGCCTGGCAGCACCCATCGGCGCCGGCCCCCGCGGGGGCTGGGAGCGACCGACCCAGCCGGGACACGCAGTGCCGCCGGCCCCGGCCTCCCCGGGCTGCCGCTGCCTTCCCAGTTCCCCTTCCCTCCGCCGGCGGGCCGCATCCCCGGGTCCCCCGGCTCCCTGCCCTCCCTCTGTCACGGGTGTCCCCGGTCCTGTCCCCTCTTGAAGTTCCCCCTGCAGCTTCGCAAGGACCTCGGGGCGGCTTTAGTGCTTCCCTGCCTGGCTGCTCCGGAGGCAGACGAGCCCCCAGCTCCGTCCCCATGGCCCACGCGGGGCTTTATAGGGTTTTTCCCACTCCTCGCCCCCGGCTCCCAGTCGACCCCACACACCCCACGGTGCCGGGAGGCCACGGAAGCCGCCCCGGACCCCCCGGGTGCCGTTGCCTCGGTCAGGGCTCAACAGCGGTGCCTTCGACACCTCCCGAGCCCCGGTGACGCAGCCTGGATTTCGGGGGTCCTAGGGAGCGGCAGCGCTGCGCTGTGGGTGTCCCCCTGGGGCTGGGGGGGTTGTCCCTCCCCACCTCCGGGGCTGCCCCCCAACCCCTTCTCTCCCGGGGGGGTGGTCCCGGGAGTGACACTGCCCGTGCCGGCACAGCCGGGACCCCGTGGGACCGTGGATCCGCTGCCCTCCGGAAACCCGGACCCCCCCCAGCCCGGGCCGCTCCGGGACGGAGTCACCGGCGGGTCCCGCAGGCGGTGCCGTCCCGGGGGTTCCATCCCGGGGGTTCCATCCCGGGGGTCTCCCCCCAGGGTCCCCCCTCCCCGGTGCCCGCCAGCCCCACTCACCCGGGCGGCCGAGCAGAGCCAGCAGCAGCGGCAGGAGCGGGGCGGCGCGGGGGCCCATGTCCGCCTGCGGCCGCTCCCCGGGAGCCAGCGCCGAGTGCCGGGCGGCGGCGGCGGCAGGAAACCGACTCCCTTCGGAGGAGGGTCCGCGGGCGGCGCGGCTCCGCGCCGGGAGGAAATGCCGCTGGCGGCGCTGGGGCCGTGCCGGCGGCGGGGGGGGCGGCGGCAGCTGCCCGCAACGGGGGGGGGGGGGAAGAGGAGGGACACCCCCCGCCCCCGGAGGCGCTGTGCCTCAGTTTCCCCACAGCGCGGTGCGGGGCATCACCTCTGGAGGGGTGCGCTGGAAGCGCCCCGAGGAGCGGGGGGGGGGGGGGGGGGGGCACAGGCACCCGGGGTGGGTGTCCCCAGGGATCCTTCTGGGCTGGCACTGGTGAGCGGAGGGGTGGGACACAGGGGTTTGGAAGTGCCCGGGTGGAGTGTGCCCCCCAAAATCGGCCCACGTACACTGCTGCTGCGCAGCCTGACCCACACAGCGAGGAGGGGGCTGCCCCAGGTAATGGGGACAAGGGCTGCCCCATGGCAACGGGGATAGGGCTGCCCCAGGCGATGGGGACCTAAGTGGGAGCCCCGGGGTGGCTGGGGACACCCAGGGGACCACTTCTGCACCCCTGCCCCATTCGGCTGCTGCCTGAGGCGAGAGCCCTCGCACAGCTGCCGGTGGGGCTGGGAGCCGGGAGCCCCGTGCCGGGGGTGGGCGCAGGCCCCCGGGGGTGGTCTCCACCCCGAGCCATGGCCGCGGGCAGGGGGACGGCATGGGGACCTGCCAGTGAAGCCAGCGAGGCCTGTCCCCACCAGCCAGGATGTCCCCGGAGATGTCCCTGACCCTGGGGTGAGCAGCAGACATCTCCCATGACAGAGCACTGCCATCTCCTGGGGACCGCGGGGACGGGTGCTCACCCGGGGATGGGGACAGGGATGGGGACCAGGACCCGGCCCAGGCACCCCTGGCCCCCCGCACTCCTCTCCCCGTGGTGACACTGCAGGGCGATGAGCAAGAGGCCCTGGGTGATGGAGGCCGGGATGGTGGTGGCTGCAGGGTGACAGACGGGAGGGTGGCTGTGACTGCGGGGTAGCTGCGCGTGCAGCCCCGTGCACCCCGTTCAGCCCCAGCACAGCATCTTTCCCCCCCGCAGCTTACAGAGTGGCCTCGGGCTTTCCAGCCAGAGGAAAAGCATCCAAAACCCCGTCACCAAACACCCAGGGCCCGTGCTGGGGAGGAGGGCAGGGTGCCCGGGCCCACTGGGCACCGTGGCATCCCCCTCCCAGCCCCACTGCCCTGCTCACCACCTGGGGAAACTGAGGCACGCTCACAGCACACCCAAAGAGGGATGGAGGCACAAGGGAGACAGGTCATCCTGCTCTCTGCTGCACGGCTTTTGGCTGTAGTGTCCCAAACTGCCCGTCCCTCCTGTCCCCTCATCCCCACCGGCACAAGGCAGGTGCCCACCAGCCCCGGCCCTGGCTCAGCTGTGCTGGCAGCACCCCAGCCCCGGCCGGATGGTCGCATCCTTCCTGCTCGGCTGCCTCCCGCAGCGCCCGGGGCTCTGCCGGTGGCTTCTTCACCCCCGGGCACGGGACTGACGTCGGAGCCTGGCGAGTTTGGGTTTTCTTCTTGGGGATTTTTGTTTTTTCCCACTCGCTTCCTTCCTTTGCTCCAGCCCTGCGACCTCGGCTGCCCCCGGTGCTGCCAAACCCCCCCCTCCACCCCCCAGGCCCCTGGCTCTGTGCCCAGCTCCCAGCAGCCCAAAAGTCAGTGGTGGGGGGCCCTGCTGGGGTCACAGCTCTGCTGCCTGAGTAAAGCCCAGCCTCAAGCCCCGCCACAGCCCCTCTGCTGTGGCGTCGTGCCTGGGCAGCTCTGTGGGTGCTGGGGAGCCCCCAAATCACTGTCCTCCACACCAGCACCCCCCAACTGCCTGTCTACTGGGGCCCTGCGACTCACCCCCCATGAGGACCCCCACCCACGAGGGCACCCAGCCTGCTGGCCAGGCTCAGCTGGGTGGCCCCAGCACATCCCTTGGCCCCCGGACAGGGCTGCACCCAGGACCGAGAGGAGGCACCGACGGCAGTGGGTGCCGAGGCACAGCAGGGCAGGGAGCACCCTGCTCCAGGGCCTTGTGCCACCCCGAAACACCACATTGCAGCCACCACCTATCCCAAAAAAACCCCGATGGTCAAAAGAAACAAGGAAACACCGAGCAGTGAAAGTGGTGGAAATCCTCATCCCGGCACGGCTCGGCCCAGGGCAGGGTCTGAATTCGGCCGCCCCCAGCCCCTCTCTGTGGAAGAGCCGTTGGGATGGGACGCGTGTGCCGGAGACGGCTCAGATGCTGCCCACGCCCCCAGGGACACACACCCAGAGCACAAGGGGCTTCAGCAAGCGGGATGGGATGGGGGCGAGCGGGACTGGCTGCAGGATGCGGCCGCAGGCCCCCCGCAGCCCATGGATCGGGAAGCCGAGGCGAGAGGCCGGGATGCTCCCTCCCTTCCTCGAAGCGCAGCATCCCGCTGCCCCGGTGGGATAAACACCCGCTTCCTGCCCTTAATCAGCTCCAGAGGGGCTGGGGGGGGACAAGGGGAAAAAAAAAAAATCTCTGGAAAGAAAAACTCATTTCCTGCGACAGAAGAAAAAGATAAAGTCTGGGCTCATTAAAGTGAACTTTACTGGGGAGAGACGGGAAAGAGCCAAACACAATGTCCTTGAAATTTCCTCCGCGTGGCTCCGTCCACGAAAACAGGATAAAGCCGCTTCCGCTGTCTCTGCTGGAGCGCGCCAGGCGGGGAACAGGGCCGGGGGGTCGGCTACAGGCTGTCGAGGTGGGAGCAGACTTGCTGGAAAACCTCCTCCACGGAGCCCTCGGCGTTGAGCTGGGTGCGGAGGGGTTAGCTGGGGGGGTGACGGGAGGGGACGGCGCGACCAGAGCTCTTCCAGGGATGGATTTTGGCCGTGGGTGGAGAGATCAGGGCCAATTTAGGACAAAGGGGTGTGGGGCCATCCTTGGAGGGGATCTCTGTGTCGGTAACCGGAGGGTCTGGCCGGCTCCCAGGGGTCAAGCCCACCCCAAACAAGCCAGGATTGAGTTTTTCCCCCTTCCATCATCATCCCCATCCACCGCTTCCCCTCCCCTGGGACCATGTGTGCCCCAAGCCACGGGGCTGGAGGACGCCGGCATCGCTCGTGTCCTCGCTTACCTGGCGGACGATGCCTCTGCTCTTGTAGAAGGCGATGACAGGCTCGGTGGCCTTGTAGTACGTCTCCAAACGCTTCTTGATGGTCTCCTCGTTGTCGTCCACCCGCCCGCTGGTCTCGCCTCGCTTCAGCAGGCGTTTCACCATCGTCTCCTTCCCCGCGTCCACGTAGAGCAGCAGCGTGGGGGGGGCGATCTGTGGGTGGGGGGGACATGGCTGTCACCATGCTGAGCCAGCATGGGTCTGGTTTGGTTTAGGGAGATAGTGGAGGTGAGCATGGGGGTCACAGATGTCCCCACGCCATCCTCTGCCTCCCTCTGCATGGGTCTGGGGACCACTGGGACACCGTGGTGGCCCCCAGACCCATGTGGAGGGAGGCAGAGGGACATCGTGGCCAAGCCCTGGCTCTCTGCCATCACCATCACGCCAGCACTGTGGTCATCCTCTGTCAGCCTGAGGACACCCTGGAGAGATGTCCCCCCCTGCGCCCTGGGTGCAGGCTGTCCCCAAGGGAGGGGGACCTGCTGGCTGGGACAGTGCCCAGTTTAGACCCTGTTGGGACGGGATCTTCACCGGGATGGGGAGGCCGGGCTGCTGTCAGACGGGGCCCCTCTGCCTGGATGGTGGGTGGCACGGCATGGCATGGCACCAGCCCTCACCTTCTTCTCAAACTCCTCTCCCTGCTTCACCTCGCGGGGGTAGCCATCGATGAGGAAGCCCTTGGACACATCTGCTTTGGCCACCATGGCGTCCCGCAGCATGTCCAGCACCGTGTCCTGGGGAGGGAGGGACAGAGCTGCTAGGGCTGACGTGGGACAACGTGGCCCCCCCAGCATCCAGCACCTCCAATCCCTCCTGCAAACCCCCCCTGGGGTGGAGGGATGGAGGTGTCCCTGCGCCACGTGCCGACCATCACTGTGGTATCTGGTGTCCCCACAGCCACCCCTGCCCGCATGCCCCACCGTGCCACAGCTGGGGGCCTGCGTGGACTCACCAGGGGCACCAGCTCGCCCTTCTCCATGATGGCCTGCAGCTTCTTGCCCCGCTCCGAGCCCGAGCTGACCTCTGCCCGCAGCAGGTCCCCCGTGGAGAGGTGGGTGTAGCCATATTTCTGCACGATCTTCTCACACTGGGTCCCCTTCCCTGAGCCGGGGCCACCTGCAAGTCACACGAGGGCCACACGTGCCCCAAGCCATGGGTAAGGAGCTGGAGGGGTACATGGAAGCAGCAGCACAGACCCACAGGAGTCCCCAGAGCCCGGTGAGATGGAGGACGGGGTCCCCAAGCCCAGCACCAGATGCACGGGAAGAGCTGCTCTTGGGGTGGGCTGAGGGATGCCAGGTCCTTGGAGTGGCATGAGCTGCTGGCAATTGGCACGTGGGCACCACCACTCTGATGGCACCCAGGACACCACCACCACCCCATCAGCACCTGGACATCGCTGTCGCAATGGCACCCAGGGTATCATGACCCCATCAGCATCCAGGACGTCACCACCCCATCGGCACTGACGCCACCACTGCTCAATGGCACCCAGGACATCACCACCCCATCAAGCACCCAGGACATCACCCCCCAGGTGTCTACTGTCACATCGCCCTGGACGCTGCTGCCCCATGCCCGGCCAGAGGTGCCCTCCCGGTCCCAGCACACCTCACTATGGCCTCAAGGAGCCGGGCTGGAGCCACGGCCACCCCACAGCGCCTGGGGACAGCCGAGGTCCCACAGCCTCAGCCTCCAGCCCTGGCTCCCCAGCCCTGGGCACTGGCTGCTCCCCACAGCCCCCCAACCCTGGAGACACGGGGGGATGGGGCTGCGCTGTGGCCTTGACCCTGCCAGCAGCAAGACCCAGACACCAACTTACCCACCACGAAGATGATTTTGTGGTGCTTGAGTTTTTCTAGGGGAGAGAAAGAAAATAAGTAATTATCGAAAGCCAGAAAGCACGTTTGGGACTGAGGTCTCCCCAGGGGGGCAAGATCCAGGGCACGTATCCCTGAGGACGGAGGGGACCCACCTCAGACCCCCGGGGCATAAAGGCAAAGTGGGAAGCAGCCACGTGTCCCCCTCGTCCTTGTCACCTGGGCAGGTCGGGACAGCCGGGCTGGACATGGTTGAGCACAAAGACCCCATGGCACCGCGGCCGTGGGGCTGGAATCCCACTGCCCTGTGGTGTCCTGGAGACGGTCACCGCCCACAGCTCTGCTGCGGGCAGGGACCGGCCACAGCCATCCCCACGGCCGGCTCATTGTCCCGGCGGGCTAACGGGGGCTACGGCAGGCTCGGCTTGGCATGGCCACCTTGAGCGCCTGGCGCAACCCCCGGCAGTCCCTGAACCCCAGCATCGGTCCCTGGACCTGGTGGCTGAGGCGCAGGTGGCACTAACCGCCCTGTCGCCTGCCGAGCACCCAGGCGCAGGGTCCCTTGCCACCTGCAGGATCCGGCCCAGCCGTGGTGTGGGGCAATGCCGGGGTGCAACGCCGCAGGGGGAGGCAGAGCTAAAAATAAAGTCGAGTCGCTCTGGGGCCACTTTCCCATCTCCTGATTACAGCCGGCTGAAATTTCAACTCCTTCAGCACCCGGCGATCCCTGGGGCTGGGGACGGAGCCAAGTGTCTGGCGGGGACCGAGGAGACGTGGGGCACGTGGGGGGCTGGAGGGACACGGGGGACAGACAGAGGGGAGGGAGGCAAGGAGGGGACATAGGGGAGGGATGGGAGGGGGATGGAGGAGAGGGATGCAAAGGGGTCTGAGGGGCTGGATGCAAGGGACAAAAGGGATGGATGCAGGGGGGATGGATGCAGGGGGGATGGATGCAGGGGGGATGGATGCAGGGGGGACAGGGGGGACCAAGGGGAACGGATGCAGGGCAGACAAAGGGATGGAGGCAAGGGGGACGGAGAGGGTGGACACAAAGCAGATGGATGCAGGGGGGGCAGAGCACTCACCTGTCGACATGCTGCCGTGGTCCAGGCACAGGAGCGCTTCAGGCTGCGAGGGGAGAAGAGCAGGATAAACAACTCAGCACATCAGGGACACACAGGTCCCCAAGGCCAGGGTCTGGGGAGACAAGGGGTCTCCCTTCCCTGCCATGCCGGTGCCCAGCTCCATGGCCAAGCTGGGGGTTGGGTCTTCCCCCGGGTGGGGCGGAAGACCCGACCCCCAGCTTGGCCCTAAAATAGGGAACTCAGGACCTTTGCTCCCATGGCCACCACCTACCTGGCTCCCGGCAGCCACTCGCCACATCCGGCTGCGGTGAGGGCTTCCCCATATGCCCGGTGACGCATGGTGACGTTACTGGCTTCCTCCCCTGCCCTGACCACATCCCTGTGCCCGGGGTGCCGCCTGGCAGCTGGAAACCGGCTTGAGTTGACCGGTGTCACCAGGACACCGAGTGATGGAGGCAGCATCCCCCCAGCTCCCTATGGGCTGTTTTTTTGGGGGGTGGCCTAAGAGGGGGCTTGCAGCACCCCATTGCATCCCCATCCCCTCGAGGTGGGGGTTTGGTCACCCTGCCTGCCTGCACCCAGCCCCGCAGCACCCAACCTGCTTGGCCACAGTGCGTCACCCCAAACCGGCTGGACTGGGTGCCGGGATGGGGCATCCCGTGGCCAAACGAGCCCGCGGACGCTGACGAGGTCATGTTACAGTCGGGAAAGGGCAGAGGCTAAGCATGGCCGGGCTGAAACCGGCACCGGGTCACGTCCCACCTGTGCTGCGGGGCTGAAGCCCTGGGATGGCCCCCACGGGGTCTGGGTGGGGCTGGGAGGGTGCAGGACCCCCGGAATCCCTAATTGTGGGGGGTGCCAAGCCCCAGGACCGCTGTCACCAACCTCGGTGAGACCACGGGGGGCTGGGGGCAGCCCTGGCCTTCGGTGCAGGCACAGGGCCTGATCCAGCGCAGTGCTGGGCCCATGGGCACAGGGTGAGGGTGACGTGGAGGCGTCTGGTCCTGAGGAGACGGGGAGGGGGCGCTGACTGGGGAGCCCAGCGGGTCGGGAGTGGGCGGGGGGGGGGTGCAGTGTCACCCCGGACCCCCCAACAAAAGCCATCGTGAGATGCACCCTGGGGTGCTCCCACCAATCTCACCCCACCACCAGCTCCAACCCACGCCTCCCCTACACCCAGCCCCCGGGACCCCAGGCCCAGGACTGGGCTGCTCCAGCACCCCTGCAATCCCCCCAGCACCCCTGCAATGGCTCCAGCACCCCTGCAAGGCCCCCAGCACCCCATGCAAGGCCCCCAGCACCCCATGCAATGGCTCCAGCATGCCTGCAAGCCCCCCAGCACCCCATGCAAGCCCCCCCAGTATCCCCTGCAAGCCCCCCCAGTATCCCCTGCAACGGTTCCAGCACCCATGCAAGTGCCTCAGCACCAATACCCCCAGCACCCGTGCAAGCCCCCCAGCACCCCATGCAAGCCCCCCAGCACCCCTGCAATGGCTCCAGCATGCCTGCAAGCCCCCCAGCACTCCATGCAAGCCCCTCCAGTATCCCCTACAATCCCCCCCAGTATCCCCTGCAATGGCTCCAGCACCCCATGCAAGCCCCTCAGCACCCCCTGCAATGCCCCCCCCCCGTTCCCAGCCGCTGCTGCCCCCCCCCGGGGGCAGGGGCCGGCCGGGCAGCATCAGCGGGCACAGGCCCCTCCATGAGCCCCCCCAAACGCCGGTGCCGCAGTGCCCCTCCCCCGAGGCCGGGGCCGCGGCACCGGGACCCCCCGGGGCGGGGGGGGGCACTGACCTCTGGGCGCGGGGCCGGGCCGGGCAGCGCGGGCAGCTGCCTGCGGTCCTGCCCGGCTATTTTTACCGCTATATATAGATCGCTGGCGCCGCGGTGCATGCCGGGAGCGGGCCGCTGCCGCCCAGCGGGCAGGGAACGGGCAGCGGACGGGCAGCGGGGGGGGGGGCACAGCCCCCCGGAGCATCGGTCCTCCCTGTGCCGGCCCGGCGGGGCTCCCAGCCCCGGGGGGGGGGCGGGAAGGGATGCGGTTAACCCCTGCACGGCCGAGGGGTGCGGACCCCCCCCGGGCCGGGGGCTGCGCCGCACCGGCCCCCGCTGCCCCCCCGTGCCTCAGTTTCCCCATCTGCGAGGGGAGCCTCCCCCCTCCTGGGTTTGGGGTCCCCGAGACATCCCCGGGGCTCCCCGTGCGTCCATCTCGCGCCTCCTCCCCCAGCCCCTCGGAGGGGACAGCTGTCCCCATCCCGTCCCCGTGTCCCCATCCCTGTCCCCATCCACTTGCAGCACCCCAGCTGGCACCCCCACCCTGCAAACCCCAGGGTGGGGGTAAGGCCCCGGGGGTGCAGTGCCCTTACCTGCCTTTCCTCCTCCTCCTCCTCGGCCGCAGAGACCCCATCCCAAGGCCCCGTGACCCCACGGCAGCTGGCTGGGGGTGACACGAGTTGGGGCGGTCTCAGCTGCCACCCGCTCCAGGGCAGCACTGGGGGGACGGCTCACAGCCGCGGTCAGCCAGCTGCCGGACACAGATCCCACCTGGACACACCGGTCCCCTTCCCGCATCCTCCCGAGCGCCCAGGGCCAGCACCGCTGCAGGCTGGGGGTCCCGAGGGGCCCAACGCTCCCTGCGATGGCACTGCCGGCACGTGCTGCCCAGCCCCAAAAACCCAGCCCAGAGCCAGGGCCCAAGGCAACAGACTGCAGCAATATTTATTCCTGTACAAACCATTACAAAACGCGGGCGCCCCGCGGCTTCCCCTGTCACCGAGTCCCCCAAAGCCCCAGCCGCAACAGGGAGGGGCCACAGCAGAGGGAAACTGAGGCACGGAGCCCTGCCAGGGCTCAGCGCCCAAACACACTGTATTTCCCCAAACCCACCTCTCCGCTGCTGAGAAATTAATAACAAAATCCCCCCCTGGCTGCAGGGCACCAAGGGGCACTGCTGCCCCCCGCTACACGCCCGCTTCTAAATAGTTTATAAGCGGTTAATACGTGATGAGGACCCAGCTGCAGGCTGCTGCCGGCCCCTTCGTTACCGCTGACGAGCATCTGGCAGCCCCTGCTTGCTCCTTCGCCCAGTGTGCTTGGAGAGAAACTCGAATAGAAACCCCGGGACCAGAAGCAGGGAGGGGAAAAAAAAAAAGCCCCCCAAAGCCCCCCCCCAAATCCCATCGCTCGGTTAGAAAAAGTTTTGGCAGTGTGGGTGTGGGGCGCAGCAGTGTCAGGAGGAGATGGGTGGTTTTGGGGTGCTGGGGCACCGAGGGCGGCGGTGTCACCCCCACGGGGTCCCACTGAAAACTGTGGGTTTCTGCTGAGGGAAAGATGCCCGTGGACCGGGATCGGGGTGCTGGGGATGGCTGAGGGGGCTGAGCCTCAAGAGGGGGTCCACCCACCCAGGGGGTGGGGGGAAACAGTCTCTGTGGTGGCCCCAAAAGTGATGCAACCCCAAACTGAGCTGAGGGGACCCAGCACCACCCCCCTGTGCATTTGCAGGGGCTGCAACGCGCCTGGACCACGATCGGGCAGGATCTCACCCCCACACCTCTCACCCATGGAGGGGGGGGGGACACCCCAAACCCTGCACTCACCACTTGCCCCCCCGAAAAACCAGCTTAAAACCCAAAACACATCTCAGGTGCGAGGAGCCACCGGCGGTGGTCCTGTGGGAGGCACCCGGTGGCACCCCGATGCCTGGCTCCCACTGCTCCCCGCTCCCAGGGGGATGCAGGGGAACCCCCATCCATCCCAGCTCCAGGGGTCTGCCCGGCTGGGGGGGGCAGCCCCTAGGGCCAGGCGGGGTGGGAGAAGGTGATGTTGTAGAGGCCGGCCCAGCTGGCGAAGACCCGCTTCTCGGTGATGAACCGGTGGTGGTTGCCCTTGCGGCTCCGCTCGTTGTGGATGTACGTCGTGCACTCGTCGGGGCCCTTCGGCTCGTAGTAGTGGTAGGGCAGGCGGCGGGGCGGGGGCCGGCGGCTGCGGGGTGGTGGGGGGAAACGTGGGGTGAACCCCACGGTGGGGCCAGGGGGCCGGGGTGGGGGCTCGGGGGTTCTCCTTACCCGCAGTAGTTGGGTGGCACCATGCCGTAGACGTGGACGGCGTCGCACAGCTCCACCGCGATCACCATGGTGAACCAGCCGGTGCTGAGCCATGAGCGTGACTTCTCCCTGGGGAGGAGAAGCCGGGGTGGGGTGACATGGTCCATCACAGACCCCCCCAGGGTCCCCAACCTGCCCCAGGGACCCCATCCTGATGCCACAGCCAGGGAGCAGCCCCAAGAGCCAGCTCTGCCTCAGGGACCTGGAAAAGGGGGGGGGACACAGTGCAGGAGGTGGCTCTGAGGTACCTGTCCTTCCCCGTCTCCCCCCGAAAGAGGTCATCAAACTGCTTCATGCGGCCAGGGGAGACAACGTAGGCCGTCATGTTGGGGAAGGAGGCGCTGACGCGTTGGATGATTTTCAGGAGGCTCTTCTGCATCTTGGCAGGCGGCCCCCAGAAGATGAAGATGGTCTCCGGGGTCTTGTTGACGAACTCCTGGGGCCGCTTGAGGACGCGGTAGAGGCTGGAGTGGGCCACCACGCGGAAGCTGGTCTTGTTGCCCACGTCAACCTCGTAGCCGGTGGTGGGAGCGTCGTTCATGCGGATGGTGCACTCGGCCCCATTGATGGCCGTGCCCAGGCGGGTACCCAGGAGGTGGCTGGAGCTGGTGACGATGACGCACTGGTGGCAGCGGGCAGTCAGGGTCTGGTGATGACAAGCACCGTGAGCAGGTGACTTTTGGTGTCACTGTGACCCGGCAGGGAGGGATGGAGCTGGGACAGGGGACAAGGCATCACCGTCCCCTGCAGAGCCACTGTCCCACTGGAGGGGACGATTTGGCTGGATGTCAGCAGGGGGCCGGATCCTGCGCCCGCTGCTGAGGCCGGACCCTGCCGCCCAGCTCGTACCTTGTTCCCGCAGACGGGCAGGTACCCGCTTTTCACCCCCCACTTCTTGAGGTCGGGGGGCCGGCGGGCTCTGCCCCGCAGGCGGCTGTAGGGGAAGACCTCGCTCCCGTTGCCGGAGCTGTAGATGATCAGCAACATGATCAGGGCAAAGAGAACCCCCAGGGCGGCGGCGCGCTGGCTCTGTGGGTGGGGGGAGAGCGTCAGCCGCTGCCCCCACCCCGCAGGCGGCGGCGGCATCTGGCCCCGCTCCCTGCAGCATCTCCAGCGGGATGCCCGGTGTCCCCAGGGAGATGCCTGCTGTCCCCAGGGTGATGCCCCGGCACTCACCGTGCTGCCACTCATGTCTCTGCGCCAGCCTCAGCACGCAGCGATCGCCGGCGTCCCGCGAGCACCTGCAAGGCACGCGGTCACCCCCAGCGCCGGCACCTCGCCACCGCACTCGGGCTCCCGTCCCCAGACTGCCAGGCTGGCGGGGATCTGGGATGAGCCGCCGGGCAGCCCGGCTCAGCTGTGTCGGAGCGAAGCCCCACAGGGTGGGTGCCCAGCTGGACCCCCAGGTCCCCCTTTCAAGGGGAGAAATCCCCAGCACTGGTGCGGTGAAGGGAAACGCCGTGGGCAGAGGCTGGGCGGGCTCTGCGGCGCCAAGGAGCCAAACCCGGCCACGGCTCGTGACGGGGAGATCCCTGCGGCGCACTGGGCTCCCGAGCAGGATTATCCTCTGCCGGCGGGGCCAAAGCCACTCAAACCCGCAGGGGTCAGGGAGGGTGAACCTGCCGCTTGCGCGGTGAAATCCCATTAAAACAACCGGCTTGGACTAGAGGGAGAGGAACTGAGACCTGTGCAACTCAGCTCATGCATGGGCTCAAATCCAGCTGGAGCCGGCAGGGACCTCTCCAGCTGCAGGGCCCGAGGCAGACAGGGTGCACCCCGGATGCTCGCCCCTGGGGGACCTGCTCTAACCCCCACTTGCCCGGGCTCGCAGAGATGGACTGACCCAATTTACTTTTTAAAGTCCTCGTTGGGGAGTCACGGCCGCTCCTGGAGCACTCGGAGCAACGGAAAATTAAAAAAAAATTGAAGCCTCTTTACTAATTGCCCTGGGGGGAGCAAGGATGGAAAATTACGCAGCCGCCTGGATTCAACCCTTGGGGGGACCCCGAAGGGCTCTCAGGGCCGGTGTCGATGCCCGGGAAGGTGCCAACCCGCCCAGGGAGCCCAGGCAACGGCCTGGCGCGTCGGTGCAGGGGCCTGGGGAGCAGCACCGGGACCCCCGCTCCTGCCGCTGCATCCCGCTTTGCTCCCTCCATGGTGCTCAGGCCGTGGGTGACCCCACAGCGGGGACCCCGCGGGCCTTACCTGGGCGGGGGCTCTCGTCGGCAGCGGGCGGCGCGGGGGGGGCCGTCATCTCCTTCTCCGCCCCGCGGGCTGCCAGGGCCCTCCGGCGAGCACGGCCATGGCGGCGCCGCGGGGGTCACATCGCTGCTCTGCCGGGGAAGGGCTGATCCAGACCCGCTCCTCCCTCCCTGCACCCCTGGGGTGCAGATCCCGCTGCACCCCCACGTGCCGGCGCTCCCCCAGCCCCGGATGCAAACCCTCCTGCATCCCGGGAAGTGAAAACCCTCCCCCGGCCCCCCGGGGTGCCAACCTTCCTCCACTCCTACGTGCAAATCCTCCCCCACCCCGGCATGCAACCCCTCTGCTCCCGGGGTGCAACCCCCCCCCCGCTCCCCGGGGTGCAGCCCCCCCGAAAGCGCCAGCCCCGCCGTGCAGGCCGGAGCCCGGCCGCGTCCAGGCGGGGAGGAGCCGGCCCCTTCCCCGCGCAGCAGCACGATGCGCGCCCCCCCCTTCCCCACCCCGTGCACCGGAGCCGCGGGTCGGGGGCCGTTCCTCCGGCCGGCCACGGCGCCGTTCTGCCCCCCGCACCGGCTAAACGGGCTCGGAGGGGACGCGCCCGGTCCACCGACCGCTCCGCCCCGCAGTGCGCCGCGATGCCGCTGCTGATACGGCCGCTGATACCGCGGACCGTAACCGGAGCTGATACCGCTGCCGCCGCCGCCGCCTCCCGGCCCGGGGCCGCCGCCGCGCGCGCACGGAGCCCCGGGAGCCGCGCGCCGCCCGGGATGGGGAGCGCCGCGGGGGTCCTAGTGCCGCCCTCCCGGCGCCGGGCCCCGACGGGGCAGGCCTGGCCCGTCCCACCCCCGAGGGCAGCGGTGCGGGCAGCGCTGCCCGCGAGTGCCAGGAGCAGCACGTGGTGCCTGACCCGCTGCCGGGCGCGGGGCCACATTGCCGGGATGCCGCGGCCTCCCCCGCGCTGGCCGGGCGGCCCAGGGCCCCTCTCCGGGGGATTTCGTGGGGCGAGGAGGGGACTCCACCGCTGACGGGCACTGCATCCCCGCTGCGGCGGCCGACGCCTGTCCAGAGGGATTTTGGCTCTGCTGTGCTAGGGATGCCCTTCCCTGCGTGGGGCTGTGGCAGCTGGAGCACCCAACAAAGAGCTCCACGGGCTCTTCTGTTCACGCTCGCCCGCGGGAAGCGGACCTGGCAGCATCCCCAGGTCCCAGCCGACTCACTCCGCACTTGACCACAGCACTTGGCTTCAGCTGAAACGGGAACAAACACGGATCTGTCTGCCCCTCCTGCCTGGCCCTGGCCCCCCAGACACTGCCGGGCCCACCCAAACATGTGGCATCTGTTACGGGTTCAAAGAGCCGCTGTGGCAGCTCCGTGCAGCCGGGCTCAAGGCCACACACGTGCCTGTGCTGTGCCCCGTCTCTCCGGGGATGCAGGAGCTGGCAGCCGTCCTGCCTGCAGTGCTGAGCCCTGTGGGGCCAAAGATTATCTCGGACCCAGCACAAAATCCACGCCAGGGCCAGCGCCCGTCCTGCCGAGACGCAGCTGCTGGTTCCAAAATAATCGCAATTGCCAGCTTTCAGCACCCTCCTCCGTGCTCTGGCTCAGCTCTACCCCCTCGTCACCTCCCCCTCTTATTTATAGCCTGGCAGGAGAGCAAGACACCGCAGCCCTGTGACCAGCTGCCGTCCCCTGTCCCCACGCCCCGCAGCTGCAAGGGGCACAGCACGGGGCACCACTGAGTTAAAAACGCTTTTAATGGCCACGTTTGCTTTGGTCTGAATCCAAGGGCACTTGTGACAAGGCAACTCAGAGCCCCCGGGGAGCGTGTGGCCCCCGCGCTTCCCATCTGTGGGGATGCAGGGACCTGCCCGGGCACGGAGCAGCAGAAGGCAGCAGGATGGGGGAGCCCGAACCTGGCTCCCTGCACCCCACACCCAGTGCCAGGTCTCGGGGCATGAGTGGGGCAAGGACCATGGTGGAGCTTCATCCTTGGGAGAGGTACCAGCTCGTGGCCCTGGCAGGGCCAAACTCTCCCGCCCCGTGCTGGAGCCCAGCAGCGTGAATATTTAATCCTGCATTAAATATTCATCGTGGTAGAGCAGGTGGAAAACCTTCGTGGTCACCCTGGGTCCATCCAGGCAGGCGTTCGGAGCCGATGGGGCTCCGTGGGTCTAGTTCATGCCCCCCATGCACCGACATGGGGGGTCCCAGCCCACCCACCGGCTGGGAGAACCAGCCCTGCCGCTGAGGAGACGGAGACGCCCTGCTCCAGGGCTTGGCAAAAGGCTTTCAGCCATGGCACCGGCAGAGCCAAGGCGTGTCATTGCAGGATGCGAGCCGCCCTGCTGCCGGGTTCCCCACCGCCTTGCCCCACGGCTGGTGCCCTACCCGCCTGCCCAGGACGAGTGGGTGAAGATGATGTTCTTCCTCTTGGCCCAGCGGGAGAAGATGGCTTTCTCGGTGATGAAGCGGTGCCCGGCGCGGCGGGCTCGCTCGTGCACCAGGTACATCCTGCACTCGTCCAGCTGGCCCTTCTCGAAGTAGTGGTAGGGCACGCTCGAGTGGTTCTTCTCCCTGGTGGGAGGGGACGGGGTGGGTGTGGGACTCGGGGGGACACCAGACCACCCCGTGCCCGCCCCTGCTGCCCCCCGCGCACCTGCAGTAGCTGTCGCTGACCATGCCGAAGACGCAGATCTGCTCGCACAGCTCCATGGCCAGGATCATGGTGAACCAGCCGGTGCTCAGGAAGGAGCCAGACTTTAGCCTGCAAAGTACCGCGGCCGCGCTGGAGCAGGTGGCACGGTGCTGCCATCCCAGCTGGGCTATGGGTGCCTGACGGGGGGGATGGGCGCTACGGCAAGGGGACCCGATGGGGGCTCCTCGGAAGCCATCAGTACCTGTTCTTCCCTGTCTCGTTCTGGAAGACATCGTCGCAATACACCATCTTCTCCTCGGTCAGGGTGTAGATCTCCAGGTGGGGGTACGTCTCCATCACCTTCAGCAGCGCCTGGTAGGTTGTGCCCACCTTCTCCCGGTTCATCTTCTTTGCTGGTCCCCAGATGACGTAGAGGGTCTCCTGGGACTGCTGGAAGAAGTAGGGCTGGTTCCTCAGCAGCAGCGGGACGCTGGTGTGCGACACCACCCGGATGGTGCTCCGCGTCCCCACGTCCTCCTCGTAGCCGGCGGTGGGGGCATGGTTCATGCGCAGGACGCACTCCTGCCTGTCGATGGCCTGTCCCAGGCGCGAGCCCAGCATCTGCCCCGAGCTGGAGACAACGGCGCAGTGGCGGCACAGCGCTCGCTCCAGTGGCTGTGGAGAGATGCACCATCAGCCATCGGCTCCCCCTTCCCTCCCACAGCAGCCAGACCCACTGCAGCCCAGCCCGCCCTTCCCTAAGGAAGGGGGAAACTGAGGCACGGGTGGGTCGGGCTGCCCCACCAGCCCCAGCGCTGCCCCATCCCCACGCACCTTCCCATCGGGGACACGGCTGTACCCCTGGAAGCTGAGGATGGTGGGCACCGTGGGGCTGCCCCGCTCCTCCGGGGCCTGGCAGCAAAACCGCAGGCAGGTGTGGGAACACAGCATGATGTACAGCATGGTGACCACCACCACGCACACCAGCGTTAGGAAGAGCCGGACCTGGAAGCAGATGGGAGAGGTTTCTCCAGGCCTGGCCACGCGCACTGGCCCCACGTCAGATGCCGGCGGCCCCGCAGTGCGTTGGCTGGGGTGCAGCAAGGAGCCGCAGCGGGGAGCGCTGGGTGCCTGCACCTCGCTCACTTCCTGCAGGCAGCAAAGGCCCACGTGCCGTATGGCCGCGCTCCCAGCGCCGGGGCTCTGAGCTGCCTGCGGGGACCGGCAGCTGCCAGGCTGCGCCTTCCCCCAGCACTGCTTTTGGGGCGAGCGGCTCCCCACTGCTGGTGGGGTCCCCCCAGCCCCTCGCGCCCTCCGTCCCAGTGGGTACTCACCAGCGTCTTCATCCTCAGGGAGCTGGCGGGTCACCCGGCGGGGTCCGGGGGTCACCCGGAGGGTGGGGGCTCGCACCCTGCACGCAGAGTGGGCTCAGCAGCAGCACCGGTGAGTGGGGCACAGGGGACCCCCGAGGGTGGGGTAGCCCAACGGGACCCCCCTGTCCCCAGTACCCCAATGCCCAGGGTGCCCCCCCCCCGCCCAGGACATATCCCTTGTGCCAGGACCCCCCGGGGCCGGGACCTCCCCGGGGCCCCCCCGAGTCTGAGACCACCCCATGCACCCCCATACCCCGGACACCCCGTGTCCCCCGTCCCGCCGCGGGGCCCCGCGGGTGCAGCTTCCCCGGTCGGGGCCGGAGCCCGGGAAGGGGCGGCCCCGCGGAGCGGCGCCCCCAGTACCCTGTACCGGCCCCACTCACCGCGCCGGGAGCCCCCGCGGCGGCGCCGCTCCCCGGCCCCCAGGGCCGCGGCCGCCGGGCTCCGCATCCCGGCCGGCCGGCACCGGGCTGGGGCTGGCGGGGCGGGGCGGAGCGGAGCCGAGCGGGCACTGCCGGGACCGGGACCGCCCCCGCCCGCCCCGCTCCGGCACTGAGCTCCGGCTCCTCCAGGGACGCGCCCGCAGCCCAGCACCGCCCGCCCGCGCCTGTGGCTCCGGGACCGGCACACAGCACCGACCCTGACCCCGCAGCCCCGGGACCGGCCCCGGTACCCATCCTCTATGTCCTGGGACCAGCCGTCCTGCTGCCGACCCCGGCACCCACCCCGTGTGCCCTGGTACCAAGCCCAGCACCCACCCCACGCGCGCTGGGACTGACCACAGCACCCGTCCCATATGTCCTGGTACCAACCGTCCTGGTACCAACCCCGACACCCACCCCCGGGGCCCCGGCACCCACCCCAGCACCCATTTCTCTCTGCACCTCCTGCTCTGCCCTCTCCCCCCAGCCCGGGGGTCCCCCGCAGCCAACCCCCGTGTCCCAAAGCCCCTTTCTCACCTCCGTGCACCGCTACCTCCCAGCCAGGCCGGACACTGGTGAGCTCCGGTGTGGCGGGAACAGCCCTGGGACCAAAATGATCCAAAACGGCTCAGGAGCAGGGCAGGGGCAGGCAGGCCTCTCGGCACCCGATCCCCACCCAATGGCCCTGGGGGGCCACCCGTCACCCACAGCCCCTCACACCAGGGCCAAGCTGCAGAGCGCCCGTGAGAAGCGTCCCCGGAGCGAGCTGCCTGCCACCCGCCTGCCCAGGGAGGGGTGCTGGACCTTGTGTTCTCCCACTGTTGACAAAGAAATACAAGAACCTTGATACTGGTCCCAGCTCTGTCCCCGGGCTTAGACCAGGAGGAAAGAGGTGACTGGGAAGCACCGGGCTCCCGTGCAGGAAGCAGGGCCTGGGGGGCACAGCTGGAGTCGCTCAGAGACGTGACCAAGGTTTTTCCCCCTTTGCCTCCCCCTGCCCCAGCTCCAACCCACCTTCACAGGGCAGGCCGAGCCGCATCCTGCAGGCGAGGGGCTGGGGAGCGAGGGATTCCTCAGCGGGAGAAGCGTCAGCAGCAAGACACAGGCAAGGGAGAATGCGGGGGACGGAAGGGAGGGTGCAGGAACAGGCAGGCAGGGCGGGGGCGCAGCCTGGCACGGCCAGGCAGCCTCCCCGAGAGCCGGAAACAAACCTCCAGCTGGAAAGAAACCTCCACCGGCTCCGGCCACGCAGCGGGTTAAACCACAGCCAGGTTCAGCCCAAGACCCGCAGCACCCGGCAGGACGGGAGACGATGGGACACGCTGCTGTCTGGTAGGGGAAGTTCCCAGCACAGGCGAGAAGGATGGGAGCGCCCCAAATCTGCCCTCCTTCTGCTGGAGCTACCCCAGGCAGGGTAAAGCAGCTCCCAGCATGGCAAGGCCAGCACAGGCTGGGCATGCCCGGCCCCACCAGGTTCTCTCTGGCACTTCCCTGCCTGTCCCTGCCAGCAGGACACGGCCCATGGAAAGCCCAGGGCAGGACCTTCCCCAGCACAGCGTCGGGCACTGCCAGGACCAGCCGGCAGCCTGTGGCACGCCCTCGGCACGGGCGGAGGACAGGGACTGAGACCTCGGGGACCTTTCTTGAGGTTGATCCCGCTCGTTGCGGTCTGGGGGAGCTGCCGGGGCAGCACAGCTCGGGGCAGCAGGAGAGGAAAGCCCAGGGGAAGGAGAGGGTGCCACCGCGCCTGCCCGCTCAGCCCCAGCCCAGCTGGCGTGCAGAGCCTTGGCCGGGGCGGGAACCCAGTCAGTGGCTGACAGCTGCGATGGGAACCGCACTCATCGGCGGTGGAGCCCAACACTTCCTTGTGATCCAGGACATCTCCTCGCCACCCCCTCAGCTGGACGGCGGCAAGAGGGGACGCCGAGGGCAGCAGCAGCACTGTCCCTGCATCCTCCGCACGCCCAGCCTCACGGGGTCCCTCTTCAGAGAGGCAAGAGCCCACCAGCACTGTGACTAGTCCTTCCAGCAGGCAAACGGAGAACGCAAGCCTGCCTTTTCCAAGCTCAGTCTCATTTCTTTCCTCTCAATCTTGAATGCAATTAAAAAAAAACCCCACAAACCATATGTAAATATTTAAAAAACCCCAGAAGGAACAAACTACTGGACACAGCAAGAGCAGAGGGGAAGGATTACGCAGAGGCCGAGCAGCGGGCAGGGGTCAGAGCTCGACTCGCACTCTGGCGGTCACAGCAGCTGGACCCCCACAGCTCCTCTCGACAGCACAGGCCGAAGCACGGCTGGCGCAGGCAGCCCCAGCTGGGGCGCGGGTCCCTCACAGCCGGGGCTCTGGTCCCTCTCTCGATGAGGTCAGTTTTGCTTCCCTTTGGTCAGCGAGTTGTGAACTACTTCGTCTCTGCAGGAAGGAACATGGGAGAGCGCAGCCAGCGCGGCGCCGAGCACTCTGGAGAAGGTGCTGCCCGGTGCCGCAGGCAAAGTCCTTTCCTGGCTACGCCGCCACAGGGTGGGCGCCTTCTCCTCATGTCTTTCAGCCGGGCCTTCAGTCCGATTTCTTGGCAGGTTTCCTGCTCTTCCACATCACGACCATTATAAAAACACCTACCACGAGAGAACAAGATTCAGCCAGAAGACTTCTAATTGCAGGCACTTTTAAAACACATTGTAGTGAGAAACAGAACCTCAGCAGAGTGAGCAAGAAACCATTCTGCTGCCCAGAGGCTTGAACAGCCGAAGTTATGCACAAACACATGCCCTGAGAGCCCGTGCCAGGCTAAGCTGCAGCAGTAGCCACAGAGAACGTGTCATGAGTGTCACACGTTAGCTAACCCCCTAGCAACCCTCTTCTCTCTTCCTAATTTAGGAGCTTCTAATTAGAACAACAGAACTAACACTCACCTATAAATAGCAGCAGCAGCAGCCCGGCCACCACGGGGATGATAACCGCGTACTCCCTAGACAAGAAGTACCGGTGGATCCCATGGTCGCTGTCGATGAAGGGCTGCAGGAGACAGAGAGGGGTGTCAGCAGGTGGGCACAGCACCGGGGCAAGTCCCCGGCACCTGCAGCCTCGCGGTTTCGAAAGCAGGACGGAAATATCAGGCGTGAGGAGGTAGCTAAAAAAAAAGGTGCCCAGACCCGCACGTGGCTGGGCCCACAGCTGCAGGAGCGCGACAGTGGGCGGGCAGCGAGGCTGCGGCGTGCAGCAGGCAACGAGGGGTGGCTACATGAGGCCAGCACAGGGGTCTCACAGCCCTGGGGTCCCAGGGTGGGCACGGCTGCCCGCCCGCTCGGAGCTGAACACAGCAAACCCCCGGACTCTCTGCCCTGCGGAAGGGAGCAGCCGATACCGGCTCTGCTGCATGGCGATCCCACCGGGATCCCTCTGCGGAGGCCAGTGGAAGGCTTTGGACACTAGAGAGCAGTGTAAGGATTCCTACACAGCAGCGAGCACACCTACGCGCTCCCGGGACTACCAACGTGGATAAACACGAACCGGACAGCCGTAAGCAGACGCAAGAGGGGAATTCAAAACTCTCAGAGGTTAGAGGGGAAGCTGCCAGGAGTTCAGACGTCAGCCCAGGGCTGAACCAGGCCTCTCGTACCTGGAAAGCTCATGAGGAGCCATTCCTTTCCAGGAAGAAAACCACTAATGATCCCAGCTGACGTGTCCCCAGAAGCGGGCAAACTACCAGCCTCACAATCACTTTTCCAGAGCTCTACATTCCCTAAACTCTCCTCCTCCCTAGCAAGCGCCAGATTTAGCAACAGCTCTCTCTTTCTATGTTTCCCTCTGTCATCCCCCACCAGAACCAGGAATCTGGGGGACTGCAAAGGTGGACACCAATGACAACATTTCCAGTGGGACCAGACTTCAGCTCTCGCTGGCAGCTCGAGTGAGCCTCGCATCTTACACCGGCCGGGTCAGCCCGTCTCAGGGCAGCAGGGCAGGCAGCACGATCGACGCTTGGCCTTGCCCAGGGAAGGGCAGGCAAACCCAGAAGGTTTGGCAAGGGAACAAGGGCTGCGCCAGCAAACAGAGGAAGCTCTGCCCTGAAACTTTTAACCAGGAAGCTGGCAAGGCAGAGTCCTCCAGGCACACGGACACAGCAGCACCTAAACAAAGCCTAGGGAAACACCCGAGTGTGAAGTGACTGGGATTGTAACGGCCAGAGGAGACCCGTACCAGTATGATGATCCAAAGGGTGTAGTAAACAAAGAGGACGAGGCTGAAGGCAACCAAGCCGAATCCAACCACCCGGTCTGTTGCTGTGGCCTGCAAAGGCAGAGAGAGTCAGGGCAGGATCCGCACGCTGCAGCGTCTGTGCGGGCCGGTTAATGGGCACCTGCTGTTCGCCCAGCCCCAGGCTACGCGAACGCACTGCCGCGGTCCCGACACAAGGAGGGGAAGGGAGGGGAGGGGAGACCCCCTGCAGCAGAAACACCCCCGCGAGGGCAGCAGGGAGAACGGCCGGGCCCGGCTGCCGGGAACGCTCCCGGAGCTCCCGCCCGGCCGCGCCAGTTCACACCCGCGCAGCTCCGGCCCAGTCCTCCCAAGTACCGACCCCCGCCGGCCCCGGCGCTGCCCCGTGAAGGCCCCAGGAGACGCCGGGGCCCAGCCTGCCCCGCCGGGGCAGGCAGCCAGGAGGCCCCGCGCTGGCTCCCGGCCGCGATTCAGCCCAAGCCCACCCAGACTCTCCACCTTAACAAGCCGAGCAGGGGCGGGCCGGGCCGGGCCGAGCAGGGGCGGGCTACGGGCCGCCGGAGGAGCCCAGGGGCCGCAGAGCCGGCCCGGGGCGGGGGCGCACCCGACCCCACTCACCATGGCGACCAGCAGCCCCGGCCTCCCTCCCCGCCAGTACCGCCCTTCCGGGAGGGACCACCAATCAGCGTGCCGTGCGCCAGCCCCTCCCTCCCTTAAGCCGTAGACGACCAATCAGCGCAGGGGGCCTGAGGCCCGCGGCATTGTGGGAAGCGTGGGCGCGGCTCGCCCGGAGCATGACGGGAGATGTAGTCTCGGGGGGCACTGCCAGTCGGGCCCCGCGCCCCCGAGCTCCGGCCTGGCCCCAGCACAGAGCCGGGGCCCGGCCTTCTCCGCAGGGGGAGCCGGGGCGGGGCCGAGCGGGGGCAGGGGCTGTGCCGGGCTGCATCAACCCCCTGGAGCTGGCTCCCGCTGGGGCCCGAGCCGGGATTTCCAGAGCCGGGGGAGGCGGGTTGTGAAACACCCGATATTCCCAGGCGCTGCAGGTGGCGTCAGCGCGGGTCAGGGACCGGGTCGCGTTACGGAGGCCGTGGCTGCCGGGAGGCTGCGGGGCCAGGCCAGCTGCCCCTGCCCTCTCTGCTTCCACTGGCTCGCCCGCCGCTTGAAGGAAGCTTGTCCTGGAGGGAAAGGCCGGAGTGACGCTCTTTGCTACAGCATCGCCCTGCGCTGCCTCGGGTGCCGTCGCCTGGCGCCAGGAGAGCTCGGTCTCTGTCGCAGCGGTTTCCTCGGCCACCCGCTGTCTGTGAGCTCTGGTAGAAGTGACTCATCTTGAAACCAGCCAGCTCCACACCAGCTCCAACACCCGAGACACCCGTGTCCTGCGCCCCAGCCCTCTCTCCACACACGCTGCCGCGGGAGGAAAAGGGAAAAGCTGAGAAACACAAGGGAGCAGCTGAGCAAGGGGAGGCAGGCGAGGGAAAGGGAAGGACCCTGCCTGGGGCTCAAAGGTGCAGCTGCACTCTGCCTGGCTGAGGCTTTGGGAGGGTGGGGAAGGCAAAGCCGCTTCCTCCCCGGGGCCCTGGTCCCTTCCAGCCTTTGCACGCATCAGCAGCAAGTCCCCAGACGCCAAATTTGGCTCAAACCTCAGTTAACGGGCTCACCAGTCCGTGGTGGAAGAGGAGGGGCTGCCCCAGCACAGGCCGCAAGGATCTGCAGGTGTTCCCCAGAGCCCCAGAGCTCAAGCACAGCCTGGGCCAGGACATGGTGTTCGGGAACACGAGACATCGCCAGCCACTCATGCCCCGCAGGGCAGGCTGTTGGACTGGACACACTGCTGCCAGCTCCCCTCTCCAGCCCTTCTCCCGTCCGCAGGGATCTCCACACTCAGCCACCAAGGAAATCCTGGAGGGCAAACCCAGATATTTTTGGGCCAAAGATATATTTAAAACAAGAAACAAAGCAAGAAGAATCAGTGTGAAGTACCAAAAACCTTTATTTTTTCCCCCCAACCATAACAACATTTGACATTATATTGATTTCCTCATATATTTGTTATTTCTCTACGTTAGGAACCAGATACAGAAAATACAAACACGATCTGTTGAATCAAAGACGGCACAGCATTCCGTTAGAAAAAGAAACAAAAAACTAGAGGAGCAAGATAAAAATGGTGAAAAATAGTCATTCCCTCCAGCCCAAACTTTCCAAGAATCATCATCAAAATAGAGCAGTGGAAGTAGCTTCTCTTTCTAAACGCACTTCTGCTTTAAGAAAAAAGTTAGATTTTGTCTTTAGATTTCAAAGTAAAAAAATGTTAAACTATCTTTCAAGCAATTTTGGAAGTTTGCATAGACCCATTCCCTTTCCAAAAATATCAGCGATCTCTCTATAGAATCTGATATAAATCAAGTGCGCGCCTCATCTGAAGATCACCAAGCTCAATTAACTTTCAAGAAAATAAAACATGATCTCCCCTTCCCCTCCCTCCCCCCACAAAAATACGGGCTCTACCATTATTCCTTGTGTTTGAGGCAAGTGACGAGGCTCAGCCACACCTCTCGCTCAGAGCTTCATCCAAATTCCTTATTTATTTCCCAGGTTTCCACGTCTGCTCCCCTCCCGACGGGGCAGGGGCGACACAACGCGGAGCTGCGGAGGGCATCGGGCTTGGATGGCGCGGGTGGGCTGACAGACGACGCAGCTCTGGGGAGGGAAGCGAGGGGGGGGGCGGATTTTGCCCTCATCAACCCCCCCAACAGCGAGGAAGTGGCTTTTCAAGGACAAACACCTGCGACCAGGCAGTGTTTGCAGGAACTCGCCCCTGGGGACCAGCCTTGTCCACAGGGCTCAGTCACCAGAGCAAGAACTCGTTCAGCTAGAGGCGAGGTGGGGCGGCAGGGGAGGGGGCAGGAGGGGCGGCGGGTGAGTTTGCAGCTCCCGGGTAAGGCAGCGAGGAGGGGAGCGGGGGCCCCTCTCCAGGAGGGGTGTTTAACCTAGGTGCTCTAGCGTACCTGGAGTGAGGTTTTCCCAGAGGTTCACAACAGCGCGTGCAGAGTCCAGCTGCACAGCCACCAGTTTAAAAAGAAACAGCAACGACAAAATAAATAAAAAGTCAACCCCTCCTATTAAGATGCGAATGAAATACGTATTTCTTCAGGTCTCGGCCTGGTTCGGAACCCTCTAAAAACTGAAGCAAACATTTAAAAGGGCTTATTAACTTTCTGCAGGGGGCAAAGTGATGTGGCAATGGGGGGAGAGAGATCACACACCTGCTGTCCATTGCGCCGAGCGTCAGGACAGCACGAAGACCCCCATTTAAAGTGCCGACCATACAAAAAGAAGAAGATGGAGGAGCAACATCCTTCTCCCCCTTTTTCCATCGCAATTTCCAATTGAAATCCATCTCCTTCACCAAGTCACAACTAAGCCTATTCTTTTGGACATTCACTCAGTTTATACTGTTTTTTTTTTTTTAAAAAAAAGTTAGTAAAAAAGTTACATTGAATTTCCCAACTCTTCGCAACGGACTTCCACCAGCTAAAGGTCCAGAAACTGGGAGAGCAGAGCCCACACATTTTGCCTGGCCCTGAGACTGGAGCGGAGAGCCAGCTCCGCTCTCCAGGGTCAGCCAGGCGTGAGCAGCCCTGCTCGCCAGCATCCGAAACCCAGGGGATGCAGAGTCTTGCCAATAAGGTCCTTTTACTTGTTTAAGCCACCTCTGAATCCCCTGAGAAGCGGAACAATGTGGGGAAGAACATCCCCCCTCAGCCCCCCAGGAATAAAATATCAATGAAACAATAATGCAGTCAAAAAAACACCAGCCTGCTGGGTTTAAAAAAAAAAAAAAATTCAATAAACTTCACGACAAAAAAAAAAACCCCAAAGGAAACTAGCCAGCGGTTTGGGTCTGGAAACTGATTCACTTCTTAAATGTTCAAAGTCCAACACGGAACAGACGGCAGCAATGCCACAAGGAAAAAGTGCTCGTGAGACGCAGCTTCCTGAGAGATGGGAGCGAGTCTGCGGGACAAGCGACCCCACTTCCATCACCACCGCCTTGCATGCCCACCACCAGCCAGGGACTGCTGAGCATCGCTCGTGATGGACGCGCGGCGGGAGCTCTGTGTGGGATCCAGAAATCGGAACAGACTGCTCCTTCCTCCCTCCGGGTCTGCTCTGGGTGCTCCAGCCCTGGCTGTGCTGCACCGGGCTGAATGACTAGGGCTGCTTTCTTACTCAAAACGAGGGGTAGGAGAGCTAAAAAGCTACGTAAAGACCAGGATCTGTGGAGTCGATAATAACATGGAGACAAGGAAGAGATACCCTATGAGACAGTGTTATCAAAAACGCAAGCAGTGGTGTGCCAAGCCGCTGGAAGAGAAGCCAGAGACGTGCCCAGGTTGGCCACAGCTACGCGATGGAGCAGGTTACGCCTCTGCCAGCCTGGGACGATGAGACCAGCTTTCTGAAAAGCTCAACTGCTTCTCCTCTTCCTTCACTGGGAAGAGATTCCTCCCTCTGTCCCACTGGGGATTTCGTGACGTGCCGAGCTGCCAATGCCTTGGAGCAGCTGACTCTTGCCAATGGGAGCCCAGAAGAAAGCCCTGGGTTCCCAACTGCTCTGACAGTGACTGCCGTTGTTTTTCATGGGAACAGACACAAAGCAGCAGAAGTGAGCTGGGTTTTGGCCTCTTTCCTGGCTTATGTTTGCTCCTCTCAAGTCCTGGTTGGACCCGACTTCCCGAGGGGCTTGGCTGGCCCCTGGGGAGCAGGAGGTGCTGGGGAGCAGCCTGACCCTCAGCTCTGGGCAGAACACCCATTGCTGCCCGAGCCTGCTTCTGCCCTCACCCTGACCTGAGCAGAGGGGCAGGCCAGGCCCGGCTTCCTGGCAGAGCCCCAGGGAGAGAGAAAAGCAAGCGGTTCTCCCCTTCCTGCTGACACGCATCATCCCAGGAACAGGGCAGGATGCTCACCAGCCTGCTGGCGAGTGCCAAACCTACCCAGACTGAATAGAGAAGAGATCACCATTAAAAAACACCAGCAAGTGTGAAAGAGTTTTTGTTCTAGACAGACTCAAAAGATTCAATACTTTTTCCCTACATTAAACCAAACCAAGGTGTTGTCTGTACCCCTTCTTACCCTAATCCAAATTTAATTCCCTTTGAAGGGAAAGGGTGAAAAAGATCCATATCCTATATGTGGTCTGTCCAAATACAGAAAGAAACCTCTTGACTCAAAGAGAGAAACCGTCAAAACAGAGTAAGCAGCTGTATAGCTTTGCCACACTGCCTAGCACCCTCCTCATGCAGCCATCCTTAGCTAGCAGGGTGAAAAAGAAATATAAATCAAGGCCCTTTCATTCCTTGTTTCTCATTCTGCCAAATTCCCTTTTCCAGTAGCTCATCTGCATGCATTCTGGCCACAGAGACCACAATTAATCCTTTTTTTTTTTCCTCCTTTAAAAAAAGGCTTTACAATAACTAAGAATTTGAACAACAACGTGATCAGTTACAAGTCTTTCCTTGCTGAACGGGACAAGTGTGTGCCTGCGTGTGTGCACGCACACATGTGTCAGAGGAGGGCACGTTCCCAGCCGTGCCCGGGAGCGTGCCATCGCTCCGAGTGCGGGGCCGCTGCGTGCTACTGGAGTACACCGGCAAAAGAGGAAAGGGCACTACACAGAAATAGCTTATCGGCTGAGAGTCTCTGTACAGGAAGGGCTGCAAGCACAGCCTGCTGACGGCCCACGGCTGGAGTCTGCATAGATCCTCGTTTGCAATTCAGCTGCCAGGAGAATCTATAAGTGGGAGCTGAAAGGGACCGACATCTCTGCCACACGCTGCAAGGAAAAGAGGCAGCTAAAGTGTCAAACAACTGCAGAAACCAAACCCAAAGAAGAGCAATTGAAAGATCAACCAGAAAACAGTTTGAAGCCTTGTCAGAACAGTTCATTCACCATGGAGCAGGTAAGAACGGCTGCTGTGGCTAACGCAGCAGCAAACACCCATTCTGCCTCTGAAGGCAGAGACAGTGGCTTCTCCCCAGCCCCAAAAGGAACCAGCTCAGGCATAGATCCCTGGTGACAGGGCAAAAAAGGCCAACCAAAACCAACTCCCTTACTGGCCCAGGCCAAGAGAGGGAATTGTTAATCACCACCACAACGGAGAGACCACTGCAGTCAACTGCATCCTGCTCTGGCCCAGGGGAGGGCTATCAGATAACCAGATTCTTTTCACAGTCCAAGAAGGGCAGTTCCCTTCCTGAGCCAAAAAAAAAAAAAAAAAAAAAAAAAAGAGGCTTTGTATTCCAAGCTCCAACAGTGACTATTTGCTGAATCAGTCCAGCAAACAGGGATTACGCTCCTGGAACAGCAAATAGAAGCCTCCTCCAGGTAAAATCTGGAACCTCTAAAGTGCTCCTGCTAATGCTAATAGATGAACACTGCCCTTCCATGCCCAGCAGTGGAAGGGCATAATGCAGTTAGTGGTACAACAAGCACTAGCATTTAACCGTTTCTCAACTCCCATCTGGATTGCGGTAGTTTTCTGAAATGCACTTTTGGGAGATATTTCCTATGAGAAGAGGATGTTTGGGGATTTGAGGGTAGGAAGGTGAAGTGCACACCATAGCATACCTTGTTCAGTAAAACCGTTGCCTTGGAAGGTGATGTTCCCTTGCAGAATCAATGGAATAAAGCATCCTGCAAGCGGGCGTTTCACCGTGTCACCAACAAGCAGCTCTCAGTTTGGTGAGAACGGTTTCCCCCTCCCCCAGTGGTTTGAAGAGTTCACAGTGGTATAACCCAATGTTTTGGGGAGAACGAAGCTGAGAAGTCCCCTGTTGCAAGTGAACGGGTGGAGTGAGGGATACAGGTGAGCAACATCCTCTAGGACTAAGGATAAGCCCAACAGACACCTTGCGTCTGATCAGAAACAGGGGGAAGGCAGGCACTGGAAGAACCAGGAAGCGGAGAAGGGTAATGCCAACGCAGGGAAAGTGCATGATCTGGAGTGGTCTCGGAGTAGTCCTGCAGTGCAAATGTACGGGGAGGGGCATGGAGAAATCCCTTCTGGAATGCTGCATGAAGAGAGGTAAAGGTTGGCATCCATGTGGCAGCGGACTGGGTAGGGGCCTGTTTCCAGCAGCTCTACCCTGTTCTTCACATTTAGTGGGTTTCAATCACCACTGGCTCGTAAACTCCAGATGAGACCCTGGGGAGGCAGAGGGGAAGAAGACGAGAAAGCCAGGTTATTTTCCTCAGTCACTTAGAGCAAGCAAGTTATTATTTAGAGCTCACAAACATCGCCCTCTAACCCCACACAAAATACTGAAAATAACGAGTCAGTCTGGCGAGAAGTCAACCCTCATAACACAAACCAGACAGCTACGTGGCAAGCTAACACTAGAGCACTTGAAAGAGCTGGGTGTAACACATGAATCCTTCTAAAGGACAGAGGAAAGGGGGGGAGTATCCTGCGCAAAGAGCCAGTGTTCCTGGCTTTGCTGTGCTCCCAATTTTGTCATCAGCTTGACGCATCTTGGCATTACCATTACAGCTTTTTTTTTTAACCTCAGAAGGTGCTATAAAGGCTCAAACACAACTAGCCAAGACACTGTACTAAGAGCTATTGTGGCAAGAAAAAGTTTTATTTGTTCAGATGTCTTTCATGAGAGAACAAGCCCTCGATGACGATGGAGGCGGCAGGGAAAAGGACAATAAACCAGGCTGCTGCAGTTTTGCTGCAGGCCAGCAGGAGGCAGAGCTCCCTGCCTTCACTCGGGCACAGGAGCAAACGGGAACCAACCTCTACCATTTTGTCCTTTTACTCCTTACTTCTGTTCTTGGATCTACCAACCAGGATCACATTATCCCTCTGAGCTCCTGCTGAGAACTGCATTCATACTCCAGTGCAGCTGTAGCCTGTCACCAGAGGGATCCCAAGGGTGTTAATGTGGGAATAAAGCCACCATGTAGCACATGATGTTTAGAAATCTCTCCTGCAGTAAAAGGTGAAAGTTTCCTGGGTACAAAGAGCTAACTAATCTCTCTGGAATCCATCTGTCTGCCAGACTTTCAGGAAGCCTACCTGTTTCCCAGCTGAATACCACTCAGTGTAGTTGTTCCATCTCTGCTCACAAACAACCTCAGGTTACTGTCTGCAGATAGAAAAGGAAGTAAGACATCAAAATCCAGAACTACCGACGGCTGCCAGGTGCTCCCCTCGCAGCTGCATTACACAGCGTTCAGCACGGGAACAAGCGTGTTTCTGTGAATGCATGTGCACGCTTTCTGGTGTTCCCACAGTAATAGAGCCCCTGGGAACTCCTCCTCTTGCTCTGAAAGGGAGCCTCATGTATAAATCAACCACAGCATTAAGCTTTGGAAGAGTAAACGCAGAGAAATTAATTCAGTGATACTCCTCCAGCTGCTTCTTTTAAGGCAATTCCATTGATGCAAGTTCTTGGTCAGCTTAAACACATCTGAACAGATGAGATGTGGGGCCTCATGCCGCTTTTGTAGGCTCACTGGAGGAGAAACAGCCTGTTCTGCTGGTGAGAGGTGGCTACGTTCAGTCTAGTCTTAACCCATGCTGAGCGAGGTGTAAATCCCCATGATAAGACTATTGCCATATGCGATTTAAGGTGACTAACTATAGAAGTACTAATAACAAGCTAAGCTCAAGTTTAAAACTTATCGAAAAACCTCAACTAGAAGAAAAAGATTGACTTCTAGGCTAAACTGGAAAATTAAAACAAATGCAATGCTATTATTAGTTTTCTCTTAACAGATGCTGTGACTGCAATGGTGAAAACTCCTTCTTAAGCTCTCAGACAGACCTGATTACCAGCACACTGTGACCCATCTCTCTTCCCATCTTTTTGGAGAGATGTGCTGTTTCCCCTCCAGTTGTGCTCTCCTACTTTAATAAATACCCTTGGGCTGACCCTGGACAAAGGCCACTAGAGCAGTGCAGACAGCTGACGGAACTGATTTCCACTGCACTGAAGAATCGGTATTTTCCCCCTCTCATCCTGTCTGTTTGAGCTTCTGTTCAACCTCTGCTGTACTGTATAGAACAGCAGCAAGCGCTATTTGCTTGTGCAGCTCTCAAATCCACACGGTTTGTTTACCTACCACAGAAACACCTAGCAAGCACTGAAAGCAAATTGCTGTCAAAAGGAGAAGGGAGTCCATGGCAGATGAGATCAGACTGTAAGAGCTTGACGCCTTGCTAAAAGAACAGCCAAGACCTCCCCTTGGAGACTCCTCCTCTCACCTTCAGTATTGCTGACATCTGTGAAGTCCTGACTCTGCATTATTTTCTCCACTATATCATCAGCATCGATCCTGGTGTCGTCCACTCGGGTCGGGTGACTCTCCACTGAATCCTTTTTCCTCCTGGGGAGAGAAAATAAAGGAAAAACTTACCCAGCTTTTCAAGACACAGACTTTCAGATACTCTCCTGCTTCCCTTGGCAGTAGCCTCCTTCTCAGTGACTACAATCCAATCTACCACTGCACAAAGGAGTAGATTCTGTCTCGCCTCCCCAGAGAAGGCACTTTGCTCCTCAGTTACCTACCGGGAGGGTCTATCCAGCAGAAGGGCTGGTCTGGGGGGGCGAGGTGGTTTCTCTAGTTTGTGGTCCCGCTCTCCCTCAGGACACTCCACTGTCATACTCAGCCCTCCAGACGCACTGCTGCTGGTGGAGGTATTCCGGCGATGGGTCAGGTCGGACATACTAGAAGAACGGGAGTGCTCCGTGCTGTAACCTGCAAAAACAGAGTGATTACAAACCCGATCTTCTCCCCTTCCTGGCAGCACAGTTAACAGGCAGAGCAGCTTCAGGCCAGCATTTCTGCTCCCATATACAGAGGTTTAGACATACATCTACGAGCTCATCGTCGGAGAGTGAACAGGAGACTTTAATATCAAAGAGCAGGGTGAGAGAGATGGTTGCAAATCACTCTCACAAGAGCTTGTTGCAGGAAAGAAAAAGGGATGGGGCCGGTGCTGGCAGAGCTGTGTGGATCAATGGTTACCGGAGATCTTGGACTGCTGGCTGGCGTAGCTGGAGTTCCGCGAGTGCCCTGAGTGGAAGACTTCCTCCGGGCTGGACAGGTTCTGATCCGGTTCTTCTGGGACACCTGCCAAGGAACAACAAGGCACTCCACTTACACGGTACCCAAGCCAGCACACTGCCTGCTGGTCACCTTGGACCGGAGGCTGATCTTGGGACGCTGGATCAAGGAAAGGGCAAGTCCGTTGGCAGAGCCCTGCTGTACAGGCTAGCACAGAGCTCAGAAGCAGCTGGGGAGCAGGGGAGACAGCAATGAGCTTCTCTATCAAGCTCATCACTAATTCTAGCATCCAGTGCCTGAATTTACAAGCATCTCTGGGGGACTGAAGGATCTAGAAGGACAGGTAGCATCTGGAGCTATCCATAGTTAAAAGCATTAAGCTAAAACCAAGAAAGCATCAAATGGCCACTGGCAGTAAAGTATTACAACCTCCATTTGGGCGCTTCTCCTGTTACTACCTTTCCCCTTCTATTACTTGTGAGAGAGCCCATGCCATTTAAATCACATCCAAATTTGATACAGAAACCTCAGCATGACCTCTGCTCCTTTACTATCGCTCCTGCTCGTCTCTCTTGCAGCAAGCTTATCCAAAAGTGCACAAGTGTAACCCGTTAGCCAGCTTTTTAAGAAGAGCACTTGCACACTGTGCTAAGTCACTGAGGCGATGAGACTAGAGTGCTATTTTGGTGCAGTGTGTCTGCCTGCACATTTGGAGTGTGAAGGGAAGAAAAAAAGGCTATGGGAAAATGCAGTGCCCTTGAAAACAGGCTCATAGAGAAGCCAAAGAACTCCGCATCAGCAGCTGGAACAAGGCCATTAGACCTCAAACCAACCTCTAAAACCTTCAGAGGAACTTTTCTAGAAGATAAGTCTCAGCAACAGAATAGCTGAGTGGAGAACAATGTCAAGTGTCACTGAACACAACAGAAAGCAGGGATGAGTGCAATACGTGAATTATTAAATCCCCAGCAAAAAGAACAAATTGCTTTATCTCCACTAACAGAAATGTGTGGCAAAGATTCATGCTTCCTTTCCTCAGTTGCACTTAATAGATGGTTTTATTTTTGTCAATTTTCTTAATGAGCAGAGAGGTGAGGATGGGCGCAGGAAAATACCAAAAAAAAAAAAGAATTTCTGTGCTTGCAACTGCTGGGAAAAACAAAAGAGTGTCCAGGCACAGCCAAGCGTTGCATGGCTCCAGGACGGGCATTCATACCCGAGCTGAGAATGGCAGGTCTTGGCTTGGTCTGGCGCAGAGAGCCAATCGTGGCTGAACTGCTGCTGCTGCTGCTTGTGGTTCCCTCGCCCTTACAGGTCAGCTGCAGAGTAGAGTCCTGTCCTGGTATGGTGATGGATTTGGCGGTGGAAGGAGGCCTGTAATCAGAAGTGAAGAAGGTTACAAACTGCCAGGCAAAGGCCGGGAATCACCCCATCACGCCAGCAATTCCCACTCTGCTCCATCAAGGGGTCCCCCCGCCTGCCCGTACCCTTCATGATGGGGGGACACGGCAGCCCTCTGACTAGTGACACAGTGTGATGTTGGATTTTGTTTTCCTACATGCAAGACTCGGGTCTTCCCTACCTCGTACTGCATCTGGGCTACATTACAAGGAAAAGCAAATTTCTGAGGTAAATTAAGGCAAAAAAGGACCATTCAATCATTTATACAGGACAACAGGCTCAGAGCCTGAACTATCCTCCAGAAGACCATCCAGAGCTACCCTTTTCCCCCAACCCGTGTCCGGTGTCCAGTTGGCCTCACAAACAGGAACTGGTTTGCTGTTGTCCAGCTCGCAATTCCAGCACCCTTTCATTACACCTTTCTGACTCAGATTAAAAAGAGACCTTTTATCCCAGCAACCCCGTCCCCCTATGACAGTACTGTTACAGCGATCAAATAACCTTTTTATTTTTTAACTGATGATTAAACTCCTTTTCAGTGAGACTAAAGTGTTTTTTCAGCTGTCAAAATTATTTTTCTGGTTATTCTGCGTGCTCCCAACATCCTTTTGTAAATGCTGACTGCAGGGCAGAGCTGCGAGTGCCTGGAGCCCCCTCCCTTCCTCCAGAAGTGTTTTTGGGTGGAAGCCACGGCATGTGCAGCGTGGCAAAGTGAATATTCCTGTTGGAGCTTCTACCTCCCTGTAGCCCGAAGTCTGAACTGGAACTAACGGATCATATTATGCTTTTTAAGTGAGGGGTGAGAAAGAAAAACTTTTATTTGTCTCACGTGGAGCTCTGAGGGAAGATGGTACATGAGAGGACCTTTGTAGTATTTTCGGAGGAAGAATAAAGTGCTGAGAATGTTTTATATGGGCAGCCAAACAGCTGTAAAGGTTTCAGGAAACCCACAGCATGCCTTCACCAGGAAAAAACTCTCCCTAATTACGTTATCAGTGATTTACATGCACCCGGGTACTTTGGGGACTTTGCCTTGCAGGTTAATAAGGCCTTTACAGCCTTAATCAAGCAAACTGTTCCTGCAGCAGCTGTCGGAGCAGCCCGTGGGTCCGTCAGCTCAGGCAAACAGCCTGCTCTGCCCCCCTCTACGACACCCAGGAGGAGAAGGTTCATCTGAGTGCTGCAGAAAGTCAGTGCTCGGAAGTGATTTCCCAGCACAGGTTAATTCCTGCCTAATCCCCTAATGAGGGCCATTTCTCAAAAGCTCTACCGATCAAGGACTATCCTATGTGCAAAGCTTCCATTTTTTAAGACAATTACACATTGTCAACATATAAGGAAAAAATGGAAATGACTGCAAAAATCCTCTAAGAAAATTAGGAGGTTTGACTTTCAGACTGACCCTACTTATATTAAATGGATATATATATCCAATTCTATATCATTTTCAGGCACTCTAACAGTGGGACTTGCTTCCACAGTGAAGGAGCAACAGGTATTTTTGTCAGACATATCATTGCCAGACATCCCTAGATTTAAAACATCTGTTACTGTTACAAAGCTATGGTTTACGATACTTCTTTATTATACTTCCTTCTCAAGCAGAAATTTTTCAGAATCAGATGACATGGCATTTAGGGTTTGAAAGTCTCAGAAAACGCTGCAGCACTATGAAAAGAGATTCACAAAATAAACAGACTAAAAATTATGCAGCATTTTATAACAAGAATGCAAGCTGATTTATACACTTCAAGCTAGCTCCTAAAATTAGACCTTTTAGCCCAGAATATCGCTGCTACAAGAGATGGCCTCAAGGTAAAGCTTTCTTCTCTCATACTGTTGGGAGTCAACACAAAATATTTCTACCAGCACATGGCAGTCCTGCTGTGCACAGTCACACCTTACAGCACACCACGGCAGGCTGGCTTGGACTGCAGAGTCTTGCAACACTATACTGCAGCATGAAGGAACATGTTGCCCGTATATTTGTTAGTTGATCCCCCAACAATTCTTTAAGCAACAAAACTGCTTCGTAGCTTAACTGTACTTATTCTTTCCTATCACAATGCATTGAAAAAAAAAGTACGTGATTGGTTTTGTAGAAGAAAAGGAGAATTAAAATTGTTCAGCCTTGCAGTATTTTTGTTGCTGTTTCAATTCAAGATCTTTATCCTGTGTGATATGTGCTGAAGTATGGCGATTTCCAAGACTGTTTTCTTCATTGACCTTTCCCTTCTCGGAGGTCAGTGAAACCAAATGAGAAATTCTATCCTTCATGCAAAACATGAAGTTTGTTATCCATGTCCATTAGTTTCCAAACGCTAACTGACACTAGCAAGGAAAATACTGGCACAACCAATAACCAAGCTGGGAAAACCAGAGCAGAGAACGAACCAACCAAACAGCACAGGCTGGCTTAGCTATTCTGGCTGATTCAACAACCCAGACCACCAGTTTCAAGCTTTTCCCTGTACCTCCCAATATCAAGGGCATCTTTTCCTCCTCCCCATCAATTTTAGTCTCCAGCAGAGAATGGCAAAAGAACCAGGTGTCCTGGTCTGCCCAGAACTGGGTGAGCACCCAGAAACTCACGTTTTGAAGCAGGGATCCCCTGACAGCAGGGACATTCCGATCGTGACCTGGAGAGGGGAGACAAGGCACATTGTTAGCCATGCTGCAGCGAGCTCCTCACTTCACAACAGCCAAGAGGTCACAGGCTAGGTGTAAAGATTAGCAAGACCTAGTTCCTTTCCAAAGGAAATCAGCTTCAGAGATTTAGCAAGGTATTTCCCTCCCTGCCCCAAATCACCGGCATCAGTAACTCCAAGTTGCAGTGGCTCAGCAGGACACCAGCCTTGCAACCCTAACAATGCACTTAGGCCTTTTTTTTCCCCCCTCCTGTTCATACTTTCTTTGATGACAAAGGATGCTATCGAGGGTCACCGCTTGGCCAAATGGATGCCAAGCTATCAAAGGGCAACTCTGATAATGGGAAACTTCCCAAGTCAGACTAGCAGCATAAAAGCAAAATCCTGTCTCTGTTCATAACAGGACCTTCTCTCAGGCCTAGCACTGCACTCCGGCTGCGATCTTTCTGAATTCAATAGTAGGATTTCCACCGTGACAGCCCCAGCTGCCGTACCTTTAGGATGGAGTTGTCCTGTCGGGTGTTCTTAGTATCATATCCTTCCAGCAAGCAGCAACGGACAGTGGATCCAGAGCCCGCAAATTCTGCCAGATTTAGATCAGCAAAGCCCAGCTGTAGCCAAGAAAACAATGGAGGGGAAGGGGAGAGAACAAAAATCACTCAATAAAGGGATACGCGGTGTCACAGACACCAAAGGAAGAGAGTGCATCTGCGAGCGAGGGCAGAAATAGGAGCCGGTACACACAGAGTCGTGGCTGTGAAGACCCCCTACTCTCGAGGATGGGCAGGGCCACATTCCTAATCCCAAGCCAGGTGGACACTCGGAGGCCTTCAGGAAGCCAGCCCCGCATGGAGGAAGGACGTACAGTAGTGGTGCTGGCCAGGACAGCGTTAACCAGCCCGCAGCCGTTGTATAACCAAGGACATGGAAGGCACTAGGTCAATGATGTGGAAAAAACAGAATCACACATACACAAACATAATAAGGCACTCTTTGTATCGGGCCATCCCAGAATGCAGTGGAGCATGTGAACCAGGAGATGAAAGGATATTGTTACAGAGGAAAGTGACACTGTCCTGAAAAACAACACCGAGACTTTCAGCACAGCAAGCTGGAAGTCCAGAGCCATGCAGCAGTGCCGTGCCTCACCCCCCCAGATGGAGCTGGGCTGGGGAACTCCTGGAGCAAAGTATCCTCAACACTGCTAAGATTTAACTAGCAAGCGGTATGTTTGACAGGCAGAAGGGAAGAGAAATATTTGGAGAGATTTAGTTGTGAGCTCTCTAAACCTTTTCTAACAAAGAGGAAGCAAATAAGGAAGGTGACAGAATGTTGAAGATTGCAGGCAAATTCAAAGAGGGTACTGATGCCTCTCGAGTGAAGACAAACACAATGAAGAGTACTTTTGTTTTTCTGCTCTAATTCCCGGTGTATGAATACAGCGTTTCAAAGAAAAAGTTACAGCTTCTTTTACACAGAGCTTTAGCAATAAAAGTCAGTCGCGTCTCATCTAATCTGATCAGGAAGAGATGCTGTACCCCGTATTTGGCCAAACCGTCCAAGCACAGAAAGTTTGTGTCGCTTCAACGTACAGGTCAGCTTCCATGAGAACGTTGAGAGAACGTGGAGAAGCAGCGGCTCAGACTGAGCTGTTATTTTGTGCATTGCAGTCCGTTTCTCCTGCGCTGGTGTTGACAGCCGGATGATACAACTGAACAGGGAGCCCCAGACAGTAGCACCATCCTAAGGAAATGTGATGCTCTGTCAACTGTGGAAGCTGATAGAGAGTCACAGCACAAACCAGTCACTGCCGTATGAACTCTGGCTCCCACTGTTCCAAATCAAAAGTCTAAACCACAGTCTGCACAAGATCTATGATTCAGGGGAAGACAGCAGCAAGATTAGCATAGCTGCTTCTTCCATCCCATTCTCAAAGGGGAACAAGAGCTGATGGCAAAGGAAAAAAAAAAAAAGTGTGGGATAGAGCAGGAACCTTTCTTCAACAAAAGAAGGAAGGAAAAAATAACCTAACTTTTCTTCTTCTTTTCTCCCTTCTTAAGAATTCCCTTAACTCACGTGTTTCTCCAGTCCTTGCTGTAGATGTTCCTCTGTCTCTTCTAGCCAAGGGCTATGCTGCTTGCTGAATATTCACTGATAAGGAAGAAACAGTGAATTTTTATCTCTCAGAGATAAACAGGACAGGAGAAAGCAACAGAAGGAGCTGCAATCCATCACTGTGACAAAACTGGAGGACAGAGGAGATGCGGCACAACCACACCGGCAGAACAACATGGCACAGGAGTGGCCCAGACCCAGATCCCTCTTCCTCCACCGCAGCACTAACTTCTCCGAGAGGATTGGCATTGGAGGACAGAGTGTGGGAGAACCCTCCAGCAACCCATACGGTATGCTGAGGTCAGAAGCTCTTCTCAGGAAGCAGATTCTCAGTATATATAGAGGAAGGATCCCTTAACAAAAGGATGTTTTCAGATGTAAGCCTTCAGAATAATTTCCTCAGTTTTCCAGCCAGCTGATGGTGTTTCTTCCAGCTTGGGGAAAGAGTTTCCGCTTTATCAGTCCTTCCTGTTGGCTTCCGCTCTATAACCCCTGACACTGAAGTGACATTAACGTCAAACCAAAAGATGCGTGAGTCGATGGAAACTCTGTCTTGAGCACAAACAGCTCCATCACTCTTGGTCCCTGCTGAAGGTGGACCAGGTAAAGAGGGCATTCACAAGTTGTATTTTCCTCTACATCTGCTGCCACAATTGGAGGATTTTTCAGCTGAATGAATACAGTTTAATAAGGTGAGGACTCATTGTTTAGAATGAGAAAATACTACACCACAGACTTCTGCTAGAAACATTAGGAATCTCAAGTAAGTCAGTTCTGCTATGAGAACCTGCCTGGAACAAGCCTGGTCCACAGGGCGAGACTGCAAGGCTTAATCACGCTGTCTGGTGTGACATCCCTTGTATCCGAGCTGATGAAATGCTCGGGTCGTCTTCTGTTGAATTCTAGGAGAATGCATCTGTCTCCTTCACAGGAGACCAAGCAAGATACCAGCCCAAGAGACAAGTACTTGAGATTTGGTCTCCAGTTCTGGGCTGGAGCAACTAGGTCTCTTTCAAAATGCCACTAAACACAACTGGAGACGGCGTAAAAAGGAAGTAGGTTAGAACACAGCCTGAATAAGAGTCCAGGTTAACTCCACCATGGAGACATGCCTTCAGGCTTCCTTTAATTCTGTATTTCCAAATACCGTGGGAAGCTTGAGGATGGACACTGTGGGAGGAACAGGCTGATGCATTTACTTTGTCTCAGAGGCATGTCTCTTCCTCCAGCTATGCTGCTCTCCCTGGACAGGCAGCTCTGCAGAATGAAGGAATAACCTCCCCCCCAGTGTGAATTTAGTGAAAGAGAAACTGATGGCCCTAGAGATCATGTCCTAATTAGTAACAAAAAAGGAACAGTGTGGGCAGCAACATTGCCCTCTATCACGCAGCACAGCAGTACGTAGGGGCAAGTGCAGTTCACCCTTCAAAGCCAGTTGCCTCCATGGTCTCAGGAACGATATCGATCAGAAGAAATTCTTACAAGGTCGTGCGTGACCTGAACATCTGTTTATTAGAAACCAGCAGCAGTGACTCATTTTCAAACAAACATGGTTTCGGGCTCTGTGCGAGCTCAACTTCTAAGCCAACATTGTCTCTTGATCCAGCACAAAGAGGAGAAGGGGGTGGCCCATTGTCTCTCCCATAGCACAGCTAAGGAAATGGAGGGGAACAAACCAAAACTAACATCCCTGCTGATCTGTTTGGTTTTTGCCAGAGTGTCTCCTGTGCTTTGGAAGGCAGTGATTCCTGCTGTAGGTTTCTGCCTGCACTCACGAGGCAGTGAGGTGCCTACCCAGCCACAGCTGGCTGCTGTGTTCTGGAGAACAGAACTGGAGTCTGTGTTTCTTTATTAGCAAGGCGCTGCCAGAAGCCAGAGAGTTCACATCTGACTCAGAACTTCCCCAAAGTTTGAGGACATGCAGATCATCTTCCCAACCCCCTTCTCAAATCCACATCCAGTGCAATCTGGATCCTGTCCCAGCAAGTCGATCTTTTCGGGAAATCACTTAACTGGGGCTTAAACTAAGAACTAATGACCGTCTCTCCAGATTGCTTCACGCAGCAGCCACTGGTTTCTAATGGGTGTAAAGCACTAACAGAAGACCATCATTACTCTGCCATGTTTGCCCTTTCTGTGCTCTTACCTTTGAGTAGGTTTTTCCGCCCTTCAGCTCCTATAATGGGAGACAAAACAAACAGGAAAAGCAGCTATTTTATGTGCTGGGGAAACAGGGGGAAAGTCATTACTCAATCCTGGAATTTGCTCTCAGGATTTCACAAATCTCTGTCTCTCAAGGGTTACCACCACCCTGGTTGCTCCCACCCTCCGTCAAGCACCCTTGCTGGAGAGAGAGGCTCTGTTCGAGTCACATCCTGGCCTAAATAATCCTTCCTTCCCACCACTGTCCATGCAATTCTTCTTGCTGCCAAAAAAGCAGCTAGTAACCAACACCAGTACACTGGTGGTACTACCTGCCAGAAGCAGAAGCTAGATGCTCACCTTACGGACAGATACTCGGCAGATGCAGGGGTCCAGGAGTCCTGTGGCTGGGTTGGCACTCATTTTACACACAAAGGTGAATTTCTTTTTCCAGCGGACACAGTTTTCCTGAACTTCCTCTCTGAGAATGCAAAAAAAAAAAAAAAAAAAAGTCTTCAAATAAAGGTACAAAGCCAAATCAGTCCTCACTCTTAAGTATCTTTTTTAATGACTGGCAACCTGGTCTGTAAAGATCCTCTACAACACAGCTTGGTCCACACCACCTGAAACTGCACCACACAAAGGTGTTACGTTAGCATCAAGCTTTTCACCAGTCAATACAGGTAAAATCCATGCAGGTTACAGGGAAGACTAATCATCTCATCAACAGAATTTGCCTTTAAAACTCTCACAAGCTCTCCGACATTTCCTGCTTAGCTGGTTTAGCTCATTCATCGTCCAGCCTGGACAGAGCCAACCTCCGTAAACAAATTGGGCTGAAGGTTCGCAAGCTTATCTTCCTACATTGTGCCTGTTTTGTACAGCCTCTGTACAGCAAATGTGCTATGTGTCCTGGACCGCTTGTCCTTCCCAGGCAGCCATCCTGCTTCTTATGCTGGGACCAAGCCAGTGAGGACAACCAGCTCGAAGGAGGACAAAAATGCAGGTGGAAATGCTCCTGGGTGCACGCATACACGACCACGCCAAGCAAACACTGTGCTTCAAATCATGGGGGGGGGGGGGGTTTCAGACTGTAAAGCAGTCTCAGCCAGGGAGGAGGTGGTTTTGCTTGCACAGCTTCTGAGCAGCCTACCCTGATCTCCAGGGTGAGTGGAGAAGCACATGGCTCCGGTGTAGCCTGAGCCCGCAGGAGGAACAGAAGCAGCCTTGCAGAGCGCAGGAATCACTTCAGGTATAGCTTTTGCTTCTGCAGAGCCTTCAGGGGAAGCTGGATTTCACCCTTCAAAGGGGGCCGGTTCAAAGGAGCCTGGAAACGAGGTGTGTGGGTCCTTCCACGGGGCTCTGGTTCCCCACTGAGCCTCTGCAGGACCTGATCCGTTTATGGCTCAGAGCTTGGCCCTCGGCCAATTAAGTTCTCAAAGAAATGAGGCCAGGGGGAAGGGAAGGCACTTTTGACAGCTATGAACTAGCAAGTTTGCATCTCGCTCTTATCTCTCCTCTTAGCACAGGACAAAGGGGCAAGGGCACCTGATAAACTGTTTGCTTTAGCAGGGAAAGGGAGGCTTCCCACCATCTGACCCAGCACGGTGCAAGCCAAAGAGCTCGGTGGCAAAGGGGAGAACGATCGGTCTTGGTACTGCCTCAACTCTCCTCCTGGGAAGGAAGGGGCAGAAGCCGGCGCACAGCCCAACAAGCCCTTCTGCAACCTCGAGGTGAGCCCAACAGGACAGATACCGGGGAACGGATCCCGACCCAGGAGGTCCCCGCTGGTCCTCTGAGCTATTTTGTGGGACCTGAATGTGCGGGCCAAGGCAAACACAGACAACAGAAAAGGGGTAGCTGACAAATAGCTGAAACCTGTAATCCTCTGTAATGCTGATAAGGGCTGATCATCCCTGTTTAAAACCTGGGAAAACAGAAGGCAGCAATTCCTTCAAGATGGTGAACTTAAACTCCTTCCAGACAGAACTAAGGCTAGCTATTGAAGTCACTGAAAAGTGAGACATCTAAGTGCCGAAAGTACCTTTGAATCTGGGATTAACTCAAGATGAGATCTGGTTCTCATTGCTCCACTCAGCTCACTCCAGCTCCTTCAGAGAGGAGAAAAAACACTTCCAGAGGGATTAAAAAGGCTTTGCCTATAATAAAATGTTCGCCGAGCCAGCCAAATTAGGCAAGGTAAGTTTCAGATGTGAGGTACCTTAAACCTGCCTTAGTACTAGGTATCTCGAATGACCTAAAGGAAGGAAAATTCAGATACAGATGAAAAATTCAACACAATAGAAGAATGCTTGCGAACACACATGCTTCAGAAACGCAAGAAGGGTACGTGTGATGCAGAAAACACTGAACATTTTAGCAGCATTAGTTGTCTTTAAAAAGGAACCACTATTTTCTAGATGTTCATTCTGCTAACGACACCAGAGCTTCAAGCTGAACCCTGGAAGGCAGCTACAAGCAAATGATCTTCAGATCAGACAGGCACAACAGCCCGTTGCTGCAAACCTCCTTCACAAACACGGCTCAGAGCTCCAACTCCTGTCACAAGTGAACATTTAAGTGACTAAGCTCCAGCTCCCGAACGCCCGCCGCAAGCGCCTGGCTCCCCACAGCTGCTTCGTCAGTAGGATCGGCAAGAACTGCTCTAGTGTGCGAATTTCCTTACTCATGAGTTCTCGCTCGTATTTCAATGCAGCTATGATTAAGCATCTGCTGGATGCTGCTAAGTCCAATGAGGGCTAATTACTTCAAAACATGGCAAAAAAGTACTGATTAGTAATAAAGAGCTCCTTCATAGCTAATTTGCCGTTAGCATAAGCTCTGCTAACAGACATTCTGCTTCTTATTAAGGATATATGTTGGCTTTCCAAAACTGCTGTAGATACCACACGGTGCAAGGGATTAGGAAAAGGATTTGAGAGGGTTATGTTACCCACAGCACCACGAACATGAACCGGAGCTGCAGGTGCACACATAGCTCGGGGCCTTTTACGTCTTCAGAATAGTCTGCACAGGACAGAAAGGAGTTTACAAGATAAAATGCGGAGCTGCTTTCCAGTCACAAGTTTTAGAATCACCCAGCAATGACTTTCAACTTTCTTTTTTACTTTAAAGAATGGCTTTTAAGGGTGGGGGCTGGGTCTGTATTGTCAGACAAGCAAGCAACAACACTATTGTTTCAAGCCAAACTCTAAAAAATTAGTTCCACATTTCCAAAAGATGGCATGTGGGGAAGCAATGGGCTTTGTCTATCCACCTCCCATCAAGCTATCATTAAACTGGTAATTAGAGAACACTAAAATAGGGAAAAAAAAGTGGACTCAGATGAGGAGCAGTTCTGTATTTAGCCCTGGAATATTCTCTGATGTACAATTAGGAACCATCACACAGAAACCAAAAACACACAAGAAGTGTGGTGAGAGCTGCACCAAGCGAGGCGTTTCCTTCCATCCTAATCACAAGGCAACTAAAAGCAAAGCAGAAACTAACAGCTTAAAACCAGAAGTGTCTAATTTTAAGTTTTACTCTGTATTTGGAGAGCCAGAAATAGATTAGACCAATGCCTGGTACTAGGTGCCAATTCAACGGGTCTTCAGAAGTTTTATTTTAAAAAAACTGTCTATACCATTTTGCAGAACGACTCGCAGAAGGTTGAATCCCTGCCAAGCTGAGCTTTGCCCTCTTCTGACTTGAGACTTACTCAAAGCTGTGTAATTACTCTTCAAGACCTAAATATACCTCCTCAGAATAAACCGATGCAACCCTGTGGCAGCTTTTGTGAAAAGTGGATTCCAGAAAGAGCTTCTCGGGGCCTTCCAACCCCGGAGCTGCTCACCTACCTCCGGCTCCTTCACCAGCCAGAAGGGACAGTTTACTGCATCCCCCCGCCACCATCCTACCCCTTGAGTAAAGATTTACCAGCAAAAAAAGATCAGTTAGAAGAGGTTTCACCATAGCTTAGTATGAATCCAAGCAACAGGAACGACGCACAGCAGCAAGCCACTGTTTTACCCGCTTTTACAGAAGTAGCAGTGTGCTTGGTGAAGGCACCAAGGCCTCTTTGGGTTCAGATCTCACGCACAGCCTTACTGCAGCTCTGGAGACAGGCATAGAAACACGCAACGAACAGATTTTAGAGAAAAGATGTTTACCAACTGCGATTTTAGTGCCATGGACAGAGTAGCACTGTTACAGAAAGCCACAAAGCTCACTATGAATGCAAGTTAGCTAAAGCAAACACGCCTAGAAAAAGGCCATGTATACGACCCATGCTATCTTGGGCTACCGTGGGCCTCTGTCCCACATGAAAACCTAGCTAATGAAACACCAGAACAGAGATTAAAACTTCTATTTACAGACTCAAAGCTGCGTTGTGCCCAACTGGGTATCATGCTTCAAACACACAACCCACTGAAACATTTAGAAAAGCAGATGTTTCACTCTTACTTTATGGCAGGAACACAGTTAAAAGTATGAAACACCATAAAAAGGCCACAGGCTTACTGGGAGGGCAACAACAACAAAAAATAGCTTTCTAATGCCAAACATTTCAGTAGAGCAATGTGTCTCAGTCTGATGTTTCATGCACAGGAGCAGATGTGGGAAAACCTCAGGCTAAATGAGACAGTATATAGATAAACAAACACAAAGAGCTTCTTATTCAGATTTCCTCCTCCTCATCTACACAAAGAGGGAGGGCAAGCTTTCCTATTTCTGATGCCCAACCCACATGCTCACTGTCGTCCCTCTCGGAGATGTGGATCTCTGTCAGACCCTTCAAGCAGAACTAACTTGCAGCACACTGCATCTTCCTCGCTGGTTCACCACTGCATGCAGGAGCGCAACATCACTGAAGCAGCATCTTGGTCTGATAAGGCACAAGAAAGATAACATCATTTTAAGGAGGCCCAGGAGCCAAGTCCCAGCTCTGATTCATTTAAGTGCAATAGATTGAAAAGCAGCCCTCAAAGGGGCCCTGACACACTCCAGCAGTGGGTCTTTTGGGGAGGAAGGCAACACCACCTCAGCGATGCAGGTACAATCCTCTCAATCACAGAAAGAGGGAAGGAAAAAAAAAAATCAAGTTATTTCAGCAGATTGCATCTGAAGGGCATCTTCTACAGCATTTCTTTACACAGCTCTGCTTTCAGCTGCAGAGACCCCCCATTAAGACAGCCTCAGCTATTCCCCAGCACTTCCGAAGGCTGAATTAGAGCAGGATCACTGACACTCCCTTAGCTTGGCAAAGTCTGGAACAATCCTGCGTTATGCTCCAGAGAAGATAGTAACTATTTTAACCAGGTTTTCTAGTGCAAAGCTGTAGGAGAGACCTTTGATAAGGGCAAGAAAAGGTCCCTGAAAAACCTGTTTCAAAACTGACTTTTTAAGATGCCCAGGTCAGTAACCAGCATTCACACCGCTGTGCTCACAACATGTCAAAATTTATACCATCCTACAGACACAGCAGGTCCTGCTACAAACAGAGGGCCTAATCACTGCCTATAAAGCATAGGAAACACAAAGGTGGGTGAACATATATATATATATATATAAATATATATATAAAAAAATAGAAAGCGAGCCTTCATTTAGCCATTAGCTGGTTTAGATATATGATCCAGAACCTATAGATATCCCCAAATAAGGGGCTTAGGACAGGGCACTTCACTGCAGCACATGTATTATTAAAGAAAACGGCAGCTCGGAGGCTTTGCCATCCAATTGCCTGGCAAGGAAAAGGAGGGAAATCAACAGCAAACAAGATGCACCATCGGCAGACAGCACAAACAGCAGCGTGGGAACGGATCACATCGGTAAAGGCTTAGGGCTGCCATCTTTTTTATTTTGTTGTCAAGCTCATGCAGGCCAAACGCAGGTAGAAAGCGGAAACAAACACGATGCGTCAATAGGCGCTGGGTGCCGAGAAGCTCAGTGGAAACGTATCCCAAGAATGAGAGGTGACACACCATATTCCTTGGGGAACACCATACAGGATCATAAAAAACCAGCTGGATACACAATGCATGGAAATCCAAGACATTTTAATCTGGATGCATACAAGTGCTTTACGGCAAGTTATTTACATGCAGGGGTTTTGCCTTCCCTGAGCAGAAGAACAGAAAGGGCCGCAAGTAGCTCTCAACAATAAGGTTACTCTGTTTAGACTGGGCTTACATCATGGACCAGAACAACTGCCAGCCCAAAGAGCTGGACGTCTCCCCCACTGCAAACAACCCCGTATTCTCCGGCTGACAAGTGCTGGTTGTTGTGTAGTAGACATTAGCAGTTATGATGGAAAAATGGCTCGGAGACAGATGATGCAGACTGTGTTACCAAGAGAACTAAGCAAGCCTTTGTCATTTGAAACAAGTCTTATTTGGATGTTTCACTGCAAGTGTTTTAAACAAGGGTTCAGCAGTAAGGTCACCACATCTACCACCTACTCACGAAATTCACTTCTGAAATCCCAGCAAATCCATTTCACGGACCCATGGTGGAGAAGGACACCTACCCACAACCCCGTTTGGGCGCCATTCACACCAGAGAGGAGATGCCTATGGGCTCTCTAAATGCCAAATTTGAGCATCAGTGGTTTTAGAATGAAGCATTCACATGACCCAGCATTTTTTGGGGAGGAACAAGGCAAGCTCCAGCACTTCTGGAGGGCTTCACCATGCTTGCTCGGTTCTGCCTCACACCAGGAGATGGACATCCATCCATCCATCCACTCCTGCTGTTCGCTGGCACTTAGAGAGGTGGGGGAAGAGCAAACAGGGAAGGAGGAGTAGGGGAAAGCCAGCTCAGGAAACTAGATTCCACTTACGCAGTTAACAGCACAGCCTGCATAATCCCTGTTTAACTGGAAAAGGGACAAATACAGGAAAAAGGATTAACAGCAACTGTACAGGAAAGAAAAAAAGCTAATGAAAGAAACATCAGCCACAGCTGAGAAACCAAAGTAAGAAGCAGTCAAGACCGTTTCACTGGGGGACAAGGGACGACGATGACAGCACCAAGTATGTGAAAGGCAGGCGAGAAAAGAACTGGAGCAAAAACAACAAAGTGAGCATGAAATAAAAACGAGATACAAAGAATGACTTAGAAATCCTCCTTAGGAATAAGCTGTTATCTAGCAGGCAAGTGATTGACTTTTTATGGCTTTAACCTTATTTCCAGAAGAAGCCTATTTCCATAGAAGCACAGCTTTTGAACTGCATATTACAGTTCCCTCCAAGGCAGTGATCAATCTTGATAAAGGTCCACCAGTACAAGCCAGGGGGTGATAATACATACTGGAGAATGGGGGTGGCGGTCAATCACCAGTAGAAAACCCTCCAGCATCAGTATTCCTAGTTGTGTATTAACAGCTTCTTTGAAAGGCAGTAATTCAGTTATGTCTGGACTCCAGTCACGTGCACCCAGACATGTGTCTTTTATAAGCGACAGACATGAAATCTGTACCTCATGCAGAATGTCCTATAGGCAAGAGCTTTCCAGTGCAGCCCATCTCATGTATGCCAGATCACTGCACTGGGTAGCCACATTCTCTGAGAAAAAAAATATTTCCAACCATTCCTTGTATCTAAATCTTAAAACCTTTACGTTCCTCCTAACATGAACGATGTTAAAAATACTCTGAGAAACAATGGAAGTTATTAAAAAATAGCATGCAGCTGGTGACCGAGTGCTACAGCAGAAGTTGCATAACAAAATAAAAATTGTGCCAAATGGAGAAAGAAAGTCACGGAATAATGACCCTTTAAAACTTAAGCTATAGAACAAGTCAGATGAGTTTTGGAAGGCTAAGTAAGGGTGGAGCAGGGAGAAGGCAAGGGGAAATAATTCTAACAGACTCAGCCACGGAGCAGCAAGGGACGTGTACATGGCACTTTACAGACAGGACGTGCCCAGCAGAGCCAGTGTGCTTTGAGGTATCTATAATTTACATTCTGTCATCTTGAAGCAGAGAAGAAAAGCCAGACATCAGGAAAACAAGGACAAGAAGGGACTGTAACAGCAAATGCTGTGCAATACATCTACTGTTACACACTGTGCTGAAGACAGACAAGCCCGAAGGAGCACATATCCAAGGACTTCTTGCCACATCTACAGAGCACAAGCTCTTTTTGGTCAGAGGCCAGGGACGTGTGCCAGGAGCAAAAACATCACAAGCAAAGAAGAACCAAACTCTCGAGTGTAAAGAAAGGAATAACTGGATAGATGACTCAGTTACTGAAACACAAGTCTGTAATAACGTGCATATTGAACACTGAAAGACGCATTTGCTTTTTTGAACTCTGATCATGCACTGAGTCACCACACCAACTCCTACTTCTATTGTTCTGATAGACTACGTTGGAGCTGGATTAGCCAAGAACAAACCATGTGCCAGGCTGCCAAGCCCACCATCAGTGCTTTCCTCTCACAAGCAAGTTCACAAGGATTTCAGTTACAGAAGAAGCAAGAACAGGTCTGCACTGCAGATTTCTCTTGGGTCAGCCACCAGCTACTACACTCAGGTTGCTGTATGTTGGTGCTGCCTTCTCCATCCTGTCTCAGATGTGTCGTTCCTCTTGCTCCCGTGGTTGCTCTGCGCTGCAGAAGACTGGGCTACCTTGCAGTTCACACCCAGCATGCTCTGAAGAACTTGTCTAACCCTGGGCATAAACACCTTTCAGATCTCATTTCCACAGCTACGATCACTGAACAATCGAATGTGCTCTATGTGTAAAACAGGCATGGGAACAACTTAACTAAAAGGGCTCCTGAACTCTTACCTATGCCTCCGGCCGAGTCAGCTGGAGTTACAGGGGATGAGCAAACCCAAGCTGAGAGACCTCCATGTGACTGAGGGACAGAGGGCACAGAGGGAGCGGGTGTTCAGGCTCATTACAAAGTCGATTGCACAGTAAACCCCGCGAAAGTTAAAAGAGGGGGAAAAAAAAAAATCCTGACTCTCCCAGGGCCCGTTTGCCCTTTGGACAAATCACCATTGAAATCTCCCCTGTGGTTCTAACAGATAGAGGAACTAAAGCTTCAGAAGGTCCCAAACGCTTCAGAAAAACTCTAAAGTTTGCTCTGTACAGATGCTTATAACATTAAGGCAGATTAACCCACCACATTTCAGAGGCAATACGTGTTTCTGTACCACACTAGCTTGGAAAGCCTTTTCACTTCTGGCAGACTGTAGATGTAAAATGAAGATTCACCGATTATCTGTTGCTGATATATTTATAAACTTTCTTCATCCCCTAAGTGTTAGCTGTCATTCTGAGAGATTCCAGATTTGTCTTTTGCTGACTAAGTTTAAACTCCTAGTGAAGAAAGACAGCAATGTAAACTCCAGCATGGAGAACTCTGATAATATCCCTACCACACAGGGTACAAGAGATGGCTACAACTCCATGATGCAAAAAGGCTGTGTTTGTAAACAAGATGCTCTTAGAAAGAAAAAAGAAAGCTACCTTTCAAAACAAAACAAATCCACACATGCCGCCCAAGACGAGAAAAATCAAGACATGGGTCAATTCAATATTCCAGGGCTGGGATAGTAAATCTGGAAAATGAAAACCCTGAAGGGAATCGACACAAGACTAGGAACAACATCCCTGACTCAAGTGATACACACCAAGACAAATCTTTTTGCCTCTAAGGCAGATTCACAGCACGTGAAGACATACTGATGCCAGAATACTGAAGTGACACTTTTTTGCCAGTATCAGCCCTGTTTCAACCAGGAGAGTTTGCCAATATAGCTGTACCAGAGAAGTCTTTATAGTGCAAATTAACCTGCACATGAGGCCAAGTTCATTTCTGGAATAATTTCATTAATACCGTGTGATGTAACATCACTTCAATTTGGCTTGAGTACGCTGAAGAGCCCTTCAGTAAATAAGCTGCCTGAAGTCAACCCCGGTGCTAAAAGTTGGTTTAGTTACCCAAGAGGTAACACCCTACCGTGCTCAGACATGTTCCTCTGAGTCACTTCTATACGGTATATATTTAGTCAAAACCAATACAATAGTCCAGGAGAAAGCCCTTTATACGTTAACAGCAGCTTTTTCATTTCATGATGAATACAGGTGCTCTATGATGGTTCCTTTATAAAGGCACTGTTCAGCAGTACAAACCAGGTCACTAGTTTTAAGGACAAGGTACAAACATGTTCTCACTGAACCTTCGTCCCCTCCATCGGTATCTGTTGCTGTTAGGGTTTATCAGCAAAAAGGCTACTCGGCAGAAGAGGTTTGCAAATCAGAAGAGGCTGCCGAGTAAAGCCTTCTGCCCGCCTGACTCGTCACCATACTGGTGGTGATGGGCTAGGATTTCTAGACCCTCCTGTCCCAACTCTCCCTTCCCTTTTGCCTCGAATATGGAGTGTGTCAGACCCGCTGTTATGCCAGAGTGCCAGAGGAGGGGGGGAGAAAGGGGTCTGAGACACAGCAGTCAGAGCAGCTTTTGCTCCTCTGAAGCCACAGCTCCAGACAAATGCAGTTCTCCAAGAAAGACCAATGCCTCATGATGCAACTTGTTCTAACCAGAGAAAGGTAATTTCATAAATTACATCTTGGTTAAAAGCAGAATACGGGAGAGCTCTGCATCTTGCGACAGAGGTTGGTGCTGGTTAAGCCCCTGGGAGATGTTAGCGTAGGCTCCCACTGCTCGGCTGCCCGGAGCAGGTTTCTGAGGATCAGAGAGTTTTTACCTTCTCTGTGGCTATCACTACCAGCTGTATTCAGACACATTCCCCTGATTCTCCCCTACTGAGAGCAAATGACATTAGAGATGTGTGAGCATCACTTCTGGAGGGAAGACAACATGCAGATTTGTTTTGAACGAACAGACGTACTTGCACGGAGAGCAGGAAAAGCCATTACTATAAACCTCTACCAGAAACAGACCTTAAAGAGAACAGTGGCCAAAGAGAGTATGATCAGCTACTCCCTGTACAGCAGAAAAAGGGATTTCGACAAAGCAGAAAGACAGCAAATGTAAGAAACAGTTATAGGAAATACACTCCTCCACAACCCAGAATTTCCCTTGCGGCAAGGAGCACTGCAGGCTACCGAAGGCAGATGAGCAGCACTGCACTTGAAAGGAATTCAACATTTATGCAGATGCAATTGCCTGGTGTTACCGAAGTATGAGATAAAACATAACAGGCCGCTGACAGAAGCCAGGAAAAGAGCTTTCCTACAGAGGGGTTACTACATAATTAATCTGTAACAGAGGCAAGCAGACTCCCGCTGAACAGCCCTTATCGCTTAGCCTGGAAACAGGACACTGCACTAGCTGGGGCTGACCTGGTACAGCAAGTCTACGTCAAAGTGTGAACGCTATAACTATTGCTCCATTCTAGGGCAACGGAGCATTAAGAGACCTGGAAAGACTGCCGAATTATAAATATCCTAGATTCCTCCCTCATATTCATTCTGTGACACGCAGGCACAGTCTAGGCGATGATGGGAAGAACAGGAACTAGCAAGAGAAACAGAAAAAGCATGATGAAAACACAACCAAGCTGGCAACCCTCTCCCCAGCCTATACACACACGAACAAAAATCCCCTGAAAACCATGACACCACACCCAACCTCACCTTTGCTGTTTCAAGCACGGATAAAGCCTGAGAGTCTGATACAGGGATGGAGAAAAAAAAAAATTCTCTAAGCCTGAGTTTCTCCAGACAAGCCTTTCCTTCCCCCTCTCCTTTACATTTGCATTTTTATTTTGATGAGCAATATTATCCCTTAAGGATTGGAAACAAAAGTGAAAGTGACTGGACAGAGGACAAGGCAACTGGAAACCTTCAGCAGGGCTCACTCTGGCCTCCCCATTTCGTACTCCTCGCACACACCACTTGCATTTCAGGAGGAACCAAAGCTCCAGCGGCAGCACAGGAGCACAGGTAGGCATGTGCTGACCGGTCTTTCATGTGGCAGCTGGCTGAGGGAGCTTCTGTCGATCATTAACCCAATATCCATTAGTGAAACATCTTGCCGCAGTAATTTCATACAAAGTTTTATTCTGGAAGCAAAAACGGAGGTATGCAACTACTCCAAACCGAAACCCTGCGGCCACATCCCTTTCATGGGGTTTCCTATTATGAGTTCCTTGATCTGCTTTTCCATTGCAAAGCCAGACTGGAGCATAATGCTTGGTAATTTCTGAAGAGCACTAAACAAGACCTTAAATTTCGTTTTCTACACTTGGTACACTGAATGGCAAGAGAATAGACTTGCCTTATTGAGGCAAACATGCAGCTCTAGGAAGTGGCAATCCCAAAGGAAAGTGTTCTAGCTTTAGTTGTTTATTTCAGAGAGCACATTTCAGGCTAGTTACCAACCACACGCAGGGGTGATGGTCTCTGTAGGTCTCTAAAGCTGCATCGCTAATTAGTGCTGCAGCTTTCTAGCCCTTCCAGGACAGTAAATCCATACACTCTCTTCCTTCCTCCCATATAAGCATCCTCAGTGCTTTCAGGCTGAACGGACAGGGTTCATTTCTTATTTGGAATACAGCATACAGCCATAAAAGTATTTTTAGCTTCAGTCCCATCTCCTGCTACAACATGGGACCTCCTTCAAGGCCTCCTCTCACCAATGAAGTATGATAAAGTCAGCCAAAATCCTGCTCTCTTGCCAGCTCAGCTACTTTCTATCCACAGGGAAAGTATCCGTTATACACACTGTATATGCTACTGCTTATCTAGAACATCCTGTCTCTTCCACGCTTGCCTCCTCCCAACCCTTTAGTCTCCCTGTGCTTCCTCTTCATTGTCCTCCTCATCCCCATAACCCCATCACATTTCCTCAATCTTTTCTTCATCTCAGCCTTCAGTTGAGCTACATGAGAGATTCATGAGAAGCACGTGAAAATGACCTCCATGAAGATCAGCAATTTTGAATCCTGCAGAACAATTCCCTTTCTCGCTCATCAGATTAAAAATACACCAAACAAGAAGGCTGTTCATCCAGTGAACACTGGCACAACTGTTTGTCTAGTGGGAAGTGCCTTTCAAACCCAGGCACTAAAATGAGATGCTGAGTCCCACTGTATGGTACCAGAGAGATCATGATGCCGAGTCCGGAGTTACGATAGCAATGTGTATCGTGCCTCCCAGCAAGCGCACTTGGCATAATATGAATAAATTGCAAGGAAAAAAAAAAAAGCGGCTTATCTTGCAGGGTAAGCAGCCGGTACTGGGGTGGGGTAACACATCCAGCTACCTGAAATAACACCTGAAATAATCACCTTTACAGCACGGATTACTGATATGAGGTCACGGGCCATTACAGAAGAAACAAGCAGATCCAAATGTTGGGCCAGGGCACTCCTAAAGGCTTCTTGTTTTACTATATCATAAGCCACAGCTACAAAATCATTCCCAACCCATTTCAGAGCAGGCTGCAAGCCCAGCGCAGAGCCGGCAGCCCACAGAGGATGCAGAACATATCCTGTTTGAAAAAGGGAGGCCGCACACAGAGCCACATCCGCCTGTCCTTGCACGGATGAGACCTTACAGAGCCAAGTGCAGGTGGATGCTACGAGAGCTCACTACCCCATGCCGTCAGGCTTGTCAGCATACAGATTTGCCCTGAAGTGAGGGAGGTTTCTGATCTGAGGGAGAAGCTGGGCTCTCTCCTGGAACACTACCAGTTGTAGCTTCCTGCAATAAAATAATAATAAGAAATAAATCTGTACCTACCTCATTTATCTAGAAACTGGTACCAGAACAACTTGCCATTGGCAACTTATGGCCTATTAAAATACCAACAACTGTGCAGCGAGACCACAGGCTCCCGAAGGCATGCATGAATTCCTCAGAAATACAGCTACAAAGCTAGAATCAACACTGATGGCAGCTCAAGAGCACAAAATAAACAGACTGGAAGCCATTTAGGTTTCCCCCTGTGTTTCAGAAATAAATATGTCTCAAGGGGGGGGCAGCACCCTCTCCTACCTCCCCTTGTCCTCGGCCAGACCTGATAGTATGGCCACCCTGCAAATCAAGCGGGCCCCAGGGCCCCAGTCTCAAAGTAGAACATTAATTTCCAATGAGTAATTTTTTGAGCCAAGGGCTCCTTAAGTCACACAGATAAGGCTGTTGCTAAGAGTTAGCTGTCAAAGCAATGCCAGTTCAGAATCAGCGATGAGGGGGAAGTCTGAAAGCCGGCTGTATCCAAACATATTTACTGATGCTGTACACACAGCGTATCCGTTACAGGGCTTTAGATTACAGCTTCTGGTCAACAAAGCAGCCCCTGCCTGAGCAACAGCAGGCGGAACAGGAGTCAGAGCATTAACAGAGCCTGCTCTTTACTCAACAGGATACAGCCCCCGTGGCAGGAAAGTTTTGACGTAATTCTGCCCATCTTGCGACAGGCTCCAAGGCGGTGACGGGTGACAGGAAGAGGCAAGTCTGGCACGAAGCAAATCAACCCGAAGCCTCTGCAGTCGGACCCTGCAGGTGTAGCAGCCAGAGCCCAAAAAAGGTGAAAGAAATGCTCTGCAAATTCAAACCGCGGCTTAAGATCGTCTGTGCCGGGGACCTTGTGGTGCTGTATCACTTCTGCACTTTTTCCAACACCCTCAACTTGCCAGAGGTTAAACCTCATCCACTGCTTCTGCTCTCATGACTTTCACCTACATTTAGCTATACTGCTGGAATGAAACCCCTTTTTCTCATCTTTGCTGTCTAGTTTCTCTATATTTGTTTCAGAATGAAAGCAGTGCAGGTACTATGCCTTAATATTATCTTGAACTAGGTTATGTTTTCTTGCAAATCATTTCTAGAGGCTGTATTCAAATGCCTCCTCCATTAACACCCCCACAGCCCACTCCTGAGGCTGCAGCCAGGAAAGAAGGATGCTAGCATGTGAGGCTGCTCTGGAGCATTAAAACTCACTCTCTTGATCTGTATATTAGGAATATATTTATACATAGGGAAGGTCTACATTTTCAGACATGCTTGCAACAAAAGCACTTACAAAATACGTTATCACACCACATGCTCTAGCAGAGGACAGAGCCAAGCGCACGTCGTCCTAAAATATGGACCTAGGAGAACAGTTTAGAGCCACAACCAAGTTCCTTCCTCTACTATACCCTGGCAACCCTGCTCAAATCAAGAGGCAGAACTCAGCCTGCGATCCTCTCCTTTCACTACAGCTAGTTTTCTTCCCCTCTTGGGGACACTGACTCTAGAAGAAACTATGTCGTTACCTAACCTTTGTTTTAAGGCAGACAGTGGTGAAGATTTAGATCTCAACTGGGCTGAATCAGTCCTTTAGCCTCTGATGAACCAAACAGTTAACAATTTTCCAGCATGAAAGAGCCAAACATGGTGAACCTAGTTACCTGAAGGATCCTGTAACATCAGGCACAGTGACTATTTATATGAAGACAGTGAATTAGTTGATTTCCAACTCTCACCACTGAGACACAGCTGCATTTCAGAGGTGGTACGACTCGCACCTCCCTTCACAAAGGTTTCTGAATCACCAGCTGTGTGTTAGCAGGGCAATGCTTCTCCCCCTTTATTTATGTCCTACAGAAATGAAAAAGTTGCGTATACCACTAAGACATAATGATGCTTTGCATCCCGCCAGCTGAGGAAAGCAAGTAGCTTTAGGTCTGTACCTACATAAGGATGACGAAGCCACACTTACACAAAAGCTGACCGCAGTCCACAGGGAGCTACTGGTATGAGGTGCCTCCCCAAATATCAGCATTTCCTTTGCCTTTCTGGATGCAGTTACACGCACACAAAAGAGCATGCAGTGCAGAAAGTGGCCTGTCACTCTTACTCAGCTAAAGATTGCAAGGCTAAGAACATTCTCAGTTCAGGCTACAGCACTGAAATACTCAGAGGCCAGACCACCCTAACAGGGTCAGCTCTTCCCCGATCCCGCCGGCCCCACTCAAGCCTGCATGCAAACAGCTGCTGGGCTGCAGAAGACAAACTACGTTCCATGGTTCGAACTGGCACAGGAGTGCCAGGATCAGAAAACGAAGCTGAAATGCTGAACGTGCTTGGGAACACATGCTCCTATGAAAATACAGTCTGAGGTGCCTTCAGAAGACAATGAGGAAGGTGGGAAATGCCCTCAAAGTTGCCCAACTCATGCAAAACAGCCTTTCCTCTAGAGTCAGCCAGGGGCTTTCAGAGTACAATCCCTTCCTTCAAATCCAGAAATACCAGAGTGAAAACTGTTGGCACGCTAACAGAACAACGTAGGATGAAGTGTCAGGAGTCTGTGGATAACACCTGGCTTTCCACTTCCTTCACATCATGCACCGGCAACGCTCGCTGCCAACACGCAGCCAGGAATCAATCAGCACCGAGGTAAAGAGCATCTGGCTGTCACTCAACATTAACTGACACTGTACGCAGAGAAGAGGGGGAAATTTAATCAAGTCTTCCTCTTCTATGATACCCAAAGATGTACAAGTACGAACTACATCTGCCTGTAGCTTTAGGCACTCATTTGGACATCCAGGCTTCTGCTTGCACCAATCCACAGATCCGAAACCTCCCGATGAGCTTATCGTATCATCTCTCTAGGAACAAAGACACACACCCCCCAAAAAGCTTCAAACTGGTACAAAACGCAGCAGCCCATCTGCTTTACAAAAACGGTTGCCATGAATACATCCCTATGCTCTGCGCCTGCTATTTTTAAAGATACTTGGGAGGCAACTGAATTCACTGGCGGTTGTGCTATTTAAGTATCTGGATTAATACCATTCAAGGAATATACCGGTACTTCTCCGTGGGGAAATACAGCACCTGCCTGGCCTACACCTGGCTCAGATGCATTTTCAGAAGACAAACTTCTATAATCCAACAGGAGGGCGATAAACCCACAGACAATAGATGCTTTTCACATAGAGCACTGTAAACTGAAACGGGCGAGTCTTACCCTCAGAAGCCCTGCCAGAGCATAAGGAGACTTTACAAAGAGAGTGGAAAGCGCAAGCGAAAGGAAATTTACAGCTGCAACTTTAGTCACTAAAATACCCATGGTTTAATGCAAGGCCTGAGCACAGCAAGTGTGGAAAAATGGTACCTGCCTGCAAGGAAAAACAACAAACCAGAAAACCCAAGAGAGGCAGATCCCCAAAGCCGAACGTGCTGACAGGACCTGGACCTTTTCCAGAGTGCCTTGAATTCCTAAGAGTGTTAAGTCTTAATGCATTTCAGACAGGTTCCCCTCCAGCCAGGCTGCTTCGCCCCTGCCTGGGCAGAGGAGGTGTGAGCAGCTCACAGCCCCGGAGGGGGTCCCGGCTCAGGATGTGCCCCACTGGACCCACAGCGCCCGGCTGCAGCAGGTACCCGCAACCCAGGCTGAAGTGGACTTGGGACCGGGATGGGCCGACGGGAGCTGGCAGTACAGGTCAATTTAACCCAGTGCCACCTAGCAACTCATTGGATATATCATATCCCCACCTCTCGCCACGGAAGTGCCCAAACTGCCGAATAAGTCTATTGTAAATAACCTGAAAAATCTGTCTCTGGAGATTCTTACCTTCTCAGACAACACTCTTCTTTCCTCATCATAGGTCACTTAATCAAGAAAAAAGAAAACCGATTCAGTGTGTCCCATGAAGGGTTCCTATACCTACTTCTCCTCCCTGTTTAGACTCCAAATGACATGGGACACCTTGTTCAGATCAATCCTCTGGAAACTCATGGGCAGAAAGAGCTACTGGTCTGCTCGATCATAGCTGCATACCTTCTATTGCCACAGACTGCAGAAGCAGCCCAAATCAATTGCAGAGCAAACACCAGATTTTTTTACATAAGCAGCTCACCATAAGATGATCTGACAGACGTTACAACCCCAAATGCAATCATTTTGGAAGTGGTTGATTTCAGAGAAACACTCACAGATCCTAAATAATGTACAGACTTCTAGCACAACACAGACACAGCATTTCCTTCCCTTTAATCTTTCCCTAGATCCAAAGAGTATCAAAAAGGTCACAGAAATGACTAGAGGAGCATAGAGCAGAGCCAAGGAGTGATCTGGGAGCCTCTCCACACGGTAACTCTTCTCCTCACCGTTCCTGGAAATTCATCCCTCCTGAAGTTTCTCTAACTGCAACAGGGGGAAATATTTGGAAAAGGTCAAATGACTCAATACCACTGAGACCCGTAACTTTTCAAGCAGGAACAGGTTTCCATGTGCTTTCAGTTAGAGTACAGACAGGTTAGGGGAGAGGCGGCAAACCTAACAGCCTACTTCCCCTTTGCTCGTTTATAAGCAAGCCAGTTGAGAGTAATGTGTGTGTTTGGCTTAAATTACAGATGATTTTGCTGCTGGAACACATCTGCAACACACTGCACTGAGTGAACTGCTGAACCCCAGCCAGCTCAGAAAACAACCCAATGCAACCCGAGCGGCTGGCAGCATCAGCAAACCACCGGCGACGGCTCCTAGAAGCTGCTTTCAGGGAGAGGGAATCGACATTTCTCAGCACCGGCTTTTCCTGAGACACCCTCCAGTTCAACTCATTTTATTATGACTCCAGGAAGCAGAGGGGTTAATTTCTTTCCAAGTTCACATACTGTTTGAATTCCTTAGATAAGCTGCTTCCACCAAACCCAAGGATCTAGCCTCAGGGGAGAACACTGTAAGGAAAAGCTCTTTTGATAGATTTTCTTCAAAAGAGAAATTAATTCAAAGTCCATTTTTGGAGGTGTTCCATGCCCATGGCTTCTACAGACTTCAGATGAGGTTGCACCGTGCCTCTGGAAGAAAAATCAAGCTTTGAGCAATGCCCTACCACTTCTATTTGCAAGACAGAAATGTTTTACGCTTGCCCAATAAAGTCTTCTCTCCTTAAATGAGAAAGCTCAGTGTGCAGCACCACAAAGAGGAAAACCAGACCAAACCAGGCTTTAGCTCTGGGATAAAGTAGTTAACAGCTAGCACAAACTAATCCTGTACCTTTAAAACTGAGCAGTCACTCAGGAAAGCAAAAAAACAAGTTTTGAAAGCCACTGAAGGCTTCCTTCACATCTTGAGGCAGAAAGCAAGCAAGTCCGGGCTGTTATGGAATTTGCATTTGCATACTGCTGGTGATAATCTATGTGCATAGTTGGAAACAAAGCAAGTTTTTATTAGCAATTAGTAGCAGGAGTGGGGACAGACCTGCCTGAAGGAGTCAGAGAAATGCCAATACACGATGGTAGAACAACCTTATAAGATGTGCAGCAGAACGATCCCAATATGGCAGATCACATAAAAAAGAAAATACTGCAGCTATAAATGTGGAGATGCAATGGCATCGGTTCAAGGAGATAAACTGTGTCTTTAACACTGACAACTTTGACTCCAGGCAGTAGTTTTCCCTTGCACAGCAATTTGCAATGCAAAGCAAGCTACTTCCACTCTTACCAAGAACAGTAATTCGGAAGCAAAGAGGGAGAGCAAAGTTGGGAAGGGTTGATGTGCTTAGATACAGTTTTCTAGAGTTGAGTTTCAAGTCAGGCATGAAAGCAATATAGCATAGGGTCTGAAATAGTGTGTGAGAACTTGGGCAAGGAGGGGGGGAAGTAAGAGAGGATTTCAGCCACAAACCCCACTCCCTTTCAGGGGAATGACCTCCCGCTCCCTCCCCACATCTCTGAAAAATTCAATCCAGCTCTGATCAGCCAACACCACCCAGGTTCAGAGCTCTCCTGCTATGTTCTTCCCTGGCTCCGGAGAACGATGTGGCATGTCGGGCCCTACAGCAGAACTATTAAAATCCCATCAAGGGGTAAGCAAGTGGTAGCCATATGCTAAACCGCTCAAGTGAAGAATAACCAGGGAAAGAAGCACAGCCAGGAAGAAAGTCTGCAAGCAGCTTCTTACCTGGTAGATAAGCTAGCAAAGTCTCCTCCATCTAGCAGCCTGATTTTGCAGAACAGAACCCCATTCACAAAGGGGACAGCAGTCAGCTCTTCTAGAGTGAAACTTGTCTGAAATTTGAATTTCTTCTTCTTCATCAGGAAAGCCATGGGCAAATTCAGCGTGGAAAGCCCAGGAATTCCAAACAAGATCAGGGAGGAGCGGCTGAAAACACACACAGACAAGCAGAGGAACGGCACTCGTTCCAGGAGCGCAAGCAGGGAGTAAATTCTAGCTCAGTTACAATGACGGCCCAGCTTCAAACGCACAATTCTCTTCTCTTTGGTGGTCGGATCTGGCTGTGGGATCATCGCCACGGCAGGCTTCAGGTGAGGAGGGAGAGGTCAGATTAAATCTCTGCAACATCTCCAAGGAAAAAGGAAGGGAGAGAAGTCGGTCTCAGCTCCAGACCAGCAGGAGCTGTCCCAGTTAGAGGCTGCAGTGCTCCGTCTTCAGCACAACCCCTCCAGAAAGCATCTCTTCTGGGAAGTCATCTTGAGTCTCTGGGGAAGCCTTAAGTCTGCAGGCAGCACATTCAGAGAGCTTCCAGTTTCTATCTCCTCCTCTTGTGCAACTCCTTCATACAGGTCTTCGGGTCAGCCTTTGGGAGGGAAATGAGTAAATTAGTCCCAGCCAGTCTTGGGCTCCTCCTCCTCCTATAAAACCTGTTTGGATGGGTAATATTCAGTCCAGACTCATACCAGTCTTAAGAGGTATGGCCCCAATTAGCCCGGCCCCAACATCCTCTTTCCCCTTTTTGCCTAGAGCAAGCTTCACTGTTGTCATCCCCCTCGTAATTTCTGTTTTGCAAAGCAGCTAATAAAAATCAGCTCTATTTTAGAAGCAGTTTACAGAGCAAGAACGGTCTAACACGTAGTCTAACAAGAGTAAGCAAAGCCGTCCCAAGAAATGCAAAAATCTGTTTCTTTTCTGTTTTTTCCGACCAGCCCTAAGTGTTAGCACCTGTATCTTATAAATGGAGAAAGCAGCACAGAGGGGGAAAAAAAAAAAAGCAGTCTGCTCCAGATTACACAGCATAACAACCGAATCAGGTCATCTGGCTGTCCAATAGCCAGGCCCACCGAGTATGCTGCCTTCCCCCAGCACCAGGTCCGCACCAAGCCGTGCCCCGCACAGTTCAGTTTGGGGGCTGGAGACAGTCATTTCATCCTACATTTACGCAACACCTAAGCCAGGGAGGCAAGAACTGATTAGCATCTAAAAGGGACGAGGTTAGGAACACCGGGCAGTAAACAATCCTCACTGATACTCACAATTAATGACTGCAAACCAACGCAGGCAAAGCTCCTGCTGCCTGCACGGGTGTGCGGTTAAAGCCCCTCTCCCGCTCGGGCGAATCCAGCCAGCTCTGCCCGCTGTGCTGGGGCCTGGGCACCTCTGCAGAGGCACCGCTCTCCTGCGGCCACCTCAGAGTGGAGCGAGGGAGCAGACTGGCGACTGCTCCACACCACCAGCCTGCTCCACCAGCCCTACCTGCCCCCTCTGCCCGTGCACCGAGCTGCCGCTAGGTCTCAGCCTGCCTTCCAGCCCCCTGGACTGTGCACCGAGATGTGGACAGGTCTCGGCCCACTGCTGGGCCCCGTGGACCACGCACCAGGCTGCAGTGAGGTCGCAGCCTGTCCCCTGGCACCTCCAGGCCACGCACTAAGCTGTGGTCAGGTCTCAACTCGCTTTCTGAGCCATGCACTGAACAGTGGCCAGGTCTCAGCCTGCCTCCTGGCCCTGTGAACCACAGAGTGAACTGCAGTCAGGTCTCAGCCCCTCTCCCAGCCCCAGGAGCCAAGCACTGAGCCATGGCCGGGCCGCAGCCCAGCTCTGACCCTATGAACCGTGCACCGAACTGCAGCCAGGTCTCAGCCCCCCTCCCAGCCCCAAAATAACAAGCCGACCTGCGGGAGGTCTCAGCCCGCTTCCCGGCCCCCTCCACCGACCTGCGGCCCGGTGCCGGTCCGGTCCCTGCCCGGCCCTGCTCGCACCTCCTGCCCTCTCCTCGCACGGCCGCCACAGCCACCGCTGCTCCCCGCCACAGCCGCCTCTGCTAGCGCTACGCCAACTGCGGCCGCTACGCCAACGCCGCAGGCAGCCACAAGGTAGAGCAACACCACCACCGCGCTTCGGGAATACCAACCCGACGCTACGTAACCCCCCGCCCGCCTCCTCGGGGAGGGGGGAGGGGAGCAGGGAGCACGAGAGCGGCGCCGCCCGATTGGGCAAGCAGCGAGGAGGCGGGCCGAGCACAGCAGGGCTTTGATTGGTTGCTCCGGCACGGGGCGGGGAAGAAACGCGGGGATTGGAGGTGACGGCTGCAGGTTTGGGCAAGACCCGCCCCCTGGCTGAGAGGGTGGGCGGGAAGTGGGGGGCTCTGCCGCGGTCCCGGTGTCGCCTCAGCGGGGAGGGTGGGCGGAGTTGCGGCCTGGCCCGGCTGCCTGGCCGGTCGTGTGGCTGCCGGGCAGGAGGGTTCCGCGGGCCTTCCCGACCCCCAGGCGGTCCCATAGTCCCTCCCTAGGCCGAGCAGCCCCGAGCTGGCTCTGGAGTGTGCGGGGCTGGAGCCTGAGGGGATGGCGGGCCTCGGCCCCTGGAGCCTGACATCGAGGTGTCCCTGCCTGGGCTGAGGTGATGGGAGAGGCAGCTCTGACAGACTTTGCCTCTCTGCGTCCACTTCAGCACTGCCCCTTTGCAGCTAGGCCCCCTCGCCCTGCCCTTGTCCCAGTGCCGTCCCTGCCCGAGCGGCTCCCGGTGACATCCCTTGCAGCGGGTATGTCCCACGCGCTCCAGGCAGGCTGCTCCTCAGGCAGTGCTGCCTCATGAACGCAGTGGCGTGGCCATCTCGTCCTCACTCTGCGCCTCCGGGTACCACACAGCGGGCCGCGGGTCAGGCTGGTCAGCAGCATCTGGGCTGGCTGTCCTGGACCGGGAGGGAGGCCCTGGCACCACACACCCCTGCGGGCAGCACGAGGCAGGGCCGGGAGCTGGAGTCTCACCCACTGTGTGTGAGATGTGGCAACCAGTTAAACACATCTCTTCATCAAAATGGCTCCCTCCTGTTATTATGTGCTGCTGCCGTGTCCTGTGCTGTGGCTGGGATCCCTGGTTAGGCAGGATTCCATTGTTTAAGGGCAAGCAGAACAAAATGTCTCTCCTTGTCCTGAAGGAGTCTGCAATCATCAACATGATTTGCCTATTTTTTAAAGTCAGGGATATGCCTAAGAGTCTCTGTGGCAGAGAAGTTGAGGCTCTTAGGGGCGGGACTTTTCCCAAGGCTGATTTGCGTGTCTGGCAAAGCTTGGAGGAAAGCCTGGGAGTCCTCGCTCTCTTTGCCAGGCTTTGATGCCCAGACTCCTTGCCTTTAATCTTTGCCATCTATGCGGACAATATCAGAGCTATCAAATAATTCTACCACAATGTGAGTCTTTAAAGAAAAAAAAAAAAACCTGCTAGGAAAAGTACCTGGCAACGTACTTGGATAAAAGTTAAAAACTGGATTAAGCCAAATGCATTGTTATGACTCTTGCTTACCAGGTTAAGCACATACACAGACTTCGGGCTGGGAAAACATTTCATACTGGTACAGTGGAACCATCGCAGGAGGTATCAGTCTTCCCATAAAGCAGGGTCTGTGGAGGCTGCTTTTAAAGGTAGGGCTTGAATTGTTCCATCAATTGATATCTGGTGTTTTCAAGGCCTCGAGACATTGCTAGAGATGGGCTGGGTTTTTTTGCTTTCTGTTTCTCAGTTTGTTGGGGAAGAGCTGAGGCTGCTAAATATTTAATATTTGCCAAACTGGGATGCTCGAATGCTGGAAGCCTCTGAAGAATCCAGCCCAGTCCCTCACACTTCTCATTCCCTGAGCGTACCGCTGACAGACGTGTCGATCTTTTGCTTCCATCGCTAGGTAAAGGACAAACAATCTCTCTGTTTGTGGTGTGGGAGGAGGCCGTGTGTTATCTGGTATGATTCACTCTGATAAATAACCTCCTCCTCGGACTTCTCTTGTTTATAGCAACAGCCCCAAATGCTAAAGTTTACAGAGATTTTAATCCTTGCTGTTCTCACGCATATTTACTCTGCAGTTTTATCAGAAACATCTCTTGAAAACCTCAGTGTTTTTATAATTAATTGTGACTGATGTTAAAAATAAACGGATTTGGAAAAATGCCCAGTGAGCTGCTGAACAGTGTGTAATATAGCAACCGTAGCTGGATTCTCAGGGGTATGTATATTTTCCTAACAAATGGAGTCTCATGACTTAGAGATTAAATCTTTATTAGTTTGAAATTCACCCTGTTGATTTTTCTGTGTTTATGCTGCATAATTGTTTCTGGACAAATTCACATTTTTTAAAGGGACAGTACTCCTCCAAACGCGTGCCTCTGCTGATCTCGGAGCGGGTGAGTTAGTCGGAGCCCCACAGAGGCACCACAGAGGGTATGTGGCCTTAGGGCATCTCCGTCCAGCCACCATCCCACTGGCTTTATATTATTTTCCGATCCAGATCCAATCCATTCACTCAGGGCCTGTGTGTGTGACCAGGGCGCTCTGATATATATCGATTCTGCTTACCCCAGACTCAAATGCCGTTGATTTCTCTTCTACAACCTCGGCCCCGCCGTGCCCACCTCACCTCTGCTCCGTGACCCTCAGCCACGTCCCTGCCCCGCGCTCTCCCTGACTTAAGCCTTTCCCGATGCCGCTCCCCAGTGCCACCGCCACTTCCTCAACTTTTGCTGGCTCAGGGCATCGTCCCATCAGTCTGGGCTAATTTATCAGTTTGGGCTCTGCGGTTAAGCCTGGGCCTCGCCGCTGCTGTCACCGGAGGTGTGTCTCGCCGGCCAGGGGCCGGGATCTCTCCGCTCTGCTTGCCCCGGGACTGTGAGCAAGCAGGAACAGAGATGGCCTTTCTTGCCTCCTCCCTTCCCGCATTGAGGATGGAGACAAAGCAGCAGGAGAGAAACAAAGCAGGATAAATTCAGAAGGGACAAAACCCAGCGAGGTGAAGCGAGATAGATTCTGTAATGCATTTGGTGAGCCATCAAATCCTATCTCTTATCCCAGGGCAATCCCAGAGACATGAGCAAATCATCAAGCCCTGTAAACTACATCATCAGCGTCTTCCTCTGGAAAACATCATCACGCTAATCCATTTGTCCTAGCAACCAAATGATTAAAGTTTGAAAACTAAATTACACACGTTGCTGCAACAGCATGAACAGAGTAATGGCTCTCCTCTGTTACACCTGTAACCTCTGTTATCATAGCTTTAATGAGCTTTCAGCCTTGTCACCCAAAAAGAACAGATTATCACACGACGCTTTATGCTATAAAGGTGTTCTGGTGGCCAGGCACCTGCAGGGCACCCGCTCCGAGGAGCTGCACGGGAGCCGCGGGCCGGGCACCTGCGGTGGGTGGGTGCTGTCCCCAGAGTTGGGGGGCAGACCCAGGCTGGGGAGCTCCTGAAATGGGGCAGGGGGTGCAGCCCCCCGGGCAGGACACTGCAGTGGTGTGAGCCCCGTCTGTAGCATGCAGGCCGCTGGAAACCTTGTGAAGGGAACGGGTACCTATCCCCATTACAGAGGATTATCCCACGGTAAGGAGTTAGTCCAAGCTTGCATGTTCTCAGCTTAATTTAATAACAGGCTGCGAGCTCCTCTTTGATCTGCTTGTGTTTTTCACTAGTTCCATATTAACTGAACTCATCATCATAAAGGCCAGGAACTGTTTCACTTTCTGTGCCAGGCTGGGTTTCCTGTTGGATGTGCAAAGGACACACCTGCACGGTGGGTTTCTGCCCTGCCAGGACAGGGGATCCTGTTATCCGCAGAGACAAAGGGAGCGCAGGAATCTGGAGTTGGTGGATTCCTTTCCCCAAACATGTGGCCAGACCTGAAAATCCAGCTGCCTGGCTTTTTTTGTTTACTGGTTTCCATATCTGCTCCATGTGCCCTGGGAATGTGCGGCAGGACTCCCCACTTCTTTCCGGGAGGCCTGTCGGTGGAACGGGAGCTGGTTTGCCCCTTCCAAAACCTGCAGACTGGAACCCGCTTTGCCTCGAGGCTTGTTGTGTTTATTAAGCGTTATCCTGTGTCTGTATCCCAGGTGTCACCTTCAGCGCTCTCCTGGACAAGAGATTTGTTGGCCGTGGGCTCTCCCACTGTTTCCGTGCTTCTGGCTGCAGCCCCACAAATGCCGCTGTTACCCCAAATGCAGCAGAAACAACTGTAAGTCTGTGGTTCCCACTTGACACGGCAACCTCTAATTTGGGATCCCAGGCGGTGCAGGTAACTGAAACTGTCCCTGCTGGGGCTGGGCCTCTGCCTCGGGTTAGTCACCTTGCGGGGCTGGGACCCAAGGGCTGGTGAGCCCAGCTTGCGGGTGATGTGGGCTTCATTCCTGCTCGCAAAAGGCAGCCTGGAAGCTGTGCCGATCGTTTGTGTGAAGCTTCTTGTCAGATGCTTTCAAGAAAGACAAAGAATCATAGAGTCAGAGAATGGTTTGGGTTGGAAGGGACCTTAAAAACCATCTAGTTCCAACCCCCTGCCATGGGCAGGGACACCTTCCGCTAGACCAGGCTGCTCAAAGCCCCGTCCAACCTGGCCTTGAACCCTTCCAGGGATGGGGCAGCCACAGCTTCTCTGGGCAACCTGTGCCAGCGCCTCAGCACCCTCATGGGGAAGAATCTTAAATGCTTCCATTTTCATACTTAACAGACCGCACTTGCTGACAGTACCTGCTGGTAATAACCTCTCAGATGGCAACAGGAAAACAACACAAAAAAATCCAGAAGAACGCTTTGTCAAAGCAGGCTTGACAAACTTTAAAAACATGCTGGAGGAGGTAAAGGCAATTTGGGTGAGTATGGAGGTGATATCATTCTGTCCCTCAGCGGGGATCCGCTCCCAGAACTGCAATGCAGCTATGACAGTGCACTGTACTCGTGGGATACTGACGTATTTGTGTGTGGTCTTCTAAAAAATCTTAAAACCTCTTCCTTTGCCTACAATTAAAGAATTTGTGTGGATTTTTATTTTGTGCCTGCCCATTTGGTTCTGCAGTGAACTCACCCCAAAGAGAGGCGTGAGCTCCCGACATCTCAGTGTCCTCTGCCAGTGTTTGCGGGAAGCAGAGGGACCCAGTTTGCATTTCCAGGCATCCTGACTTCAGGGCTACAGGCATTCCTCACCCCTGAGCTCTGCCTGTTGAATTTCTTCCTCTCCAGGCTCTCAGTCCTTAAAAAATTCTTCAGCGAGAGGAGCAAGTAGGATCACAAAAGGTCTGGATGACAAGGGTCATTTCTGGGACCATCCTGCCAGGGCCCTGCGGTGCGCAGTTCTTTGCTGCAGCTCAGGATCCCCGCGCCTTGCCCCGTTGCGCAGTGCCATCTCCTGGAAAGCCGTGCCTGAGCTGCACACATCACGAACAGCGTTTTCCTCCTGAAGTGGCTAGTGGTGCTGCTGGCAGCTTGGACGCTGCCTCTAATTGCCGCAAAGTTTATCTTCTGATCCACCAGGAGTCCCTCACCAAACTTCTCTTCCTCCAGCAGGTGCAAAGGATGCTGCTCGCTGCCCGGCTCCTCGCCCTCATCTCCGAGGTACCCTGTGGCAGAACATCCCTGAGTGGCTCTTTCCTGCTCTGGATGCTGAATACAAATCTCTAGGTACAAAGGGAACAGTAGAAGAGTATAAACGAACATCTATAGATGTTACTCCTCGGCTTTTTTTCTGCTTGGGCACCAGTTCCCTGTTCAGCTGAATGCCTCGCATATGTAAGTGCATGCCCTGTTTACCTGTTTCTTGTGGTTTTGACTTTAAGGGACATTTTTCTCTCTCCCTCCCCAAGTTTGATGACCTCGTCATGAGCAACAACCAAGCCCCTCATCACAGCGCTCACCCTGTACTTAAAATGTTGCTACATCTTTTTAATGAGACAAAAATGTGTACGCGGAACCTGCACCTAAATGCTGCAGGCTTGACTAAGCCCTATATTTATCCTGAAAAGACAAGAAAAATGGGTGGTTCCAAAGGCAACACATTTACTCCTATGAAACAGTAACACAGTTTAAGTGCTTAGTCACTGAAAAAATGCACACTGCAATTTAAAGCCAAAGGCTGGTGCTTCATGCATCATTTTTGGCTATTGTGGCATCTTCTGAGCAGTTGGGAGATTAGTGTACTTCGGTAATCTGTCATACGCAATGAAATAACTGGTGCTCCAAGGTAAGGCTGGAAAAGCTGTGATTTGAAAAAGACCATAATTATGTAAATACAAGGCCACGAAGTTCACAAACGAGAGAAAAAGCTACCGTGACACGTGGCTGTTCGCAGCCTTCTTTGGCCCTTTCTCAGCGAGGATTCTGTGTTGCAAACTTGTTGTCATGGACTCATTTTTGCCCTGGAGCATGCCGATGAACTGAAACAGCCTGGTTACCAAAAACGTATTCTTTATTAAAATTCATATTTGTAAAGGAGAGATCATTACACAAATGAGGTAAACCAACACATATGACATAGTTTTCACTTTAAAAATAAATTTCAATTGAGCAATTGATTTGATTCCACAAAGTCTGAGAGTAAGAGTCAGGCGAGCGTTACTCATGTGGCGAGATGCCGGATCAGGCGGAAGACACAGCTCATGCCGCCCTGACTCAGCAGAGATGTCAGTGCCAAAGGGTCAGGAGTCTTCCAGGGGCCAAACCCCTCTAACCACGCTGTGCTTTTCTACCCCGTCAGACTCGCAGACAAGAGATGGTAAAGGCTGGAGACGGGCAGCGGAAGCCTCTTCACCTGCGGCTCTAACCGGGGGTTCCCCATCAGCATCCCCCCATAAAAGGCTGTGTAAAGGTTTAATTTGATTGTGCAAATTCACTCCCTCATCAGTCGTTGCTCACCACGGCTCAGCCCTAAAGGAGACTTAACAGCAAGTAAATACCAGCTCTGAAAAAGTTCCATTTCAAAATAGTATCTGGCAAGCAACAAGCCCACTAACTGTGACACACTTTGCAACGTACAGGGAGAAGAGTTATGCGTCCTTCTTTTTCTTTTTTGAAGCTTGCTTCCATGCATGTACAAGTGGAGCTTTTAATCTAAAAGTTTATGAAGTTACTGCAAGTCTCAAGAATCACATTCACCATCCTATGAAATTAAGCTTTCTCATTGAGCACCAAGCCCCGCAGCCTGAACACCTCAGAGAAAAGTGGCTGCAATGTTGTTTTACCCTGTATAATGGTAAGAAAATAGCGAGGTGAGCCTCAGACCTGGTTCTCAGACTGCTGCTCGAAGCCAGCTAGCAGGCTAACAAAGAACGGCTGTACTCGCTTCCAGCTCCTAACAACTACAGAGCAAATACCACCGTCACCAGCAGAACCAAGTAACGCTCCAAAATTCACTCAATTAAATCAGTGGCTGACAAACTCCTAAAAGTAGACTGTTGGGAATTACTGCGTGGCTGAAGCTCCGTAGTCCAGGTCCACTTTAATGGATCACAGTATTATGGAGGTGACAAACTATGCAGATGAAACAGAGACGGAGTTTCACCTGTTACATTCACCCGAGTGAACTCATCCAGGCCCTTGTGAATTAACTATGCTGAGACAGGCAAGACATTGCTCCAATACGTATCCCAGGACAGCATCTGGTAACCAAGATGTGAATTTTTCATCACATCTGCCAAGTTTATAGTGAAATTTCATAACTGCACGCAGGTAGAACACGAGGTGAATGCACTACTTAAATCCCATTTATATCCTCAGGGGGTGTGGGTGGGATTTAAACTGCATGTAGGCTTGGTGCAGGTCTGCATGGGCTGGATGTCACGCTCCAGGAGCAGTATCCATAATGCTGGGTGCAGAGAGAAGGTTGTACCACATCCGGTACCACGTTTCCAGTAAATGCTTTCAGCAAGAGACAGAAATGCATTCACTACCGTGCACTACAGTTTATGATACCTGTACCTTGGCAGCTGCAGTACTGTGATATCGCAATAAGACTCTCCACGTTAGAGGTTAAAGGCTATAGATCTTGAGAGAAAGAGAGAGGTGTCATACTTAGGAGTGTTTTTTCCAAACAGAAATAAAAAAATAATTGTCCTTTTTTTTTTAATAAATCTATTGTTTGAGGAACTAAAGCAACCAATGTTAAGTTCCTGGCTTATTATACATCCTGCTACGGCTCCGTATGACGAGTCTGAAAAGGCAGATTAGCATAAGATTAGCAGAGAAAGAAAGCTGTTTAGGCTCAGCAAGACTCCAAGGGGAGCCATTTCACATTGACAAGAGCTAGCACCCCTTGCTCCCTCTGTCCACTGGCAGCACGGGCAGGTTTTTTCCAAGAAAGACATCCCATCACTCTTTCTTTCACTGGATCATGCCATCTTGCTGCCCCGTCTGGCTGGGGTCAGTGGTGACCGACGGACTGGGTGTATTGCTCTGCAAAAATCGACGGAAGTCCTTAATCATGGGGCGGAGGACCTGGATGAGGGCACTCAGTGCCGCCTGTGTTCCTTCCATGGCCTGTGCCTGTCGCTCCTGGGCGCATGCCTGCACCTCCTGAGAGCGACGGATCATCTGAAGCAAGTCATTCTGCTGCTCCAGGTGCTGGGCAATCTCCTTCACGTGCAAGTTGGTCACTCGCTGCTCCTGCAAGAGCTTGGCTGAGTTCAGGGCAATGCGGCTTTTCAGCTCCTGGGGTTTCGCAGACACTTCGTGTTGATGCGCCATCATCTCCAAGGGTGCTTCGGCGGTGACTGTGGTGGGGGCTTCTGTTGTGCAGTACTCCACAACTCCATCCTCCAGACTGTGGTAGGTCGTCTCTGCAGGAACTGAGAACAAAGGACAGAAAGGGGGTAAGAAGTAGCTGCGATACGGGGATTTTTATCTACAGGACTATTCAATGAATATCACAGGAATACTGCCTGTTCAGTGAGATAACATACAATGAACAGCAATGCACAAAATGACCTATTTAAGTCTACTCCACCCTCATTCGAGCTTCCGTCTAGGCTGTACAGTCCAAAGGAATCGGGCATGCCTTATCTGTCTAGACAAAACCATTTCTCAACCTCCAGTTCAGAACAATCTTTCCAAGCGGTATTAACGAACTGACATAAGGACAAAGACAAGACCCAGAATGGCACTTGCCAGAAGGACAGCCGCTCTTTGGGGCAGACTGGGAAATCAGCCTTGGAGGTGTTTCTCCCCCTGCTTATGTCCCCAGAGAGGGGGACTGAACAATCTGCAAGGTGCAAAGGATACTGGCTTTCCTCGTTCTTAAGGCCGAGCCCAGCTATCAAAGCTGACTTTCAGTACATGCGTATCTTACAGCCACTCCCCTACAGCACGAGGACGTATTGGGAATGGCGTTTTCATTACAGAGACGCAGGGGTTTCTTTTTGCTGGGGCTTTCCCCGCACAGGGCTCCGGGCCTCCTCACGGGTGGGTGTCAGGGTTCCCCGTATGACCTTCCGATTCAGCACAGAGCATCTTCAGCAGGCGCAGCACTCACTCTGGGTCAGGGTGACCGTGGTGGCTGATGCGGTGATGGGTATCTCGGTCCCGTCACCCGCACTGCAGTCCCCACTCGGCAAACTGATGATGGTGGCTTCTCCCAGCAGGTTGCAGATGCGTTGCTGCATGGGGGTGAGGATAACCGGGGCGGTTGCAGCACCCGTTGGGTCTTCGCTCTCCGGCCCGTTGCCGTTGCCGTTCTGGCTCTCGCCTCCCCCTTCCATGGCAGCCCGGACTTGGGCCACTTTGCGTCGCACCTCGGTCTTGAGGTCAGACCATTTCTTCTTGACCTCGGGCAGCTCGCGGTGGCAGGTGGCGACGGCGTTGACGCGGCGCAGGATGTCGTGCCAGGCGGCGGCCTTGGCAGCCAGGGGCACGCCCGCGTTGAAGTGGTTGATGAGGAGGTGCTTGCCTCGCTCCAGCTCCTCCACGATGATCTCCACCTCCCGCTCTGAGAAGTTCATCTTCCGCTTCTTGGCTGGGGGCGCCGGGGGCGACGCCATGGCCATGAGGGGCACAGAGGAGGGGGCACTGGGGGACACCTGCAGGCCAGGGGGGCCTGGCCGGGCCCAGGGGGCCCTGGGGGAGGCTAGGCAGGGCCGAGGGGCGGCAGGGCCCCCCCAGGCCTGCTCACCCCCGGGGCCGGGGACAACAGGGGGGGCCCCGAGGCCCCGCAGGGCCCGGAGGTGTCCGTCCCCCCCCGCTCCCCCCTTGGCACCGCCAACGATACGCAAATTGCGTACCGCAGCCACCCAGCAAACCCCGCTCAACGGCCTCCACCCTGCGACACTGGCGTAATGGCTTCCAGAATCAGCCCCCTTTCCTGCCTCGCCTGATTGGGCCGCCCGCCTGCCCGTCAGGCGGAGGTCTCGCCTCCCGCCGGCAGCACCACAAAGTCATTGGCCAGCCTCGCTGCCCATCGGGGGGGGCAAGAGACGGCCCCGCCTCGCCGCTTGTCTCAGGCCACTGGGCCTGCGTGAGGCCTGTGAGGGGCTGGGCCCGCCCATGAATTTCCCCGCTCTAATTCCACTGGGTACTTCTCCCGTCCATCAACACAGAGCGCCCCCTGCTTTGGAAGCTACCGGATATACCCCACGTCCGTCAAGCTCAAACTGACTCCCGGCTCCCGATCTGATTGGAGGTGTTGTAGCTTTATCCCCGCCTTTCCCTAGGGGTTTAACCAATGGGAGTTTGGTCAGACGCTTGTACCGCCTCCTTCCGCGCCGGGCAGTGTTTCCTTCCGATTGGTGAAGGGGAAGGCGTCCCTCTGACGTCAGCTCCCGCCCACCTCGCGGGGCGCGTGGAGGCCGGGGGTGTGGGCGGGGGCGTGTTGGCTGACGCCAGCGCGCGGGCCGCTGCCATTGGTCGGCGCGGAGCGTCACGTGGGGGCCGCGGCGTGTGGCGCGAAGGCGGAAGCGCTCCGTGTCGGTTCCTCGCGGCGGAAGCGCCGCCATTTGCCGGCGTCGGCGCGCGTGAGGAGCGGGCGGCGGGACGATGCCGGGAGCGCGGCGCTCGCTGGCCTCCCCGGTGGTGAGCGGCGTGCTCTGCCCCTGCGGCTCCCCGCGGGCCGCCAGCGCGGCGCCCGGCCCGGGGACGGAGGGCGGCGGCGGGAGCGCGGGCCCCTGCGGACGGTCTCTGTGCGAGGCCTCCGAGCAGGACCGGCGCCTCCGCACCCTCTTCCAGAAGCTCGACGTGAACCGCGACGGCGCGCTCTGCATCCACGACTTGGCCGTGGGCCTGGGCCGCCTCGGGCTGCACCGCACCGAGCTGGACCTTCTGGTGAGCGGCGGCGGGGGGCGGTGGGGCGGGCGGCGGGGTTTGGCCCGGCGGGGCTGTGCCGGGCTGGGCTCCGGACGTGCGTTCCTGGGGGGTGAGGGAGCGTCTGGCCGCCCTCCTCATCCCCTGTCCGCCCTGCAGCGCCGGTCTGCCTCCGGAGCCCGGCTCCGCCGTCCTCGGGAGCGGGACGTGGGCTCGGAAGACCCTTTAACTGTGCCTCGGCAGGGGGAGAAGACCCGCCAGGTTAGCGGGGCAGCAGGCCCCTGCCTGTGGCGGGCCGGCATCTGCGTCCAGTTACCTCCCCGCCGCGCAGCAGGAGGGCCCTGGGCGCGAACAGGCGTGTGCGATGGGAGAGGCCGCTGCTGCTCCGCGCTGGGGAGCGTTGAACCGTTTCTAGGTACTTGCCTGAAAGCAGCCCCGCTGACCTGAACGCCAAACCCAGAGGAATCGGCTTGCTTACTGCCTGTAGACATGTATGCTATTAACTGCAGAAATTTAAGTTTTAAAACTTATTGCTCGGACAGTAAGAACCGTAAAAGAAAATCCTCTTTCTCCAGGTCCGAGGACTAGGACGCTTGCATGCCTACTTACATTTGTAAAAGATTTTTTGGTTGGGATAGGCGCTGTCAGGTTTTCGTGCACTTTTCATTGCATCATTGCGTTTCCTCACATTAGTCTGGCACCATGTTGCTACTCAAGTTTCTTGCCCAAGATGGCTTATACATGCCAAATTAACCTGTCTATTTGAAGGGGTTTGAAATATCTTAAAACGTAGGAAAGCTGCTGTATTTGTACAGTTTGCGCATGCAGTATACAAAATGTGCAGCGCGCTGACTTTCTACTTCAGCGTTGGGAGTTGTGCCCTTTTGTGGTCACACAGCTCTTTGTGTGACGCTGTATGCCGACGATTCTAGGCTTCAAGGTTCAATATGATGTTGCTCTATTTAACTACAATTAGTGTAATTTATATCTGTATGAATCAGAGTAATGGGCTTGTCCTCAGCGCACAGTTTGTCCCTGCTTAGTCTCTTGTATTTTATATGTGGGACCATAAAAAAGCTGAGTATCTTGGGAGGCTGGTAGATAAACACATGGGCGAAGTCAGGGATGTGCCATTCTTATCCTCTGCAGGAAGGAAGAAGAGTTTAAGGATAACTTATGAGCCACTGAAAAGAATTCTAATTCAAGTGACAGTTCTTACACTCTCCCTGTTCTGGGAGTGGTGCCCCAATTTGTTTGAGTACTTTAATTGCCTCCATCCATCCTTTCCAGAGTTGCTAGTTCCTTTCTAACTTTGAACCCCCACCATCTTAACTTCTAACACTTCTTTTTGCTTGGCATTTTCCTTGCTGCTGTGAAGTATGAGAATTCTTTGGCAGTGTGAGGATCTTGTGAGTGCTTTAGTGGTGCCGTTTCTAAAAATAACGTTAGTGCCATGGTGATTTTCTGCAGTGTGCATTTCAGTAATGAAATCTGATTATACCATATAAATCACCTGTGCATGCCCTGTGAAAGGCTGACCTGCTGCCACCCGTGGGTGCCGAATCCTTTACCTCTGGCAAAAGTCCCTCATCCACCAGAACGTTCTGTGCTTACGCCTGCATGCCTGTCTCGGTTTGCATTCCCTTTTCTTCCCAGGCATGTTATTCAATCCAGCCTGATGCTCTCCAGGCTAGGAGAGGATGCACCGTAAAACAAAACGACTTTTTACTTCCCAGCAGACAGTTTCTTTGCTTGCCACGCTGTGGGAGCGGCAGAGAGGAACCGTTCTGCAGGGACTGGAACTGCTCTGTCGGAGGGAAGCACTGTCTGGATGCTGCTTAACAAGCCTGTCCTTCTGCTGAAGCCCTTGTCTGTCAGTATTGTTCCTCGGCCCTTTGCTTCCTCTGCCTTCTCTTCCGCTGTGCAGGAAGCGGCTAGTTAGATGAACAGAGTTTGCAAAGCATTGTTAGTATTGCAAAGCATCCCCTTCAGTGTAAAATGCGTCCGTTAAGAACGAGGATGCAGAGTTCAAAACTTAAGATCCAGTTAAACATGTGGGAACAGTCCTCGGAGAGCTGGCTAGAGAACTTCCGTATTGTGTAATTTTTAGGAAAATCAAATAAACTTCCTGTTTCCCAGGCAGTTCTATTAATAAGTCATTCTTTTTTCTGCCCCATCCTTAGCTAATAATGGCACCTTGACGCTTGGGGTAACTAATGTGAAGTCATGCTCAAGAAAAGTGCTTAAGCGTCAAGATGAAAACCTTTTTGATGTATCGGACGTGGTGTTTGGAGACCGATTTAGGCATAAATCACATGGATTGCTTGTGATTAGTAAATTACTTGGTGGCTCTGGTGCGTTTTATTTTTCCTTCCATGCAACAGTACATTTGATATGGGAGTTACCTTCTAACGTTTGGGAGACAGATGGAGAAAATATTAGACTCGTAATGTGAGGTTATCGCCAATCTTAGCTGTGAGTTGCTAATCTCTGTGCGTCAGTAGGCTAAAAGTCCTTGTGGTAACAATAATAGTTTTGGGCTGCAACTTGAAAAGAAAATGAGCAATATTTTGGCTCCTTTAATGCTTGAGAGTTCTTACTGAGATAAAACCCTTTGTAGCATTCTTGGAAAATTGCTGCCTTCTGTTTTAGAGGTGGCCTTCTGTGGTGGGGGAGAGAAGGGGTTGTACTTAGATGTCCTTTGAGGTGGAATTTGCTTATGTAAACGATGCATTTTTTTAAACCCATGCTGTTATCTTTAAACCATTTGACAAATACAGTGTGCCAAATCAGTGAGCCTTCTAAAGAAACACTTGTTTGCGCTGGTTCGCATGAAGCAATTCGCATACTTCACTTTGCTGGAGCAGTAAAGTGATAACCATGTGAAGAATTTTTTAAAGGCTTTCTTGTTCTACTGTGTAAAGGGATAGTCTGTTACTGCTAAATTACATCTACCTCTGGAATAGTCAATCTCCTGTTACTACTACTTTCTGCCTTTCCTCACGAAAATATTTATATAGACTTATGGAACTGGAAATACGCACTTCATGAAAATATGGGTGGTTGAACCAGAACTATGTTTTCCACTTTGTATATGGAGATGTTGTATTGTTGAAAGGATGTATAATGGTAGTGTTTGTGTATTTGCTAATATAACTGTTTTCCTGCTGATCCCAATTAACTGCAGGGCTGGAGTGCTATTGTAAAACCTCATCTCTGCTGCTGAAGTTCCAGACAGTTTGAACTGGTGGAATTCATCCCAGCTGCCTAGAGACAGACTGAACTGGTGAACTTTGTCTGCAGCTACCTCTTCTGTGGTGGTGCTGAGCATCTTCTGGTGGACTAATTCTCTCAGCTTTAAGAAAGAGAGCAAACATAACCCTTGTCTCTTTTCAGTTACAACTGTCCGGTTGTCTCTGCTGTAACGATGATGTCCTCCTTGGCCTTGCGATGCTTTCTTCTCCTGAGTTCATGTATGTGACTGCCTGTTGCTGCCTCGGTGTCAGCTTCCCCATGTGAAACTACATCAGCTCCCATTCTGCTGAAATCTTCACATTTGCTTTCATCACCTCTTTCTTTGCCTGGTGTCTTCTCTTTGATCTCCAAGTTCTGGCTATCCAAACTCCCGCACAAGTTCTGTTGTTCATTTTTCACGTGTACCCAAGAAGCGTAACTGCACTGCTGGAGCTGGACTGTGCAGCGTTCTGTTTGCTTCAGGCCTCTCCTCTGAACGCCTTTGCTTTTTAAGTACATCTCTGGACTCTTCCAGCTGTCAGAGAACGCGGTGTCCATGCTGTTCTGGGAGAGCTGATCAGTTGGCTCTTTCGCAAGAGACTCCATGGATGGATTGAGAAACTCTATTGTAGCAATTGCAATCATAAAAAAGTTTAATCTTATTTCTGATCAATACTTTATCTTCTGTCATGATGTCATTTAATTCTTCCTTTCAGACTCTTTATTTCTGTAACTGTTTTACTCTCTAAGACTTTTGAATACTCTGTATTATACTATGCATAATGTACTAAAATTCTCAGGAACTGTAAGGCACAGAGGAAGCTGGGAATCTTTTCTGTGTGATGCTTTCACCTGTTTTTCATTCACAGTCACCTGGAAAAGTAGGACCTGAGTTTTTATTGTGCTACAGAAATCTGTTCATGATAAAAAGAGCAAAATTCTAGTACTGCTCTGTAATCTAGATTGAATTCTCTCTTCAAGCCCATATACATTTAGATACAACATCTTTATGGCTTGTGTCTCTTGAATCCTGCCGGGGCAGTTGTGGAGCCCTTGTGTAGCCAGGGCTTTGTAATTCGTCATGAAGGGTTGAGCAACACAAGGTCCTATCAAACAAATGAAGCAGTGTTACAGTTTGAATTTCCAGTTGATACCCTTCCTTCTGCTGAAAAGTATTTGCCAACACCTTCTCAACCACCCATCTCGTGACTAATCCCAAAGGACAAATGTCCTGAACCAGTTTAACACAACATGTTAAATAACTCCACACATTTATGTATAATGTGCATTAAAATAGCAAGCAAAAGAGATCGTATTTGCTGGGTCTGTAGGGAGTGGAGGCCTGTTCTTGCTCTTTGTAAATTATGAAATACGTGGTTTGATGAAGGCCCTGTTCTCAGGCACTTGGGAAACCTGATGCAAGAGCAAAACTGTAGGTCAATGATTTAGTTGTAGATAAAGCCTTTAAATCTGTGGTCAGTGGATGAGTTGGTGTGAATTCTGTTATCTTCTCTGATTTAGGCATGCTAAAGACGCAAATGAACTCTTTGTAATCAATCAAATGAGTTCTTGACAGCCGCTGCAAAGAAGAAACACAAGGATTGGCTTTGGCACAAGGAAACTTCGCAGCACGGTGTCGGTTATTAATAGACTTGGCCAGCAGCCTCGTAAAGCGAGAGCTTTGCTGGGCTGGAGGGTGCGCTGTGACAATGCACGTCAGGGGAGAGCGGCTGGCACGCTGGCTGCCTGCCTTTGTCACTCTGCCTGGACCCGGAGGTCTGAGGGGGAGGGCAGGAGGAGAGGGACGCTGGAGACCAGGGAATCTCGCGCTGTAATGGTGAAAGTCTTTACTCAAACTTCGTCTCTGGTCGTCAGACATGATTAATGTATTAAACTGGCAGTGCATGTCTGCTCAGTGTTCGAAGGGGTAGATTGGAAGCGAGTTTTTAGGTGCAAATGTATACAAGAGAAACACTCTTGCGTAAGTTTACTTTGCATATAAACAAACAATTGTGGATTAGGCAAGTGTTGCTTTATGTTCGTGTACGTACAGGACCAGGTATATAACTCGTGAGAGATGCAATCTTGGGATGTTCTTCCAAGACTGTTTTTTGTCCTACCTTGCAGCAAACTGGAGAAGCCTGGTGGTTCTCAGGTTTATTTAGCTGAGACCTCTGTCCTGTTTGCGGCGTGATAATGAGCGAAGGAAACTGGCTGACCTTTGTGAGACGTAGATGCAACTTTGACTTGAGCATATCAATTTTAAATGTCGCTGTTGTGTGAGGGCTTCCCTTGCACAAAGGCATCCTAGATGTCATTGGCGTGGTCTCACAGTATTGCGTTTCCTGCAGGATGGTGCGTATCCTGAACTGTGTAGGGAAGTGAGTGGCTGTAGGATGCCCAGAGCCCGTGTGAAATGAAGCAACAAAACTGATCCAAGGCAACTGATTGTGCCTGTGTAGAATATGCAGCAGGGTTTTGGTCTGTCACCATGCGTTTTGTGAGGCATTAGTTAGAGACCAGGGCTAGATACCTTGGTAAATCATGGAAAATGTCTCCTTATCCTCATCCTCATTGGATTATTAGTCAGATTACTGAGATAAAGGCAGGTAAAAAAACCCCAGGACTTCACTATACTTATTGTTTCTTTTAATTTTTTTTTAAAAAGAAACAAAACCGGTGACAAATCTGGCTGAATATTGAGCAGAACCCTTCAATGGTTGACAAGTGTTAATCAAATCACATCAAAGCCATAATAAGGACTTGGTCTCCTATTCGAGAGCCCTACAAAATGGTGATGCTTCAGTTCTGTGCTCTCTGTTGCATTTAACATGATATGGTGTTGGGAGGAGGAGAAGGGGGAGGGATTTTTTTCTTTCAGACCTACTTGTAGAAATGGTAAATGAGTCTTTGTTCTTGTTCGTGTCCTATTGCTATATTTGTCCCTCTGAATGTGGGACATGAGTGCGGTTTAATGATGCCGTAGACTGTCTCGAGTGGAGAAGCATAGCTGTGATAACTAGTACCAATGTAGAAAGGCAAGAGAGACGTCTTAGTTTTTCTAAGTTATGTGCAGGGAGCTGCAGGGAAGTTTCTGGCAGTTAAAGTGGTTTACAGTGGAGAATTCTGCTGTAAGAGAAATTGTTGAAATTTTTAGATCATGAGTTGCTTGGAAAGGCAAAGCTGTTCGGTATGTGGATCTACATCGTTTAGCCTAAGGAGAACAGGGGCTGTGTGAGAGCAAGCCTGGGCCCGGGCTGCCAGAGGGCCATCGTTTCTCATTAGCTATTTTCCTGGTTAACTTTCTAGTGCAGCAAGAAGTTGACTTTCTAATTTCTGAGTACTAAGGATGCCCTTTCTCTTGGTCAATCCCCAATTCTTCATGTGATACAGTACGACCTCGGTGGAACTCGCTGTTCTGGGCTCTGGCTGCGTATTTCCCCCTCCCTGGCCACTCTATCTCTGTATTTGGCACTGGCCCCTGGTTGCCTTAATGTATCAACTAGAATAGCTAATCACTTGTGCCAGGGTTCCTATAACGAGGTGACCTGGGTTTCTTTGTAGTGTTCAGTGAACTATGCTGTGTCACCTTAATATATTAACATAGCTGAATGTTTAAGCAGCTGTGGCCAAAATGTTCAGCTTTTATGGTGTGGTGCAAGAAGCACCGTGCAGGGTTAACTTCGGCTTTCTAAAAAGTGGGAAGTCCTTACATTTTTGTCTTTCAGAAATTACATTGGAAAAGATAAGAGGTAATTGGAAGAGTCATGGTGGCCCGTCCCAGCTGGGGCGGGCTGGGTGCTATCTCTGGGTGGCACATGTGTAGGCAGCGCTCCTCGGGGTGCTTCCAGGAGAGCTCCCAAAGGAGATGAGTCACCGCCGATTCCTACGGGGTCACCTAAGGAACCGGAGACGTCGACCGCAGTGGCAGTTCTTCCTGCCTCGGAGGAGGAGGAGAAGGGTCATTGCTCCGAGCACAGCTCTCTTCCCTCTGCCCCCCTTGCCTTTCACCCTCCCTCCCGCATTTTTTACATGTTAGCTAGTTGTCTGGTGACGAGGTTCAGATTCTTGCTGGAAAATGCTGCGCATTTATGCAAAAGTCTTCTAGAAGCCATCTTAAAGCACATGGTCTGAGTCTCAATTTCTGCCCGGTACTACCAGGCTGGAAAGGGCAAGTGCCTGTTTGAAAAGTGGAGTTTCAAACTGAGCAGGTACTGAGATGTGGCCTGCATGATGTGGCTGAAGAGGATACAAGATACCACGGGTTTGTGGCTTAAAACAGAACCTCCCTCTGACAGCTTGCAGTGCTGAGGAAAATACTGTTTTAATTAAGCAAAACACGTCACTCTTTTGCTCTTTCCTTTCTCCTTTGTCTCCATTTGGATAGATTACACGACTTTACTGTTGGCTTCTCCTCTGGCTATCTAACGACTATCCATTTTGATGGTGTAGGACTCTGAGGCCAGCTGCCACAGGCGCCTTTTGTCTCCAGTGACTGGTGTGCTGGCCGAGAACCAGCTTCAGATCAGTCCTGGTGCTTTTCTGCCTTGAAAATCCTGGGCTTGGTTCATGGAAACAGCTGGAATTGGAGGGCTGACTGTCTCCTAATGAAGCCTAGGCTGGGAAAGCTGTTGCCATGCAGTCTAGGTGTTCGTTTACGATTTCTAGAAAAAGTGAATTTTTGTTCCTCATCTGTTCCTTTGTGTCACCGTTTAGGCTGGACTCACAGTATTTATTGCATCTTTTCTTACGTGTGAATGATTGGCTTTGTGGTGGTGTTGGTAGGGTAATACTTCCCTACAGATTCCCCGTAGGAGAGCAGTTGTCTTGCCTCTAGCTATAATCATCTTGCCATTACTAGGTTTATTATTCTGACCTAATAAAATTCCCCACTTGGTAAAAGAAATGCTTTTTTTTTTTTTTCCTAAATATGATTAGAAAAGTCTGTCTGTTCTCAAGGAGCTGTGTGGATTAGTGCAGTAGCAGAATTCCTCTGAGGTTTCCTTTAGTGAGGACAAAGGCCAAGGAAGCATTGCTGAGTTTCTGCTTTAATTGAACCCCCGGCATGTAATTTCTTGCACAAATTTTTATTTTACTATGCAATCTCTGTGTGAACAAAGGAAGATGGGGTCCCTGCCATGCACATACCGCTAAAGCTAATACTATGCAGAGAAACTGTAAGAAACAGTGTCAGGTAACATGAGCTGGTTTAATGGGTCCTTGTGAGTAGCAGCCCGGCATTAAGTGACCACTGAGGACAAATCCACAGTCCCACTAGGGTGCTTTCCCTTCTGTGTCATGGCCTGTAGCTCTGAGCAGTGGAGCCAGTCTGCCGGCTGCGCCGCAGGCAGCTCTAATGCCCTTTCCACAGGCAGGCAGGCTATTTTGGACCCCATCCATGAGTAGCCTCAACTGGTTAGCCCAGCAGAAAGCTCTGTAATTTTTGGCTGGGTTAACGAGGCTGTCGGAGGAGCACGGGAGGAAGGTGTAAGTGCAGAGCTGATGTGGATGTGTGAGATGACCTCTTAGCGGCAGTAAGCTTCGGATCAGTTCACTGCCGCTTGTGAAACGACAGCCTTAGGCTAATAGAAGCCAATTTTGAAGAACTGTGCCTAGTTCAGAAAATCTGCTTTGTTCCTTCTTTGGCTTGAGAGTGTTAGAAACTTTCAAATGTCGTCCTAAAGGATCTGAATCACTCCGTTTTAGAAAGTAGCTTAACTTTTCTGCTTGTAGTTGTGATGACTGGCAACAGCTCAAGGTAATCACAGCATGACAAAAATTCCTCACTCTCTTCTGGCTGTGCCTGAGCCTGGGCTTCTGACTTAGATCCCAACTGGAACTGTGCTGTGCCATTCCTCAGAGAGGGACAGGGCTTTCCTTGCACCCTCACCCCAGTGTTACCACCCCTGAATTTTGTATTTTTTTCTGTTTTGATATTTTTTTGTGTGTGTCAAGTTTTAAGGTAAAAAAAACTTGGTTGCATACCTTATGTAGACCTTATGATTAAACAGCATTTTTTTCTTCTTAAGTAACTCTGAAGCGCAGTTGTAGAAGAATTCTTTAAAGTGATGTCTTCTGTGTGCTTGTCTCTCACTTTTTCCATTACTCGGGTTGGTTAAAGGAATTCAGCGTTAACAAGTTCCCTAAAGTGTGATGTTTCGTGTTCTTTCTCTAAAATTTATTTGCAAGTTGGCTACTGAAAGCTTGCAGTCTTTCCAGGTTTGGGATTGTATTTTCCTATCCGACATTTGTAAAACAAGTTTCCTACAGTCTGTCACTCTTAAATGCTGAAAACAGAGGTCCTCTGCTTGCTGTGGACCTTGCTGTGCTACTGTGGGTAGGGAGCTTCAGGTGATGGAAGCTGTGGTGACTTTAAAAACCCAAACTGTTCTCTTAGGGAGAAGTCATAATACTTTGGAAAGTGAGGCACGCAGTGCCCTCTGCCTGTAGATGCAAAAGGCAGGCAGGAATCTAGGACTACGAAGTAAGTTGTTGGTACTTTAAAGTGGAAAATGAGCCCTTCGTGTCTCCAGCCTGCTGTTGTGCCTGCCGGATGCGGGCTGCTCGGTTCCACCACGGTGGGTTGACTCTTCTGGTGGTGCCCTGGTCGGGAGGCCGATCGCCCCAGCGTTACAGCCAGGGCTGTGATCAACTGCTGCTGTGGCAGCAGAGGGAAACATGGTGCTTTTTGTAGAATGTCATGTATTCTGTGCTTATGTATTGATATATACTTGTAGTCCTGCTCTGGCTAATCCTACCCTTGGCTGTAAAGGCTCCTTCAGCAGAACTCGGCCTGTTTGGCTGATCAGCAATAGTTTAACCACAGCGTATTAGATCTTGCATAGATGAATAGCCATAAATGCTGTGCAAGCGCGTCGCTGTGTTGCGCTGAAAGCCAAATGGCAGAAGCACAATGCAGCACCAAAGAGCTATTGTAATGACGGATGAGACTATAATAGACTGGGGAGAGAGGATGCAGTTAGAGGTTAATTCAGCCATGGCTGGGAAAAGCCGGCTTCTCTCCGGAGAACCATCTGCTGCTCTAACAAAGAGCTGCAGCCGAAGCTGCTGAGCCCCAGAAGCAGGTACGTACACGCCTCGGACAATCCTGCGCTGCCGAATTCCCTCAGGGCTGTGGCTTCTGCGCTCCGGACGGCTGCCCTGCTGCCCTCCCTGCCCGTACCTGCCCAATGGAGCTGGCAGGCGCGCTCCTCTGCGGGGTGCCTCCCGCGCCGAGGGCGCGCTCCCGCCCGGCTGCGCGCGCTGCCTTGCTCCGGAGCACCGCAGTGTTGGGAGCGAGGATTGGCTGGGCACTGCTGCAGTGGGGACGCAGCCTGGGTGTTCAGCCTCGCTGCTCGTCTGATGTGCCGTTAGGATGAGCCGGGACGCGTGGGTTAATTGGCAGCTCTGAGAAGCTTCTCTCGGAGAGGTTCATCTTTAGCTTTCCTCTTAAGCGCAGCGTCTCGGCTTCTCTGTCCAAGCAGTCTCCAAAGCTCAGCGTCTCGCCTTCTCCGTGCCAGGGGTCTTGTGCTTTGTCTGTTGCCATCAGATTTCTGAGGCTCTGGTACAATGAGCTGCTTGTCAGGCCAGGCACGACTGCAGTAGCAGCAATTTCAAAAGGCAGGAAGCGTCCGCAGGAGCGGTCTGTAAAGAATCTGAGCCCGTGGAGTCGCTGGGTTGAACCTCCCGCTGGCTGCCGTGCCGATTCCCATCTTGGGGGTGCTTGGTAGTGCAGTCACATCATCCTTGGCAGCGGGCAGCTCCTGAGCGCGCAGGGTTTCCCTGCCTGGGATGCTCGCTGGAGCAGCGATGCTGCAGACCCTTTGGCATTTTCTATCTAGCTTCCTTCCCAGGGCCATATGCCAAGGTCCTGCAGATGAAAAAGAGGATGAGGCCAGAAACACCACCCCACTTCCAGGCCCCGGGGAGAAAGGGCCAAAGATGTTGGGGAAGCCACAGGACAGAGGGACTGATCCCACTGAAAGGAGACCAACTATCCTACTGGTGGTTGGACCCGCAGAGCATTTTCCAAAGGTAACGGGATATCCAGGGGCCTGAGGAGGGGTTGGCGCACATGACAGCGGAGTGTGGGGTCTGCCGGGAGTAGGGGTGTTGCAGGTGGAGTGTGCGAGTAGCTGGGGGGGGGTGTGTATTTGGGGAGGGGGGAGAGGAACAGGAAAAGGGAGCAGGGTCCAATGCGTGTGCGTGCTAGAAGGGAAGTGTGGGGGGACCAGGGGAATGACTGTGAAGAGATGAGGTGATCTAACCTTTCAGATGTGATGTTCAAAGGAGGGGGGAATGCTGTTTAGAGGCAAGGAGGAGTACGGGGGTCTCGAAGGTTCCTGGGCAACTTGTAAGAAGCATGACTGAGAGGGCAGGGAATGATAATGCAGGTTAGTGGCGAGTCCCACCCCTGCACTGGAGACTGGCAAAGGATCAATTAGATCCTAAAATGTTCCAGAGTCAGTCTCTGGTAATTTGGCAAGCCTCTGGAAAAACTAGCATGTTTTGAGCGAATGAGTAACTGGCTGTATTACTTGAATGGCACAGCCCGGAAGAGAGTAAAGCCTGTCCCTGGGGAGCGGGTGGCATAAGGGAGAGACTAAAATCTGCGCGAGGATGGGAACTTCCCGGGGGTGGGAGAGCGGGGAGGTGGTGGGTGCGCACAATTGGCGGAGAATAAATGGTGAGGCTTTGTCTGGGGGGAGGCGAACAAAAGCTGCTTAGTTTAGTGCCTGGGCTCCTAGCACAGCGCTGGCTGACTGCAATTCTGGTTTATTTTTGATGGGGAGGGAATGCTGTCTATCTCCCCTGAGAATGGTGCAGTCAGCTCTGACTGCATGTGGTTTAAGACCAAGGGTGTGACCTGGGATTAGGGGAGAAGGAGTCGGGCATAACCCCTGTGAGTGGTGGGAGTTTGGGATAATACGGAAGGGCTGCAGCAGGGGTAGGGGAGCATGACTTGCAGGATCCAGCTTATTTGACAGGGAATCTGGCATGGTTGTTGTAAGCTTTCTCGCTAAAATGGGGGACGAACGGGTTTAAGTTGTAGAGGGGATTAATATCTGTTCTGCTGCCGTTTTGAATGGAAACAGGCAGGGTGGCATTTCACATTCTGGGGAGCAGAAGCCACTCCCTGCTTGAATCAGACTGAAAAATCTGCAGGGACTTTTGCCTTCATCCCTATCGTTAGCAGTTAGCACTGTGCATCCTCTTCAAAAAGAGGGCTGTGCGCATTTTGAGAAGAGGCAGACTTTTGTGCACAGAGGTTGAAGAAGGACAGAGGCTCAGAACTGAAGGAGGTTGTGATGAAAACCTTGAAAGCATAGGGCTGAAAATCTCTGGTGTCTTCAAGGGAACAATGGTCCCTCAGTCAGGGAGAGTCCATCTGTTCACACCTGCAAATGAAGCTTTCTCTGAGAGCTGACACCAATCTCCTCTTTCCTGTGTGACCCTGGGAAGTTTTGCTGCATAGGAACCCTAAAATGGGCTAGTGGAGAAATACCTAGAAGAAAAGGATGTGGTAAAATGGAGTTATTACAGTTTAGGAAGTAACTGCCCATCTGCTAGGAGGTTGTGACTGTGTAATTTTAGCCTGCCCTGATTGTAAAGTAAAACACAGTGTAAAGCTCTTCTCTTGAGGATTATGCAGATACGTTTTACCTTGCGATTCAGGCCGGCTAATACTGCATCCAGCCATCGTGGCTCAGCTGATGGACAGTAACTTGTTAAGCTGCAATGACTTGTTTGTGCTTGATCAGATATCTGTGCTCTAATTACCCATCTGAAGAAGTGTTGCACAAAGTCTCGTACAGCCTTAGGGATAGATTATAAACCACTGTGAGCAAACAGTATTATTTGGTGTTTAAAGAAAATGTGGGGGACACACGGCTTTTGTTCTCTGCCACTGAATGTCTGTGACCTTGGGAGAAGTCTCTTGACTCGTATGCCACTTCATGTTGTAAAAACACCTGTAACTACATATCTGCTAAAAACACAAACTATTATGCCCGACACTTGGGTTACTATAAGGAATTTGCATGTATTGATAAATTTGACCTGAGGTGCTTTCTAGCCCTGGCTCTTCAGTCTTCAGGTTGTAGTTGGTGTGTTTCTGCTCAGATCCTTGCTTGAAGGTAACGATTTCAACATGAGGCTGTTTTTGCAAATGAGGGGGAAAATACTGATTACGAATGTGATGTGTTGGCCCCCGGGTGTGTGTACACAGGAGAGGTATGATCTGCCCCTGATGTCACCATCTGGACTTGTAACTTTGGATCTGTGTGTTGTCAGTGGAACAGGTCACCTTTCCTGGTTACCTTTATGTCAAATACCATATAGTGTTGTTGTCTGCCTTCCCCGGTCTCTATCCTTCCCCTTGCACAGCCTTGGCTGGCTGCAGCTCTTTACTCTGCTGGGGTCTCTTAAATGATTAACTCCCCTCCTTCATACACCTTACACTCTTTGTGCTTTGTGAGGACTTTCTGTACGGTACGATTAATTATAAGCTAGTTTCCAGAAATTAAAAAATACCAGGTCAGCAGAACCTAGTGAAAACTCGGAGCAATAGCGGTTCTCTCTCTGGTCCATGGTGTACTTGCCCAGAAAGCTGTTTTGCCTGCAAAGGAGGATGTTGGTTATGTGACTGTGACGCTCACTGGCACTTGATATTTTTAGAGACACTTTTTTTTTTAGCAAAGTAAATTCAAAATTAAACAGCATACTTCTGTGCTCCTTGTATGGCTGCATCCTCCCATCCTTTGGGAGGTACCTTCTGGAGCTGATGTAGTAAACTGGTGATGAAGCAGATGCCTAGAAGAGTACAAATGACTTGGAAAGGTTAGCGTTGGAATGGCAGGGTATTGAAACTGGTAACTCGTGCAGCATTTAAATAAGAACCAAATCCTATAAATAAAATGAAAATGAGTTTGCAGCTTCCTTGATGGCAAGAAAAGTGAGCTTTCTGTAGAAGGAAGACTGGACCCATCTAGTGCTCCCTTTAGCAGAGGAGGGTATTAGCTAGGCTGGCTTCACATTGACCAAAAAAGTGCAGGTCCAGTGCTGGCTTCATTGGCGGAATTGGTGGACAGAAGTAGTATTGGGGAGGCCTGACTTGAAAGGACTGACTTTATTTGGAGCTCTGTGCCCTGTCCTTGCTTTGATCAGGAATAGAGGGTGCTAATGAGGAATGCACTGTCCGTAGCTCAGGTCCGAAGCCCTGGGGTGGGTGTGCTGCTGCCTGCAGGGGCTGGGGGAGCGGGACCGGCTGTGTGTGCTGAGGCTTGGGTGGTGACCCCATACTGGTTGTGTTCCAGCAGCACTGATCCCTGCAGCTTTGGAGGGCTGTCTTGCTTTTGAGTACTTAGGGGTTTACCAGGATTTTTTTAGGTGAAATCTAAAAACTTGTTAATGCTTGCTTAAGTTCCCTTTGTCGTTATAACCAGAGTTGCTGATATAAACTTCATTCATAATCTGTCTCTCCTTCTTAGCTTACTGTCCTGTAATTAATATCCTGCTTAAAATCAGCTTTATTAACCTCATTACCTTTCTCCTTTTCTCTGACGTAGGTAGTAGGGCTTTTTTTCCTAAAATGTGCAGATTTTGCCTTTTGTCTCTAGCTGCCAACTCCAGACAGAGTTTTAGGAAAATCTGCATCATGTTGGCATAGCAACTGAGCTGCCAAGCAGCTATAATAGTGATGCTTGGCAACTCGTGGGAAGGACTACGGAGGATCTTAAGGCTTGGTGGGGCAACGCTGAGTTACATTTGTTCACTTACTACCTGGAGCTGGGGGTGAGCTGCTCGCCTCGGTCAGGTTGCTGAAGGCGTTTGCTTTTGGCCGGTGGCATGTGGCATTTGGGTGCTGCTTGCAGTGAGACCCGACTCGGTGGGGTGTGCTGTTGGCGTGCATGTAGTGAGCTGCTGCAGCTGATCTTTAAGAGGATCTGGAGTCCTTGAGAAGATCCTGTTTTTGTGCAGAGAGACGTCAGCAGGGAGTAGGTTAAGCCTGGTTAGGTAACGTGGCAGTGGTGCCATGGTAGGTGAGGTGCCTGGGGGAGGGCGTAGGAAACTGTTGTAGGTCACGATTCTCAAGGGTACCAAATTGGTGCGAGTCGTCATCTATTAAGCTTTTTTTAAAAAAAAAAATCCTTGAAATAAAACCCCAGATTAAATATTCCCAATTCGTGTGACTGACATGCAGCTGCACAAATGGTTTATTACAGGCCTTGGCTTTTCTTTAAATCTAAAGAACAAAATACCACGGTGAAGACGTAAAGGCCCCTTGTGCATTAGGATCTGAGGAGGGGAGTGCTTATTGGACTTTGCACTGGCCAGGCAGTCTGTTCAAACAGAGCAAACACAAGAAAATGTTGCTGTGTCCGCAGTGATGGGGAAAGCTGTTAGCGGGACTGGCTTAAACGAGTTTAGCAAACATGCTGTGTTACTTCAAGTGCAGCAGGATTATAGTGTTTTGGTTATTGGCTATGGGTTTTCACGTCTTCCTTGTATGATAGCTTCTCTTTGATGAATATCAAGACTATATTTTAAAATTCATGTTAGCAATCAGTAATTCTATACTGAGCGGTATTGTTAACTGCTGCACTTCTTTGGTACTCTCGCTGTAGAGCTAGGTGTATCCCATACCTCAAACTCCACTAAATGCTCAGAAGCCTGTAATTATATGTGCATTAAATGATGCATGTGCCACCCTCCCTCTTCAGCCTGGCTTGCTCCTGATGAAAGCTCAGGAACTTGCTTACAAAGCGGTTAAATTGTAAATGGTAGAAACTGGAAAATGTTGTTCTGCCCAGGCCACTTCTCATTATAGCACATATCTGACTGCAATGTTTAATTGTAGTTGGGAGAGGAGGAAAAACTAGTAAGCTGGCGTAACTGCTCTGTGGATGCTTAGCTAGGAGGCTTTGAAGCAGCTGGGTCTGTTTTGAAGCCTGCCCTGGATTTTGGTGGCTTTCTGGGCATCTGGCACAATGGCAAACCTCCTCCACAGGCTTTATTGCTGCCTATATTAGTAACTCCGGACTGCTACAGAGGAGACCTTGGTATACAGGGGTTGTTTGCTCTTAGCTGGCACAAGTGTCTTCGGGAGAACTTCCAACCAAAGCCAATCAACTCTGGCTTAGCAAAGTAACCTTTATGGAAGTGGAATTTCAAGGCTTTCGCTTAAGCTGGTTATCCCAAACATGTATGAAAGCAGCAAGTGGCTGGCATCCTGCTCTTACTGCATTTTAGAGGAAAAATTTCGTGAAGAGAAAGATAGTGACAGTCCTCCTGGGTTGCATGTTGGGAGAGGTTATGATGAAGACCGGTCCCTACTGTGCTGCGTGTGTAAATCCCTGGAGTGGTGAGCACAGGATCAGAAAGGACGGATGGGATGTAAGGAACAGCAAGTGAGCGTCTTGGATGTTGGCCAAAGCCTCTTGGGTTAAATGAGATGCCCGGTAAGAGTTAACTTGTGGTGAGCGTGATGTAAGCTCTCTGGGCTTAATGGGAGCCTGGTGTTGAGCAACGGGAGGCAGCTCACATGCCTCCTCCGGATCGGATGTCTCGCTGGCAGCTGGGTGGGACTGTACAGCTACGGCTTCCCTTTTAAGTAGAAGGGCAGGGCTTGTGCAGCCAATCCCACCGGAGCCGGCTGTGCTCATAGGCATGTGTCATGAGACTTGCTGGCATTTCCTTTCCACTACGCACTGAAATTAGCTCAGGGGAATCATTCAGTTTTACTTCCCTTCCTGATCGCTCTAAGCAGGGCAGCTGAGTCTCCGGCTCAGAAAGATGCTCTGCCTCTGTCTGTATGTGCCAGTGTTCGGGGAGTCACAGACGGAGTTTGAATACTTTGAGTCGAAGGGGCTGCCGGCTGAACTCAAATCTATCTTCCGACTCAGCCTCTTCATTCCTTCCCGGGAGTTCTCCACCTACCGCCAGTGGAAGCAGGTATGGTCCCGAGGGAGGAACGGGAGGGAGCGAGCGATGGAGGGGTGGTCTCCAACACCCCGAGTGGTTGGTTGGAGGGGGAGAGGTTCATGACGGCTCTGTCGTAATAGCTGGGTTACAGCATGGGCACGCTTGTGTTGCCCCTTGGCAGGGATTGCTGAAGCAATGTGGAGTGGACTTTTTGATTCTTTTGGTTTGAATTGGATGAGATCTTGGTGCCTCTAAGACTATTTGAACTAGTTGATTTGATACAAGTTAAATAGAAAAAGTTTTCCAAACTATGGATTCTTGTGCTTTAACCGGTCTGCTCAAATACCACGTTTCACATCCTCTTCCTTTTCCTCCTTCTTACACCCTTCCGCCTGCCCCCCTTCTGACAGGAGGTGTGTAATCTAATGTCAGCTCAAGCCGATGCAGGTCTCACCCCGGTGAGGGTGCGCAGGTTTGTGCTATGAGCTGGAGAGCGGCTCGTGCGAGCGGCTCAGCAGCGGTGGGTGGGCTGAGCCGGGGGAGGTTGTGCAAGAGCGTTTCCCTTTGCAGAAGGGAGACGCACTAAATCCGTGGAGCGCTCCGTCTGACTCTGTGTCACAGACCTTGCTTTCAGCTTGCTGCTACTGGCCTGATCTTCATGGCCAGCCTGTCAAGAGCCCAGACAGCTGATTATTGAACAGCAAAGCTGGGCAGGCTTTTTATACCTTTGTGCGGACGCACAAACGGGGGATGTAGCAGGCTTTAAGATGTGTGGGGTCCCAAAGCGTGCGGCAGGCACAGCGTGTTATGCAGGTGACCATAGAAACGTCTGCAGCCAGCATAGCTGTTAATGACCAGTTCTATCTACGGAGATTTCATATTTGCTGTTAAAGGCGAAGAGCTGCAGGCAGACATTTGTTCGTATCTCTGGAGAAGATGCTGGGAGCTTGGCTTTCTCACCCTTCACACGTGTGTTGCAGGTTGCTGTTCGCCAGGCTTGCAGCATTTCTGCTTTGTGGTCGTGGAGGAAGAAGGCTAGCAGAGCAAGGCAGCTTGTATTACCTGCCGTCTCTGATCACTCATCGCACATCTCTGCGGTTGTTAGGGGCGTGCTGAGAGAACGGGAGCAGCTGCGCAATCACATCTTTCTTACAGTGCCTCCGAATTATTAGTGCCTGTCAACTGGTTGGGGGTTGCCAGTCAGAGGGAAGCCCTGATTCAGCTGTCCAAGGCCAATCTGCTGACACGCGAGGGGTGTTGGTCTATTTTTAGCCTACAAGTTGAATGTGGGGTCATATCTGAACTTTACAACAGTCATATGATAAATTGCAGGTTAAGAATATTGGGCACACCTCAAAGGTCAGGGCAGCTGGGACAGCACTTTCTTATTTAAGGTTCATAAAACGATTAGGAATAATCCTCATAGCGTTAGGGCTAAAGTGACAGGAGTTGGTGGGGGGAGAGAGAGAATTTTGATAGTGAAGTATTTAGTATTGAAGTCATTTAAAATGGCATTGAAACAAAGACTTCAGGCTTCTGAAGGGGACTGGTGCTCATAGGCTGAGAAAATATCACAATAAGCTTAAGTTTGCCTATTACCTTTGAAGCCTAAATATTGAACAAAATATTGGTGAAGAGGGTTAGCCTAGTGTTTGATCTCATCTCAGAGGTTCCTTAACAGCCCACCTGCTGTTCACTTAAATGTTACAAGAATTAAACCAAAAATGTAGGTGATGCAGTAGGCTGAATCACACCTCCTTTAGTGTTGCTCACTGATTCATGTTGAAAAAGACTTCTAGGCTGTCAAAGGCAAGTGACTGAACAAGAAGGGGAATAGGAACTCCCTGAGCCACATTCTTGCAGCCTGGAGATCACCTCTCCTGTCAACAAGTAGCCACGTGCCTTTAGATAGGGCAGTCCATCTGCTATTGCCCCATGCTGGAGTGAGTTAATTAGTCGTTTACCTTGTCCTAGATGTCTGGCACAGAGTCTGATCTTGATTTTAGCTTTGTCCTACTAAGAACCTTTTCTTGTTCTATATGCATCTCATGGAAACTTGTATAATTAAAGCACATAGCTCCAGGGTGTCTAAACCAGTTCATAGGGGTTTTTATCTTTGGCTGTGTCCAGTAGAGCTAGACAGGCTTTTTCTGGTTGGAGTTAGTTATTGCCAGAGGGAGCTTACTTCTCTAAGGATTGCAGTTGGCGTGAAATTCCTTCTCCTGCTCAGGCTTTTTTATTACCTGAAGTTTTGTGATTCACTTTTTATGCACATCTGTTGCCTCATACTTAGTTCAAGAACCTCCACAAGGGCTATGTAAGGTGTTAATCAAGATACAGGACTGAAATTAGACAGATGATACTAGCACAGTATCCCTGATAAAAGCATGAGGCATTTCATCTGCGTAACTAACTCTGGGAGACAGTTGCCTGGAGTCAGATGACTCTTCTACACTACTGGTTTGCTCAAATTTCTTTGAGGAATTATAATTGTCAGCTGCTTTCTGGAGGAAAAGTCAGTTGTGTAGGAAATGATCTTTAAATATGGTGGAAGAAGGGGCAGATCTGTCTGAATGAACAAAGGAACTGACAGGTTTTGATTGTTTTCTAAACAGAAAATTGTGAAGGCTGGAGACAAGGACCTGGATGGACAGCTGGATTTTGAGGAATTTGTTCACTATCTCCAAGATCATGAAAAGAAGCTGAGACTGGTCTTCAAGAGCTTGGATAAGAAGAATGATGGTAAACAACTTTCCTATGCTCATGAATAGAGTACTGCATGCATTGTCATACGTATATTTGAGCTCACTGGCTTATCTTTGCAGGCCGTATTGATGCCCAGGAGATTGTACAGTCTCTTCGGGACCTGGGAGTCAAGATCTCTGAACAGCAGGCTGAGAAAATACTGAAGAGGTGAGGATTCAGCTGGTTCTTCTGTTTTACTGTTGAGGGGGTTAGAAGGAAGCGTAGGGACATGGAACCCATCTCCTCTTTCTACCCTGTACACACTTTCCAGAGACTTTAGCTCCTCCTTTTTTGCCTGTTACTCTTAATTTTGATTTTTTTTTCCATGAATTGACACTTACAACATCATAGTGCATTATGGAGAGTTACTGTCAGAATCTCTTATCTTGCTGACCTGTTGTGGGGAAGTGCTTACACCTGAGCTGATTTGCATCCCTGTCTGATTGTCCTGCTGCCCTAAGCTTGCTGCTTTGGAGAGGGACTGTGCAGTTGCTCTTTGGAAATGCTGAGTGCTTTATGCATGTGGCACTAACATGTTAACAACCACTTATCTGTGCTGTTTTTTCCTCTTTCTTTCCTCTGCTACCTTCCCTCTGTCTGTTTGCCTGTGTGTCAGAATAAGGACGGGACACTTCTGGGGTCCTGTCACCTAGTAAGTATTATTTTCCCTTCAGTGTCAGTTATGTTGGCCTAAGCTTGGTAGGAGGGGTTGTAACTACTCCTGTGGGTCAGTTAAAGGGGAGAGAGAGGGGAGCCCACTTCTATTCACCAAACACTGCAGAGAGGTAGAAGAATTCCTAGCTTTGTCTTGTGTCTCTTTAGAAGTCTTTTTTATTAGTTGCTTTGCAAAGCTTTTTTTTGGTGTAGGCCTGAATAATCAAAGGGAAGGGGAGGAGGAATTTGGCACCCAGTGGGAGGCTGTACTCATCTAATGATAAATCTTTTTAGCATGGATAAAAATGGGACAATGACAATTGATTGGAATGAGTGGCGAGACTATCACCTGCTGCACCCAGTGGAGAACATTCCTGAAATCATCCTGTACTGGAAGCACTCCACGGTAAGAAAAGGTTCCTCCGCAACAGGTCTCAGTCTTTCCCCAGCTTCTCAGTCAGAGTCCTGACCCCCAGGAGCTGCTATCGGCAGTCTCTATCTTTCTCTTCATGGTTCAATAGCTGCCTTGTAGCCCTAGAAGCCCAATCGCTTCCTGTCGTGTCCTGTTATCTTGCCGCCTATCACTGGCACGGCTTCTGCAGCCTCTGGCACAGGTGATAACAGCTGCACATTCTGCAAGAAGATGAGGGTGTTCGCTTGGCTTGCGCCTCTGAGAGCTCATGCCAGTGGCCAGCCCCTGCTGGTTCAGGACCTGTTAAGACTAGAAACTGATTTGATAGGCAGCCGTCCTTCCTGGAGATATTTCAGTGCGTGTAAATAGCATGTAACGAGATTAAACTGGCTGCGAGCTTAGCAGGTTCCAGAGAGGTCCAGCTTTTTCGCCGTGCAGCTGCCCGCAGTTGATCATGTTGTTCCTTACTACGATCCACAGTATTTTAATGCAGACAAATGTTCAGCAATTGCCAGCTTCTCGGACAGAAATCTCTAAATGTGAAGGTTCCCCCTGTGACGTGCTATAGCAGTGGCAGTTCGTGTGGCCAAACACAGCAGTTAATGGCTATAGATAAGCTGCTGACTTGGAATAAGCATATCCAGTACTTCAACACTTAGCACTGATAAACAGTAATAAAACTTTGGCAAGATCGCTAGCTGATGAACCATTTCTTGACACCTTATACTTTTGCAGATCTTTGATGTAGGAGAGAATTTGACCGTCCCTGATGAGTTCACAGTGGAAGAGAGGCAGACAGGGATGTGGTGGAGACATCTGGTTGCAGGTGGAGGTGCAGGTGCCGTGTCCAGAACCTGTACAGCTCCCTTGGACCGCTTGAAAGTGCTCATGCAGGTATGATGGAGCAATTCCAGTTTGTTTGAATACCCAGGCAGTTTCCTTTAATCTTCTTGCAAAGCGATGCCTTGGAGATGATAATGTTCATCAACACAGTACAGCACTCTAGCCAGGATCAATCTTGTTGCTCTTATATTGGTATTTTTGAAAGCTTTTTGGATTATTTAAATGATCAAAATCATGTTAAAAAGTTGTTATTCATTGACTAGAAAAAACACAGAGAAGCTTTGGGAGGTAGGCATGTGAAAACTGTCAATAGTTAGAGAGCTTTGTGGTTTAGAGCACTGGAAGACTTGGGTTTTGGTGAAACAGGTTCAAGTCTTGTGTTCCCATGAGAGACCCCGAGGCCACAAGAGTTGAAGTGGTTGTGGTGGTCAGCTGGCAGAGCTGGTACTCAGTATCAGTATTACTAGCGTTAGAAAGGAGCTACAAAAACTTGATTTTAGCCTGCTCTGTCGCCGTACCTGCTCTTGAGCCAGCTGAGAAGTTTATCCTGGGTAGCTGATCCTAGGCTAGGTACGGGAGTTGCCTATTTAACCTTTCCTCCCATTCCAGAGGGAGATATTGATTAGATTCATTAGTTAACACTAGGCTTCGCAAAAAAGAAAAGCAGCTTGCTTTCCTATTGTAGAAGTTATCTGGAAGGGATTAAAGCCTTGGCAAATCTCTGGGTAAATAGAAAAGCGCCCTTTTGTCCCTGGATTACAGAAAAACGTAACACTGTCGTAATCAGGACTGGAACTAATCCAAGCTCGCTCTCTCCTAGGTTCATGCCTCTCGCAGTAACAACATGTGCATCGTTGGCGGTTTTACTCAAATGATCCGAGAGGGTGGACCAAGGTCACTGTGGCGAGGGAATGGCATCAATGTGTTGAAGATTGCACCAGAATCTGCCATTAAGTTCATGGCCTATGAGCAGGTGAGTAAAAGGGCATAGAGAAGTCTGGCTGCAAGAAGGTTTGCAGAAGGACAAGCTGGAAAAAAAAAGACGGCTGAGAAGTCAGCAAGCCTTAATGTCTGTCTGTTTTGGCTTCTGCAGATCAAACGATTCATTGGTACTGACCAAGAAATGCTGAGGATTCACGAGCGGCTGGTAGCTGGTTCTCTGGCTGGGGCCATTGCACAGAGCAGCATCTACCCGATGGAGGTGAGGCAGGGAGTCCAGCCCGCGAGGGGTCATGGCAAGGTGCTGAGGAGGGACGATGCGGGTAGAACACCAGCTCTATGGTAGCTTAATTAATGAGTTCTCAGAGATGGTACCAAGTAATACTGCTTGCCTGATACTTGCTGTGGTCCTGACCGGCATGCTCTTAAGAATGGTATTGTCTATGTGTTTTTCTCCTGTTGATTCTCCTGTAGGCCTTCATGGCATTTATTCTTGTCTTCTAGGTTCTGAAAACACGGATGGCTCTGAGGAAGACAGGACAATATTCAGGCATGTTGGATTGTGCCAAAAACATCCTTGCGAAGGAAGGAATGGCTGCCTTCTACAAAGGCTACATCCCCAACATGCTGGGAATCATTCCGTATGCTGGTATTGACCTGGCAGTCTATGAGGTATGAAGCCTTTAACCTTTTGTAGGGCTGTGCTGCTTTTGTAGTTTTATCACTGTCAGACCTGTCAGTCACTACAGGAGTTTAAGTAATTTTTCAAAGCTTCCTTGATCAGCCTTAAGGGGCAAAAATGGATTTTTAGCCAAAATGGCCTAAAAGATAATCCAGTACGGTGATTCTCCTTTCCTAGTCAACATCATGCATGGTCCCTTGTTTCTTTTTTAATGAGAAGATTGCAGCAGAAAAATAAAGAAGGGTTTTTCCCCAGGCACTGCGGTAGCAGTAGCTCAAAAAGATTTGAGAAGCCTGGTGCTTCTGGCTAAATTTGCACATAGCTTTCTGGGCCTTTATGCTGGATCTTTTATGTAATGTGATATGCTTTTGATTGCCTCTTCACTGCTGACATCTGGCTTGTTTCTTCCAGACACTAAAAAATGCCTGGTTGCAACGCTATGCTGTCAACAGCGCTGACCCTGGAGTCTTTGTTCTGCTGGCTTGTGGCACCATCTCCAGTACCTGCGGGCAGCTTGCCAGTTACCCGCTGGCTCTTGTGAGGACACGCATGCAGGCCCAAGGTGAGAACTTCTGGGAACTCTGGAGTAGTGTGGGAACTCCTGTCATGGTCTCTGAGCAGGGTAAAGGTCCTCTAGTGTAAACATTGCAACAGCCGCCCCGACTGGCCCCTGCAGCTGAGCAGTAGGCTGTTTGCCATGCTGCGAGGGGACGGTGGATTTTGTGCTGCCCGTAGCATCTGGGGCCAAGCACCTCCAGGACAGAGGTTCTCTTTTGCTCGGATAAGGAGTTTTGGGGTAAGGGCATCTGCAGAGCAGTTTGGGAAAATGGCTGCGATGTGCAGCACAGCCATGGCTTGCTGAGAAGTTAGATGCTGTCCCCCACGAAGCACCTTTTGGTCTGTGAACATCCACAGGAAGCACATGAATCAGAACTGCAAGGGGTTCCCTTAAAAAGGGGTTCCCTTACAGTGTTTTCACCATGTAGGCTGCGTTATTTATTGTGGCTTTCCCTATTGCAGCTTCAGTGGAAGGTGCTCCCGAAGTGACGATGAGGGGACTGTTTAAACACATTCTGAAGACAGAGGGAGCATTTGGTCTTTACCGGGGTCTGGCGCCGAACTTTATGAAGGTGATCCCAGCTGTAAGCATCAGCTACGTGGTCTATGAAAACTTGAAGATGACTCTGGGCGTACAGTCACGGTGACCAGGAGATGCTGAGGACTTTGAACTCTGAAATCTTGGGGTGCAATCCCAAGACGTATAGCCATCTCTCATTCTGTGAATGTGTTGACACTAAGCTGACTAAGCAAAGCTGTGAAATCTCAGATAGTTTGTGAGTCGGTAAGAGGGAGGGGAGGATCTGGTGTCCTTTGCCATCTTGCTGCTCAAAGCTCGACGTAAACCATCACGTGGTCCTTTTGGGTTGGGCCTTTTGGGAGACCAGGAGGCAAACTCCTGGGAGCATCTGAAGGCATGAATTGCTGAGGTCCGTTCCCAGCAGTTTGGCAGAGTAGCAAAGATTTGGGTAACAGGTCTGCTTTCAGCGTATTGCGTGTACAGAGCTGTTTGCCTGCAGATGAGCACCTTCTGACTTGCTGAAAGAGCTTCTTTTTCCATTCAGAGAGCTTCTTTTTCCATTCAGTTGTTTAACTTCCTACCCGTTGTTTAAATTTGTACAAACCTGTGTAGGAGCTGCTGCCACACCAGGCTTGTTATTATGTTTACATATATTCCTTTGGGTAGGAGACGTTCATGTTCTACTTCCAAGACTTGACATGAAATTAACTTTGAACTATACTGGTTTTGAGGGCTGGTGGGCAGTGGTTTATCCAGTCAGGCTGAAGGTTACTTAGACCAGCCTGATGAAGAATTAGGATTATTTATTTTTTATAGGTTTAAGTGTGTCTCATAAAGCCACTAACAAGATGCACTTACTAACAGAAGCAGCAGACTAGAGCCTGCATGCCTGTATCCTTTGCATGCCGGGATTGGCTTCTCTTATACTCAGCAGGGGCTTGGAAAGGGGAAGGCAGGAGAGCCCTGGAGGGACTGGCACCTTGATGCATGGCTTTAGTGAACAAAAGACAATATTTCACTGCTCCTGTGCAGTTGTGCTCCCAGCACGACACGAGAGCCCCTGTGCAGCGTTGCATGGACTTCTGAATTCCATTCTGCCTGGTGCCAAGGATAACTGGTGGACCTTTTCCAAACCCCGTGCCTACGCTGCTATCTATCTCTTTAGACCTCTTTGTAGATTGATGTTCGGGTTTGCATTAGTGGGATGGAGTCCCCAAGCCAGGAGTATGTCTGCTGTGGGAAGGGGAGTTAGGGAGAGGGGCTGGTTGTCACTGGGAGAGGTGAGTGAGCTTTCAGTCCTGAAGACGTGCTTGCTTTTCTTTCGAAGGGTGCTTTTCATAAGGCTAAGGGAAAGAGATGGCTTTAAAATTTCTCTGATTGTGTTATGGGCTACTTTAGTTGATAGGATCTGGCTTCTGAGGCCTGGGAGATCCTCATCCAACTTTTCATTTTGGGCAAAATGGACCAGCGTTGCATTCCACTGTTTTACTGCTTAAAGCATATTTATTTTGTATTTATTTGAACAGAGTTATGTCGGACTATTTTTATAGACTTGTTTAAATATTGTTACTGTGCTTTTATTTCTCCTGTTTTAAAAAGTTCTCTATTTGTTCTCTCACATCACGCAGCTGAGTCGTGGGGAGGGACGCTGAAGTCGCTTGTGTACCTTCCCTTTGGGGCTTGAGCTGCCTTTCCCATGTCTGGGGTTGTTGCTGGAAGACCTCAGCCCAGAGAAATTCTGTAGCAAGAAGCCATAGGAGAGAAGGGAGCTGGTGAGGAAGCAGTACCTTGGGAGGAGGGGAGAGGGTGCACCGTGAGGCTCGCCTTATTTTGGAATTGCCTCTGTGCATGGCTGAAAGGGTTTCAGGTGGGTGGCTGGAGTTGGGAAGTAGAAGGTCTGTGTATGTTGGGTGTCACAATGGCTAATTGAGAGCGATCTTGGGGAGTCGTTAGGTAAGGGGGGAGGGGAGAAATCTCAGGGACTAAAGAAAATACAAGTTTCCAGAGAGATGGAAGGAAACTTGCACTTGGACACAAGCTGCTGCAGTTGTGCTTTGAGGCTGAACCAGCAGACCCTGCTGCTCAGCTGCTGCTCTTCACGTGCAAATGGGCACTGTGGAGAAGTGCGTGAGAAATCAGAAAAGGATTTACTAGTGCTTAGCAGCTGCCTTTTTGCTGACAGAGTTTGGTGGTTCATGGAGAGTCTTCCAGGTGAGGCTCTGCCTTGACTACCCAGTGCTGTCAGTAGTTAGCCACGTGGAAATCTAACCAATCTGGATTAGCGATATGATTTTTTTTCCACCCCCCCTTCTTGAGACCTGTCATAAATTCTGCAGTGGCTCCTTCCTACCAGTGTTGCCTAATGGGAACATGAATATCAGAATGCAAAAATCAATGCAAAATGACAACCATCTTTGTAGCTGTAACCACAAATTGTTATAATGCAAATCTAACTCGGATTCTTCATGTAGGGAACAGTCTGCTAATAAAGGTCTGTCAAAGAGATACCACGTGTCTGCATCTCTTTCTCGGTATGGTTTAGTGGTGCTGTTTGTGGCCAGACTCTTCCTGGGATGATTCTCACCAAGGACGCGGACACTGGGAATGATTCGCCTTATGAGGACCTGGGAGAACAGAATTCTTCTTAAAGGCAAAGCCAGCAAACCTGAGATCAAGGCGAATGATGGTAGCGATGAGTCAGGGGCGTTCGGATACTGTCAACCTGTCTGAGTGCTGCTGGACTTCGCTCATCTTGTGCAGCGTCCCTGACTCTTTGTTCAGAGAAGTGAGTTTCCCAGAAAAGCTGGAAACCCCGCACTCCAATTATGCCCTCGAAGGAACCTGGCTTTTAGGGTTTTAAAAAAACCCAACCAGGAGCTATCCTTGAAGGTCATTCAGGAACCGTAGCTGGTAGGGCAAGTGGCCTCTCATCTGGTGAACAAAACTCGCTGCGGGGCCAGACTGCGTTTGTTGGTTCCTTATGTCTCTGACTGTAATTCAAGGCTTTTATTCAGCTATAAATCTACTCATAAAGTCTGGGTCCTTGTAATCTGAGCCACTGCTTTCCAGCAGTGGTGACTTTGGTCAGCTGAGAGGCTTATCGATGTTCTCTGGACTGCAGCGCTCAAGGCTGCTGGCAGCATCCCCTCGCACCGCTGCCCTCTCCTGCTCCTTAACTGTCTCGCCCCTCAGGGTGGGGGGTTCTGTTTCGTGTCACAAGCTGATAAAGATGTGTCTGAAGCAGGGGCTGGCCAGGTACCTGTGCCCTGAGACCAGGAGGGAATTGGTTGTTCTTGACCTTGTAAAATTCATTTTTACTACAGGAATCGGGCCAAAGGCTCAACGCTGAAACGCTGCCAGGTAAACGCTGCCGTACAGGGACAGGACACCCTGGTGCCGCAGAGGGAGGAGCAGGGCTCTCTTCTTCGCTGTGTTCCCTCCAGCTTTTCTCCTTTTCTTCCTTTTTAAGGAAGAGAGCTATTTTCAGTGCTTAATTACTAGGTTAGAGCTGAGACTGAATTACTCTCCAGACACGCAACAAAAGCGTCTCTTTTTAAACTCCCCCCACTTTCGCAAACACAGAGTGACTGCTTTCCTCCCTTTGGGGCTAGGGGCGTGTAAGGGGTGCGTGAGGTGCCCGACAAGTGCAGGGGTGTACAGGAGGCCCGGAGAGCAATGTGAATCCTGGCGCTTGAACCTTCTCTCCCCCAGGGTGTGGAGCTTATTGGGAAATGACGAAACACTACCTTCTTTTCTGGGGAAGTAAAATTCCAGCCTGGGTTGGGTTAGCACCCCCTCCCTCTCTGGTAGGAGAATAATTTGTCAGTGTCGTCACACTATGTTGCAAACCTTGCTGTGGATGAATATTATTTGGGGAGCTCTCACCCGGTCCAAAGGGTTTGGGCAGGAACACCTGCCCCAGCTGGGCTACTTCTGGCGGTCAAGCTGCTGTTGAGAGAATTGGGTGGTTGCTTCTAGCTGAGCACCCTCTTCCTCTCAGACTTGTACAGTCAAAGATAGTTTCTAGCCTTCTATGTATTCCAGTTGCTCACCAAATGCTTGGCACGCTCATTTAAAATAGTTAATGATTGCCCTCTTCTGGTTAGCCTCTATTACTGCTTCACTCAAGTGCTGCTTTTTTAGTAGAGCTCTCTTGGAGCTTGGTGTGAACCTGAGTGGACTGAGTCAGCGCTGAGAAAACTTCCACGTGTCACCTTGTCTTGCATCCCTCATTGCTTAAGGTTGACTTTTCCCGACTCCTAGTTGAACGACACACAAGGTGAATCAGGTATTCAGTTTCTTTTTGCAAGCCCTGCTTCTGATCTCTTCAGAACCCCTGCTTTCCAGCACCTCGGCAACAAAATGCATCGAATTTGAGGAAAATATTTATTGCCTAATGTGGCATCAGTTACCCGTGCTCCCAGGCTGGTGGGTACCCGGTGGAGGTGATGCTGTGACTGCAGCTGCGCGCTCCGTGCAAGAGTTGTTTCCTTTTTTGATGTCTTGCGTTTGACACGGCTCCTTCCAAAACAACAATAACAGGATAAGTTGGACTGCCAGTGCACCAGCAGGAGACAATTTACTGAAGAAAGAAGTATTTTTCTTTTCCTTTTTATCTGATTGTAAGTCTAAGAGGGCCTAGAGAAGCTACGGGCTTCCCTGCCCTGCCCCAATCACAGGCTGCTCGCCCGGGTGCTGAGCTGGTGCTGTGTTCCACGCCTGTGCTGTGAAGAGAAAAGCAGGTTTCTGGAGCAAAGCTGTGCTAGGCTGGGGGGTCGGTAAGTGTGCTCTGAAGGAAAGGGGCGTTCAAACTTTTTGAGAAATAAGTAAAAAGCTCGTGCTACCCAGGCACGCAGAATTAGCGTGGTTTGAGTTCTGCTAATGCCTCGGGCTGACCCAGGGGTACGGGAGTCTCTGCTCTGGTGCTCTGGTCATGTCCATCTCTCTCAGTCTGATGACAAAGGTCCCCAAAATCTTTTCTGTGTTCGTTTAATCGGTTTCATTTTGCTCCTCAGATGTGGTGTCTTGCCTCTTGGCTGGGTACAAACCCCTTCTCTGCTGACAGCAATTGCACCAGAGCTTGTAAGGACAAACCGTTCTGGCTGATTCCGCTCACCTGGCCTTGCTCTAAACTCCATCCATCTTGCCCAAATTTAAATGTGATCCAGATGCCCCTGCAACCCCCTCAGGCAGCAGCTGCCTGCTGTTAATTTGGGGGGCTGGGCCCTGCCTCCCAGGTCCTGCCCGTTGCCTAACGGGGAGAGGAGACCTGCCCCTGCCCCACCATGAGGGTTTCACCTGCGCGCGTGTCCCTGTCCCCAGTTCCCCTGGACCTGCGGGGCACAGTTCTAAAAGCAGCATGTTGAGGCTGGGGGAGTGTCGGGGGCTATGCCAGCTCCGGCTTGGCTGCTCGGAGCAGGGTTTTGGGCACCTCTGGAAGCTCAGAGTCTCCTGATGCGGATGAGCGGGTGGCCAGGACAGGAATGGCCGGCCAGCACGGAGCAGGAAAAGGTAAGGTATTTTTCGCCTTCACTTTGCAAAAGGGAGCCCTGTCAAGCTGGCTTGGATATTTGCAGGATAAAATTTCCTAAATCAGGTGGCAGAGGACAGGGCTAGGGCTGGGCCTGGTTAACGTTTGGGCAGAAAAACTAAAGGAAAAGGTCTGTGTTTGTGGGAGTGGGTGGTGTTGCCTCTTTCCTGACATCCAGTGGGGCTGGGAGCTCAGGCTGGACCCCAGCCCAAAGAGAGCCTCTGTGCTGGACATTCCAGCTGGGGCCGGAGCAGGATGGGCTTGTGCAATGTTCCCGAACCCCACTTAGGCCAGACGGGCTGCGAACCCGCTCATCATGCAGCTGATCTGAAAACAGCCCGAGGTTTTTAGGGGCTTAAATGGTTGTGGCTTCAGCTGAAGCGGGGCCGTGCAGCGCCCCAGGGCACCGGCCCCTCCTGCCCCTTGCTGCAGCTCCTGGGGGCGGCTGGCCTCTGCTGGGGGGCCAAATGAGGAATTTTGGGGCCAAATGAGGAATTCTGGGGAAAAGATCCCATGCTTTAGCTATCTCCCCCCTGGCAGGGGGAGGCGGGCGGTTACCAGGTTTCCCACTGGAGATGCTCGGGTGCAGGTATTTGCTTTGGGGAGTCGTGTATCTGCGGGGGGGTGTTATTTTTAAACCACTGTCACTGTCAAAGCAAGCCTGTGTTTACTTAGTCCCCTAAATCATTTCTGCCACCTTGAAAATCTCTCTCCGAGACCCCAGTTTGGTGGCTGGAGCTACAGCCCGGGGTCTTGGCACCCCTGCCCGGGGTGGGGGCTGCAGCGGCTCTGCGGACCCTCGCCCACCCGTGAGCAGCCACGTACCGTTTGCCACGGCGCGTACACGATCTCCTCTTCGCTCAGCCCCAGGCACTTGGCGTGGCGCTCGAACTCTTCCCGGTGGGCTGTGCTCACGCTCAGGTTTCGGGCTGGGAAAGGAGAAGCATTTGCCAGGCGTTAAATACGGACCGGTGGCCTCATCGGCATGGCCCTTCATGCCGCATCCCTGCCCTTGCTGTCTCCCTTCCCCGTGCTCCCACGAACGCTCGCTGCGGAGGTGATCTCTGCTGGGGTCTCGCCCCCGCGGTGAATATACCCGAACAAAACCAACCTCGGGCATCGCTTTTTTTTAACCCTCTCCCCAATAAGCTCTGGCCGTGTCTGCTTGAAGGGGTTGCAGGATAGTCTGATACTCCCGGGGCATCGGGAGGGACCGAGGCTGAGTACGGAGGCGGTTTTCTATACGTGTCTTTGAATTCTCCTCGGCAACTGCTTTGCAGCTTGGAAGGGCAATGGGAAGCCTTATCAAGGACTAAACTGCTGCTTTATGGGGTTGTGGGTAGATCTGATCGGCTTTGCCTGTGCTGGTACTGCAAAGCCACGTGCTCTGCCCTGGGAGGTAAGTACTGAAAAATCATGGTTGGCTTGAAAATATTGAGATTTTTACGATGATATCGATGCTGAATTGTATTTGCTTCCGGATCCTTGAATGTTTATGGCGTAAGTGGGTTTTGTCTTTAACTTGGTCTTTCCGCTCTGCCAAGAGATTTATGTTTTAATGGGATTTGTAAATACTCCCGTGACCCCTGGAGCGTCAGTTTCAGGAAAATCACTGACTTGGTGAAACCAAGTTGCTACGTGGTTTTAGCTGATAATTTTATGTGCGTGTTTTGGTGTTCCATGATAGCTTTAAATTACTTTAGGATGGAGTTTGCATACCGTAGAGATACAGCCCCAAATACGTCCTTTCCCTCTGCAGCTGGTACTGGATGAGTAAAACATCTTCAGAGCTGAGGTTCATCAGCGTCCCCACGGTTTGCTGGGTCTTGGCTTTGAGAGAACAGAGTCAGGGTTGAGAACAGCCACGATATTCAGATTTTTCAGCGCTGCAGCAGCGATAAACCGCAGCCCGGGTGTGGGCAATGCCCGTAGCCCCCGGGACCCAGCCCTTAGCAGCGGGTGAGGACAAATGTCCTGATGTGGGGCGAGTTGTTGGGCTCTTGGCTTATTTGAATTGTGTTTCTTAAATGTGGGCCCGGGGTGTGAAGGAGCCGCAGCCACCCAGCTCCCGTCCCACCGTGGTGATGTGCTGGATGGCATGGCTCGCTGCAGCTCGGGCCACGAGCGAGGGGGGGCTGCAGAAACGTGGAGAAACCGTCCCCTCCTCGACGCAACGCCGTCTCGGCTGGGCCAGTGCAAACTGCGGCTGTGGGGTTTGCAATTCCCACCCCAAATGGCTCATCCCCTTTTCTCGGCGAGGAGGAAACGATTTCAGAGCTGAAACCTGCCATAAACGTCCCTCTCCTTTCCCAGAGGGGCTGTGAAGTAACCTTACAAATGAGGCGGACTCCTTCCTCGCAATGGGAGCCGGTTTGCTCCTTGCTCCCCGCACGGTGTTGCTTCATAGGGTTTAGTGCGGCTTGACGGCGGGGCCGCAGTCCCCGGGGTGCCCCGGGAGCGGGGCCGACCCAGGGTGCCCCCGGCCCTGGGGAGCTGTTTGGACCCCACCGAGGCTTCAAACGGACAAAGCGACCCCGGAATAAAATGTGTCAGATGATGTAAAACATCGACACGGGCCCTTTGCGTGTCTCAGCCCCTCCAAAAAACAGACTGGGTGATAACCCCGGAGGCCGTGCCGGCCGTGCTGCTCACCGTGCTTCACCAGCGTGGTGTTACCGACCGCGATGGCGAAGTAGGTGGAGTTGTTGGTGAGACACTGGTCCCCCCTGGAGAGAGAGAGGGGAAGGGGGTGAGGTGGGGAAGGAGAGCGGAGACCCCCACCGCGGGCTGGAAAGGGCCGGCAAAGCCCCGGACCTGGCTCTGGCGCCGCACGGGGCACGTGCTGCCGGCCGCGGGGTGGAACCCGGCCCTGCCAGCTCCGGCGCGGGGCTGACTGCTCTCGCTGTCAAAACCAGCCTTTTTGCCCCTGCGTTTGCCCGGCCTCCACCTGCAGCTCGTGCTCTCGGCCTCGCCTGGCTGAAGGGCTCCTCGGTGCCGAGACGTTTTCCACCCCAAGGTAACTGAAGCTGCAAAGAGCTGCCCGTGCTGGCACAGAAAAACTCATCCCCTTAACGTCCGACCCTGGCGGGGAAACAGCTTTCTGTGCCCGGCAGAGTTAGCGGCTGCAGCGCAGGGACCTCTGCAAAGGTCCTCTCCAGAGAGGTCTCCTTGCCTGCGTCCTGTGTTCTCCACACCCGCAGGGGTCGGTGCCTGCAAGGCCTCTGTGCCCTGCAAAATTTGCCTAGACCTGGGGGCTGTTGAAATAAATAAATAAAAGGAGTGACGACGAGAGGGGATGGGAGAGCACGCACGCAGCAGCCAGGAGAGACTCTCTCCTTGGGAAAACCAGTCTGAAACTGTGCTCAAATATTGTGTTGCAACGGCTGTGGGGGCTGCAGCACGTGGGAGGAGATGGGCTGGGGCAGAGAGCCCCGAGGGCTGGGGCAGAGAGTCCCCAGGGTTGCATCTTACACGGCCACGCGCTGGGTGATGAGCAGCTCCTGCTCGCTGGCGCGGGGCTCCACGTGGAGGTGGCCGTGGTCGATGAGCAGCATCTCCAGGAGGTGCTGGGGGAACTGGGAGGCCCCGGCCACGTACAGCCACGTCCCCAGCAACTGTGGGGAGAGAAGGGCAGGGCGGTGAGAGCTTTTGGGGAGCTTTGGGGAAGAGGTTTCCACCCTCCTGGTGACAAAATCGTTATTTTTGACCTCTGTCCTCTGCTGGTTCTCCCTCTTGCACCACACTGGCAGCAACAAAATGAAACCTGTGCAAATGCACAGGGGAAAAAAAAAATAGCTGAATGTGAGGATTGGGAAATGGTGCTGACGTTGGCTCCGGTGCCCCTGCGCGGTGCGGCAAGGCCAGGACAGCCCTGCGCTGCCGTGGGGGCTTTGCACCAAAAAATACCCAGCCAGCCCCCCTTGTTTCGAGGTTGTCTCTGGGACTTGCTGAGGGACCACAAGAAAACTTGGGTAATTCGAGGCGTTTCGGAAAGCAAACGTTTCCCGTTTGTTGCAGATGTTTTGCTGAGGGCACCTTGGCACATGTGCCAGGGGAGGAAGGGAGGGTTTCCCCCCTTTCCCAGGGGACAGTGAGGCTTAGCAGAGCACCCACAAACTCGTTGCAGGAGTGGGGCATCCCCCCTGGGGCTTGGGTCTCTCCTACCTTCGATGCCGTGGCGTTGTCCCAGCGCAGGGCTCCGCAGGGGAGGGCGGCCGTAGGCAGCAGCCACGTGAGGCCGAGGACGGCGGCGACCCTGGCTGCGGCCATGGCTGCCCGAAAGCGAGCAGCGAGCGAACCCCCGGACAGATGGACGCGCTCGCTCGGCCGTTTGCTTTTGCAGCCCTGCGGGGGGGGATGGGATGTGCCGGGGGCTGCCGGCTCCACAACGGTGACGCAACCAGCACCTTTTGGGGCCGTTGCCCAGAGAAGAGCCACATGGCCGGCACCGAGCTCGGCGCTTGCCCTGGCCTTGGCTGTGGCTGCCAGCGGCGAGCACCGGGAGCTGTGGGCTGTCGGCGTGGCTGGAGGCGATGGGGGCCGTGCGCTTGATGCATTTAAAGCCAAAATCTCCCCTAAATTTGCCTGTTTTGTTCCCCGTGAGCAGCCACCGTAGCTCCCCCCCTGCTCTGCAAATGAGGCACCGTGCAGCCCCTCACCCTGTGCTGGCTGGGGTGCAGCCGCCCCCCACCGTGGGTGAAGCCCGGGGGGCTTCAGAGCCACCTTCTGCGGTGGGTGATTTCCCCTTGCTTGCCAAAATGGGCCATAAAAATGGGGCTGAAAGGGCCCCAGGAGGTCACCTCCATTCTGCTGGCCGCATCCCCTGTGGTGGCTCCCCCGACCCCCCCATCCTGCTCCCGTCCCCGCATCCCTGGGCAGGGCAGGACCTGCTTTTCTGGCTTTATTTCTGTTTGCCTTTTCCTCTCTGGTAGCGGAGCCTCCCCGAGTCCCTCGGTCTGGCCCTGGATGATGATTTTTGCCGTTCTCTCCCCCTTCCCCTGCTCAGAGGCACCCGAGGAAGGCGCAGCGTCGCCCCGTGTCACCCCACCCCGCTGTGACCCCTGCGCAAGCCCCCGGTGCAGGCCGAGAGGCTCGTGGGATTTCGCTTGAAGAATTCAAGGTGGGACGTTTGGGCGCTAAAAGTGCCTCGGCTGGTTTGAGTCGTGGCGGAGGAGACCCGAGGGGGTCGGCAGGTTTGTGTGTCTCCCCGTGGGGTCGGGGCTGACGAGCGGGTGCTCATGTCCCGGCGCCCCGTGGCTGGAGGGGACCCACTGGGTGGGATGGGGCCAGGTGACCAGAGGGCTGTCCTGGATCACCCGCTCTGGGATAGCCCATCTTCGGGATGCCCTTGGGCTAAATGAAGGTGACGTGACACCAAACGATTGATTGAAAAGTTTTTATTTATGGCAGAAACTATATAAACCTTGAATCTTATAAAGGGCTGAACAGCCCGTAACATACGAGAAAGAGAAGACAGAAAGGTAGGTGGAAAGGGAAGATCCGGGTCCCCACGCTGGGTTCCAGCGATGTCTCTGGTCCGGTTCCTTCGGACGGTGGGTGCACGCCCAGCCCCTCTGAGTTGTGCTATGTATAGACTATTTATAGTCTTGCTGCGTATGCTCATTACTTCGTATGCGCAGTCTGTTGTTCTCCAACCTTCTAGAAAGGGCTTGGGGGGGGTCTAGTGATTTCGCTTCGTCCCCCCCTCCTGCCAGCGACGCAGGGGCAACGCTGCCTGACTTGTTTTTTGAGGAAGTTACCCAAGACGAGGAAATTTGCCCCAGAAAACATGAGCATCCCCGTGCCTGCTGCCACATTTGGCCCGGGTGGGGTTTTGTCCAGGGCTTTTCACGCCTCTCGGCAGGTTCGGACGTGCGGCACCGCGGGCAGGGCAGGCAGGGGGGGTCCTGCCCGCGCTCCCGGCAGAGATGCAGCCGGAGAGGCAGGTGGTTGTAACACGGGGGTTTATTCTGGGTCCGGGCAAGAACAGGGAAACTGGGTGTTTCATCCATGAGGAAAAAACAAAACCTCGACGGAAAGTCCTGGGGCTGAGCTGAGCCTGGCCGGGGCCGGCAGGCGGGGATGTCCCCGCGGAGGGGCTGGAGGAGGATGAGGATGGCGTGGCCGACCTGGCCCACAGGGGTTACCCCAGCTATGGCTCCGCGTCGCCTTCGCCCGGCTTCTCCCCGGGCAGGGGACAGGCATCCTGCGGGAGAGCGGGAGAGCGGCCGTCGGTGCCCCCTCGCCCCAAAACCACCCGAAGAGCTGGGAGCGGCCGGGGTGGATGCTCGGGGAGGAGAGAGGGTGCGCAGAGGGGCAGCCGCAGTGGGGAACCGATCTTACACCCCCCGGGCCCCCACCCCGGCCGGTGGCAGGAGCTGGCCCGGCCTGGGGCTCGCCCACCCTGGGGAGGGGTTCGTACCTTTTCGGAAGTGTAGAACACCTCCTCCTCGCTCAAGCCCAGGCAGTGCAGGTGGGCTTTGAACTCCTCCATGTGCTCCTTGCTCACGTTGGGCGTCCGCGCTGTCAGAGAAACGGGGTGGCAAAAGGAGAAAGGGGGGAACAAAAAAAAAAAAAGTTGTAGGGGGGTGCTTTGCTCCTTGGTGGTCCCCGTAGTGCAGATGGGGAGCTCGCTGCTTGCCTGCCCCCACTTTTCCCCTCTCCGTATCAGGGGGAAAAGGGGCTTTTTGCCCTGCCTGCGAGGGCTGGGGCGGCCCGTGCCCGTCGACGTGTCCCCGGGCAGGGACGTGCCCCGCGGGTCCGGGGCAGCATCCACTCACCCGAGAAGGTCAGACTGGGGAAGCTGGCGTTGGGGTGCTTCATGATCAGCAGGTCCTTGTCGCTTTGGATCAGTTTGGCCGTGGAAACCACCTGGTCATCGACTGGAAGGCAGGGGGAGAGCGGGGTGCCCCGTTGACGAGCGTCGCTCCGTGCCAGGGCTCAGCCTGGGCAGAGCCGGCAGCGCGGCGGGGGCTGCTCATCCCCTTTACCCTGGGAGGCTCGTCCCGGTGCCGCCCGGTCGGATCCTACAGCGCTGCTGTACCCAGTGCATGGGGTGGGGGAAATTTTTTCCCCCCACCTCCAGACATGCTTTTAGGGGTAAAATGGCCTGGTGCCAGGGGCTCAGGGTGCCAAACACCGGGGGGGCAGAAGCGGGAGGGGACAAGGTACGGCTGCGGTGCCCCCCCATCCCGGCCCCATGCTGCAGCCAGGGCTTTACCGTGCATCAGGGTGGAGTTGTGCCAAAAGATCAGGATCTTGCCGGTGTTCTTCACCACGCATGTCTCGTTCCTGCGGGGCAGAGAGGTCAGATGGGGCAAACACCCCCCAAACCGCCACAACCAAACCCGAGGGATTCAGAACTCGAGCTGGGCTGCAGAGCTTCAATAAATTTGGCATAGCTGCTTTCCAGCCCCAAATTTGTGGGGGTATCTCAGCCCAGAGGATGGTACCAGTGGGTGAAAATGCCCCTGGGGATGGGGGAGCCGGGTGAGGGGGCAAATCCCCGTCCTTACAGTCTTATGATTTCGGTGACGTTGAGCTCGTCCTCGTGGCTGCCGGGAGAGAAGGTAAAAACCGCGTGTTTCACCGCCCTCAGCTCTGCCAGGTGAGGCGGGTACCTGGAGGCGCCGGCGATGTAGATCCACTGTCCCAGGAGCTGCGGAGAGGAGGCGAGAGCGGGGAAGAGTTGGGGGGGTCGTGCTGGGATCACCCACGGGCACCGTGAGAGTAAAAGCAAACACTCTGCCCTGTCGTCCCACAGGCACGAGCACCCCCGGTAGGTGACCACCCCGAGCCGTGTGACGGGGTCTTGGTTTTGTCCCCTCCCCGCTCAGGCGATGTTCCAGCTCCCAGCACGGCCAGCTTGTTCCTGCGGTCGTGTCCCTCCTGCTCTGTGCCCAGCTCTCATTGCTTTCCTCCCATTAAACGTCCCCAAGGGACTAAATACTGTTAATGCGGTGAAGGGTTTGGTGGATGGAGACTCGTGATGTCCACGTCACTTGAAGGACTTAAAAGAGTGGTGAAGCGCTGGGGATGGTGCTGCCCAGCCTGGTTTGCAGGGGGAGATGGAAGCAGGAGCCCCCTGAAAGCGCCTGCTCGTGAGATTATGGGTGCAGAGCTGTAAGGCTTCACCCCCTCCCCATGCTCCTGTGCAGCAGTCTTGATTTTTTTTTAGGAAAATAAGCATGGATAGGCAGTGAGAGAAGCGTTGAGCTGCCGATGGAGTTCGTAACCTCTTCCCGCACCCGTAACGGCAAGCGATGCTGATAGGACAGGAGGGGATGGGCGCCCCGGCTGAGGGCAGGGCTTACCCCAGGGATGGTGGCATTGTCGAAGGTGACCGGGACGAGCAGGGCGCAGCTGGGGGGCTCGGCGGCGAGGGCAAGCGGCAGCCCCAGGAGGAGGGCGAGGGAGGCCAGCATCGCCGGGCCGGCCGAGAGGAGGCTCCTGCTCTGACGGGACGTGGCTCAGCTCTGTCCCTTATATACAGCCGCCTGCAGAGCTGGACGTCCCCAACCCCGATGTGCTTATTCAGCTGCTGGGCTGTTTGCTCAGGCATGAAGCAATAGCAGGTGGAGGAAACTGAACTTGCAAAAGCTTGGATTTCTCCAGCAGAAAAGATTAAAAAAAACCCAAACCACCAATGAACCCCCAAACAAAAAAACCCAACCCCCCATGTTTCACCAATGCAGGCTTTTAGTCTCGAAAACTGTAATTAATTTTGCAGGTGCCTGGTGAAGCGCTCAGCCAGCTCTGGGTGTGTTTGCGCGTGGGGCCTCGAGGGCACTGAATGGCACCTGGACGTTGTTTTTAATCCACGGGGCAAATAAATCCCCATGGCGGTGGCTGGGGGGCGGCTGCTCAGCCACGGGGGCTGTAAGGGCTTCGGGTCTGCGGTGGCGTCGCACCTCGCTGGGCTGTGGGGCTGGTGCTGGGGTTTGTGTGTGGTCTTGGGGGGACATGGGGATGGGGAATGCGTGGATGCTGCTGGGGACGGGGCCGTGAACAGGCTCAGCAATTTGCTGTGCACAGCAGGATTAGGCCCCTTGCAAGCTGGGAGCCCTCAGCACAAGAAGGACACGGACCTGCTGGAGCGGGGCCAGAGGAGGCCACGGAGATGATCCGAGGGCTGGAGCCCCTCTGCTCTGGGGACAGGCTGAGAGAGTTGGGGTTGTTCAGCCTGGAGAAGAGAAGGCTCCAGGGAGACCTTATTGCAGCCTTTCAGTACCTAAAGGGGCTTATAGGAAGGTGGGGACAGACTTTTTAGCAGGGCCTGCTGTGACAGGACAAGGGGTGATGGTTTTAAACTAAAGGAGGGGAGATTTAGACTAGACATAAGGAAGAAGTTTTTCACACTGAGGATGGTGAAGCCCTGGCACAGGTTGCCCAGAGAGGTGGGAGATGCCCCATCCCTGGCAACATTCCAGGTCAGGCTGGACGGGGCTCTGGGCAACCTGATCTAGCTGAGGATGTCCCTGCTCATGGCAGGGGGTTGGACTAGATGGCCTTGAAAGGTCCCTTGAACCCAAACTATTCTGTGATAAGCTGCACCATTTAAAAAAAAAACACAACCCCCCCCATCTTCTCCTTCCCCTCCCCATGGTGCCACTTCCCTGAGCCGACCCCACCCCAGCAGCTGTGGAGGGATCCCTGAAGCCATGAAATTTGGGGTTCTTGCCCTTTCCAGCCGAGCTCCCTGTTGCACGGCCATGGCCTTGCGGTGCTTGTGGCTTGTCTCAGCCCAGCCTCGCCGTGATGAACTGGCCTTTGGGCTGCACGTGCTGATACCGTGACTGATAAAGTAACCTAAAATAGCGGGTAGAGACAAGGACTTCTTTAACAAATTCTGGCTGGAGAGGGGGGGGGGTATGTGGCAAGGGAATAACTGGTGCAGTGGGCTCGGACTTTTAACAAAATAACTAAATTACAACTTCTTTAAACGCAGATCTCTCCATTTAACAGTGTCTTACATCTCCTCCAACTTTGCCCTCATAATTAAGTGCATTGATTTATTTATTGAATGTGTTTGCTTTTTCCCAGACCACAAGCAACATCTTTCAGGAATATCTGCCCACGTGAGAGACCGTCAGCCCCAAAGGAGCCGGTTTTTAACGCGCTGCCAAAGCTGATGTGGTGCCGTGCCGTGCCCGGGGGTTCCCCGGCCCCTCCAGCCACCGGAGCGCTGCCGGGAAGGGGAGCGGCGCGGGGCGAGCAAACACGGCGCTGCCCCTTCCCGCTGCCCCTGACGCAACCTGGCACCGGCCGAGGCAGCTCTGCCCCGGCGCGGAGTAACGGGGGGTGGGGGGGTCACCCCGGTGTCCCCCTGCCCCGGCTCGAGCCCGCGGGGGCTCCGCTGCTGCCCGCAACGTGGGCGCTGAGGCTGGGCTGGGGCCAGGCGACCTCCTGCGCAAGGAGACGCCGGGTTTCAAAGTCAGCTCGGGGCAATTGAGATGCGATTTGGGCTTCAGCAATGAAAACGATCAGCTCAGCTCTTTTTTATTTTTAATTTTTAATTTTTTTTTCTTTCTTCTTGCTCCCGGGTGCCGTGTCAGGACGGGGACGGGGATGAGGCAGGGGCTGGTGGGGCGGTGGGTGACGCCCTCGGGATCCAGCCTTGTCGTGCGTTTAGCGTCGTGCTGAGGGTTGGGCAGGTTGTGCTGGGACCGGCGCCAGGGGAAGGGTTTCGGGGTGTGGGTTAGGGTCCCCTGGGGTTCTCTGGGCTCTTGCACCGATGTTGGCACCCGTGGGCTCTTTCTGCACCTCTCGCCCACTTCGTTTCCCATGAAGAAGCGAAAGAAACCATACCAGTCCCATTTCATTGCCTCAGTTTTAAATATTTATTTAAAGTCCAAAAAAAAAAAAAAAAAAAGAGAGAAGAAGGAAAGAAAAAAAAAGCTTTAATGAGAACACACGGTAACTCCAGCCTCGAGAAAACACACGAAACCGATGGCGAGAGGGCGAGAGAGGGAGAAACCCGGGAGCGTGTGTGCAGGGGAGGGCGGCAAGCGGGAGGTGAGCGATGGTGGTTTTGGCCTGGGGGTGCCGGGGCGAGCCGGCCCGCGGGGGTGAGGTATTTCTGAGCGGAGGCAGGGCTGCGTGGAGGGTGAGGTATTTGGGACAGAGCTTGTTAACCTTTTCCGATGGTTGTTGGAAACCAACCAGCAGGCAGTAGTAAAAAAAAAAAAAAAAAAAAGAATACACAAAGAGAGACTCACATATAATTTTTTTTTTCCTCAAAAAAATAAAATCCATAGTCCATATGAGACATGAAAACTCCAAACAGGCACTGAAGCGTTTCCGATACAGTACAGCTCCGATTACATCAATATTATTCCTTATATAGAATTAAAGATTACCATAATTATCCTCTTTAAAAAAAAAAAAAAATCCTCCAAATTTACATATAGAGACTAAATTTCTACAAAACTTAACAAAACAAAACCCCTCCAAGCCCGGCTGGGTTCTGAAACAAGGTACCGTCATGTCAGTCTTGACAGAGGGGCTGCAGAGCTGGGTTTAAACACGAGCTTAGACCAGGGAATCACTGCACGCGCGAGCCGGCACGGACGCGCGGCCAACGAGTTACATGACAACCGACTCACAAATAGCTCGCTCTGAGGCTCAGCGCTTCCAGGTGAGCTGTATCCCTCCCTCCCCTCCCAAAGCAGTGAAGTGCTGATTAAAAAAAAAAAAAAAAAAAGCAAATTTGCTTTTAAAATATCCTGTAAGTTATTCTGGACACGCGTTGAGGTGTTGCGCACGCTTGACGTCCACGGCGATTAAAGGGTCCCTTTAAAGGTGACTGTTTCTCTGATTCGGCTGTAGGTCGTAACCTCCTCTCTTCCTAGAGAGATGGTCCTAGGGGCTTTTTTTTGGGTCTGTGGCAAGACACTGTAGCACCTTCACAACCTTAAATAGTTTAAAGTCATATATATAAAATAACACACTTTTTTAAAGAGCACCAGAGATTTCACAGTGAGAGGTAGAAACAAATCAGACGAGCCCATCCTCTCTCTCTATTTTAGCACCAATCTCTTCCCCTGTCCTCCTTCCATTCCCCATCTCGGCTTCGGGACTCTCCCCTACCCCAACACCACGCATGAGAAGGGATGTTGATTAAACTCACCCATGGAAGGAGGAACTTAGTTTTTTTTTTTCCCTGTGTTTTTTTTTTTTTTCTTTTTCTTTTTGCTTTAAATAATATAATATATATATTTTGTTTCTTCTAATATTGCACATCAAAATGCTTCCGGTACACAGAGCAGCCAGACTCAACTTGCAGCTCCGCCTGGGAGACCTGATGCAGCACGTGGCCATCCAGAAGGCGACAAGCTCTGAGAGGGAAGCTCTATCTTTTAATTACTTTTCAATGGAAAAAGAACATTTGGTAACCCAGGAACCAGGTCAGACAAAAGGGGGGGGGTGGAACCCACACGCTGCAAGTTGCTCGAGGTTTCTCTCAATATTTTCTTTGGTCATGGGAAAAGCTTTGTGTGTGGAACCGCTTGCAACATCTAGTCCCCTGATCCCTTTTCACCGTTCACGTCCCGCCTGATACCCGCTTCCCCTACATCCTTGTTATTCCTCCTTTCCACAATCTGCTGAGTTCAGTAGATCGCAGGTTCTTTGAGACCTTGAGCCAAAGGCTAGAGCAAGAGTTGACCCAAAAGATACAGCCCAGCTGTCCTTGCTGCAGAGAGGTGGGAGAGCCCGTGTAAAGACACAGGCCAAACATGGGGTCAAAGCCTTGGAGCCCGGTTTCGACGGCTTTATTCAAAGGAAGCACACGGGGCCGACCTCGAGGTGATACTGCTTTCCTGGCTCGGATGGGGGAAGGTTGTAGATGTTGACAATTGGCAGCTGCTGAGGGTCCTGCGTCCGAAACGAAAAGAGAGTCCGATGCCAGCGTCCATCCTTGATCTGTGCAGAGAGGAGGGAGAGACAGAAAAAGCTGTTTACCTGGGGGGTGAATCCTGCCGGAAAGGAATGTGTTTCGCGAGGTATAAGCTTGAAAAGCTCTGCGTGAGACAAGGGGCTGCCCTTTGGGCTGAGCGGGTCTGGCGTGATGCTTAGAAAGCATCTGAGGGAACCCTTTATCCAGGTCGAGTTGATGGAAACCGAGCTTGGAACGGCATCTGCAGACACGAACTCCTAACGTAGTGAACCCAAAATGCAGACACGCGGCTACCGGCTCAGCGTGGCGTCAGGCAAGAGCCGAGGCCACCGCCTTCGGGTGCCCGCTCCCCCCTCTGCTGTTTAACTGCTGCTCCACGCGACACGTAAATTTGGAATCTAATTTTTAGCTTTCTATTTGAAGGCAATCTTCTTAACTATAGCAGCCTGGACTGGGAAATTAAAGTGGCGAACAGGTAAACTAGACCCTTCTCCCCCTTTTTTTTGCAGAGTAAGAAGCACAGGTCTAACTCGAGCCTTGGCGTGTGCCCTGAGTGGGTTCAGCCTGGCATTTCTCTCCACCTCTCCCCTCTTTCGCAGCAACGTACCTTGCAATCATCAGCTGCCACTTCTGGCCTGAGCTGCCCGTCTGCCTCAAACATCTGTCCGTTCCAGGCCCTGAAGCGCACGGCTTTTTCCGAAGGTTTCTCGGAGGAGCCTTCCCTCCAGACGGAGGTATTCAGGCAGTGGATGGTGATGTGCTGCACCACCTCTGAGCTCAGCAGGCGGAGGAAGTTCATCTGGACTCTACCGATGTCAAAATCCAGCTGTGAAGGTGACAGAGATGTGAGGGCGTACCCCGGGCGCGGGGCTGGAGGGAGCTAGCGGCAGGGTTAGCGCCAGATGCGGCAGCCAAGGTGGTCCCTGACCGCTGCTTCGGTCTGGAGGTGGCCGTGCGTGGCTGTCCAGAGCTGGACCTGGCGTGAGTGCGGGCAGGAGGGCCAGATGCCAAGTCAATCTGAAAAGGTTTCATGGGGACACAGCAGGTCCTTTATTTTTCAGAACAAACTGGCAGGTTCTTAAGTAGGAGGAAAGCAACATCAACTTTGAATTTAAGGCGCGCTTCTGCAAGGAAGCGAAGCAGCAGGCTCTAGTGGGGACCGCAGACGAACCCAGAGATTGTTATGGGTATTTTTGGTACAGGTGTGTCCTCAAGAAAAATCCTGTAGCATTAACTTCGCTGGAAACTTCTATATTTAAGCTGACCTCGCTTTTATCAGGTGGCAGAAAACAAAACGCAAGAGTGACCTGAACATAAGTTAATTCAACAAAGCCATTTGGGAGCAGCGTGTTTGCAAACTTACTGGCCTCTGTTAAGGTTATGGGTTAATTAAACACTGCGGGAAACGTACTGCTTTGTCTCGACAAGAGTCAGTAACAGTCCTAGGTATATTTTTTAACTGCATGAGAGCAGTCCTGAACGTCACAGCCATGGTAACTCTGCTTCGAGGAGAAACCAGCGTGCTGTGTCATAGTGGTCACCGTCCGGTGTCCACTGGGTAAATATTTTGTAATAGTAGTATGGGAAATATTTTGTAATAGTAGTATGGGAAATGCCGTGCTGGGGTCGATCTGTGTGTACCTTGGAGACGGTGATGGGGCTGAGACACGTCTGGCCGCCATTGGTGAAGTTACAGCTGACCTGTATGGTGTCCGAGGAACAGCCAAGATTTGGGTCAATCCAGTAGGTACCTGAAGAAACAGAGGATTCGGGGATTAACAAGGACACTTAAACTTCTCTGTGAAGGAGAAAAGGAAAGTTTTGATTTCTGCATTACTGGTCCCAGGGAAAGAGACCAGTTTGGGCTATGTGAAAGGGCCTTTGCACACTCAGCTCTTCCTACCATCATTCATCTTCTGTTCACAGTTCATGAGGTCTCGACAGATGCGTGCAGGGTTTTCCTTGGTTCCCAGGGGTCTTTTGATGCTCTGAATGAGGTTGCTGAGGTAGTGTAGAGTCTTAAAGATCTCCCCTCCGTGGTCCAGCATGAGAAGGTCTGGATGTTGGTAACCCTGGAGAGAAAAAGAGGCAAAGTCAGGTGTGCCTTGGGGGGCACCAGGGGCTGTAACCACACGGGTTTCTGCTTTATCTGTGGGAAAACTCGGTGGGTCGAAGACAGGCTGCGGTGGCTGTGATCCAGCGAGCTACAGCCCTCGCCCTGTCCTGAACAGGACATCTCTGAAGTGCTGGCAAAGCCACGATGGCAAAGTCACGAGGTCTGAAGCTTCACAAATGAGTAACACAGAACCATATCCTTTAACAGGCTCTCTGCATGCATAAACAAACCTCAGTTATTTCACGAGAACAGTGACAAATCAGAGCTTTGTGTGCATAAACTTTAAGCACACAGAAAGAACAAGCGACGTTGTGACCCTTCCCAGCCTCCAGCTTCAGCAAAGACCAGTGAATTCAAAAGTACCCTCTTACCTCTGTCTTGAGCGCGGTGTTCGAGTCGATGAGCGTCCGGAAAGCTGCCCCAAAGCCATCTTGTTGCTAGTGTGGGGTGAAAAAGATGGTAACTGAGACTGGTAGGAGCAGAACATGCCCTGATGCAAGCAAATGCTTCTCGGTCTAGGGCTGCGATTCAAGCATTGCTTTGCTAACACAGCATCTCTTGCTGGACCTGAGCGTGTGTCTTCAGGGTCCCAGCAGGTCTTTCTGGATGTCCCATCAGCACCTTGGCTCTGCATGACTTATTATCATCATTAACAAACGTACAGAAAACGGCAACTTACAAATGAGGCTGGAATTCCTGGCAGTCCCTAGAAATCAAAGGAAAAAAGAGACATCAGCCAGAAAGACGGGCAGTCGCTATTGCAAAGATATTCAGTCATGGCCTTTTGAAATCCTCTTTCCCCTGGAGTCCCTCAATGCAGAGGAGTGAGAGAGGCAACAATGCTGTCTCTATAAAATACTTGGAGATGGTTTGGACTAAAGTGCAAGAAACACTAGTCCATTCACATACATATTTTTGCATACGAGGAATGGGGCTAAGCTATAATTTCCAGTGAGTGAACAGTCCCCCTGGAGAATATCATGGCAATAACTTTAGCTTGTTTCAATAACGTTTTTGAACTCTTTCCACATATACGTACCGGAGGGCCAGGGTGTCCTCGTGGGCCTGGAGGACCCTAAAGACAGAGTGGCATCAGTTAGTGAAATGTCTCCAGTTTGTATTTCCATTTCTCACGGTTATCACCAGCACGAGTCTGTTCCCTGCTGAAATCCTCCAGATTTTTGACATTTTACAGCACCTTCTCCCTCAAACCCTTCTGGAGACAGGAGGTGGCCCCGTTTCCTCCATCTCCCAGCTCTGGAGGCATCTGTCTGCACCTGGTCCGTTCCTACTGCATCCCTTGTTTCCAGCCTTTAGCTCCTTAACTATCAGTAATGGCAAATCCCCAGGCACTTATCACATTCCCTGTATGCACGGTTACCCACCCTGCAGCTTTACATTTGCTAAAAGCAACTGTTTTATTTAAATAAAAGATATTAGTCAGAAAAAGTGACTTTGAATACTCACCCTTGGACCTTGCAGACCCTGCAGAAAAGAAAAAAGAAAAGAAAAGAAAAGAAAAGAAAAGAAAAGAAAAGAAAAGAAAAGAAAAGAAAAGAAAAGAAAAAGCTGTCAGAAGATGCTCATTAAAAAAACCAAAATCACCCTGTACAGTCGCGTGCTGTTCCCAAGGTGCCTGCGCAAGGGCTGGGTGCTGCACCAGAAGGACACTGACAACAGGGGCCCGATGGTGTCTGGCAACGGCAGAGAGGTTATTGCAGCAAAAGGCGCTGATGGCTCTGACAGCAGCAAACGCTCGCGCTGGGGCCCAGGTCCCTGCCAGCACGCTGTCCTCTGCTGCGCCCACCGAGCCGGAAAATGGAGGGCAAGAAGAAACAGAGGCAGCACCCTGGCTTGTTAGAAATGTGCACTGGGATTCTGGGTACCTGTGGGGCATTTGCTTAGGAGATGTCTCTTTTGAAGAAGGCACGAAACAGCGTTCTGTGCTAGCCACACAGCTGTGTGTGCTGGGCGCCGATGCCCAGGCGGCAGCAGCGTCCTGGCGGGCACAGGATGGTGCCAGAAGCCCCCGCGTGCAGGAACAACCACTATTGCTAAAGGAACCAACCCGGAGAGCAGAGGGATCTGCGTTGTGGGTAACAAGGAGGATGAACAACACGTATCCAGTACACCCCACACATCCCCTGTATGGTGAGAACACCAAGGAGCTACGAGAAGGTGTAAAAGTCCATCAGAGCCTCTGCAAGAAGGGGACCAGAGGAAGAGCAGAAGGCGAGAAGGTGCCCTGGCACTGCTCCCCCAACACCCGGGCACTGCTGCGACTTAGACAGGTCTCCTGCCCCTGGCAGGGACAGCCTGTGGCTTTTGATCTGCCATTCACTGCGGCTCGTTCCTGCAGGCACCATGGTCACCTGTAAAGTGTTAGCTTTTGCTGTGTAATTAGGTTAAGTAAATGGAAATTTTAACAGCAGAGTGGGCGTATATGTGCACGCGTGGATGTGTGTGCACATACGTGCGTGCGCACATGTATAGATGTGTATGTCCTGTCCTCGTGGGAGCCTGGTGCCACCGCACCGAGCCAGAGCCCAAGCGGGTGCAGCGGAGCCCAGCGTGACTCGGTTGCGCGACGAGAGGGACCCTCTTAGCGGCAGGATGCAGCCAGGGGTGTGGACCAGCACTTACCATTTCTCCGCGGCTGCCTTTGTCTCCCTTGGGCCCCTGTTAAAGCACACAAGGCGGCTGTCAGTGACTGCTGGCAAGCTGCACTGCCTGGATGTGTTGCCACCCAGAAGCTCCTTGCAAGGACCCAAGTGCACCTCTAAACAAATCAGCTCAGGTTGCCATATTGGCCCACCCATCCCGAGGCAAAAAAATAGCCACTGCTGGATGTTTCGGCAATGTCCGAGTTCGTCTTACTGGTTTTCGTCTCTGCCAGTAGCAGCCTCTGTACCGAGCTCTGAGGAGCTTCATGCTCATGTTTTTACGAAGCACTGACCTTTAGTCTGTGTTCAGCGCCTTTGGCGTTTTGGGGCAGGCAGGGATTTTCAACACTTCCCAGAATCAAGCTGTTCCCAGTTTAATACATTTATCAGTTGTGGTTTTTTTTCCCCCTGTGTTTTTTTGCCCCCCCCCAGGCCAAGTTCTTTGGAAAATCTGGCAGCTTGCTTTTGAAAAATTGCAATAACATTCTTGTCTTCTAGTCTGAGCCAATCTATCGAAAAACTTGCACTTAGGTAGAGTTGCTCCTCACTTTTAAGCTAATAATCTCCCTGCAACTCTATAGGCAGCCAGAGACTAAACCTGCACTTCTCTCCAGCTGCTCATCTTAAGGACCATTTTGTTTCCCTCATTACAGCAGGACTTGGGATTTACTTATCCTGGCCTCAAGCATCTTGGATCTCAAACACTATGCTCTTCTAAAAAATACAGGCAGAAAAAAAGCAAATACTTACTGGGCTTCCCGTGGGACCTTGAATGCCAAGTGGACCAATAATTCCTTCTTTTCCCTAGAAAAGAAAAGATACGTGTGAACCGTCACATGGGAACTGACGGTCGCTTTTACCACGGCAGACTCAGTAAAGACACTTGAATCTCTTTGCTGCTTTTCAGCAACATGATTGTGGTATTTGCTGTAGCTGAAATAAAACTGTTTCAAAACGCAAGTCCAAAGACACAAGCCCTCACAGTACGGTTGTCACGGCCCATGTAAAACCTCAGAAATTCCAGAAATAGAAAGATTTCAGCGTAGCTGGAGCGGTCTGTGCGGTGGTCAGAGGAGCACGACTGTCTCCAAGGCAGAAGAGACCTGTGCACACGTGGTTACCTACAGATGTGTTCTGGTGGCTCGGAGGTGGTGCCGCGGCCATGGCTCGTCTGCCAGGCAGGCGGTGAAGAGGGCACTGTGCTCCTTACTGCGCCCTGTAGCCTCACGGAGGATGGAGGAAGGAAGAAAATCCTCCCACACCAAACAGACTGAAAAACCACTCACCATGAGACCGGGCGGCCCACGTGGTCCCTGAATGCCTTTGAAACCAAGGTCTCCTGGGGGGCCCTGCAAGCAGAAAGGAGATGCCAGGTCCCCTTAATCAGCACATCCCATGTTTACGCCCTTGCTTACAGCTCTGCTGCAAGGACAGAGGTGCCGCCTCTTGTATATGGGAATGGGAAGGTCCAATTCTTTAAAAATCCTTTTCCCACTCCTGCTTTGCAAGCCCTTTACTTTCTACAGAAAACAAGCTGGTTCCCCTTCACCAGGAAAATTATATGCTGACAAAATGAGTCTGAATTTCAAGTCAAGGCTCTCAACATTAGGGATGCATATCGGTGTCTCGGGTACAGACTCATGACTGATGCTGGAAATACGAGTGTCTGAAAGACGTTCAGGTGGGGAAAACAGCTCCGGGGTCTATACGACAGCCCTTTTCCCTCTAACACCTACCCATTTTAACAGGAATAAGCTCCAACAAAGCATATGTAAATGCACATTCATGTAACAAATGAAGATGCATAAACTAAAGAAAGTTGGAATCACAATTCAATGGTTTCTGCAGAGCTGCTAATAAAGTCTTTGCAACAAGTACTGCATTGTCTGTCCCCAGTAAAGCGAGACTAGAAAGTCAACTGGTCACAAGACAGCCTCTTACCTTTGGCCCAAACAAGCCCGCGATCCCTGGAAATCCTGCCTCGCCAAAGTCTCCCTGCAAATAACAGCCAAGACAAATACAAAACCAAAGAACAACAGTAAGTTCACATTGAACGGCTGGTCACTCAAAGACGCGCCAAGAGTTCAGCAGCTTCAGAGAAACAGAAATCCATTAGTATTCTTCAGTCTAAGCAGGACTGATGAGATAGAAGTATGAAGAAAATCTGAAGGAGGAATTACACAAACATCAGGCTAGAAGCAAATCCAGAAGATCTCACAGATCACTCATAGGCTCAGCTTTTTGGCCCCCAAGCCAAGAAGCATGTCCACACTATTTCTAGCAGATGCTTGTCTAGGTTGGCCCACAGTCAGCAGAAGCAGGATGGAGAGCATCTACTCTTAAACTAAAAGAGGGGAGATTCAGACTAGACATAAGGAAGCTTTTTTTTTTACGCTGAGGGTGGTGAAGCCCTGGCACAGGTTGCCCAGAGAGGTGGTAGATGCCCCATCCCTGGAAACATTCCAGGTCAGGCTGGATGGGGCTCTGGGCAACCTGATCTAGTTGAGGATGTCCCTGCTCATGGCAGGGGGAAGGACTGGATGGCCTTTAAAGGTCCCTTCCAACCCAACCCATTCTCTGACTCTGTGACTGAGATTGATCCTGGAAGTTCATGCTGCAAAAACCAGTCTCAAACCCCTTTAAAACGAGCTCTTCTTTTATTTCTAATACCAGCTGGACTGGCCCACTAAAGTATAATTTCAAACTATGCTCATTCAAGCTGTCAAAAAAGTGCACGTTCCTACAACGTAACCTCCCACTCAAACCCAGGAAAACCGTACATATCCCCCAAGTCTTTTCCTATTCAACCCTGCAGGGATTTTTGCTCAATTTCTTAAGAAAAATAATAATAAAATATTTGGAAGGCCATCAAGCTTGGATTAGCACATAGCATGCACTCTGAGGATAAAAAACCCACACTGGGTAGCATGTCCTTATATAAACATCCTCATTTCACCACGTTTGAGATACACGTCCTTTGATATTTCTGGGCTTCTCAGGTGTCATCATGCGAAATGATTCAATGTTAAAAAAAAAGGGTCAGAAACCTACATCAGATGATTCATCTACAGTCTTAGGAACATCAGAGATGGAAAAGGCTTGTTTGGACTCTCGGCAGGACTATGTGACCCATGCTGGATTGTACTTTATGGGATGTTTTACAATGTCTCGTTCAGCCCACTTGTAAATGACTCAAGCGATGGGGTTTCCACCACCTCTTGTTACAAGGCTATTCCGGAGTCAGCCTAGAGATCTTACTGTTAGGAAGTTTTTCCTGCCACGACAGTGAGAAACTGCTTGGCAAGAAAGGGCTTGGTTGGACTCGGTGGAGCATAAGAAACTTTCCAAGGATACAAATGGATTTAACTGCCCATTTATGGATCCTGGAAAGGAAAACTGCTACTAAAGAAGGACTAAGGTCTTTCCTGCGTTAGGAGAACCAACCAAGCCCTCTTTCTAGAGGAATTTTGGGCAAAAGTAAATGGGAAGTCAGAAGGGTTTAAATGCCATGGAGTCATCTCAGCTAAGGGGACCCGGTCACTAAATGAACCTGCCACTTGTGGACACAGGAGGTAAAACGACATTGTTATGCTGTTGGCTACTAGCTTTCAGCTAGAACACAGCCATTACAGGGTTTTATTAAAATATACAAACATGTATACTTTAATTGAGGTAGTTGGGGATAATAATCTCATCCCTTGTTTTGTATTAATCCTAATCTCTCTTTGCCTCATGTTAGTTTTATATCTGGAGCCTAACTAGACCCTCTGATGGTGGTCATGTTCTTGGGATGCTTAGTCTGTCTTGGAAGAGGCTGCCCAATGTCTGTGAGTGTCAGATGGCTGGAAATCCCACTGGTGCAAAGATGCTGAGCAGATAGAGAGGTCTGAAAAGGTCCCTGCCTAGGGGGTTCTAAAAGAATCATAATAAGCAAAAGAATTTATAGTAGTTATAGCATATAGTATAGTAGTGAGACTCTATGAGAGCATCTTCTGGCCCAAAAAGCTCCCAATCTAAATAGCTTAAGTATTCTCAATATAGCCTCAGGTTGATAAAGCGTGACACGTCAGTGCTAAACTGGGCAATCCCACCCGTACAATAAATAAAAGCAGTAAGGATTAGGAGCCTGCCTTGGAGCCAGGTGTGGGAATTTAACTTCTGCTTTGACCGAGGGCTCTTGGTGTTTCTCCCACAGCGTGCTCTGAACTCGCAGCTCCACCGCCCTCAAAACTGCAGCGATGCCGCCTGCTCCTGCACCTCCTGCGTGTCCCAGCGGAGCTACGGACCCCCCTTTGCACCTTTTGGGTGGCTCGGAGTGCACAGTCCACTTCTACACTCAACACCTCCCACGGGCTCCATGCACCGCTCTCACAACGGCTCTCGTCGAAGACACCGCTGAGGGCTGTTTGAGATGGCTCCGCAGCCTGGCTGCCAGCGCACACCACGGCCTGGTAACCACAGGCACGAGGATGACGTGAACAGTCACGCTGTTCTAGGGAACGCAGGCAGGGATCAGACATCTCTGTGCACAAGCGAGCAGTGAAGAGCAGGGAAGCGTGCACGCTGGAGAGAGCTGTGCCGACGCTCCTGCACTCACGCGCCAGCTGGTTATGAGTTCCCCTGTAAAAGACCCTCCCAGGGTCCACCCTGCTATCCCAGCCTGTGGATCTGCACCCTCTCCAGCAGGAGACAGCTTGGAGTCAGGTCTGATCAGCTCCGTTCATCACTAACCGGTTGTCCTTTGGGTCCCGGATCGCCGGGGCTCCCTGGAAGGCCCGTTCCTCCTGGTGATCCTCGCTTCCCTGTTTGGCCAGTCTGTCCAGGCAATCCTCTTTCACCCTAACAAGAACAGAATTCAAGTAATTGCAAAGGACAGGAGCTAAATATAACAACACGCAGCCAAAATAGCCATAGATGGAAAGCTGGAAAAAAGTGGCTCATCAGGATAAGGAATGTGGTTTCATGAGGAGATGCCTCAGGTCTGCTAAGGCGGATTATTGCAGGACGCACAGTGTGAAACCAGCGATGGGCATGGCTGCGTCCCCTCCTGAGCTTCACGCGGAGCAGGAGCTTCAGCAGAGCCGTACTGCCCGCATCGCGGCTAAGGACAGCAAGGGGGTGAAATGCCTTCTGTTCGCACACCCGTACGTCGTCTGTCCTGCCCCGAGTTTCTCATAATCTGTTGCCCCCAGCAGGCTAGCAATTGATGATTAATCCATCTAAAATGTTGAAGACATGCCAAGACCTCAGTTGGAGGACTTCAATCCAGAGGCCACAAAGCCAACATTTTCCCTGGCACCAACTCTGCAACTTAAGGACAAGAGAGTGGCTTCTGAGGCTCAGCACAACACTTTGCTCCCCACCTCTTCCCCCTGCCAGGCACCACCAGCAGCACAAGCCCCAGCTACTCGACCTGGGGCAGACTGGAAGAGAGGAGCAAAGGTGGCGAGGATGGTTGAGCAGCTGGAAAAGGGGCAACAAATTTCCCCGGAGCCAGGATGTGAGTCTGTCATAACGACACAAGGGTCTTTCAGTCATTTCTGGTAACAGCCTGTTATTCTACCCAAAGCAGCTGGAGGGCAGCAAGTGACAGTTTAAGAGTGATGTGTTATGGAAGCCATAATTTAAATCAGACCGGCCAGCCTCCCCAAGCCCAGCTGGAGTCTTCCTTTTTACAGACTCTTTCTACAAATGGCTGAATTGCTGTTGGTCCAGTTTAGATCCTGTGGCCAGCCTGGACCAGGGCAAGGACCGGGAAGAAACCCCAAGGTCACTAAAGCAGCTTGTCCCTGCTTCCACCCAGAGCGATGACCAAGCACATCCTGGTTCCAGCAGTTCCAACCCAGTAAATATGCGCTAAAAAACAAGCGGCACAAATTTTCCTTCAGTAGTTCAGGCCTCACAGGTAGCAGCTAGAGGACACATGAATTTCAAACGGAGTTGTCCATCCTGGACATCCTACGGGCAGGCTGTAGCAGTTCCTTTGCAACTTCTCCAAGGCCATGATTTTTTAGCCAGGTTTCTAATGAAAGAAGGCTAAAGTGTTCGTAGTGTGGGTATGTGTGTCTGTAGGCTCCTGAGCTCAGTGAACTTTGACAAAGGAGGAAAGATCTCTGGGATCTTCAGCTGCTGTGAACTTCATGAAAATGGATAGATGGATGGATGGATGGATGAGGAGAAAGATCTACTGAGCCTCCAGCTAAGCGAAAGACGGCAGCAGGAGTTGAGACTTTATTAGACCTTGGAGAATCCAAGCTCTAGAGATACCAGGCTCACAGACTGGATTGCTCGTAGCAGTATTTTAGGGAGACAGAAACTCACCTTGAATCCTGGTGGTCCCTGTGCCCCGGGGAGTCCCGGTATGCCAGGGTTCCCTCTTTTGCCTGACATCCCTGTCACACCTTCTTCCCCATCATCACCCTGCTCTCCCTAGGAAAGAAACCCAGAAGAGGTTATGAAACAAGACGCTCTTTCCACGTCTGCACAGCTTCAGGGGGGACAGGGGAGCGGTGTGACTCTGCCCTCAGCAAGCACCATGCACCTGGGCACGGGCGGATTTGCAGAGATGTGGACAGAAGTCTGTGCACGCAGGTATCTGTTTGTCAGGCTAGAAACACCCGTTTATTTACAGACCCGGCCGTGCAAAGGCAGCTGCTGCCTCTGTGTGCATGTGAGACAGGAAGAGGAGCCTACGATCCTCTCTGGGTACATATAAACTGGAATATCTATAGTTGGACTACATCCATTTCTCCTGTGTTACCTTTCAGTTTTCCAGTTCCTAAGTTGCGTTTGCTATTGATGCTATAAGGTTACAATTGCAAACTCACCAGCATCCCAGGCATGCCATCCTTCCCAGGCACTCCGTCCACTCCAGGAGCACCCTCTTGACCCTGCCTTCCCACCACTCCTCGAGGACCTGGTAGCCCAAGGATGCCCTAAAATCACAAAGGTGTTAGTGATGGAGCTCCCGGACAGCATTTTCTGGGGCAGAAAATTGAATTTTTACCTACCGGTGAGCCTCTGCTCCCTGCGTTGCCCCGTGCTCCTTGCTTTCCTTTTTGACCCTGAAAATAAAAAAAGAACGACATCTAAAATTGCAGCAGTTCTAGCACAAGTCCACTTGGGAGCCTGACTTCAGGGTGTGCTTTTGGATAATGGTTGGAAAGGGTTTTATAAAAAGGAGATTTATAAAGTCAGTTACTCCAGCACTGGGCTATTTGGTTTTATTACAAGTGATTCTTCGTATGTCTTGAGAGTTCTAGGGCAGGAATGAATAGCTAGAAGGCAAGGACCTACATTTCTCCTAATACAGAGCAGATGAGGACAAATAAAGCGGGATGAACTCGAGGGAGGACTCAGTGCACTGGCAAACATTAGAACAAGATGCTTAAAACCTGCGTCCTCTGTCAGTTCATGGGCAGCACAACGCAGACCCAAGGACCCAGCAAAGCTTCTGCAGGGCATCCAGCAAGAGCTTTGCTCTGCGAGGTAGCTCCCTCTATTTTGGAAAGTTAATGGAAATGAAAAGGGTATCTTGTGTCTAAACTTTGCAATGCTTCTTTGTGAATAAAGATGTAAAAGAAATACTCCCGAGGTTTATTAGCTGTAAAAAGGATTAATTTCTGCAAAATGAATGGAAAACTCAGCCTCATCACCTTCACTAGGGCTCTCTTAGTGAGGTCATGTACTAAAGCACTTTTAAATCGAAGCACTGCATTTTCTGTGCATTGTTTCCCCATCTGCAGAGGACCAGGCAGGCCAGCTACATGAAAGAAATACTCCTGGGGGTGCTTGCTCTGCTATTCATTAGACCCAAAGGCAGTTCCAGATTGTCCATCGATGGGTAGAGTTTATTTATCTTATCGCCTGGTACACTTTTTTGCCAAGAACACCTACGATAGGTTAAACTATCTTCTGGCATTACCCCAGCAGGGTCAGATTAAAAATCCTGACATCTGCCAAAAGGGAGCAGGAATTTGCTGAGTATTGAGGTCACATACTTATGTTTTAGCAAACAAAGTCCCTGGTCTGTGAGAATAATTAGCAAGCTGTCATTACAGCCAGATGTGGAGGTAGGAGTAGGTATGAGGTACCGCACTGAACCCTGAAGGACCCATGTGTGCTGTGTTTTCTTGCTCAATAAGGGCAAGAAGTTAGAGGGACTCTTCCAAGAATCATAGGAACTGCATGGATAAATGGACTTCAAATCTGGAAGGTTTCAAGCCAGACAAGTTTACGGTTCAAGTGAAAGAGAGAGACACTTGCCTGGCTCAGACCTCCTTAGGGACAGACGAGCCAGCTGTAGCTGGAGGCATCACAAACAGGGGTATGGGAAAGAGACACAACCCATGGCAATGACTAAAGACCTGCCCAGGATTCACCCATCATGCTGGAGCTGTAATTGTCTTGATCTTCTCCAGCTCCACAAAGCCAACAAACTATTGGGCTTGGACACTCAAATACATGCTTACAGCCCTCCCACTAGGTTCTCCACAGTCTTTCAAGGCGTAGACCATAGGCCAAATCACACATGCTGGGGAAAATCATGAGAGTCCTCTTAATTAGACATTTTCTTTAAACTTGGGACACTATAAATCCACCCTGCTGAAACCTACCACATCACCTTTGGATCCCTTTGCTCCTGGCTGGCCTGGTGGTCCAGGATCCCCCTACAAAACATAAGCAAGGAAAATCTGCTTGAAATTCTCTTCTGGCAGTACCTTGCATGAAGTACAAAGAGCAGCATTTTTTGTGCCCTAACAACGCTGACCGTATGGAAACAATTCAGGGGAACAGCCTGTGCTCAGACAGGGCTTCTGGGGAAAACGGAGCAAGGAACTGTCTCCAGCGAGCGTTTCACAGGGTGTCAGTTGGAGAAGCAGCAGTGCTACCCCCTCACTTGGGTGGTGTTTGTATTCGCAGAAATCATTCACTAAATTCCAGATGGCACCTGGAAAACGGTGCTAAGAAGTGGGCAGGAAGGAGCCTGTTTTGAGAAAGGCACTGCAGAAGCTACGTGCAGAACGAGTAGTTTATACAGTGACTACATCTCTAGCGTTGGTACTACCTCCCTTTTGCATGCTGCAGCCTTCTTGGTTTCGCCTGGATGGCAGATATTAGAGAGCTACCTAGGGAGGAGTAAAGCAGAGCGGATATTTCGCTACTCTCTTACTGGTCTCTTCCCCATCACACGTCTCCATCTTTTTTTCTGGCCATCCAGGGTTTTTTTGTGTGTATTTGTGGCAGGGGCAATTTCTGGACTTGTGTCAAAGAAATGGTGAGGACACACCTGCAGAGCTCTCCTTCTTCAGGTTGTTTCTGAGCCATGTGTTTCTAATGGCTCTTTACTAAAGACAATCCAAAGCTCCTGCTTCCATCGGAAACACGGACGTCTGAGGGGATACCACCCCGCAGAATAGACTACATCCACTGGGGAATGCAGCAGCTCTACCCATTTCTAGGCCATACGACAGAGCACTAAGATTTTACCCCAAAATAGAATCTGTCATTCTTCGCAGTAGCCCTGCAAAGAATGGGAATTAATTCAACTTCATTTCCCAACACAAACTACATTTAATGTGCTGCTGTACCAGCAGTTGCAATAGTCACATATACAAATCAGATGCTGCCCTATATAGGCAAGGGAATAAAAAATCCTTCCCTTAAGTTTGGATTTAATTTAGTCTTTTGTAAATGCACTGGTTTGAGAGGAAACACCATGCAGGCAGAATAATACAGTCTCGCCTCACAATGGACCTCTCACCAGCAGCACGCCAAAGGAATCATTTCCATGCGGACCCTTCCACTGTCGTCGTCATCTCGCACTGCCCATCGCCTAAGCTCTCTAGTCCCTCTTGGGTAGCTCAGAAAAGACAGCTTTCGAGACAGGGTTCTGGGAGTGCCCCCTGTTCCATCACCCATTTATTTGTCTCCACATGTGACTCAAAATGCCCAATCCGTAGGCCTGGCTTATGGAAAAGCACACGTTGCATTTCACAGCTCACCACTCGTTCCTTGCTGCAGCCCTTCCTACCTTCCTTCCTTTTTGCATCTGTTTTTCACATGCATGTGACATTGGGTAGCTTACAATAAAGCAGCATCTCTTACAGGTAAGCCTTGCTGTCCAGGTTTTCCTCTTTCTCCATCAAGCCCTTCTTGACCCTTAAATAAAAAACAGAGAAGGAACATGTGTTGTTCTTGAGTACTTTTGTGGCAATGGGAAACAAAAATGGATGTAACACGCTGTAAGGGGCAGGAGAAGATAAACATATCTGCATTCTGCTAACACAGAAATGTTGAAGCTTGTGGGTAGTGCACATGCTCCCATGGATATGTGTTGGAAAGACAGAGCTAAGAGGAACTGCTAATCACCATCTAAGCAGTAAAGGCGGCTTTCTAATGCGTCCCTAAATACACACAGCATTAGTTTAAGTGAACAGTTGGAGACTGCTGTCCTACAAAATAAGGCAGCAGCGCTGCTGCTCTGGTGAATTTGAACTCTTCTCTGTACATTGCTGTAATGGGTCGCTCTGACCAGCTGCTTTGGGATGGAGGTAAGGCTTAGTCCATAGAGCCTTTGCAGATCATCACCAATCAGCTGGAGATGTCCCACAAAGAGGGCTTTGGGAGCACAGCAGAATCAGTCATAACCTGGTCTTGCTTTTGAGAGAAATCCTCGTAAGATTTTGGAAGCTTTCAAACCTCCAAGTTAACAGAGATCTTCCCATGAAGGAATCTACAGCCATGGACATATCAGTCTTAAATTTTGTGCAGCATTGACATGACCTCTCTTGTACACATCTTCCCCAGGGTATTTCCTTGATAATCACAAATACCTCTAATGTGATGGTCCTGCTCATTCTTTCAGCCTAGTCTGCTCAGACAGGTGCATGGCATGGAAGATGCTGATCTGCAGGATCGACATTTGCCTTCAGCAAAATTTTTACCACTTTAGGTAAAGATATCTGAATTGGTCCTCCTTTGAACCACAGCCATGTGCAGCGGTCGAGAAGGGACAACAGTGGGTTATGAATTGTGACTACTGGGCAAAGGGTAGACCTTCTGTAGGCTGATGCAGATTGGAAGCACTTCCCCAAGACAAACATTTCTGAATCATATATTTGGAATAAGACTCACAGGATAACCAGGGTCTCCAGGCTCCCCTCGATCACCTCTGTCACCAATGGGGCCCTACAACAACATGACAAAGACTTAAGGTAGATGTAAACAACCTGTCATCTGCAATATCTCGATAGCTCGTGCATGTTCTACAAGTAAGGAAGCAACCCAACTAGTCTACCTGCAAAAATCAGACTAGGATTGATTAGAGAAGGGATTTAACATCTTACTCTGTCTCCGGGTGGTCCCTGTGGGCCTTCTACCTTCCCATCATCACCTTGTTCTCCCTGTGAATAGAAATACTTGTATTAATACAGACAGCAGATGATATGGCAGATGCTTCTGTACAGACCCTGACCCAGTCCTCCCATATCATGGGCTCCTAAGTCAAAGCCTCTGTTGAATTTACTAGTTTTTCATCCAAAGAAAGTCTCAATGATTTTTTTTTTGTTGTTTCACAACCTGGAGTACACTGACTCTTCACATTGCTTTCCTGGTTTCTTTGGTGGTTGTTTCTGCCTGGTCTAACTGTCCTGCCTAAGGAACCAGGTGCAAAGAGTTATTTTCAACAATTCCTAAAACTAAGCAAGAAGCATGTAATTAGGACATGGGAAATAGTTCTCTGCCGCTGAATTTTATTGCCAACAGTCAAACCAAACTCTTTAATCAAGCATTTCCCCACCCTCACTGAGTGCTGCCTGGGCTGTCATGGGACCAAGGGTGGTCTGGATGGTGCCCCCATTGTGGGCTTGTCTTACGATTGATCAGGTGAGAGGGTCAGGCCCTTACACACTCGCTGTCTGAGCAGGTCCACTCCTTGATGGGATGCTCCACAGCAAGAGCTCAGAGCTCATAGTTTGGCTGGTGGATAACATCACCCGGATTATTTACAACTGAGGTCTCTCTAAAACATCCACAGAGAGATCCCTCAAGACTTAACACAGACACTGTCTTTCTAATTCTGTTGTATAAGTCACTTGGGGTCATGGTGTTCTATTTTCTCTGGAGTCTAGCTCAGAGACGGCTGTTTCTTTGCTCCCCATAGAAGATAGCTACATTCCAGCTCCCCCAGTTTTTGGCTACTTCATATCCCTGAGTCTCTGGCACTCTGGTTCTGTAGGATGAACATGTCTCAGAGCTCCTTTGATGTTGCAGCTACTGGAGAGAGGAGGTCTGGGGGGTTCTGGCACTGTGGAGCTGCTGTGTTTGGAGTGCTTGGGGTGCTCCTAGAGCCTTGAACATCCAAATCTCCATAGCTATGCAGAGCCAAGTTTTCCACAGACTTCTGTAATTCTCAGTGGTTGCATCAGCCCTTTCTGGTGTATTTATGACTGTCTTTGACTTTCTTTCTGTGCTACTCTCATCTTTTGAGTGAGTTACAGCTGCTGATAGGAAGGGTGCTTGGGCCTTTTCTCAGTGATCCTGCCTCTCGGAGAAGGCATTTGGGGTGCTTTGCTTATATGTGGTATTTGGCAATGACACATCTGGAGCAGCGAACAACCATCAGTTAAAAAATCTCTTTGACAGTGGAGCCAATATCTTGTTTTATGTAGGAACTGGGTCGCAGCTTGGATCAGGGCTGTGCCGCTGCTGAGAGACACGCTGACCCACACTAACTTCTCACGGGCTGAGCACCAGTGTTGATATTTACAGCTTGGTGGAATGAGGCTCAAGATTCACCAAAATCTCTTGCAGTCAACGGGTAGCAAAGAGCTCAGTGCATCTCTCTCCCTTACATGCTTGATGACAGTGGCATTTTCTTCCTCTGCTGCTGCGACCTGTGTTGGATGAATGTTGCCAGGATTTCATTATACTCACAGGTTACGGTTATACTGTCCTTAAGAGAGCGTGTGCTGAGCGGTGAACTCCAGCACACTTGTCTGGGGTTTCGGGGAGGTATCATGGTAGAAGAAATATATAGGGAGAAACTGTGCCAGGATGGCTTGAGAATATAGTATTGAGCAATATGGATGGAGAAATTTGGGTGGCAGAGTAGAGAGAAAGGAAAGTAACGCCTAACAGGCTCTGCTAACAGTCTCCAGTGCTACTGAACTTACTGGTTGAAGTCAGTAGTAGAATACCTGGCACCTGGTTTGCTTTCTATCTGCTATCAAAGGACTGTAGGATAGAAGGGAAACAAAGCCACCATTTTGCAAGTCTCAGAAAAAAAAAAAAATCCCAGTATACGTGTTACTACGCAGAAGTCTTGGCACTGATTGCTTCTGCTCAAACAGGACGTGAACACCTTGCCATTTGGGAGCTGAGACGAGTGTGATAAACTCAAAGAGAGCTCATAATTCTGAGGAGCTTCGAAGAGCATCAAGACTTGTAGAATTTCTCCCCAAAGCTGAGTTGTAGCTCTGTGTCCCCTTGAGTCCAATTCCCACCTTGTCCTTTGTCTTCTGATTGAGAAAATCCTGCAGGAGTGGTCAGCTCTAGGACTGCGAGACTGAGCTCCTCCAGGACTTCCTGATGCCTCCACTGCTCAAGAGGGAGATGAAAGGTCTGTGCTAATTCTTTGGAAAGTTGCAGTGAAAAAAAGTTAGAGTAAAGGGCAGCAAAGTAAACATGTAGGGATACAAATGGAAAATGCATGGAGAAGAAGGGAAGGCTTGTTGTTGTTGGCTCCTGTCCCAAAGTGAGATACACCAGTTTGTAATTTTTAAAAGGATCCCATCTGGACTGCTTTAAGCAGCTGCCAAGTGCGGGCGTCTGCTCTGAGCAAGGCCTCTTTGAGGAGCTGCAAGCGTATTAAATGCGGCAGAGTAGCTGGCCGGTGTGGCACAAGGGGGCTGGGTTCCACAATAATGCCTTGCACCAACCCGCTTTCCTCTCTGGAAAAGGGAAGACCTTCCCCACTATTCTATGTCTCCCTTCTTCAGCACAGCTATGTTTAGCACATCATTGCTTAAAGCTCACAGAGCAGTTGTGGTCCCATTTTCATTTCCTCTTCATTTCTCAGATTCAAGCTTCCATTTTCATGTTTGCATGCGTGTGCGAGGTTACAGATGTCCAGAGGGACGGAATCTGTCTATCCTTAGGCTGGGATCCAGGCAACTCTTAGGACATAAAAAGAAAGGATGGATTAGAAAACTTAGATGCAAGACTTCCGTGGAGCACCTGGATGCTGCAGGAAATGGTGCTGGAGACTCAGCATGTGATGCTCGGCTGTCCTCCTTCAGCTGGAGCTGCTCCCCAGCAAGGTGCCAGCAGACCCGCTGACATTCTGGGAAGACGTGAGAGAAATCTGGTTGTCAATGGCCATTAACAGGTCTGACTGTTCTCAGCAGGATGCATTAGATGCTTTGGCGTCTTTGTGAGGTTCAAGTGGAATACTTGTGCGTAGAATTCATTTTGTCATCCTTGGTTAAGCTATTACATAGCGTTGCTGTGCTCTGATAACACCAGATCCATGTTACCTCTGTGGGAGTGCTCGTCTAGTGTCTAAACACCTGCTGTTCTTGCAGGTTCTCTGTGGTTGCTTTCTTTGTGGACCCTGATAGTCGCTAGTCCAGACCCTCAGCAGTTGCCCCCTGGCAGAAGATGTCCCTAATGCAGCTTCCACCACTGTAGGGTTGGAAGAGTCTCCAGCCAGGTTTGATCCTCAAAGCCATTTCGAATCCAGACAGCAGGACTGTTGCCTGGGGAGAGCAGGCATTAGCCCAGAACCGAGACTTCACTAGTGCTGCACTTCACCAAACGCAGGAGCCGTAGGCTGGGAATTTCTCTTGCAAATGGGTGAGCAGAGTGGCATGGGCAACTCTGCCACATCAGCGCTGGCGAAGGGGAGACAGCTTCACTGAGTACTTCAGATCTTGGGGACTATTTGCTACTGAAACGATGGGAGCTTTCAAGAAGATGGCAACTTTCAATGTTTTAAAATAAAACAACAGCTGCGATTTAAACAACAGAGATACCTGTCTGCACATCTCCTACTGGAAAGCCAATGGCTGGTTTTGCTTTTGGTAGTCACAACTCACAACTTTTTGCCAAGATGCTCAAGTTTCAACAGTGGGACTGTGAGAAACCTCTGGCCAGGCTCTCAGCTGACAACGTGCTTGGTTGTAAGCTCTCGCATTATTATCCTGGGCTGGTTGTGCTTCATTAACACTTGCCACTTCCCACACAGCCACTCAGCAGAAGACACCTGAGGAGGAACGCTGCTGAAGTCTGGAAGAGCAAGAGGTGCAGCTCGGGAAGCGTATGGGGCAGCGTTAGAAAGGCTGGGGCTGGAGAGGAGATTCAGCAAGGCAGTGATGGAGATGCGGAGCAGCAGGAACGTCACCAGCTGTTCCTGTGCCATGGATGTGTTGCAGCAGCAGAAGACGAGAGAATAAGCAGCATAGAATCATAGAATAGTTTGGGTTGGAAGGGACCTTTAAAGGCCATCTAGTCCAACCCCCTGCCATGAGCAGGGACATCCTCAACTAGATCAGGTTGCCCAGAGCCCCGTCCAGCCTGACCTGGAATGTTTCCAGGGATGGGGCATCTCCCACCTCTCTGGGCAACCTGTGCCAGGGCTTCACCATCCTCAGTGTGAAAAACTTCTTCCTTATGTCTAGTCTAAATCTCCCCTCCTTTAGTTTAAAACCATCTCCCCTTGTTCTGTCACAGCAGGCCCTGCTAAAAAGTCTGTCCCCATCTTTCCTACAAGCCCCCTTTAGGTACTGAAAGGCTGCAATAAGGTCTCCCCGGAGCCTTCTCTTCTCCAGGCTGAACAACCCCAACTCTCTCAGCCTGTCTCCATAGCAGAGGTGCTCCAGCCCTTGGATCATCTTTGTGGCCTCCTCTGGCCCCGCTCCAGCAGGTCCGTGTCCTTCTTGTGCTGGGGCCCAGCGCTGGACGCAGCACTGCAGGGGGGTCTCACCAGAGCGGAGCAGAGGGGCAGAATCCCCTCCCTCGCCCTGCTGGCCACGCTGCTGGGGATGCAGCCCAGGGCACGGTTGGCTTTCTGGGCTGCGAGCGCCCAGTGCCGGGTCATGTCCAGCTTTTCATCCACCAGCATTACCATTGTTCATCCCCAAAGAAAAATTTCTGTGGCACGTGAATATCTTAGTGGAACACAGCAGTTCACCCTGCCCCACTGACTCCTGGCCACCAGCACAGAGACTCGCTGCTGCACGAGGAGCCTCCAGGCAGAGCCCCGAGAGCAGCGTGAACAGGGTGTCCTGGCACCCAGGAGCCTGAACTGAACGGGCACATTCAGAGCCCCAGCAAAGACACGCCCTTGGGACCTCGGTCCCACGAACTCCTTTTCTAAGCAATGAAGCTCCTGCTTGCACACGTACAGCTGCGATCGCACCCGTGTGCAGAGCGAAAGCTGAAAGCTCCCTCGGCGACGGGGAGGTGGAAAACGAGCGAAAAGAGTGCATGCATCCTTCCTCTTCATGGGGACCCCATGACTGCCCGGTCCCAATTGCCATCACTTCCCTTCCCACACGGAGGGAGGGAGCATCGCTGCGGCTACCGCAGGCACGTGAGGGGCTCCAGCGCGCTGCGAGTGCAGCCAACGCCAGCTGGGCCGAGCGCGGAGCAGCCAGCCCCGCCGACAGGAAGCCATTAAGGCGTGAGTCACTTCTCCAGCCTGAACTGGTTACGGTCACGCTGACTCAGCAAAAGGGGAAAAACACAAGGGGAAAGCCGCAGCGGAAAGAGGGCTCTGACTCAGGCTGGCTGCGGCAAGGGGGCTCGTCGAGGGGTGGGGGGGACGAGTGAGGTAAGGGGGTGGCAGGCGATGGGGAAAATGGAGCAAGGGCAATGGAGAGGAGACCAGTTCTGCCTCGCTTACAACACGCTATCGGCCGATTTAAGCACAGATGGGCAGCTTGCTGAAGATCAGCTAGTTTGTGCAGGGTGTTATTCTGACTTGATCACAGAAAACTACTAGTCTGATTTCTTTTGGCTTGGGGATCGAGCAGAATCTCTGTGGATGCAGGAAAAACGCGTCCCCAGAACACACGCTGGCTGGCTCAGCCACCGGCGCAAGGGCACGTGGTGTCTGGAAAGTGTGTGCTAGTGGCACGGGTGTCCCGGTGCTGATTTGCAGAAGCAAAGCTGCAGCAGGAGTTACGTAGGTGGCCGTGCTGTAGAGGAGGCACCTCTGCCTCAGGTAGAGGAGGAGAGTGCAGAAGCACGGGCGTTACGGCAGCGGGGCAATCGTCTCTATGTCAGCTCAGCTTCCGTGCCAAGGGAAGACAAGATGGCTAAGCTCTGTGAACTTACCTTCTCCCCCTTTGGCCCTGGTGGTCCAATTGGCCCTGGTGGTCCTGCGTGTCCCTGTGGAGAGCAGACAGCATGTGAGGAGACAGGGAAGAGCTGTTCGACCGAAGGGAGGACCCTAGTTCCCTGCCAGCTCTCACGAGCCCTGTGCTGTGCATCCCAGCTTTGGAGGGACACACGGGGCATGGCAGAGAGAAACCAAATGGATCTGGAGAAGTTGTCATGGTGCAAACGGAGAGCAGAGAAAAAACTGAACTCAAGATCAGAAATAAATCATAGTTTAAGAACGATTTTGCATCCTGGAGTGGCAGTTTTGTTGCATTTGAGAACAGATAGAATCTGGAAAATGAAAATAAAAACCTTACCTGGTAACCCTTTAAGCCAGGTTCCCCCTGAGCACCCATCCTTCCTGGAGCACCCTGGAGAGGCAAGCACAGAAAGCACCATGAGAGCAGCCCGTGGGTGTTACCCCACAAGAAGAGGATGCACCAGGCTGTGCAAAGCAAAGCTCAGCACCACATAGGAGTGCAGCCGCCCGTTCCCCTGGGCACCGGTGAGCTTTGCTGGAGCCATCTGAAATGCTCTTGCTCGGCTTTAACCTCTCACACATGGAGAGTGATGGTAGGAGTCTGGTCTATGTCTTTGCCATCCTGCAGCAATAGGTTCCCCACCTCATTCAGATTTGCTACCAGAAATGGCTGCGTGGTGTGTGCTCTTCATCTGCCCTTCTGGACGTCTTTATATCCCAATTAGCTTTGTGCTAGGAAGTCCACCAGCGAGCCCATTCTCATGCATGACCTAATACTAAACTGTTGGGAGGAAACCTTTCGACATGGGTTCTGAGGCCAAGAAAGGAGTTTTCTGGGTTATGTTGAGGGCACTGCAAGAGCTGCTTATTGCATCTTTAGCAGACTGAACAAAAGGGTTTAAATCAGAGCACCAGATTAAACTGAATTGCAAACTTTCCATATAATCCCATTTAGTGTGTAAGAACGCCCTTTCCGCAAGACAGAGACATGTTCAGTCCAATAGACTGCTGCTCAGATACTGCTTTGCTTCCTTGTGAAATAATCCATGGAGGCTTTGCCAAAGAACATGAAGGGAGGATATATGGGGAGGCCGTAACTTTTAGTGCAGGAAAACGCTATCAGCAGAACCGTTACTTCATCGCTTATTCGCTACTGTTCTGAAACATCACCGCGATTCCCGGTTCATAATAACTCCTGCTTTTTTCACTAAGTTCTACCAAATATAGTACAAGAAGTTTCCTTACCAGCCTGCAATGCATGAGGAGGTACTTATTATTTACCGCTGCTGTCCCAATGCATTTGTCTCATGTCCCTAAAGCAAATTAACTCTCTTCCCTCTCCACCATACTATTGTTCTTTCTGAAAGCCTCACCTTCAGTACCCAACCCAAACCCTTTCCCATGCTATATTTCTTCTTGCTGCAAGTGTTTTAGATAAGTAGATCAAGAGTGGGTGTAGAAACAGGGCAGAAGTCCAAGGCAGAGTTCCTTAAAACAACACAGTTTGACTTGGAAGCAGCTCTTGCCATGAATGTGCAGTCTCAAAGGGAAAGATCTAGCAAAAAATAGCTTATCAGCTCACTCCCTTCTCAGGAAAAATCCCCAATATTTCAGCCCATCTGGGGAGTTGTGAAGAACCGCCACGATGCAACGTGAGCTGGGTTCACGGGGCACCAACACAACCACCATTATGGAGTCTCTCCTGTGCTGCTCAGAGCAAGTGTTAAGCTGTTTTGGTCAATTAAATCCATCTAACATCACTTCACTTTCTGTGCTCTGAAGCCTCTGTTGGGCTCTCTGCTTCATTCAGGCCTACGCCCACCACTGCTAGTCATGTTTCTGCGTGTTGTGTTCAACCATTTGCAGAGCTCTTCTCACCATAGGTCCCAGGGTACCTCGGGATCCTTTAGGGCCTTGGTTGCCCTTCGGCCCCTCCTTCCCTGGAGATCCTGTCTCGCCGAGCTGCCCCTGGTAGCCCTTGCTGCCCTGCAGAACAAAAGCACTGACATTAACGCAGGACAAAATTCCTTCTACAGATGAGTATTAAAGATGAGCAAAGAAAGAGAGATGCAGAGGAGGAGACGTTATCAACAGGAGATGTTCCTACCTTCTGGCCAGGCTTGCCCTTTTCCCCCTGTTTTCCTGGTTTCCCTTCTGGTCCCTAGGAAAGCAAAAAAAGCTGTTGGAATGGGAAAGCAAAGAAGTCCCATCCCAACCAACCACCCCTAGGTCACTTCCCTGGTACACTCAACCCTGACAGCATCTTCACCCAGCCTATCCTATTCCCATGGGAGCCGACAAGGAGGCTAGGAAGTCATGGAGATAAGGCCATGATTCACAGGTACTACAGCCAGAGTATGGCTGAGTTTGTTCTTGAGCTACTCCAATACATGGAGGAGAAGGAAACCTCATTGCTCAGAGGTGGAAAGATCTCTGTGCCCTGGTGACTGTAGGGCAGCACGGCTAAAAGGTGATGTTTTGCATCTTCAGATCATGTCAAAGACAGCCGGGTGATAGAAACCTACATCTGACATGTCCATCTGTCCTCAAGGAGGTAAAAGAGGGATCTCAGCAGTGCTCCTTGAAGACAGCACCCACTGAACTGAAAAATGGTACCTACCCAGCCCCTGCTACAGAAAGGGATGCAACGTGGAAAAGACATTTACCCTGGCCCCCCCAAAATGCTTCCTCTGGTCTGCAGACAGAGCTGCCATCTGTGCACTGCTGCTTTGCAGAGCTGTATCTTTTACCATCAGCTAAAGCAATGAATTAGATATCAATACTTTTTATACGGTTTTAGGATAGTGGCAGTGGAACCATTACCTCAACAACAATTCTCCTTGTTTTTACCTTGCAAAAACAGGCAGTGGTTTCGTTTTCTACCTACCCACCATGCACAGCTTTCTGCTCACGGCGCAAAAACCTCCCCTCTGTTTGTATTATTATTATTACTGCAACACACAGCCCATAGAAATCGCAACATACTGATCAGGCATCCAGAAATGGAGTGGGATGCAAAACTTCAGGTGGGAGCCACGGCAACGAGAGACAGAAACGCTGGCCTGCTTGGCGCACCGAGCGTGGGTGCCTCGCAGGCAGCAGAACCTGCCGCCCATCCTTGCACACACACAGCAGAAATTAGCCGTGCGGAGCAACTAAGTATAGCGCGCTCTCCTTAGGGAGCCCAGGGAGTTCATTTTTTCAGTGTTTGGCCCCGTTGGCTGCAAGGCAGACAACATATTTTGGATTTGACAGAAAGAAGCAAAAGCATCACTGAAGAAAATAACTCATGCTTTTTGGCAACCGCGACAAACTTTTCAACAGCAGCTACACACCAGCATGGCATCTCTCCCTCTGCTCTCCCGCCTCCCACTTAAGGAGGTAGAATTTTCACCACTGTTCATGTTGCAGAAAAGTATCAGTCTCAGCCGAACAAAAGCAACTTATAAAGCTAGCCGTATCTGAGGGTTTTCACTCTGATCTGAAACATGGGCCTCGTAAGTGCCTGCTCTTAACACAAAGGAGCAATTCAGACTTATTATAGCCCGAAAGAATCGTGCCAGTTCTTCACTGCCCCAAAGGGAATAGCTCCATTTTACCTAAGTCGAACATCTCAAGAGCCCACCTTGGCAACGCTATCAGAGCTTCACAAAGGACAGGTCTCTGCTGAGGAGCACACGAGTCCTGTTCTGTTGTCCCTTCCATACTGCTCGGGGTTTTTGTTTGCTATTTTTTGCTGCCATGTTCCAAGAGATCACTTTTGGAATTATTTTCCCACGGATGCTGAGCAGCCGCAATACGCGATGACTTGTGGGTGCCAAGCCTCCAGCATCACCCACGTGATTTACACTTTTGACAGGAGTACAGAGAAACCCTCAGCAGCGAAAGCATCAGCCTGGACAACGGCCATCCCCACCCGGCTCTGCAGCTAGCTCACCGCCGGACGTGGTACCAGGTCCCTCAACTTCCCCACGTGTCGGCCGTGATGTGTGTAGCGAAGCACCAGTAACGCTCGCAGACCCTGTTCTGCAGCAATACCGTGATGCTTAGTGGCTTGAAAATTTGGAGAGTCAATAGTGGAATCACTCACAAAAGTTTACTGTCAAAACAAGACGTGAATGAATAAAGACACAACTGGGATCTCTAATTAGTTGCATAGTGCTTTTCCATCAGTCTCCCTGGGCTGTGCACTAAGATCTTCTGGAAGCACGGGCAATAGATATTTCTTGCAAATAGGAGAAAGCCTGTTTTAAGCTAAATCTGTTCCTGGTGATGGCCAAGCTCTTGATCTTCTCCAGCAGAGTCATTTTGCACACTCAGATGTGCTCCTGGATTGCTGCGCTGTAGCAGCTCTGGAAACAAGTACATCCATGTCACGGTTCCATCCCCAGGAAGAGAATGCATTACACTGTTTGTAAAAAACGCAGACACCAGTGCATTGAGATGTACCCTTTTATCGTTGTGCCGGGCAGATGGACCTCATTCACATGGAGGTCATGAAGACCTCACAGCTACTTCAGAAGAATTGGAAGTACAGTCTGGTTCCCCCCTCTGGATACAGCTCCCATGGAAGCAATGACTGAAACTTGCTTCTACCCTGCACTGGGAAATATCTTTGCTTTTTGAGAAAACAGGCTCAGGCCTTAACTCCTCCCTTCTGAGAAACAAAATTTCCACACTGCTCCTAAAATCTGCCAGCATTCAGGTTCATGCTTGTACCCACACTCATGAAGTACACATCTAGGGTTAGAGTCACCTGGGAGAGGGAAAAAACCAAAACAACCCCCCAACTTTGACAGTCCAAGCCCTGCTCACAAAAATAAACTTGATCCGCAGAAGACTGTGCCATGTTCAAACAGGGTCTCAGCTTTCTCTGGGTTCCTTCAGCTCGTCTTTCCCTGTTGGTGGAGTCCGAACACAGACATGGGCTCTGATAAACTCCCTGTATCGGCTTTTCCCCTTATGACGCATTGGCCTCATTGAGCAGAGATGTTCATCTACTCCGGAAGGCTCTCCTGGGTCCTCCAGCTGGGGTGCGGCTCCTTCTTCATCGCCAGAGAAAAGAAATTTGGCAGCATCTCCAACTCTTGTCAGTGATAGTGAGACCAGCTGTCACTCGCAGCAAACCACACAGCTCTTTCCTTGAGCCTCCCTCGCTGTTGTTAGCTCTCGTCTGCTGGTTAAAAGCTTTGCTGGTAATAAATAAATGGGTCAAACCATGCTGGCGACGCCATCAGCAGAGACGTGGCTTGGATCTTGCAGCCTGAGTCACCTCCTTGAACGGAGTAAGCTCGATCAGCAAAGGATATTTCTGTGCTCTACCAGCATGCTTTCTAAGACTTTGGCCAGCAGAGCTCTCCTGGTGAGCAGGAAGCCTACCATATGTCTGATTTTCCTGGATGTGCTTTCTCCAACTGCGCAGGAATTTTGCCCAGATGAATTTAGAGGCAGTTCAACACTTGTCTGAGGTTCCCAGAGATGTGATATCTCTACTTGTGATGTTCCAGATGCGGTCACTGTTTGTTGCGATCCCAGACGTTCACCGGGCACATACGCAAGGGTTTGCACAGTTCCCAGAAATCACCGCACCGTCACGTGCCACACGTTACACAGGCAATAGCAAGCCCAGGAACAACTTTGGTAGCCTTCAAAAAAGGTCAGATCCTTTTTCTCTCCATTCTTCTGACTCATCTGTCCAGGGATGGAAAAATCAGGGCCAGAACAGGGGGGAAAAAAAGGATAAAAATAAAATTCAGTGAGATGGTAACTTCATCCAGAGTCTCCAAAGTACATCAGGAATCTCGTGTCTTCTGGTGCATCTTTCACTGCCATGTGAAGTTCCTGGGGTTCCTACTCTCTCTAGCAGAGACAGCAACGAGAGGCAGAAAATGTACAAAAGCCTATACATAAGAATAATTAATTCCAAGTTCTTTTTGCTGGATTCAATACAGTGGGGTTAGCGTGCCAAGGCACTAAACACTTGATGTGTTTATTCTTGGGGTTTGTACACATTTTGTTGTATGCTTTGGGTTACTGGTTTGCTGAGAAAACAAATCTTCTTTCCAAGCTTCGTCTGTGAGCAGGATTATTTTTAAATGGTGATTTCTTGTTATATACTGTACTCTTCACTAAGCATATCAGTACCTCCAGAAGATGATGGTATTTGTGACCAGGGACAGTGGAAAGCAGCGGCTTTACAAAGTCACAGACCTTCAGGTATGCCAAAATATCCAAGGAAAGCAAAAAATTATCATCTTAGGTCTAGCACGTTTAAAATTTCATTGCCAGCTTCAGTAAGGACATAATTTTATAGTTTTTTTAGTACAGCCATAGATATTCCCCTAAGGGAAAAGCTGGATGGTTTATTTTCCAATGCAAATTGATTAGTTTGAAAGGAAAAAAGAGGCTTTCAGCTGCTGATGGCCTTGGCAGCAAAGTCAGGTCTCTTGCAGGGCACAGCAGTAATGGTTATTCGGAGCAAATAGATGAGCAGCCCAGCTTTAAATTCTCAAGACATTAATGGTTGAAATCTATGTTACAACAACAACATCCAGAAAAACAAAATAAGGAAGTTGAACGAACTGCAGCGAGATATGCCCCAAATGGAGCCAAACAACAGAGAGTGTTAAAATCCAGACCCAAACTTCCCCCACATCCAGTAACGCTCTGCTCCATGCACTGGATCCGGGGAAGCGGTTACCGAGATGTGACTCACCGTCCTGGTTTGACTCAAGGGGAACCGCGGCCCTCGGCACTTTGGAGGATGGATACAGTTCTGCTTTGCTTGCAGACTGCCAGCGCCGCACACGAGGGAAGCTCTACGAGGGCACAGTACTGACGAGAGAGCTTCCCAAAGCCTCTCGCAGGCAGGTGCAGGATTACTCAGGACTGTTGTGGAGCAGGAGCATATTTTCAAATTTTTTTGGGGTGTCATTGAGTGAAGGTCTGAGGTCCCTCCTCCCTACCAAAAATGAGGCAGGAAGAAATAGAAGCACCAGAACGCAGCTACTGAGTAAAGAAAAGAAAGTGCCAATGGTGAGAGGAAACAAATGGTGATACTTTGAGGCGCTGGACGTAGAAAGGGCAGAAAAGCTAAAGCAGCAGTAAAGGTAGGAAGCATGAAATATAGGATGACCATGTCCATATTGTTCAGGGCCCAGCCAGCGAGCTCATTTAAAGGGAAATGAAAAAGCCCCGTATCATTTCCTACTGCTCAGCAACGTCTCCGTATGAGAACATCTACTTAATAAACTTTGATCGAGAGAAGCCTCCCCCCATGGAGGACAGTTCACAAGCACTCAGGAAATTAGTGGGATTATTGGGGCCGGGCATTTGAAGACATAAATGTTTCGGATTTATAAGAAACACATTTCATAATCACTCTGCCTAGCAGTAGTTTGGAAGGGGAGGAGACAGGGCAGCAGCTCCTGAATGAGTATGGGGAAAGAAGAAAGACTCAACTGTTCTCGAGAAGAAAGACCTGATTGTACTGTGAGGTTCAGAGGGCTTCACTGGGATCACTGGGAAGTAACGGGCTCTTGGCCTGCTTGTGGAAACCCGAGGGGTGAGTGTTGGTAGAGCTGGCTGGCTGAATTCAAAGAAAAAGCGAGATGGGGAAATCCTATAAAAAGATCTCAGATGGAAAGACTACAGCTAGCGTCACTATGACTTTCCTTTCAGCGGAGTTCCTCAGCTTAAAATATGGAATCCAACCCAAAATCTTGTATCCCAAACTCTCTGCTTTAGTGCAAATTCTTCTCTGCATGCAGATGTTGCTCTGAAATACATCACTTTTGGTTTTGTGGGTGATGAGGTCTATTTAACTTGTTTTTTCTAAGCAGTCACAGTATAAGGCAGCAAAGAGAAGCACGTACAGGGCACTGCTGTGTGCTCTGAGCTGGTCTGGTTTGATCCGATATCCCTGAACTGCCACCAATTTGTTGTTTCCGGGAACATCCCTTTTTTCCCCCCCTTTGCCTCTATTCCTCATCTCTAAGGAAGCACAGGAGACCAAAGTGCCACCAAAAGGCTTGACGGGTGGGTGAGAAGTGCAAGCCCTCATCCCCACTGTGCTGTGAAGCTTTCATACATGATGACACCAAAATGCTTCCAAGAACGAGCCAGTGTTGGAAGCTGACAACTGGGAAGAAAGGAATAGACAGAGCACTTGGGCAGCGTAACTCCAATTTACACTAAGGAGAGCACTACTTGTGCTCTTTTTTTCCTCCCCCAAATGCTGAGGGTTAATATCTTCCTTTTGAAGGACACAGATGCCCTGGGGTTGTGGAAGAGGAGGGGAATGAAATCCTCTCTTGCAATAAGGAGGGGAATCTTGGAGTAACTGCACAAAAAGTGCGTCTCCTTCGTCTGAGTCAGGAAAGAAACCGTGCCAAGTCAACGGGATTTATTTCACATTCTGGCTCGTTTCGACTCCTATTAACTCTAAACGAAGACCAGCTGGGATCAGCCTGCCTTCCCGAGCAGCGGAGAGACCAGGCAGCGCTGGCTGACTTCACTGCGAGGGCGAACGGCCCCTCGGCTGCAGGGGAACAACCTCGGTCCCTGCAAGAAGCGGCTCCCTCGGGACTGGGAGAGCTCTGTGATTCTCTGCAGGATTCCCAGGAATCACCGGCAACTGTGGTCCACGCCAAAGGTTTCAATGGATTTGGTATCTGAGTCACAGATACCAAAATAGCAGACAAAGGGAAAAAACCCAACAATAAAATCTCCCAAACAACAAAATCCAGCATGTACCTCCCCATAAAATGGGACGTTTAGACTTCCACGGAAGAGGCTGAACCCGGGGCCATCAGCGATGCACTGACTAATGAAGCAAAAGGAGGAGAAGCTGATGGCAGCCAAGGGCAGAGTTGCCCAGGGATTACAACATTGCTTCTAGACGGGGAAGGAGAGAGACCTGTGGACTGCAGCTACGCAGCGACACTCGCCCTCACCCTTGCTCCGGCCCTGTTCAAAGCAAAGAACTTAAGCACGCCTGACTACATTCCTGAGCAACGTTATTCCCCTTTGATTTTTGATGCAAGGCCAATACCTGCTTATGGCTTTGCTGGATATTTGTCCACACGAGTAATGATACTCCCGGGCTGTTAAACAATGACACAGCATGGCCCAGCGCAAGCACCTTTGGCCGTAGACACTGGACTCCAGTACAGCAACTGGCCCTGCTGATGTAGCAGCTACTGGAAAGGACAGGAACAGCATGTCCTGTTGTGTCCCCTCCTCCCGCGCGGAGGGGGTGACTGTGGCTTGGGATCTCGGCTGTGCACGAGCCCGGGCGACGTTCAGCCCTGCAGCGAAGGGCCCGTGCCCTTTCACGAGCACAGCTGCCTCACGGAAACACCCGCTGAGGTGTGTCAGGCCCACGGGCCAATACAGCCCGTCCCGAGCCCCTGCACAGGAACGGGGCTGGGGGGCCGCTGGTCCCCCTCTGCCACCGACCGACCTCCTGCACGACCCCGGGCAAGTCGCTTTGCTACTTCGCGCCTCTGCTGCCAACGCGTTATTCAAGGGCAAGATTAGGAGTAGCAATACTCATTCCCTAGATGAGGGGTGCGAGGAGCTCGCTGTTACCACCGACACACTGCCGGGGCTGCCACAGCCCTCCCCTGCACACTGAGCCCAGGCTTCTCCATTCCTTCCATTGCTCAGCCGGAGGGTAACCCCACGCCCTCCGGCTCAGGGAGTGTAAGAAACTTCTTTCCAGTAAGAGTTCCACAGACAGCCCGTAGACCAGGGCACAAAACCCAGCTTTTCCAGGAAACAGCTCAGCACGTTATCAAAAAAAGGATAGATTCCTGCATGGACAGCAGAGATTAAAACCAGAAGTGACTCCGGGATTGTCCTTCGGCAGCCTCAGTGTTTTCGGGGAGCTGAATGCCATGTAAGCGATGCGGCGTTGCCAGCTGTCGCTGAGCTCATGTGTTCGGAGTGAATGGCTGGATTCAGCGACAGCAGAGCAAGGAGCTTTGTTGCAGAAAATCTTTGAATCATGTTTTCAGTGGCAGGAAACGGAAAAGAACAAAGAGCAAAAAACCACTCTGGGACAAATTCTGCTGTAAGTGATGTTTGGACAACTTTATAACAGAGCAGTGTGTCGGATGAGAATGAGCTCCTGCTCTGCCCTGGCATTACAGACCCAGAAACCAGCCCCATCTCAGCTGCGACCACAGCGCGTTGTTTCTGGAGCAACTCTGCTAGCTCAGAGCAGAAGGTCCATCCTGGCCAGCAAGTCCTCCTTCCACTTGAAGACTGTAGCCTGTAGATGATGGAGAAACAAGAACACGATGGGAAGGATGCTGTCCTCAGGACACCATCCAACGCCGCGTGTGGAGCTGCTGCAGCTCTGGGGAGCGACATGGCTGAGACCACAGCACTGGAGCCAAGAGCCACGAGTTCACCCAGCGCTCGGTACTGGGCTGGGTAGTGGCTTTATCCTTTTCAAAGCACTGTGAGTTCCCTCAAAAAACCTTCTCCGCTCTCCACCCCAGCCCAGCTCCGTCACTCTACCTTCTTGGAGACCAAACAAAAGGACTTTGGACCTTGTCGCATCAGAGCAAAAGGATTTATCAGCCCTCAGAGCTCTTCTGCTCTGCTGGTGCACATCTGCACCATGCAGCAGGGCCGGCACATGCTGCCAGATCTTCTCTGATGTAATTGTTTATGGCGATTTATACCATTGGAGCATCTGGCTCAAAGCTTTCTGAGTCCTGACGTGGCTTGAATGACACTGCAGATAGGATTTCAGGTTAAAAAGGAAGTGGAAAAAGAAAAGAACTCGGCTCCCAGTTTTGCTGAACAATGAGGGATTTTCTTGTTTCAGGGCATGTTGTATTTCATTACCTACAGGCTCTCCAATTGCTTTCCTGGAACTGTAAAAACCTCGCTATCAGATGTCTGCCTTGTATGACAACCAGCACATTACGAAAACCACAGTGCACAGCTACGGAGAGCAGCTGGAAACCCACCACCTCCCTCCTGCCAACTGGCTTGGGCCTTTCGCACAGCCACCGGCGGATCGGTTGTCCTCCGAGGGAAGGGCTGAAATGCCGTATTTTCTGTAGGTGGAGAGGAGAAGCAGCGGAGAGGAGCACTTTTGGAGGTTTTACTCTCAGGGACCACTTGCTTGTGTCAGGGTTGATGGTTGACTTCAGCCTTTGACTCTTATCACCCTCTGTTGCGAAGAGCAGGATCGACTGGCAGCTGGATCCTTTGTAAACGCACATTACTCTCCAATGATGATGTTTGGATATTTCAGGCTCCGTGGCACTATCCTCTCACACAATGACAGGTTGGCAAATAAATTAGCTTTTTATTTTGGCAGACTACACCGTGACACTTGCACTGCTGATGGATGCCTTGCCAGGGTTCGACGGGCCGTTGTATCTTCCAGTCTCCCCAAACTGCAGACACACATCCTTGTCCTGCCGTGCCTGTACAGAAAGTCTGGATCTCCAGCAGACAACTCCTGCTCCCCACACTGTAGACCCCAGGATCTGTGTCTCCTGCCAGCCTCTCTGAATGGAGATGCCCAAACAGTCCCTGGTGCTCTGCAAAGGGAACAGATTTTCAGCTCTTTGCTGCTCAAATGAGCCACCCAAAGGTCAAATGGCCAAGTCCAGAAAAGAGTCAAGATCAAGTCAAGGCAACAAGTTTGTACTAGAAGAAGATGGAAACCACTGGGAGGAGATAATATGCGAGCCAGCAGCTCAGGAAAGGTGCACATCTCTGATGTGATTTTTGAAATCTTAAGTGGATCTTGCACTCAGCTGTGTGTTAGTGCTTCAGGTGCTCTGATTTCTCTCTTATGGCCAGGGGGACAACTGGCCCATCCCTCTGCTGAGCAGGAACTGGAATTGAACAGAGCAGTGTGAACTTGGACAAAGTGACCAAAAGATAGAGGATACTCGCGTATCTCAGCTCCAGCTGCCTCAAGTCCTGCCAGCCACAGCTGTGAGACTCATGGACCATCTCAGTTGCCAGGATTGTTTGCTGAAATCCACTGGCTTTGAAACATGTACAAACTACCCCTGGAGACTCAGCTGGGGCCTCCCTGCTGCTTTTGTTTGAGATTTAAAACCACAGTGGAAACCGTTTTTCAGATATGTTAATACTGGAAATGGCTGAGCCAAGTAAAAGCTAACGATCTTTGAAAAATGTTTCTTGAGCACCAAGGGAAGTTTGGTTGTGCTCAGCTGGTAATGTTGTATCAGCATCGGGATGGCTTTCTGGAAAATAGAGCCTTGCTCAGTAAAGCCAGACTTGTCCCTGCTGTAGGGATCGCTCGCCGGATGAAGGTCTCTCTTCCGCGTGACCCAGAAGGGCAGCACGGACCCTTTATGCTTCCTCCAGCTTTAGCACCTGTGAAGGTGCTCCAGTACATCCCTTCACCAGCCATCTCTCAGGGAGCTCTACGACTGTGCAGACCGAAGAACTGCTAACCTCTTTCCATCCCTCGCGCTGGCCTGCTGCCACGTGGTCTGCGAGCTTGTATGTGCCCTGCCAAGTTCCCCAGCTTCTACCTGCTCCGCGGCTACACAGGGTGCTGCCAGCACCAGGCCTTTGCCCCGGGCCAGTATGTGCAAACTGGGCTGAAAATGTCCCAGCAATAAAGGCAGATCATTCCAGGGCAATCGGGCGCCTCATTTCCTACATCTGTCAAGAGGACACTTGATAGTGAAGCGTCACATTCCTTTAAACATAAGCAAAATAAAGATTAAGACTAAACATGTCCTTGGTGTTAAGGAAAAATCTTCAAGAAGTGGTGTAGCTGCAGGGACTTGCGATGAAAAGGGTTTTTCCAGAGGCTGCTGCTGTTTGTGGAGGGCACGTCTCTGTGGGCCCCCTCTAGTGCCAAGGCAGAGGGCAACAGAGGGCGAAGCCAAAGCGTAGGAGAAGCATGTCTCTATGTCCACGTCTGCAGACGGACATCAGCCTCCTCGAGCTAATATGAATCTCTTCCAGAAGCAGAAGGTGAGCTACGACACTCGCAGATGGAGGTCAGTTTGTTGGCACAGGTAACCAGACAGATCCTTGCGTGTGCCTCTCCCACTAACGGCACAGAAGCATTAACATCTCCCCTGTGCCCTTTGTAGACGAGCAGGGTATCTCAACTACACTGGAGCAGAAGCAAACGTCTCCAGCCCAGGGAAAAGTCAGTGGATCCCGGCAGGAATGCAGCGAAGCACAGATGTAAGGGCTCCTGGGTGTTATGCCAGGAGAGACCCAATGAAGACGCAATAGCTAAAGCTGAAGGTCTCTTTAAAACCATCTAAACCGAGTATTGGACAGCGTAACACTATCGCATCAGATGTATTAAAACCATATGCAACATGCGTGAAGCGTAAACACACAGCATCTGCAGCACACCCAAACCCAGCCCGCCTCCTCCCTGCAACGCGAGTGCCTCCACACCTCCCCCAGGCCGTCTCCATGCCGCCCTGCGCATCCCGGACAGGAGTTGGTCACCGTGCAACCCTGGCTTTTGCCCTTGGGTGAATACCTTCAGGATTTTTCCCTGACAAGATTTTTGTTATCTTTGTCCAGCAGCCTTAAAACCCTCCGTCCACTGCACCCGTTTGGGGTGGGCTGTGCCTGTGGTGGCTTCTGTGGCAGGTCTGGCAGAAGATGGGTTGACTTTATGTTCCAGCTTCCAAACCTCAGTTGAAAAGGAGGGGGTTGCAGTTATCCCTAGCAGTGTGCAGCTCTGAGCTGTAAACTTTATCTCGGCAGAAATCTAAGGAAGATCCCGCTAATATTTGTACATTTTCTCCATGGGAAGGTAGGCGAAAAGTCTCAAAGAAAAAATGGGAAGGGAAAAATTATTTGTACTTCTGTCAGAGGACTTCCATCTTTCAATTACCTCAGCGAGCACAGCACCACCAGCCCATGTATTAGGTACCGGCCAGGCGTTTGGCAGAGGAGGCAGCGCTATCTGGAGCTTATGCAGGTCTCTGAAAGTCTGCTTGAGTTTAGATATAAGGATATACAAAGAAGTATATTAAAATAGTAGATGGAAATATAGCACTCCGCAGTAAAAAAAACAAAAGGGAGTGATTATGAGCAGGAATCTTGGCTCTATTGACTTTTTTTTTTTTAAATAAAACAGAAAACGGCATCATGTTCCCAGGGACATGCTGGCAAACAGCAGGGACGGAGTCTGAGAGAATCGATATTTTATACTCTATAACTTAATATGGCTTTTGCATGATTTTAGTATTTTTATTCGTTCTGAAAACACGCACAATATAAACACGTGAACCAGCCAGAAGTACAGCGCATGGAGGGCCGGGCGCTGAGGGCGGCTGTCCAGCCGTACCAGCCTGCAGCGGGGAGGGAGCTGGGATATTGGGGACCGGCCCTCGCCCGTGGTACGGTCCCGATCCTGCGAAGAGCTCCCTGTGGGCACAGGGGGCCGTGGCCAAGTATGGCCCTATTTGGGGCAGGACTACAGCCTTATTCTGCACATTTATGGTGCTGCACCACAGTATTAAGCCAATGTTTCCACTTTCTAGTCGAGTCAGTGCTCAAATCCCAACCTCAGCCCAAAAATAACACACATCCAGCCCCTTTGCTGCTTCCATCCCTTCACACCCTCCTCCCTGCCCTCCTTTTAGCCAGCCACAACGTCACCAAAGGGAAAAACAACACGCTTCAACATCGAGCATCCACCCAGCGCTCAGAGGTACCTGCCTGCCCTGCTGCCTCCCACCCATCCGGGCAGGGATTTCAGAGCTGCCATCAAACTTGGCCAAACTTGGTCTACTCGTTCCTTCTGACATGCCGGGGCTGCTCGCATCCCTCCCGGAGATGCGCGGGGTGGGAGCCGGCGTGTTCTCCAGCTGCACGAGCAGCAAGACTCGTGCTACGGGCGAGCACGGCCGCCCCGGCCAGGCTGGCTGCATCCGACTCAACCAGGCTATCGCTTGACACAAAGAGCCTTGCGAGTCTGTGCTTCCTACAACTTTGATCCACAACAATAATTACAATGAATAAATCACGTTGTCAAGCTGATAAACTCCATGTTTCAAGCAGAAGGGCCTGGCTCGGCTTGCAGAGCAGCCCACCGGGGCACGGGGCAGTGCTATCCTCCATCTGGCACCACCCTGAGCGAGCCCCGGGCCAGACCCTGCCCGACTCCTCGGGCCCCACAGCTCTCATCTCAGAGCCAGAACCACACTTTTTCTTTCTATGGCACTGAGATCAGACCTCCAAGGGAACCAGACATGCCTAGGATATTAATTGAGGATTCAGGAATAATTCCCTGCTAATTTCTTCTATTTATTTTCTATATTTAAGGGGGAAACCTTAGAAGGGAAAAACAGAAGTAAGCGAGTAATCATCAAACAGAAGGGAGAGAGGGCAAAAGCCGGCCATTTCCAAACTCCAGGCCAAGACCAGCAGTGACGGCCAGGGAAAACTCAGCTCCTCGCAGCCCTCTGCACATCCCTCTCCAATACCCTGCGGCGTGCTCCATTTTACAGATGCAGTAGAGAGGCACAGCAAGGCTACACAACCTGTCCCAAGGTCTACGCAAAGCCCGCGGCAGACCAGAGAAGCGATCCACATCTCAAGAATGCATGCCGATTAAAACACCAAACCTTCTCCTGGATGTAGTTTTTCGCAAAATATAACACGCTTTACGACACCACTTGCAACAAGTCACATCTCGGATAACCTCCGGCCCTGAGCAGAGTGTCCTGGTTCACTGCCTGCGTCTCCCTCTCAAGCTGCCCCCAGGGGTTTCGCTGCAACGTGGCACGTCCTGTTACCGCAGTATTAATGGCTACGCTAATTACTGCCCGTGTCAAAAAAAAAAAGAAAAAGAAAAAGCTCTTTTATTTCTTGCAAGGGTTTAAAGGAAATCCAGCCTCCCAGACGCAAGACTGCAAACTTTCTTTTACCCTCTTGTTGCAAAAGGATCTCGTCTCGTCAGCCGAGCTGGCTCGCGTTTTGCACCCCAGAGCGCGGTGTGTGCCAGCTCTGCCCCGATGCCCGAGCTGGGGAACACGCGCCGCACCTCTGGGCTCACGCTGCAGCCATCGGGAAGGTTAAAGAATCTTGCACGCAGGGATTTAGACGAGAGCACGCAGCGCTCTGCTGATCCTTTCGGGGCAAGAGGCAACTGCTAGTTTGGAAACCAGAGTGCAGGTGGCCCTAGGGAGAGCGCAGGAGCTGCGTTGGGCCAATACCCGTACCCCGGCGATCCGAGATACACGCGCGGCTGCCCGTGCAGCCCGGGGAGGAGAGCACTAATTGCTACAGGAACCCACGGAGCGGCTATAGGGGCGAGCGGGCTGGTTTCGCAGACTCACTCGGACACCTGTGATGCCGGGATATCCAGGAGGCCCTTCTTTTCCCTTCAGTCCTTCGTTGCCTTTTTCTCCTTTCTCTCCTTCCAGGCCTTGCTCTCCTTTGTCTCCCTGTGGAAGAGAGGAGGGTGGGAGCGTTTCATACCCACACAACACGCAGGTCACTGTACATGGCTCTTACAAGGAAAAAACCCACCACATAATTAATATTTCAGGAGTCTGAGAGGAAGGGAGCCTGCAAGCAAAAGCATGAATGAGGATGAGTCATAATACACTTGACATTTAAAAAATGAGCAAAACCAGGTTTCTTTTTTTTTTAAAGTGCCTTGGCTGGAGGAGAAGGAACTCCCCCATTACACAGGGTAATCTGAACCCCTTTGCTTCTCCTGCAATAAGGCTTGAACCTCCCACGTGAATGAGACAGGCAGACAAGATCTGAAAGTCTCCCTTGCCTCACCCAGAAGCCCTGAGCTTGGGATGTTGAAAGATTTTTAATAGGATGGGTTTGTCTGGAGCGGCTGCTTGGCTCTTGCTGCCAAGCGGGAATCAGCCTAGGGCTCAAATAAACACTGTGAAACAGTGTCATCTTGCCCCTGTGAAGGATTTGTGGTCTGAGCAGTAGGTATCATGTTAAATCACCGTTCTTACGCTTGATAGCACAAAATTTTATGGAGGTAACCAAAAGGGCCAATTCTGTACTGACAGCAGCACCCACACTTGTGCAACCAACCAGCCTTGACTGAGCTGTTCTCCACTTGCAGCTGCATTAGCGAGAGCACAGCAACGTCTCTTCTGGTTAAACAAATGCTCCTGCAGCGAGCAGCGGCTCTTCGAACGTCCAGAGACACATTCAGGTTGAAAAGATCTGGTTTAGTTCAAGAGCTCTTGGGGACAGTCAGCGGTGGCAAGGGAATACAGAAGTCTTGACTGTCTTTAAGGAGGAGTCTTTTGGTCCAACAGTCAGAGATAAGCAGAAGTAGAGACACATGGCAAATAGTTTAACTAGAACGAAGCAATAAACTGCATTGTTGTGGGGCCGGCTGCTTTTTCTTTCCATGGAACAAAACTGTTGGCCTGTTTGGAAAGGCCGGCTGTGCAGGGACAGAAATCGGAGCCCTGTTCCAAAGGCAAGGTAGCAAACTCACAGCAGCTAGATAAAGAGTGCAGTGCAAGCCCCGAGCGAGCACCTGGGGCTTTGCCAAGAGGAAGGGGATCTGGTTTCTTTACTCGCAAACAATGTTCTGGTCAGTGGTGCAAGGGAGAGTAATGGACAATTCTTGATTTCCCCTGCCAGGCCCAGGAATTCCTGGTTAGTTGGAAATTTAATCTGTAAAGACTCAAATAAAACAGACAAATTGTTGGAAACTAGATTTTGAAGAAGTTGACCTTTTTAGAGATCTGATCGGATGCCAAAAATGTGGGTAGAGGAGTGAAACTGGAGGAGTCCGTTACGTGCGCTTGCAGAAAAAAAAATCCTTGGAGGGAGCAGGGCAGAGGCTTATTGCACAGAGGACCCAACAGCCCCCTTGGCTTCAGCCTGCCCCGGGAACCACGGGGGCCCGAACACACGGAGATGTGTGCGAGAGCTGAAACACGCCACGAGAGTGAGGTTTACCTTGACACCGTCCGGCCCGGGTGGCCCACTGTCCCCTTCCAGCCCCGATTCTCCCTGCAAGACAGAAGTGACCGAACATAAGGCTGTGCCCAAACATGGGTTTTTTCCCGTGCTTTTGGCAGCTGACTCACGGCAGCAAGTCGGGCTGCAGCGACAGGAGCCCAGCCCTGCTCTTTAACACATGTCCTGTCTCATACCCTAATGCTGAACAAGCTCTTCCTGGAGCAAGCACAGGAATTCAGCCTCTTGCTTTATTCTGAGCCATAGTTTCTCCTCCACGGGCCCCGCTGCTGGCCTGCGGGAAGACCTCTCTCCCTGTGTTGAAAAGGGGGCTCAGTCTGTATTCATTTAACCTGAGGCTTCCCCATCCTGCTCCAACAACTGACCTTAGTCCTGAGAAGGGACAAGAGCCACTGCCGGCTTCAATCCATGCATTCATCCCGACCCTGGCTCCCTCCCACGTGCGCATAGTGTAGCCAGTGTTTCCCCGCTTAGTGCCCGCCTTCGGCTCCAGGGTCTCCCTGTCCCGCGCGGGCTGCACCCTCCGGGCGAACAGGACGGGTCTGTTCCCACACTGCCCCTTTCACAGGCGAGGTTGTCGCAGCGCTTTGCAAAGCGGCACTGTAGCATCGGAGAGGCTCACGGAAGCGGGTGAGGAAGGTATTTCCACCATCCACAGAGAAGAACCAAGGAGGGGAAGGGTTACGGGATGCCCAGAGCAGGAGCTCTCTCGGCCCAGGCTGTGAACAGGGAACAGCCTCTGGCGAAGGGACACAGCACAGAAGCCCTACCAGAAGGTGACCGTACTTACTCTTTGGCCAATGAGGCCTTGCTCTCCAGGGACTCCCAGCTGGCCAGGATCACCCTAAAAAGAAGGAACCACAGACATGGAGACAAGCTGTTTACTGCTGGTGAGTGAGCCCGAAGCATTTCCCATTGCATCCCTCATCTTGACTTTTTCTTTCCTTCTCTCACACAAACACCTTCACTTTAGTTTGCAAGGGGGTCCAAAGGACAGGTTGGCATCACCAGTGCCTCTGCTCGCAGAGGGCCAGCGCACACCTCGTAGGGTCTGTTGCAATGAGGCTCGACAGGACAGGGGTCAAGGAGTGGTTTGTGCTGCCTGCAGCTGCAGAGCCAGAAGATTCTCCCTTGGTGTGGCCCCTTGGCTGGAAAAGCAGCACCGTCGGGTGCGATGCAGCAGCCACAGCCGGAGCGAGGGGGGAGAAAGCCAACAGCTTTCTGAGCCTCGGCATGACTGAGGAGGGTGGAGAAGAACTTGAATCTTTGGTGGCACCAAAATGAGTGAACTGAAGGTGCCTGGAGCTGGCAAAGAAATGGATCTTGGCGACAGGCTGTGAGGTTGCACTGCGGGTACAACGGCCGTAGGGCAGCTACCTCCCACGTGTGCCCATCCAAGCTAATCGCTTTGCAAGGAAGAGCGCTTGGGAAACGCAGAGGCAGAAGGGGAAAAAGCTTTGACCTATCCACACGTCTCATCCCACAGCAAACTGGTCTGCAAGCGGTGACTGCCCAGAGCAACCCCAGCCTGTCCCAGCACCTCCCAGCTTCGGAGAAGCAGCAGCACGGGACTCTCGCTCTCCGACTCCCCAGCAAGGACATGTTGCACTGACAGCGGGTAACGGGGTGTTTGTGTAAATCATTGTGTCCCGTTCCCGAGGAGGGCAGCCAGGAGCACGGGAGCTGAAACACTCATGCAGTATCAGGACGCCGCAGACACAGTAGCTCCAGTGAAGTGTCAGAAGATTTGCCAAGGAAAACATGGCAAAGGATGGGGCTGGGGGCGGGGAGCGAAGGACAGCAAAGAGGAAATTGCATTTAATCCCCACATAGAGCCTGTTCAAAAGCTCTCCACACAGGAGTGAACCTTCAAACCAAGCGGAAAGGGGGTTAGGATAAAATAAAAACCCCCTCTGAGCTGCTCAGCACAGGGATCTTATTCAAACAAAGAGATGGTTTTTATAGGCCTTTCCATGTGGACAAGAAGGTGCATTCATGGCTCTGGAGCAGGGCACCCTTCCCCCATAACCATTAGAGGAGTTCAGTCCCCACAGAGCTAAGGCTTGGAAACTGTGGCAGGACCTTGTCTGAGGGTATTTTTAAGTTTGGGACCTTCCTAAGACGACTCTTGTTTCAAATTAGAAGCTGCCTGGATCTCTGGGTCTTGAGGACTCCTCTCTCCACTCAGATTTTGGATCTGCAAAAGAGTTGAGCTTCATTTCCAAGGCCCTTCACAGCTCTTGAGGCAGAAGACCCCTGGGACGGTGCTTCCCCAGCACCGACAGCCTCCCCCTCGGGATGGGGCTCAGGAATTTGTAACCGAGGGCTTAAAGTTGACTGGATTTTATCTTTTAAACTTTCTCTTTTGTTGAATATGCTGTGTGCTTTGGCTGCTGGAGGGTGAACCTGCAATGTTACCCAGTCCTGCAGGAACAGAAGTTGCTGTTATCTCCCTGGTCTGACAGAGAAATTGCACTAAGGGTTTTTCTTACCTTCATGCCAGGTTCACCTGCAAGGCCAGGTTGTCCCATTGAGCCAGGCGGTCCCTGGGAAAAAAAAAAAAAAAGATAATGAAAAAACCCATTGTAACCAAGTAGAAAGCAAGATCAAAGACATAATTCCTTTAGCAGAGCCCTCCCGGGACAGCGGAGCCCTGGTTGCGATGTAATTACCTCCGCGGAGCTGGCTCGGGGTACGCAGCATCAAAGAGGCCCAGTACCCCCTCGTGCCTGGTTCCTGGGAGGGCTCTGCTCGCCTCGCCTCTCCCCAGCCCCGCGGCAGCCCCCCAGCCTCCTCTGCCAAGCACCTCTCTCTATCTCCTTCCAACCCCTCTGCTTCCTAAGGTTAGTAACCGTGCCAGGGAGCAGCACTGGGAGTAGTTGAGAAAGAAGGGAAAAGGTCCAGAATTAGCCTTGAAAGCCCTTCACAAGGGCCCAGCAGGTTGGCTGATACAGCGGATAACAAAAACGCTCAGCTGTGCTCTTGCTCCCTGCAACCACTCTTCTCCATTACCGCTGGTGTGGGCACGTTCTCTGTGCCGCCAGTCTCGTTTCCGTTAGGGCTTAGCGCTAACGCAGCCTCGGGGTTTGCGGGCGCATCGAATTGCCTTGCCTTTGCAGGGGCTGTGCCCCAGATGACACAGCCTCGAGCTGAGCCCTTGGCCCTGCGCTCCCGGAGAGGCAGGGAGCCAAGGGAGCCAAGAACAGCAAGGTTACACCAAACCCTTCAGCACAAACTTTGGCCAGATTAGCCTCAACATCCATCACCCGCTTTCTCTGGCTGAAATGGGCCAGCAAATATCCTAATGCCAACGCCTGGGCTCGGACCAGAAACCCCCAGCCCGGGGCTGCTGCCAGGCTGTACTAGCTGAAAAAGTGGCCGGCAGGTGAGATAATGTGGCCCCGTCTATCTGAGCCCAGACCCTGGCAGGGGGGCTCGGCGTCCCTCGGAGAGCCAAACGTGAGTGCCTGACCTGGAAAACTACAGAAAGTAAGGCAGAAAGAGGGAAGATGAGAGAATGACCTTGCAAACTGCTGCTCGGTGTCCAGCTGCCACGTGCAGCCTTGCGACGGAGGGGTCGCGTTCATTAGTTACCTCTGGTCCAGAGATCAATTGGGAGCTTTAATCTTTGTACCTTTTCTACTACCTCTGGGAAGCATGGGGAATGAGAATCTGCGGAACAAGCCCAAAGACGGGACCGCAAAGCTTGTCTTTAAAGGATTTGAGTGGTTTATTTACTTATGATATTTGCTTTCTGGACAACAATGTCCCCTTCTCTTCGCGGTTAGAAATAAAGGAAAAAAGAGCACATAGTCAAGGGAGCACTCGGCTGCCCAGGGAATAAAGCCAGTTCCTGGCTTGCTGAAATGGATTCAAGCAGAGGAGGGAGCAGGGTGCATGTTGGGCTTATGAACAAATGGTCAAGTCACGCAATGAGAAAATTCAAGCTCCAATGAAAGCAAAAATCCTGCTTTGGTTTCTCCAGAGGTGCCAGTGCAGAGAAAGGCTCCTGGAAGAGTCACAGATTTGAATAAAGCTCTGTACTTTCTTGGTTGGCAACATCCAGAGTGGCTCGGTAGCAGCTTTCCAGCTCCCCGGTGTGGTTTACCACGCTGAGAGCTCACTCGATCCAGTCTAGCAGCCATGAGAATGGAAACTTTCATGACTCATACACTTTGCAGTAGACTGCATTAAAAGGCACCTTTGCTGCTGTTTTCACAACCAAGTGAAACATCATATCTATATTACAGCTCAGGACCTATGGAAAGGAGTTGGCCAAGGGGAACTGGCACATCTGGTATAAACAGCCAAGACTATAATACTTCAAGGGGAGTGAAATCAAGCCAAGACTGCAGATGAGTTAGGGGGAAACCATGGAGGCATCTCCCGCACTCCATCGGGCACTGCTTGGCAGGCGCTGCTGCTGCTTTGGTTGTGGTGTGTTTGTGCCACTGCTTCATGGCAACGGCAACCCAAAAAGCACAGTCGGCAGCAAAGGCCTTTCTCTGAGCCTCCTCCACTGCTGCAGCGTGTTGTGATGGGGCTGCCACAGCGATCCAGGCGGGCTGACAAAACTGTGTCTGGTCAGCAACAGCACCCGTGAGGGGAAAAGAACAGACCGGTTTTCAGTTCGAATTGTCACTGTATTTGGTCCCTGACTCTGCACCCTGGCGTGGTCACAGAGCCATGCCTGGGACACGCTTGTTAGCGTGGCCAGCTTTGCAAGGTTTCTCTTGTGAAGATGGGTCTGCACATCTACCAACGGGGTGTCTCTGCGCTGGGATGAAAATGATGCTCGAGTTTCTGATTCTCACTGCTTGCTTTGGAAGCTGACTTTCGGACTTGAGGGAAACCCTTCCTGCTCGTGTCCCCAGGTGTGGAAGGATATACCTCTGCACATTTACTCCGCCCTCAGTTCTGCCACTCTTGATGCAAGGGGAAAACAAATAAGAGCAAAGATCAGACCTACCTTATGCCCGATTTCTCCCAAAGGCCCAGGTGGTCCCTGTGGTCCTTGTGGACCCTGAAAAACAGAGACACAAGGCTCTTTTCATACAATGGTTTTCATTTCTGAAGGGCCATCACTTCCATGGCCTGTAAGATAAAACACCAGTTCCCTCCCACGTCACAGTGGAGCTACGCAGCATGAAAGAGATGGCCAGTGCGACGGAGAAGCCAGCAATGGGTGTGCTGAGGCACCTTAACAGGCAAACAACAGCTCAGAAGGCCCTTCATCTTTTTGGCTCCCACCTAAAACAACTGCAGTTGTCTACCTGAAAATGCCTGGTTTACCCTCTCCCTTCACAGTCCCGGTCAGTCCCCACAGACACAGAGAGCAGGAGATGACCCCTCTTCCTGCTTCAGTGGTCCCGTTGGCCGTCCTTGGGGTCTGTGTCTTCACCTGTCATCTCCCAGTGCCTCCCCCACAGCTGCGGGCTCAGTTCGGACACCACAGCCTCCCTCCTGGTCCCCCTTCAGCTCTCCCTACCAGCCCAGCCCAACTCCTCCTGTTACATCTGACCCTGTCCCAGACCCAACCTTGCCCTTCTTTTCTCCCTTCCCTTCCAAAATCCAGCCCAGGCTGTATCCTATGCTCCCCCTGGTTGATCCATGGCCCCCTTTTGCTTTCCAGGGGTCTGACCTTGTCTTTCTTCATGTCTCCTAGGACTCTAGCCAAGTCTTTCACATCTCTGACTGTGCTGGAGTTGGCAAGGACAGAGAAGCTGGGAACGGGAATGAGTGGTGGGGAAGAGACAGAGACAGAACTGAAGTGTCTGTGTGTGCAAGGAAAGACAGATGAAGAGAGAGCGATAAGACACTTACCGGGTCACCTGGAGCCCCTTTTGCTCCTGGAGGTCCAGAAGGTCCTTGGATGCCCTAGAAAAATGAAAAACACTGAGGTCAGCTCCAACCCCATAGTAACCTTTCATGCCTCGTGGCAGTAATGTGCATCTCAAACACTCCAGTAAAAGGAGTGGAGAGGTGGCCCCGTTAGTGTGAGACACTGTCCAAGTTCTTCCTCCTGGACCAGGACCCAAAACTTACAGTCTTAAGCGAAACCAAGGTTATGAAAGAAAGCACAAGGGATGGACACTTACGGGGAAGCCACGTGCTCCTGTCTCCCCAGTCTCACCCATCTTCCCCTGTGAACACACAGTTACAGCCATTAGCAGCTGGGAACGTGCTGAGACACCTGCGGCGCTTTGGCCAAGAGAAGCTGCAGTTCCCTGGGCAGCGTGTACGCGTGGGCACCCCCACGGGCGCCTGACACCATGCCAGGTTTGGCTGTCGCAGAGGACGTACCTGCAGCCCGTCGGGCCCCAGCTTGCCTGGCTCCCCTGGTCGGCCCTGCAAGATAAAGACACGTTGGCGAGAGCGCAAACTGTATTGGCGATGGTCTTCTGCCCCAGCCCGTCTGCTCTTGTGTTTTTGCGCATCAAATATCCCCTCCAGTTCCCTGCAGCTTTTGAGAGGCCAAATGCCCAGTGTCCTGCCCTGAGGAACACCCCACCCAGCAGGGAGCTTGGGCAATGGGCTGCATGACCTATGTTTTTTTGAGCAAACGCTGCTTTGGAAGAGGCTGGGGTTCTCAGGAGACTTGGCACAGCCGTCTGGCAGGGCGTGAAAGAAGGGAGGTTCCCCACCTAAGTTGCATTCACAGGGCCATGTGTGCCATGCAGGGGATGGAGTCCGTGACGTTCAATGGTAGGACGAGGGTCCAGCTCTGCCACGCTACTCTCACATCAGGCTGCTGCCAACGGGAGAAACTCTCCCATGCACCCCTCTCAAAGCCTGCCGTGGCGCCGGCTCACCCTGGATGAGGGTCTGCTCAGGCAGGGTGTCTGCCAGGCTCCCTTTGCACCAGGCGTCTCCTGCCCTGTGTTTTTTCCTGTCCTGATCTAATTAACACAAAGTACATCAGAACAGATACGTATTCCCTTAGGTTCTGTTTTACCAGTTGTGTTCAATTGCTCTGATTTTTTGTGCTCTGTTCAGATATAACAGTCAGGTGCACTCACTGCCTGTTAAAGCTACTCCCGTTCCTGCGAGGGACCCCATTATTTTAGCAGAGGCCCTTTGATGTTTGTGGAGTGCCTCCTCATTCAGGGTCTCAGACCCCAGCAGCAAGGGCCTTGATGCCCACGCTGGACAGATTTTACTCCGGCTGCATGAAAGACTCGTCCCTGCTGCTGATCCTCATGGAGCGATTGAACATCCCCTGTTCCTGGAGGAGGACGTGACCTTGGTCCTGTCCAGGGCATTTTACAACACAGGTAAGAGCAGCCTTGGCCAACCTGGCCACCCGCTGGCATTCACCTTGACACCTCGTGACCCCGGCTCGCCTACTGGTCCATCAGGCCCTCTGGCACCCTGGAAAAGGCAAAAGGGAGGCAAAAATAAGAACACAGAGTATATGTCTCACTGGAAAATGCAGCAGTCACTCTACCTTTGGCCACCAGCGAAGTCCATGAGATCAGTCCTGGCTAAGCCAACCTATACCTGGTTGGGTTGAGTGCAGCAGCTCAAAGCCAAGGACTCAACAGATCCCTTCTGTGTTTGTTATTTCATTTCTCTCTATTTACCAGCACGCAGCACCAAAATACTTTTTATTCCTGTTAAATCAGCTGCCAGCTGCAAACCAAAGCCAGGGGAGAAAGGCAGGTCAGGAACAGCCTTATTTTCAGGCAACGGTTACACGACGAGGGTTTTGCAACCCACAGACTTGCAGCTCCAGCCTTATTGATAGCAAACCTCTACCTTCCCTGAGACCCCACTTTTCCAACTGCCCCTGCCCTTAACCCTTGGCATTCCACACCGTCTCATGGTCACAGTCAGGGCCATAAAGCTACGAAATATATAGCGAGGCACACAAGCCCCCACCATAGAGTACCTTCACAACTGTCCTGGGCCCCAGACTGCTCCCAAAGAGCGGGATATATCTGCTGGCAGCTGAACTCCAAGCCTTCAGTTACAGCTACGTGCTTTTTAAAGAGCTGGCTGCTGTTGAGGATCAGGCAGGTGCTCCTGCATCCGCGTGCTGGGAGGAGCGCAGCCAGCTACGCCTGCTTTGGCACGTCTGGTCCTACGCTGGGCATCTGCTCCCGGGTGTGCGTGTGCGTGCCGCGGGCGTGAGGACCTCGGGAGGTGTACGGGACACGCACGCTACTGCAAATGCTCATGGCACATACAAGAGTCTAGATAGTGAGTGATCCTGGACGTGATTAGCTAAAATTGAGCAGCTCATGGTATGGCTCGGGGTGTCCTTGTTCTTCCAGAGGGTTCTAAGCGAGGAGAGCGCTGGGAAGAGGGGATAGCTGTGATCTGGCTTTCAGGCTGATTTCAGAAGACCTGAACGTGCAGCCCTCTGCACCATTCGAACCCCAGAAACCAGTGTGTCACACTGACAGAGAATAAACAGAGCCATGGTCAGGGAAAATAAAACACTAAAACCCAGGCATATCAAGAGACTCTATTAACGCACGTCATGTTCATAATCAGGCCATGAGCTCAGTTGGGACTCTTAGGCGCTACTGCAATATAAATAATAAATAAAAACACAGAGCGGTGCTAGAATGTAGTGGTAAGAGGAATCCTGAGAGCAGGCCAATGTGGAAATAGAGAAAACAGGAGCCAATGTGCTTAATCGGGATGCAAACCGAGTGCCAAAAGTAATAACAGGGCTAGGGAGCCAATGCGTTAGAAAAGCAACTCCAGTATGACAGGCAAAGAGAGAGACTCACAAAGAAAGGCAGTGTAACGGCAGAAGATATATAGGAAACGTAGCCAAATTATTACAGCAGACAAACATTGTCAATATAAAATAATGCAAAAACTTCTGCGCTTGGCAAAACCTTGTGCCGCTGAGCGTACCAGAGATTAAATAACCAAAAGCTTGTGTTGCATGCTAATAAGACACAGCTCTAAAGAATGCTCAGCCTGGTCTCCAGGACAGACAGACAGAGGAGGACTGTGCACCAGATGGGAACACCACAACCAAATGGGGCGTCTCACAGGTCGGCGCTTTGCTGCGCTCATGTACTGGCAGCTCCCACCAGCCCTAGACCCCAAGCGCCCCGGCTCGTGCTGGCCACTAGATCAGAGAGCAGTAAAGACCAAAAGTTTTATTAATCCGTGTCCCTATAAACCTCAAAGCTCAAAGCACAATGACATAAAACAGAAGGTCATTTAAAAACAGGGCTACCGACAGCTCAAGCCAGACAGCGCTGTAAGTTGGAGTAGTGGGAGAGCAGGGCTTGGAGGCATCTGGGGAGCTGCCTGGGGTGACCGGGACACCCAGCGAAATACACAGACTTGCCCTGGGCTGGGCACTGGGCTGCCCAAAGAGAAGCGGGGCGGCAGCATGTGTATGGCACCGGCACCCTGGGAAAGCACCCTGCCACCCAACTTCTCAGCTTCCCTGGAAAACAAACTGTTCCCCTCCTCTTCGAGCAGCCATTCAGACATTTTGTGCAATTACATCGTTACTATCCAAGATGACGGGGTGACCCACTTGGGAAGAAGTGCAGAAGGGAAGGATTCAATAGCTCAGCCCTGGTGTTAGGGAAGGAGGGAGCAGGGATCAGAGGCAAGTGGGACACGGAAACAGCAGCGATGACCCAGGTTAGAGGTCTCCATTCCAGGACATGCTGCTGAGGAAGGAAAGTGGGACGCGCCTGGCCCCTCCAGACCCATCTTCTGTAGCCTGTCCTGCCCTGTCCAGCCCCTTTGCCAGTGCCGGGCTGCTCTGAGCTGGGTGGAGGCTCTTGGGTGCCCTCAGCCCTCACTCAGCGCTGCAGCAGGGGAAGCGATGGCCGTGGTTTTCAGCGGTCCAACCCGGCAGGGCTGGCTGGCTGGGGAAGTATTTACAGTATCCTCGTTTCTTCCAGCAGAGCCCCGTCACCAGCATCGCAGGATCTGCCAGGGCAATCTCACTTCACAGCAGTCACCTGCCTAATCCCATCACAACACATCTCATCGGCATCTGACCTAAAGAAGGAGAAAGTGACCCTGTATTTGCAAATGCATGTGGCAAACTTCATCTTTTCCAGCCTCCTGGGCCAAAACTCAGGATAAAGGCTTCCCCTAATTCGCCCTGACAGGAAAGGCTACGTTTAGTCAATTAGTTAAATCTTTAAAACTCTCTTTTACTGACAACGCTGGTTAGAGACGAGCGAGTGAGGTCCTGGCAGCTCTCCAGGGAGCATCCCATGCCAAACACTGCAACGCACAGCACGGTGCCTTCCCCCCGCAGACCCGGCGCCTTGGCCTTGCCGGCAGGGCTGAGCGCAGCTCCCCGGGCTCCCCTTGGACCCTCAGTGCTTCCAAATTACCCGAACAGCTGGGCATGCCCACCCTGAGCATGGCAGGGCAGAGGGACCAGGCGAGCGTATAGAGGAGCGTCTTGGGGAACAACCTCCTGAGGGCACATGCAGCATGGACCCACCCGAGGAAGGGGGTAAGGAGGGCGCAGGGAAAGGCATGGCTTTATCACTGGTGTCAGCATCTCTAGGAGGCCACGAAACAGAGAAGGAAGCTTTTCTTTAGTCTGTGTTAGTATTTCTATGGCAGTCCACAGCTCAGGAGAGGTCCCGCTGGGCCAGGCCTGTACAAACAGTGCAAGCTCCAAGTAGCTTTACAATGTAAACAGGAAAAAAAGGAGGGTTAAATGAAGATCTGTCCACTCTTTTGCACATGGGCAGCCGAGGCACAGAGAGGTATGGGTTCAGGATTGACGGAGCATTTGAGAACCTGCTCAACTGTTTCACCAAAGCCAGTTGGACATGAACATGCGGCCCAAAGGCATTGCCATGTCCGTCTCAAAGCAGCTCACCCGACGTCACGCAGGGAGTCACAGCACAGGGATGTGCCCGGGCAGCCCCACGGCAGCACATGACCCACAAGACTGAGCGTCATCGCTCCTTGCCACCTAAACCGAGGAGTTTCCCCTTTTGGTTGTGTTGTCAGGCAAGAGGAGCCAAATTGGTATCGTGCAGGAAATCGCAGCTCTGCGACCGTGTGTCGGAATGCCGATGCTCCAGCTGCGGTAAGTCACGCTTGCGCAGAGGTCCTGGATATCAGCAGGCAGCGAGACACTCTGGGCTGGGCAGAGCCCAGCATTTTTTAAATTCTCGTTTCAACGTCTTATGTAGGCACATTTCTCACTGTAATCCTTGTGTAGGTCCCCGCGGAGCTACATAGTAGAAAGCTAGTGTTAAGTCCTTGCAAGTCTCACCTGCAGTCACATTCTACCCCCCTGCAATAACGAGTCTTTGTAAATGTAGGCTCCAGCAACGGTAGCAAAGCAGCTCACGGTGCCACACGATCAGTGGGGACACAGGCCGGGACAGTATTTCCCTCAGAGACGCGCGATCCTGAGCAGAACTATCAGCAATCCCAGACTAAACAAGGTGCTACTATGTTGGCGAGATATGAGCATCGTCAGCTCACGAATGCAGGGGAATTCAGCTCCAGGCTTTGCATCTCAGGTTTATTGCTAGTCCGTGTGAGTTAACAGAGATATTCCCTGCTGCTAGAGTAGACAACATTCCTGCAGAACAGAGCTAAATACTCCACAAGGTGTTTCTGCAAAGTAGCGCTGCATTTCCCCCTGTTCAAACAGATACTCGGAGCTCAGGGACACAGTAACCAGGCTCTGAATAGCAGAAGCAGCAGCACGAACAAGCAGTCAGTAGCTCCTTTCCAGAAATCCAAAGCTTCTTCCTTACCCCTTTATCCAAATATTGATATTTCACTATCACAGCCCAGCCAAATGAAAAGCAAGCAGATGCCTTGACCGAAGCTGAAGGGAGACATCGCTGGCCATAGATCTGTAGCTAACTTTTCCTCAAACATTTCTAATGCTTTTTCAGCCAACTAGAAAGATCCCTGGGAGCAAAACAACATACCTCTGCTTTTTCTCCATGAGCAACTTCTCAGCTGAGCCTGGACAAAGCAACTACTTTCAGGCTTGCTTAGATAACACCACTTTACAAATGCCTAGCGCTTACGAATTCCCGCAGTCAGCGACACTGCGAAGCATCGGGCCCGTGGGGCAGCGCGGCAGCGGACCCCGTGCGCGCAGAGCGGCACAGCGCTGGCGTGCAGGCGCGTGCGCCTTATCTTCTCTTTGCAGGCTTCACCTGGGCAAGGTGGAAAGCAGGAGCTTGACGAATGAATGGCACGGTGGAAAAGGAATATATGCTTTGGGATTTGAAAAGCTCCTCTGAGTCGCCTGAGCCAGTACCCAGCACCCTCCAGCGAGAGGATAAAATCCCAGGAATACTGACAGACAGAAGACCGGGGCAAGGTAAGCGACTTCACAGCAGGGTTTCAGGTGCAGCTTTATGATCTGAGTCGCAAAGTCATGGCTCCAGTTGATATTTAACCTTTTGTAGAGATTCTCAGTCAATACTTGGGCTTTTTAGTCTCGCTGTCCTCGATAGAGGATGCTGGAGACCACACGTTTTCCTGCCGCGAGGAGCTGATTAACAGAAATATGCTTTTGAATTTAAGTGAGATAGGGTGAGGGACTTGCTGAATCAGCCGCCTCCAAATTTAAACCTTGATTTGGTTAATAATTAGGTTTAAACATGTGCATAGCTGTCACTAGCTGAATGTTAAGCACATGTCTAAGTACTACACTGAGTACGGATGAAGGGAATTAAGCCTGGACTCACATGTCCAAGTTTCTTGTCCTTAGGGAAGAGGAGAGGGGAAACGGCGTTTGTGGAAGATTGTTCAGCATCGGTCTGATGGGCTAAACAAAGACTTGGGAAGGAACAATAGCCCTGTCGTGACTAAAAAGAAGGTTACCCTTTTTAAAGAATTTTCTTTTTAAAATTTGTACTTATATCCTGACAATACAAAAGCTATCACAACATAACTGCAGACCCCCAAAAGTCTCCATTGTTCTTTACAATCAAAACCATATTTGCTATTTAAGTTTCCTTCAAAAACAGAATTACTTTAATGAAGTATCCACAAACAGAGCTCATGGAATCCACAAACATCTGGCGGAGGCTGCATTCATGTTTCCACTCTGAATTGAATTACGTCCCCGTGCTGGTTTTGGCTGGGATAGAGTTAATTCTCTTCACAGTAGCTGGGATGGGGCTGCGTTTGGGATTTGTGCTGGAAACAGCGTGGATAACCCAGGGCTGGTTTTGTTACTGCTGAGCAGGGCTGACACAGACCAAGGCCTTTGCTGCTCCTCAGCTGACCCCGACTGACCCCAGGGATGTCCCACACCGTATGGCATCATGCTCAGCGTCTAAAGCTGGGGAAGAAGGAGGAAGGGGGGGACGTTCGGAGCGATGGCGTTTGTCTTCCCACGTCACCGTTAGGCGCGACGGAGCCCTGCTCTCCTGGAGATGGCTGAACACCCGCCTGCCCATGGGAAGGAGTGAATGAATCCCTTGGTTTGCTTTGCTTGTGCACACGGTTTTGCTTTACCTCTTAAACCGTCTTTATCTCAACCCGTGAGTTTTCTCACTTTTACCCTTCCGATTCTCTCCCCCATCCCACTGTGAGGGGAGTGAGCGAGCGGCTGCGTGGGGCCGAGTTGCCGGCTGGGGTTAAACCTTGACAGTCCCTTTTGTAAACTAGGATAGACAGAGGGTAACGTCTGAAGTTACAACTGGGGGATCATTTCCCCATCCTGAGAAAACCAAGAGATGGAATAGCAGGACAAACTAAGCAAACAAAGAATACTACGTGCCTGGATTATCTTTTGAGTATGAAGGAAAACATGAGAGACGGATGTACAAACCAGAAATCCTCCAGGCCGGAGACCTGCTGGTCCTTACAATACCGACTTTCCCACATCATATTCACTGGAATTTGTAGGATTTCAGAGCAGAGCCTAAGTTCCTCCTCTCTGCTGGGGATCTTAGAAAGGATATCTGTCTGTCTGGCAAATTCTGTACGGATTATATCACTGTGGTACTCAAATGCACCATATCTCCACCGCGCCCCAGTCCAGCAGCGGGTGTTGAGGGCAGGGTCAGTGCAGGGCATCAGCAGCAGATCCAGATGCTCAGTGCCCGCTGGCAGAGGCTTATCCCTCACCAGTACCGGTGTCCTTAGGGCAAGATCAAGACCTTAACGCAGTCTCTTCCCCGGGCACTGCCTCCTGTTCCACCTCCACGTTCTGCATTTCCTGGGGTGCCCTTTTGCAGGGCCCTGCAGCCAGCCGGGATGGAGCCACTGCTGCAGTTCTGGTTTGCAGAGCCGGGATGCACTTCGGGGGCTTTCTCAGTGGAGAAATGTCCAGGGGGAACGACTGGCACAGGGTTTGCCGGACTCAACATCTGGAGAGGAAATGCAATGCAAGGCCATGAAGCTGAACATCTCTACCATGCGGTATGTCATTTTGAGGACGGACAGCGCTGGCAGCAGTTGGTGTCCTGCAGGATTTCTCCTGAGGGTTTGGCACCCTGTCTCTGGATCTAGGCACACCCAAAGGCAGGTCCCTGCTGTGCCAGCCAACCTCCTTTCTTCGAAGCTGAATCCAGCTTTTCTCTTGGTTTTACCTCATGTTATAATAAATATCCCCTTCGTCATTCCTGACAGTTCAAGCGGAGCTGGAAACGGCCCGGTCAGCTGTGCTCTCCTTGTGGGCTGAGGACTTTAGGCCAATGCAGATGTAAGAAGCCGAAGAAGATTTATGCGAGTGAATCTCGCACAACGCAAGAGCCAAACACCACAGCTGCACGCGGCTGCCTGCCGCAGGAGAGGCTCGGTGCCAGGGATGCGGCTGGCATCCCCGGCTGGCAGCTGGGGGAAGGCAGCGCTGGGACTCCTTCTCTGTCATCGCATACAGTAAAGGCACCGGCAGAAACGTCTGGTCTCCCTGGAGGACCCACCTCTCCAAGAGTCCGCACAGTCAGCAGCCTGGGTTCATTCAGAAGGCGTTTCCCGTTCAGCTCTGTGCTGTAGTTTTACCTTGAGATATTTTCCACGGTCCGTTCAAAGCCTCCCGTTTCTCATCCATCCTAATCATGGATGTCCCGGAGAGCTCAGCTAATTGCTGCTATGTAGCACAGAGAAACCTCGCTCCCCAGGGGACCCTCCGAGAGCGGAGCTGGGGAATGAGATCCATGAGCCTTCCCACCAAGGAGAACAGAGGCAAGGAAGCTGTTTTTCCCAGCCACAAGTTAAAAGCTGAACCCTGATAGGCATCTGCTGGGCTTGGATGTCACTGGTGTCCTTCTAGCTGTGCTTTTAAAGCTTAAAGCAGTTCCAGGGTACATAACTCTGTGGTTATAAAGCTTTTTAGTTGGTTATTCCATTTCCTTTTGCTGGTCCCAGCTATTGGAAGAGAGTATTAGCTCTGGTATAGGGAAACATATGCAATCCTTGGCTATCCTGAATTCCCCAAGCAGGAGCTGCAGTAGAAGCAGAGATTGGGGGTGGGTAAAATGTATAGTTTACTCCAGCCTACGTCTTTGAAAACAAAACATGGAAAGAGATATCAAGAGAGGGAGAAATGCAAAATATGTTGTTGCTGGGGCCTTCAGCAGAACCCATGTGCGCTCGCTATTAATACTTTGCAAAGCAGCTGGACAAGGAAAAACAACCCAAAGCAGGGATGCTCCTGTGATAAATGTCCCGTTGAAGAAGAAGAAAGATTGAAGAGCTCAGTGGGACATGGCTTGGATGTCACAGGCAGGAAAACAAGCAGCTTTGGCAGGTCTAGAGGTCATTCTGCTGTCGGCTGTCACCCAAACGGAGCAGGAAGAACCACCCATGAACTGACACAGAGTACTTGTGAAATATTTACCCAGTGTAACACGGCCTTGTAGCGCTGTCAGTGCTGCTAGCGTTACCCAGTACTGAGCTGGGATCTGCTCTCTCCAGGCAGAGCGAGGATTCACGCATGCTTACAGCGAGGTACTGTTTAGATACGTACAGATAAAAGCAGGGCCTTGTGTTATGGGCTGGAAAAACCCATAGAAAGACACAGGACATGCTTAGAAATTGCTCTACTGACAATGCAAACCACGCCTTTCTCACAGCCCTGCGGAACACTGCCAGACTCCTGCGGGACTGAAAGGGGAGACATGGGAAGAGTAGGCTGTTCGGCTCCTTGTCGGCTCTGTTTCTGCCTGCCTTGTCTTTTAATTCTATTTCATGGCACAACATCTCCTGCTTTATCTGCCTCTGGTTAAACCACAACACATCTCAGCTGCTCTCTGTCCCTTGGCAGCAAAGGCACCTCTTCTGGTCTTCTACCCGCACCCATTTCCCCAGCCCAGATACACCTTCAGATGACTAAATCTTCACCATCCTCACCAGAAGTGGCCGTAAACCCTGTTTTGACCCTGCAAGTGGTTGGAAAAGACAAGCCGGCCCACTTCCACGATAAACTGTATGCTGGGACACACCCTCTGCCCACAAACATCACTTGCATTCGCCTCCCTGGTAAGACTTGCTTCAACGACCGCAGTCTTTATACGCAGCAGAAACACGGCTGCGGAGGTGCTGCCCCACCTGCTGCTCATCGTCACCCCCCCAACCGATACACCAGATTACTATTGCAATGGCTGAAAGAGGATAAAAGCTCATGGAAAGTGCTTACCCTGCGGCCTTTCACTCCTCTTATCCCTGGCGCACCACGGACTCCTGCCGGACCCTGGAAGGGGAAAAGGGAAACAAGATGAAGATGGAGGAGGAGGAAGGCAGCAGCTGTCGGCGAGACCCCACATCCCTACACGATCTGCAGGAGCCTCGGATGCAGACCCTTGACCAGCAGGTTGGTTCATTGAACTCTTGCCGAAGATATTACCATGTTTACTTGTCTATAAATGGTCTTTTTTTTAACTCACTGGTTGTCTTTGGATTCTGAACATTTAAGACAAGGATCCTGGCTGAGGTTTGTATGCTTAAGTATCTGCAGCCTGTTGTCTGTGTAAGTGGTGTGATTTGAAGAGAAGTTGAACATCCAGAATTCCCTCCGAAGCCATTAAAAGCAGCTGTTGCTCAGTATCTGTACAAAAATAATAACCAGGATCTGTTTTTCAGTTGTCCAAATACAAAATCAGACACCTCATCTTAGGTATCCAAGTTCGACCTTTTCAGCTAAACGCTGATTTTATCTTCAAGTAACTGTTGCCCTGTTAGCGCTGCACAAATATTCATACTGGCAGATAGATGCTAATTTCATTTGGACTGTTGGTGTTGCAGATGATTCTGTTCTTACACTCACAGAAAGGTTTCAGGTTTTCTTTTAACCCGGATTTGTACACACTTGATTCATTAATGTGCATACTGGAAATGCAGAAGAAAATTAAACAGCTTTTTTTTTGTGTTAGAATATTTATCAGTTTCAAAAATTAAAGGATATGTTCAATTAACATGACTCATTTCTGTATTATAACTTTAAAAAAAACATATTTAAAGCTAGTGCCTTTCTGCTGTCAGAAAAGAAAACCTCAAAATGACACATTCCATTCTTCCTCTCTCAAACATTCCACATCAAGCTTTGCTATTTATACATTAATAGCTTTTACCAACTGTCAACCCTGCAAACTCCACCAAGGATCAGATCGGACTGTGATCTTCCTACTGCTTGTACCACTGCCACTAATACAGATTTTGCTTTTGGAACGGAGGTATCTTTCTGCATGGCATGTGAGTTCAGAATACAAATGCTTGGCTGTTCCCGCTCAAGATGGAAAAGTTAGTTGACTGTAACTATATCTGTAATCACAGTAAATCTTGATTTTGCTAGTGAGGTCAGTAGTGACTGGCACAGACAAGCAGTAGGAGTGTCAGATATCTGTTTTATAGAGATTTTTATGATAAACACATACTGAAGTGACATTCTTTGTCGGTATTTGGAATATCCTCCTGGAAGTCTCAGCCTATCCCAAATAGCTTATGAAAATACAAGGACAGAAACATTTGTGATGGCAAAATGTTGAGGGAGCAACTAGATACCATGCTGGGAATTCCGAGGAACTGTTTAGGAGAAGATGAGTGACCTTTAATATACCTATATGTATACATTATTTTTAAAAACTGTGCATTTACCCAAAAGATGTACCGTGATGGTGAGGAGGAAGAGGGAAAAGGAATTCACAAGCCTCAGTGAGCTGAAATGAAGGGCAGAGTTTCCTACCACTGACTATACCTTTGCTCCCCGTTGCCAATCACGCTCTGTTGAATTAATCAGCCATCCGAGCTGCTAAGGCTCACCGGCTAGCTTCATCTCCGAGATTAGTTTAGGACAAACAACAACAGCATGCCTCAGGCCTGGCTTGAAAAGCAAATAATGAATGTTTGGTGGAGAAACAGGCAGAAACAGCTGGAGTTAATGAGTGGGGATTTGATATTAGGGGATTATTTGATTTACTCGCTTTGTGGGGAAGTTTGACTTATTGAATTATGACTTTTTAAAACGCAGCCTCGGAGGAAACATTTTGCTTGGATGAACTTGTTAGTTATTTGCCTGCAGGAGAACAGGGAACTGAAGGAAGCGGAAGGACCTGGGGACGGTCTCAGCTCCCAGAGCTCTGCAGAGAGGTTTTGGCATCTCCAGGGCTGATGCCTCAACTCATACTGTTGTCATCATGCCCCACTGAAGTAAGACAAAACTCAGCCTCAACTAGAGGTACTGGTCAGGGGTCCACTAGATAGTGCTTCAGGACTGGGAGCTCTTGCCGCAGGGCCGGTGCAGAACCTGCGCCCGCTGCCAAGGACGCCCTCCTGCCCTCCCCGGAGCCCACAGCATGGAGTAAGCAGGGGCCTGCCCAATGCCCCGGCCAGCCCCAAGCCACGCAGCAGCTAACGTGCTCGGAAAGTTGCTAAAAAAGGGACACCTAGAGATATCCAGCTGCCTCCTAGACTTCTGTCAACAGCAAGTGCTGCCCTGAGGGGCCGCAGAGCAGCTTGCTGCTGGGGGCTGCGGGCAGCATCGTGCTCCTCTTACTGTAAGGGCCTGGCCAGTGCCATGTTGCTGCTCTTCAGGTAGGGACAGGTCACCCTGAGGTGCTGCTTGACCTCAGACCTTTTCTTTCCCTCACCTCCACTGACTTGCAACTGTGAAACCTCTCCCCAGCCAGTAGCTGGCTGCAGCCGGTGGGCCCAGAGCACCCCGAGCTTCCCGCAGCGGGCAGAGCTGCTGCTGATCTGGAGGCCAAACCTTTGGCACCGCCCGGGCATTTCACCGCTGTCGTTTTCCTCCCAATTAACAACACTGTGGGAATTCACACACTGAGCAAAATCCATTCCCTGTCCCCCCCCAGAGCTGCCTTTCTGTTGGTTCCAGCAAACGACACGGCAGCATTTGTGCTGCTGGGAGAGCCGGAGCTCCGTCTAAACAACGGCTGTGGGAACCTGGAGCCCCACTACAACCTGCCTCCGCACCAATTGCACGCTCCAGCCACAGCTGGACATGTACCAGAGGAGCCCAGCCCCACGGAGGGTGCATCTGGGGGCAGCTGCTCTGCGCTCCAGCGAGGGCCTGAACACGCGTGATGCAATCACTGCTGTCATGTATTCACCACCTGATGCAGTCGCTGTATCGCATGATGTGGTCACCATACTGCCAACAATTCCTAGCAGAGATAGAGGGCCTTGCAATAACGCCTTGAGCTAGTGAGCTTGTGTGCTGCTACAAGACCGAGGCTGGATTGTGAGTTTTGGATCACCCATTAGGGAAATGGGCTAGAAAAGTTTGGATTAAGCATCACTTTTTTTTCTTTTTTAGCATCTCTTTCTGTGCTGCTCCCACCCATGCCCCATCCCTTTCCTCATAGCTCTTGTTCATATCAAACTCAAATCAACTGGGACACATTTGCTTGACTCAGTCCATGAGTTCCCAGGACACAGGACGCTGAGTTTTGGCATGCAGTGTTACAAGATGATGATAGCCTTTACTTACTGTTGGTCCAGGGATCCCAGGAAAACCTACTCCTCCTGGTGTCCCGGGGTGCCCCTAAAAGGGAAGGAAGAAGAACACGCCTGGTGTGAATTCCCAGGATCCGCTCAACCCTTCTTTCTCCAAATGAGAAGACAGGAAAAAAGGCATCGTTGGTTGCTTGCGAGGTCAGGCAGGTCTGTACTTGTCAGGGTAAAATTGCTCAGGGGCAGATGGAGAGGACCGGAGTGCCAAAAGCCCAGCTCCCGCCTTGCTAGCAACACAAGCAGCTAGGTTTGCTGAGCAGCCCAGCAGAGAATGGGCTGAATTAATGTGAAAATCTGTCTTTGGGTCTTGCACTATGGTACACAGGGGGTGAGTGTCAGAGCAAGACAAGATCTTGCTGAGGTCCCCTCTGTTAAATTCTTAAAGGACGACCCCCAAACGGCAGTGCACATAGCACAGCAAAACTCCACGAGCGTCCTGCCCAAGCAGCCCCACGTCTCCAGCTGCCCCTGGTGGGATGTGAACAGCAGAGGTTGGGAAATCCCTGCTCCCAGACCCCGTCTGTTCAGCCGCCAGGATGGTTGGAAACAGGCAGTCCTTCAGGTGCCCTAGCTTGTAGCTCCTAGTTGCCTCTACTTGACACAACGGGTCCTCAGCTGATGGAGCTGCAGAACACGTGTCAAAACCCCACTGTTTCTCTGAAGGTGAGACTGCTGAACACGGGTGCTGGGGAGAGGTTACACCTCAATATCCAGCCAGTCAAATGGCCATTCCCATCCCCACAGAGAGAGGAAGAGTTTGCAGCTATTCTCATGTAACCAGAAGACCAGGAGAAGCTGCACCCTTCACCAGGACGGAGAGAGGGAGGCAGCAGCAAGAGCGAGAGAATGCAGACTTACTCCTTACCATCGACCCCTTGACTCCTGGAGGGCCTGGGGGTCCCACTGAGCCACGGTCGCCCTAGGAGAGACACAGATGCATGGGGAAGAGTGAGGACTTTTGCTAACAAGCACTCTGAGCTGGCAGCCATGGGGATCTACAGAAATGAAACAACTAAAAGATCCACAAATTGCAGTCTATGCCATCAGATTTCTACCAGAAAGGCTTCTAGTACAGAAAAATCATCACTCTCTTTCACGTATCCATCTCGTCAGAGTAGTTAAAGGACTACAGCAAGAATTAGCTAATCCTCCATGTCCCAAGACAGGGGACTTTACTAGTGCCATCAAACCACTGAGGAATAAGAAACAAGCAAAGCACTCAAGACCACCTTGAAGTCCAGACAGTGCTAGGACTGGATCCCAGGAGATCTCCAGCCCTTCCCACCCAAGGCACAACATCCCTCTCTGTTCTGCAGTACCATCAGCCCTACACGTTCTGGTGTTTTCAGAGACATGGATTTGAAAGCCGTGGTCATGAGGCCCCGCTGAGAGCAGGGAATCAAGTTGGAAAAAAAAAGAGATGCTGCCTGGAGTAGACAGCTGGTGCTTTCTGAAGGAGACTGTAGGCGTTTTGGGGGGACTCCCTGTCCTGTGGCTCATACTGAGACCACAGTGCAAACAACAACGATCTGAGCCCTGCGTTTATGGGGATTCAGAGCTGGATGCCTCCACAGCCCACCCTAAAAGATACCATCCCTTTTAAAACAAGCCACCATTTGTCATTAAAAAAATTAACGTACCAAAAAATCACTTATTAATTCCAAAAGTCTTACTTCTCCCCACATGCAAAACATCTCGCTTCCCCTGAGTACATTCTTGGCCCTACAGCTCAGCCAAGAAGGGGAGACAAGGTGCAAGCCTTGGTGAGCACCGCCACGACCCGTGACGCGAGGGCGAGTCGAAGGCAGGGCTCTAGCAACGGGACGTCGACTGCTCCTTTTTGGAGATGGTGGCAATTCCCACCGCAACTGCCTGTGCTCTCCCTGGCAGCCCCGGTAACGCACCGGGAATTAGGTGTGTTACGTGTGTGTGCTTGGGGGGCTGAGGAAGGAGGAGTCAGCAAATGCTGCCAAGTAGTTTACGCCCAAAATCTGACCTACCTTCCAACAGCTAAAGTGTAAGGGGAAATATTTTCTGGGCTCTAAGCAGCTTATTAAAAACAAACCTTTGTGTTGTCATCAGTTGGCCCTTGTAAACCAACGTAAGGGTTTTTTCCCCCCTGAACGCATGGATTTTATTAAGTATGTATTAACTGTATTGTTCTCTTTGATAATCTTTGGATTCTGCTGGCTTCAGCCTTAAGTTTTGCAGCTCTCAGGATGGAGATTGCTGACTCAGCTATGTCTAATGAAAGCATATTTCCCACTTCATTTAGCTCACGACAGCATAGTAGGATGCTATGCCAACTGGAGGCCTGGTTGAGGTTTTGATTTGATGATAGCTATTTCTGTCATCCGAAAGTTTGTCCCGGTAGAGGAGAAGTTGGATAGAAATCACAGCTGTGCTGAGGATCTCCTAAGGCAGATTTTCAAAGGACAGCCCGGGTTTGCCTGGACACCAACGTAACATCATCGTGTTACAGAGTCGATCTGCAACACGAGGATAGCTGATGTGGTCAGGGCATCGGCATGGACGTCATAGGGCCAGATGTGAATTTACTGGAGTGGGAAAAAGATCTTCCCACGTCTCCTGCCTGGCAAACCCCTTATTCCCCATTCAATTCCGGGCTGCAGCTGCCATTGATACAGCTCGCTCAGGCACCAATTTTCTGTGTAACCACCTTGGACACATCACAGACTCTTTATTCCTCTGTTTCCCTTCTGTAAAACGCAGCCCACATCACATCGCTCTTTTTACTTCTTGTGTGCCTTGACAGTTTGGACTGAGCCTGCTTCTGCTACAGCCCCACCAGAGACCATCTAGTGCAACGGGCTTTCCAAAGGCGGCTGCCGACGAGCAATAAAACGCAGTTGCAGCGAACACGGTGTAACTGTCACAGAGTCTTGACATCATTACCCAGAGGACAGGACTTGAAGTAATAAAAGCAAGGAAGAGAACTGATGTGTGGAATGCATCATTTTATGCTCTTTGCTATCTTTATGGCTGGACTGTGAATAATTAAACCACCAATGAAATCCAGCAGTCTGCAACTGAGATATAATGAATGACACAGATGATTTGTCTTTGGAAGCTACCCCTGAATGAATTTTTACACTCTAATAGAAAACAAATTAATGTCCATTTACTTTTTTATGGAAAATAAAGCCATTTTTCTTCCTGAAAGCAGCACGTATCTGTACTGTACACAAGAGGGCACCAGCCCTTAGTAGCGTGCCCAGTGCAACCACATGGGATGGTCCTCGTCAAATAAAAAGGGAAATATTTGGACCAGCCTTTGCTCAGCTAGGTGGCTGCACTCTTGCACCTTCTCTGCACCTCAGAAATTGCTGAGCCATCCTGTTCAGTGCAGGCTCAGCCCTGGTCCTGTGCAACCCCATTGGCAACTCAGCCTGGGCTTGTGAGCACGTCTCTGCACAAATCTGCAACCTAAACTCCTTGGACTCCTCCCTTGACCAGGAACACAGGGCTGATGAGTCTCTCATTCCCAGAAAAACCAGAACTGACTGTTAAATACAAGCTTTCTGGCAGATTATGAATGAATAAAGCTTAAATTTTCAGAGAATATTTGACAGCATCTCCTTGGAGGGCAAGCACATGTTAATTCCTAAATGAAAAGTGTATTATTTTTGCCTGGTCCAAGACTAGCTCAGACACCCTGGATGTGCTGCATTCCCAGCTGGGTGTTGCACTGACATGACAACTTAAACCTCCACAATATTCCTCCCGCCCCAGTCTCCCTCACCCTGCAAAAGTTACAACCACCAATTTGTCGCAAGCAATCTTACCTTTTCTCCCACTATTCCAGGCTCCCCTACGGGACCAATGAAACCCATTAGACCCTGAGGAAAGAGAGAAGCACAGTTAATTTTCAGTTTTATTTGCTGAGAAAGTAAACAGTTTCCTTGGTCCACCTTGCTGGTTGAAATAGCACAGCATCCCTCGTATACCGCTCAGTAATTCCTACTGGCTACAGAGCGGACAGAGTTGCTCCCGGCCATGGGAACGTCTAACTCCACAGCTGGTTCTGCTTTAGGCGCCAGCTGGAACGGCAGCACTAGGATCTGCGAGAGCCACAACACACAGTATAGGGGATGAGTTAAGCACGTTTCGTAGAAAGGCCGAGTCCATAGCGTGGCTTTGTTTTGCAAGCATTTCCCAAAATGTCAGCGCAGCTTCCCCAAGAGCATCGATAGCGGGAGCTCCTGGGTTGCACGGAGTCTAAGAGTTGCCATCATTTTAAGTGCTGTACTGGGTAGACTTCCTCCGGGTGAAGCTGAGCTGCCTCAAACCCTTGTGCAAACCAATTTGGCCCTCGATAGTGTCATGCTGTTGGGATGTCGCTAGGAAATAAAGGTCTGAGGACACAGCCAGAGGGGCCAGCAGATCTATCACACTGCTCAGAAACTATCTTGGAAAAAAAATGCAGTCTAAGCTCAGGATTTGTCAGGATTTAACAACGTTTGGGATAACAAAGAAACAAACCGAACTGCTTTTAATTAGGAAGATGGAAACATGCAATCTCAAACTAAGGTTCCTGAGAATTAAAATACAGCAGCCCCCCCACCAACTTCAGCGGGTTCCCGGCTCTAGCGATGCAAGGGACCGTCCCTCTGCCACGGTACGCGTTCTCTCTCCCACCGCGCGATTCTCGTGGCCTTGTCGCTGGGCCCAGCAAGGGTCATTGGGAGCGAGATGTCTATAGTTAGTTCCTCCAATGAGTCTGTAACTAAAGGGATTCAGCTCTTGTGGAAACATTTCATAACGTGCCCACAGCTGGCAGGGGTGGTGGCAAATGCAGCCATGCCCCAGCTTGCTTGATTTTAGGCAACAGTCTGAGAGGTGCGGGGAGGTGGCTGCTGCGCAAGTCAGGGACAGGAGATGGATCCTCCAGTGGTATCACCCTGCTCTTCCACTTTTTTTAGAATAATTTGAAATCTTCATAATAAATCGTAAAGTTCCTCTATGCAAATGTGTCTCCCCTTTTCACTTCAACCTCAAGGAGGTTTTCAAATGACACGCTCAAGAAAACACTCAGCACGAACAAACACAATGGGGAAAACAGCTATGCTAGCGAGGCAACGTCTGGAGTGCGGTCTCAGAAAAGGGAGAGCTTTTCACTCTGCTATCTCCTTTCTGTGGGAACAGCAAGAAAAGAAGCAGAAGTTTCCTCTCTTCATTGCTTTCTCCGTTCCCAGCTGGCCTGACACGTGTGCAGTTCGCGGAGGAGCTCTCTGCAGTCTGTGTATCGCTGTGGTTCTGTTTACATCTGGGCATTGACAGCGTAAAGTGAAACCCCCCAGCTACAGAGGAGCATCCAGCACCGACAGAGCAGCCGACTCACAGGTTGTGCAACTCCTCCCGCCACCAAAAGCCGCTCTCTCTCCATGAAGTCACGCTCACAACGTAAAGCTGTAGCACAAAATAACCGGCCTCGTTGGCATTCTCATGTGTGCGAGGCTCAGCAGACCCATTCAGAGACATAAAATGCAACGGGTGTCGCTCTCCAATGACTTTTAGAGGGAACGGCTTCTCATGATGACTCCAAACACAGAGAGACTTCATGCATTAACATTCCTTCCGTGGTGCAATTAAATGACATCCTTTGAACATCACTGGAGACAGGAGCTGCTCACTGAGGCACGCTGATGGGCTCAGCAAAAGCATCTCTCACTCGGACGCTCAGCTGGCTTCGCCTCTTGCGGGGAGCAGCCCCACACTCTCCGCTCTGAGCAGCCCTTGTCACCCCCCGGCATGGGAGCAACATCCAGGTGAAAAGCGTTTGGAAAAAACTCATGAGAGAAGGCAAAGATCTCAGCGGGTATGTCGGAGCGTGGAGTTAGATCCTTGCATTAGAAATTTATCCAGAGATGATGGCCCAGGAAACCGGCAGGCCACTGTGCCATGATGGAAATATCGATTAACCGCGGGAAGACAGCTACGGCCAGGAAAGCTCTACTATCCCGTCAGGGGCTGGATGTCACCAACACTCCTGACATCAGCGCTGAAACGGTCTTTGCTGTGTCCGAAGCTGAAGCTTTTCCAGTGCACACGGGTGCCGTTGCGGCCAGGCTGCGTGGACACGGCACGGGTGGGAGCAAAGCAGCGCTGGACTCGGCCGCAGATTGCCCAAGGCAGGAACCAGAGGGAGAGCAGGCGAATCTGCGATATCTGCGTATGCAAGGCTGCCACTGGGTGGCATTGCTGAAGGCTGCTGAGTCAATTATCCTTCCAGTCGGACACAAGTGCAGATACACAGCTGACAACTGTAGCCAGTTACTGAAGTTCTCCAGTAGCCCAAGGCCGCGACGGTGGCAAATGTTAAGGCAGAGGAGAGGATGGCAAAGCAATGAGGTGCAGCAAGGAAATGATTTGCTAGGCAAAAATAAGATAATAAAGCAAGAAAGAATACATCTGTTCCTTCATTTCCAATTTCTCAGAAAAACTGCAGAACTCCCTCTCTCCCTGGGAAGACGCGCTCTTTAAGATGTTTCTGGGTTACTTAGGTCAGTCCCTGCAGAAGAGAGATCCCTGCTCTTACAGCAAATGTTACCGTTCAGAGCAAGACTGTTTCAAAAACACTTCTGAGGGGCTTGGGGTGCGGCATTGCATATCCAAACTCGGCCTTGAATGCTAATACTTCTGACACACAGCAGCAGCATCTCCCACCCTAAAAAGTCTCTAAGGAACGTGGGTCATGGAGCGGGGTACACTAGTTGTGCTTCCCAGCCAACCTGGCAGTGCTCTACAGACGGTTTGCAGAGCACCGACTGCAGCCCGCAAACCCGACCCCCTCCTGGGACCCCTCTCGCTGTCACAGAGGTGCCATTTGGTATCACAGCTTGTGCAGAAACCTGCCAGCGTTGCCAGCGCAAGCCGGGTAGAGGCACACACGGCACCTGCTGCGCGGGCAAACGTCAGGCTGGAGGGGGAGCACAGCCAAAATTCCTGGCCTGGTTTTCACTCCAAAACCGGGGAAAATTCTGTCTGCACTGGTACGTCGTGTTTCTGCTCAAGGGAAGATGTCGCTGCTCCCTGTGTACCCAGCAAGAGGAGCGTCCCATGGTGTGACCATGGTAGAGCAGGGACGGAGGTGAGACGGCAGAGCAGGGACCCTGTGACATGGCCAGGCTTCCAGCACGGTGGCTGTGCAGCGTTTGCAGCCAACACCGTCTGCTCTGGGCTAAATTAACTGATGTTGCTGTGTCTGCAAGCAGACACAAAACGAGATAGATATGTCTAGGCAAAATAAATCTTGGTAAGTTATTGGGAGTATATGAAACAACTGGGGGAGATTGGGTAACGATATTCCTCACCGGCCAAAATGGGATAGACTCTAAAAAGAACACACGAAGCAGAAGATTTAGGTTTCAAGAACCAGAATAGCCACCGGTGGCAAATATTAAATCAAAGCAGACATGAATTGCGGCCATTACACTAAAACGGCTGCGGCGTAACATGTTTTTCCCAGGTTCCCAGGGTTGAAAAGAAGCCCTGCATCAAACACGACTCCAGGCAGCGTGTGTAATGATGCACGTGAAGTCCCAGCAGCGGTGGCTGCCCGGATAAAGGCCCACAGTATACAAGAAAGAATTTAAAACATTTATATTAGACGGGGAGTTCAGCATGTCGCTCATGATTCAGTCTGCTGTATTCCCCAGCCAAGGGCATGGCGGAAAAGGGATGGAGGTTGTTAAAAAGTTGCTGGGGGCTTGGGGGGAAGGAAAAGGGGGGGGACTGGCGGGTTGTAATTCCTAACTCCTGTCTGGCTTTCCCCATTTATTGTCCAGCCCTGTCATAATTAAGCCCCCCCTCTTGGCTGCATCAACAGAGAGCAAGTCAGCAATGAAGCCTTGCATAAATCATAGCCCATTTGAGAGAAACAACCGAAAGGCGAGCGCAGCGTGAGCAGGGTCTCCCAGGGACGGGACCGCCAGTCGCTCCCAGCAGGAACTGATCACGGCCTTTCTGTTTTACTGGTTCGCTAGAACTCAAAACAAAACAAACCAGGGACAAAGGACGGGAGGGAGTAAATGTACAATCCTCCCATTCAGATGAAAGAAAGGGAAAGTAAAACAGTAAATATCGCAGTTTAAGGGAGGACGCTCTGACCCGCAAAGAAAAGCCACGCGGTTTAACCCCCTCTGCGCCGGAGCTCAGCCGCGCCTGGGGCCGCGTTGGGGTCCCGCTGCCCTCTGGGGAGCAAGGGAAGGAACAGTGGAGGCACGCTGACAAAACGCCTTGTCAGATCAAGGCGTACACTACGGTGCCCGTAAATCCCTCACCGAGAGCTCTGCAGCTCAGAAAGACGCTCTGGAGGGGAAGGTAAATGCATCGGGAAAGGCGCTGCTCTAAGATGCGGGAAACGCCAGTGCAATTCCCTGCTCGGTTCTCGGCGACCCATTTGACCTTGGTCAAGTCAATCCGTATCTCCGCATGTCAGACCCCACCCCCAAAACTGACATTACAGCACATCCCTCCTTTGTGAGGGCACCGCAAGGAAAATACATTAAGGAGATAACCGATGGCGCTGGTTTCCGTTGACAAATTATTTTAGAATAATATCTGATGTCGGGACAAGCTGCTTCTCCCTCGAAGGACGAGAGACCCCAAGGGGCCGTGGAGCGCGTGCCCTTCCCAGCACGGTGCCACGGGTGCGTGGCTGACCCCAACGTCGCCACGCGAGTGAGCAGGGCCGTCGCTTCTTGTACAGGAGGAGGGATGCAAAAAGCCGTTCCTGCTCTGACAGGACCTCCTCATTGCCATTAAGAACGTAGGGCAACCGTAGCCTCTTCCAGCTGGCACAACTCTTCATGGCTATGTTCAGTCTCTAGTGCAGAGCAGGGGGGGTCCATGGGCTTGCGGCACCCTTCCCCAGTTTGCTATCCTGTCTGCTGCAGGGTGTTGCTTCTCCCGCAGGGCTGTCTGACCTTCAGCATGGACATTTCGGTGACATCCTCCTGCTCTGCATTCCCAGCTCTGGAACAGGAAGGCTGGTGGCCGAGGCCAGAGGCCCCGTATTCTTCTTCACATTCTTCTGCCTCCATCTACTGGCAAGGAAGGGTTAAACCACACATTTCCAGGGTACCGGGGAGCCCAGCAGCTGGAGTCCTTCCAGCATATGAAGACAACAAGCATCTTATGAATGAACTTCCCGAGTCAGTGTCCTTGCAACGGAAAAACAACGCATCAGGGACTGCCCTGTGGCTTAAAACCTCATTTTTCCAATGAGAGCTCAAGTGTCACTGGAAACCTTACAGAAACCCCCATGTTTGCCTAAACAGATGTCCCTAAGAAAGGGAAGAGAGCTCCAACGAGATGGATGGCTGATCTTTTCTCATGCTGTTACACTGAGGTTTCCACTCAGAGGGAACCCGTGAGGAGGGCAGAGCAGCAAGCTGGAAAAGTTTGACCGCTCCTATTGTGCCTGTGGAACAGAAAACACCAAGGCCTCCACAACAGAAAACAGAGGTGAGATGAAGGTGTCTTAGTTCCAAGTGACCTTGGTAGCCCGACCTCTCAGCTCTGCAAAAAACCAACCCAGCCCCAACACCAAATGCGGAGGCTTAGGCGGCAGGAGGAGTAAAAACCCAACACTCCAGCACTGTTCAGCAAAGGTGTGATGGGAAAGGGGGTTATTTCTCACTAATCTGGTGCGACATTTTTGTTCTAATGACTCGACTGGTACGGAAATGGAAATTCTTTCTGGGTGATATTTCTAGACAGAGCCTAATTGACTAAGAATAATACAGGCAGCTTTCATACCACTGTGCTGGTTTCGGTGTCGGCGGAGGCCAGCTGTGTTTACTTTTTGGTGAACAGTGCCTGCAGTTTTCATCCAAGGTCAGTCCTGAGGGACGTTAAAGAATAATAATCCTAATGATGCTTTGTCCTTCAAGGACATCTTGTTAAACATCTCAAAGCACATCTAAATACTCATTTTTAACTGTAATACAGCAGTATCTGCAGGTGCCACCTGAGAACAGGAGGCATTGTGCTAAGCACTGTTCAGAGCTGTCTCACACCTTCCACAGAAGGGGAAACTGAGGCACGGAGCACTGGAAGGCGCTGCCTGAGATCACACAGAATCTGATACAGCTGCAACTAGAACTCAGATGTGTGGAACAACTTTGCTTCTTCAGTTGTTGCTGTTCATGGAGTAAATTATTAACCACAATATAGAAATGGCTCTAATTTCCAAATAGAAATAACTATCCTTGATATATACCGAGACTCATCAGATTGCTGGTACTGAAAAGGATCCACCTTGGTTTTTTGGACTTGCTTGGTCAGAAACCCATGGAAGAAGCAACACCCAGGGAAAAGAAGAGCCAGAGAGGCTGACAAGCTAAACCAAACCAAACTTGCTGACCGTTCGGCAGGGAAAGTGCTGGCAAGGACAGCTGTGCTGAGAAGCAACACCCTCTTTGCCAGGGCCGGCTGCTGCATCCAGCTTGGTGTGGTCATGTCGGAACGCACACAACATGTTGGAGGCTCCGTGGCTGCAATTTCATGGTTGGTGGTGGACAAGTTGGTTGGTTTCAATCACAGAGCCATGGGAACAATTGTTTCTTTTTCCTTGACGACTGTGGTTCCCCGAAGCCTACAGGGCTGATGCATGTCCCCTGCTACCCCAGCAGATCGCTCGCTCTTGCGGTGCAGCGAAACACAGCTCAGTGCCTCTCTCCCCCAGGGCCTGGTTTCTTCAGCTGCTGTCTCCTCTGCTCCCCAAAACATCCAGTGGGAGTCAAAGCAGCACAGCACCCAAAGTAGAGGATCTGCGGTGGTTTTGGCTGGGGTAGAGTTAATTTTCTTCACAGTAGCTGGCATGGGGCTGTGTTTTGGGTTTGTGCTGGAAACAGCGTGGATAACCCAGGGCTGGTTTCGTTACTGCTGAGCAGGGCTGACACAGAGCCAAGGCCTTTGCTGCTCCTCACCCCACCCCACCAGCGAGGAGCTGGGGGGCACAAGGAGCTGGGGGGGGACACAGCCGGGACAGCTGACCCTGACCGACCCAGGGGATGCCCCACACCGTATGGCGTCATGCTCAGCATCTAAAGCTGGGGAAGAAGGAGGAAGGGGGGATGTTCGGAGTGATGGCGTTTGTCTTCCCAAGCAACTGTTAGGTGTGACGGAGCCCTGCTCTCCTGGAGATGGCTGAACACCTGCCTGCCCATGGGAAGGAGTGAATGAATCCCTTGGTTTGCTTTGCTTGCGCACACGGCTTTTGCTTTACCTCTTAAACTGTCTTTATCTCAACCCGTGGGTTTTCTCACTTTTACCCTTCCGATTCTCTTCCCCATCCCACCGGGGGCTTAGTTGCCGCCTGGGGTTAAACCATGACAGGATCCTACCCTTAAAACCTACATAGGCAAAGCCTGGAAATTGCCCTTTTAGGGATAAGAGGAACACACAGAAACTCACAGTCTCTTTCCTGACCGTGGCTTTGCCTCCCTGAGAAGCACAGCAGTCGTGGGTGCCGTACTGCTGCCGGTACTGACAGCACATCCACCTGCGCTGTGACTTTATCAGAGCACTCTGCCTACGGAAAAACCTCCAGTTTAAAATAGACGCCGTGGTCACTGTCAGTGCTGGTCACCAAGAGCTGCAGCCAGACTAGGAGCACCCCAGCTGGAGCACCAGGACTACAGATAGGTTTGAGGTGGCCAGAAGCCCCTGGCCACTGTCCTCTGCCTGCACCCTAGTCATCCGGGAGACATTGTACACAGGAGATCATCAAACAGAGAAGGAAAACAAAGAGTTTACCTGCTCACCAACTTTCCCTGGTCGGCCACGGTTCCCTGGCTCACCCTGCAGGACAAGGAGACACAAGGCACACGGGTTACTTAGTGCTCCCACTCAGACCCTCAGCACAACATGATTCTTTGTACACCCATGATTTGGGCTGCTGTGTGTGAATCGTGGAAAATCTGCAAGGAACAACATCTTACAAAATCCGCTGTGACTTGGAAGATAATCCAAAGCAAGAAACACAGCGGCCACAAACATGGAGCAAACACTTGCTGTTCTGGAGTGAAGTGCCCCAAAAGCAGCTGGTCCTGCTGTGGTAAAATAACCTTCACAAACCAAGCTCAGACATTGAAACATAAGCTGTCTGCTTTCCTGCGGCATAGCCTAGTCCTGGTTGCTTTATCCCCATGTTCAATAAGGCATGAGTTCCCATCAGGGATGCTCCTGAAGTTGGGGGGTTTCTGACCCATAACATTTCAATCTGAAAGACTAAGTAAAACAGACAGACGACGACAGAAACACATCAGCAGCAGGAAGAGAGTAGGAAAATATCATGATTAACGAAAGGATTTGAGGAGCATCTAGGGGAAGGAAGAGTGCGGACACCATGGGAAGGTGTAGTTCCTAAATGACAGAGGAGAAGGGGTCTAGAAAATTCACCTGCTGGTGGGAGTGTCACAAGAATAAAAGACAACCCAAATATTCCCAGGCAATGCTGCACCCCGATTCTGCTCTGGCAAAATCTCAAACATAGGCACGTTACTGTCACACAGAGCATCCACGTGAAAACCACAGAAAGAACCCACATGAGCTAAATCACGGTGCAGGACGAGAGACATTCAGAGGATGAGAAAAATGAGGGGTGAAGAGAAAAGCAGGAGGAGGAGGAGGAGAATTTGAAACCCACCAGGGACAAGGGCAGCCGTGGCAGCACTTGAAGGCCGGCAGAGTGCCGCTGGACGGGCCATCCAGAGGCCAGAGTCACCGCTAACCAGTATTGTCTCTGGGTGATGGCAGCTGTATTTTCTCAGTAGGCAGATACTCCAGATGTGCTGCCAGACCACATTTTTGCAATTTACTGTTTGAAGAGATTGTTTTGGTTGGGTTTTCTTTTTCCTTTTGAGTGTGGATTTGTGGAGCAGACTGCCCTGGGATGGCTCCTGCTGCTAATTAGGCAGCAAAGATAGGAATGATGTGCATTGTTTTAGAACAAAACCATGGAGAAGCAATGGAAAAATAAGATGAGATGATGGAGGGGGGGTTGGTTAATATCAAAGGAGGAACATACTTGTTTATTATAAAGTACATGGCCTAAAAAACGTGCCATCGTTCTTTTTGTTGAAGAAACCAAGCAGAAGCAGAGACCCCAAAATTCGGAGAAAAAGAGAAATCCTCAGTTCCCCTTGTCCTCTCTGGAATGAATACCCTAGGCTTGGAGCTCGGTAAAGTTGAGAAAAGATACTTCTCTCTCCCTTTCCTCCCTTCCACTCACTGCTTCTCTGATCACAAACAAACTCTTTCCTCACCTTTGGACCATCGGGACCAGGTCTCCCCGGAAATCCCTTCCGGCCAGATCGACCCTGAAATACATGGAAAAACAATAAACATAAGAAGCTTGCAGCTGCCCTTGGTTGCAGCAGCGTGTCTGGGAACCTATACGGTGCAGCTTACAAGCAATGCTCCCTGCGAATTCAGGGTGCTGGAGATGGAGCCGTCCCTACTGAGGCCAAGGCAACACAAGAGGAAAGCGCCGTGTCTTGAGCGACACCAGGTTTGATCCATGGGGAACACGCCTAGGCAGCTACTCCAAGGTGCAGCCCAGTTCTGACCCTCCAGCTCGACTCCATTACTTAAACATCACAGCAGAAACACCACGCACGGACTATGATCAACCAAGGCAAGGGCTGTGCTGCTGCCCTTTCGCTTGTTACGTGCCACGTTCAGCCGGATTTACTCTACTTCCAGCAGTTGTCTTGTAGCAATGCCAGCAAGGACACCAGCAGCCCGAGTATTTCCTAGCGTTGGCAGGGACTCGGCCATATAAGCTTCTTACGGGCTCCATCCCTGGCACCCAGAGAGGATTTGGGAGTAGGACTGTCCCCACGGTGGGGGAAGCCAGGCTGGCATTCACAGCTACAGCTCAGAAAAGCAGAAATAAACCTGCAGACCAAAAGGTTCACGTTGAGCCTTCCCTTTGGCTAGAACACCACTGATGGTGCTGTCCCAGGCACTGGAGTAACTGGATTTATTATGTTGCTCCAGAAAGAAATAAAAGTGTCTGCCAGTATAGTGGAGAAAATGCAAGATAAAGCATTTATTTTCTGATCCACCTGGAAGCTCCAGCACAGCTACCAGTTTTCAAGATATTTTACTATCCTGCAATGATAATTATGTACATAAACATTAAAAAAATCCTGAGCTGCCAAGCTCACAGATATGATAATATTATTTTTGCTTCTTCTAACTGTACTTCTGTGATACATCACTGTGTTCAGAGTGACGTAGAGGTGAAAAAGGACTCTGTGCCACTGTCTGGTCTTTTTTCTTGCTTTTCCCTCTACTCACTGAAAAATACTATAAATCAGGGAAGAAACATCAGGGCTGGTTACCGAGATGGTTTCCAGTCCATGTACTTTATCTTGAGGATGAACTATTCAAACGTTAGAGGGTTTTTCGAGGTCTGAGACTTTAAGCAAGTTATGAAATTAAAGTCCCACTCAACACCCTGTGCAAGACACTTCCTTGACTTTCAGCCATCCTGGATCAAGCAGTTGGACCAAGCCCTGGACAACACAATATTTCTTAGAAGGGCAGATCACTTTCCAAAAGAGGAGGTTTGAAGCTTTATGTTAATTTAACTACAATTCCATTGCAAGGTCAACAGAGCCAGTAGTAACTGAGTAAATGACCGAAACCTACCTCCGGACCAGGGACTCCTGGTGGTCCTAAGGGTCCTTCATCTCCCTGAGGTGAAAAGAAATTAAAATAAAAGGCAAAGTAGTGACAAAATTTGGACTCACCATGCAGCAAGAATGAAAGGTCTGCAGCATGAGCAGCAGTTAAGCACAGGCTGTGTGCTCAGCTGTCACATTTTAACAACCGAGACCTTCTGAATCTTAGAGCAGGCAGCTCAGCATCTCTGAGGTTTCTCATCTCCCTTCCCCATCTCAGAAAAAAAAAAATCTAAAGTCAAGGCCTGCCAGTAAAGGTCATCCAAAATTTGACCAAAGTCAACACCAGTTGAGTGGGCCTATCATGGGCTGGATTTTGCCCATAGAGTACCCTGGACATGCTCACATGCCTCTGCTTCATTGGATTTGGCAGGGATACGAATGCTGTAGAGCTCTCTACTCTCTTTCTTTTTTTTTTTTCTTTTTTCTTTCCCCCCCACAAAAAGGGTGTTGCAAAATTTCCCACAGAACCTTTTGGCAACCGTATGAAGGCTTCCCTTTTGCTTTCAACTGGGGCTACACATGCTGCAGGATGGAGCTATCTCAAAATCTCACACAGCAATTGGACTCGGTCCTCTCCCTTGGCTCTACACCAATTTCTAATGTGATAGGATCAGATCTACAGTTTCTAGGAGACCTTCAATTAAGCTTCACAAAAATTATCTCAAGTGTCTAAAACCAACTGCCAAGAGAGAAATTAAAAGTGCCCTTGGCAGCCACAGTTCTGGCTGTTCTCATTTAGGTGGTCAGCCGTGGTAATGAAGTGGCACGAGCTGGCGGGCTGAAGATGGGACTGGAAGTCAGGAACCCAGCTCGATGGGCTCAGACAAACCACCCACAATACGCCACGTTTCTAAAGACGACGTAATCCACAGCCTTGACCTGCCGCCTCGGGTAACAGCAGCAGTAAAGGCACAGTGGTGTGGTCTGGGGCGCATTCAACGTCCTTCAGCGCAGCTTATGTCGAACTCCATGTCCACGTCTTCAGTCTGACTTTTACACTCGCTAACTAGAGTAAATTGAAGGCAGCTTGGTCATGCCTGCCTGAACCTGGAATGCAGGGCTTCGATTCCCTTTGTAAATTGCCTAGAATATTTTTTTTTCCTATTTCAGTGCAAATAAATGAGCTAATTTGCATTAATCCCATTTAGAGAGCAAGAAAAGGATTCCCAGAAAAAGCTGAGAATTATTAGTGCTATTAGACCGAGCTCCTGCCCGTGCGTGCACCGAGTATTATTTGTACAACATCTCACAACCCCGGACAAAGAGCTTACACTGGCCCAAATGAGAAGAAACTACACTGAAGTCACTGGAGTTACAACAGGACAAAGAGAGGCCACTCAGGCCTTCTCTGCTGCTGCTAGAAAGTATTTGCAGCTCCAGGACAACTAAATCAATGACAATTGTCCCTTTTTAGTGACTGCGAGTGGCATGAAGCTTCAAGTTTTCACCTGAAGTGGTGGTGAAAGCTGCAAGCTCTGAGATGCTGGGGCAAACGAATCTTTGCAGAAGAGCAATTTCAATTTACGTACTCTTTTTACAGAAGGATATTGCTCCGTGTGAGAGAGCGGAGTCTGCAGGTCTCACAGTTGAAAGAAAACTCACTTAAAAGGAGCAGAAAGCAAAAGCCAGGTCAGGGCATGCCTGTGCAAGGGGATGTGCAGGGAAAAGGGCATTAACACCTGTTCTGGGGGTGCGTGGGTGTGCGGGAACAGCCTTTCAAAGAAAAGCCAATGCAGAGTTTAGGGTCAGCAGATGCCAGCAGCGACTGGAGGCAAAGATCACAGGACTGCAACTTTGTGGAAGCTCCTCTTCTGCAGGTCTCTGATCACTGAATACAAGCATCTGCTTCCAGATTCAGAGGGACCGGAGGATTTCAAGTCGCAGGCACCATTTCAGCATGCATTAATCTTCAAAATTCAACATTATTCTTTAAATCCAATCTGCTTTCGGTCTGAGGACACTCACCTCTTGTCCAGGCAGTCCTCTCAGTCCAGGTAAACCTCGTGCTCCCGGCTTTCCCTGAGAAAGAGCCAAAGGAAAAGATACTCAGAAAATAGAAACATAAGCTCAGAAGGGCAATTAAAATGAGAAAGTCTCTTTCACAGCCACGGGACATCATCCAATGTCAATTTTCTTACAGAAAAAAAATTAAAAAAAAAGAAAACCCTGCACTTGGAGGGACCTCAAGCCAAACAGACCAAGCTGAAACGCTGGCCAGGACAATCTTTAGGAACCTCCAGGGCTTTCTCGCTCTCCCCTTCCCACTACTTTGTTTTCCCTGGCTGCTTCCCACACCACACAGGGCTTCAATCTCTGCTCCACTCACCTTCAGGCCTTCGGGACCATTTTCTCCTGGTGGGCCAATGTCACCTGGGAAGCCCTGAAGAAAATGAGAAACAGTCAGGGTGCCTAGGTGGACTTTTGCAGGCAGGTTCAGAGGACAGCCTCTGTGAGAGTTTTAATTAAAGGCTACGAGCTGGGAGATTTGCTACGCGCTGGCGGTGTCCGTGTGTGGGCCACCGCGCGGCTTCTAGAGGGAATAAAACAGGACAATGGGAGCAGCACTATCGGTTTGATTCAAGAGCAGCCTTTCCCAGCAGCTCCCTTTAGGTCCATCTTCTTAGAAGATTTATTGCTGTGAGGGCCTCCCTGTCATCACACAGCTAAAAACAGCAATCTGGGTTTTAATTAATCTTTATGAGTCAGCGCGTAATCTCACTGCTCCGAGAAACGAACTGCACGCCTCAGCGACAAAGGGAAGCAGGCGAGGAATTAGGAAAGGTGCTGACATGCTCATTAGCTGCCGCCTTCAGCCAGGCAGCGACTCCTTTCCGCCCACCAGCCCTTCGCTGAGGAAACAAAGGAATCTGTGGTTATTTCCAATAGCAACAAAGAGGAACGATTGCTAAGTGGCAGCACTCGACCGAGGGCCCTTCCAGACCCAGCAAAATACCAGAGCACTGATGAAGGGAAAACAGACCATCGGTTGTGCTGGAAGCGGCTCTCTAGCATCTTACAGACGTTGTTTGGTTGCTTATGAAGGAGAAAAATGACAATGTGCTGGGGGAAGCTGACCCTGCATTTAAGGTATCACTGTGATAATTTTTTTGGTAAGGGCAGTAAGGGTCTTTTTCTACTTGAAATCATATTTTGTGGGGGGAAAACTGAAAAATCCCTCCACGATAGCTATGACAAAAAGTGGAAGGAAAAGCCAGGAAACCATGAGATGCAGAATGGGTCACGAACCCGTCTTGATCCTCCCTACCTCATCACCACTCACGTACCACCGTACCCTAGCAGAGAAGAGAAGCCCTACACTGAAAAGAGGAGGGTAGGTAGAAAGTGAGATGCAAGATTTCAGAACTGAGTGTTCTGTCCCACAAAAGCAGTTGAAGAACAACTTCAAGGGCCAGAGAACAACATGGCGAGTAGGAAGACCAGTGTCCACAGAGTCTGGCCGGTGGCAGTCTAGGGCTCTTGCCAGGTTAGACACAACCTTTGGGGACTGACCTTTCTGAACAAGAACGAAACAAGCTGTTACATATAGGACTTGCACGGGAAGATGGGAAGCAAAAGGCTTGGAACGGTAGTTGGAGATCAGGAAATCTGAGTGCAGAGTGGTCAGAGGGTACAAGATGGACACTTTGCCCCACCTCCCACTTTGAACAAAAGTGGACCTCAATTCATTAAATAACAGTAAATCCTACAACACAGCAAAGCTCTTTCTGCCTCGGCGTTTCTGGAGCCCTGGTGCGCCATTGTCCTAAAGCAACCCACTGCCCGCCGTGAGCAAAGGCTCTGACCCCAGAACCCGCCAGTTTTGGGTTGGTAAGTGCGTCAGAGCTCAGGTGTCCCGGTGAGCGGCAGCAGCCGTCCCCTCCCTCCGTCGGGCTGGGTGCCCACGTGGGAGGCAGCGTTTGGCTCTTGCTTTCCATATGAATTAGCAACAGCTATATGCATATGCCTCCTAATCAAAACCCTATGTGGGCCTGTCTATACACGGCCCGAGAGCTAAAAACCTTCCATGGGGAAAGGAGATCGGCATCTCTAACAGTCTCTCAAACGCCACACGGGTGTTTATCAGCGGGCCGATTCTCAGCGGGGTGACAACCTGCAGACATGGACCAACTACTGCTGCAGAGGCAAAACGAGGCGGGAGAGAGGTGTTACCATGTGTGTTTGCTGAAGAAAGGATGCTGCAGAAGTTCCCAAAGAAAGGGAAAGATGTGAGGACGAGGTGGTGGGACATACCTCAGGGCCGGGTGGTCCTGGAAACCCGACTGGACCTTTGTCACCGACTTTTCCCTGCAGAAATCAGAAAAACATGGAGAAAAGTGAGCTGGCTCCTGGCTATTGGCTTTCCTGATCAGAACAGCACACCTCTGCCAAGCTGCCTTTCCAGCTGGGCACTGCACCTTTAGAAAGGGAGATGAGGAAGCAGAGGACGCTTGGTCACTTACCAGGGGGCCTGCTTTCCCTCGTGCCCCAGGGACCCCAGGCAAACCCTGGCTGCCCTGAGAGAGAGACACACATTTTTTAGAAAACACAATAAAGCATCAAAAAAATACCAGTTCCCCATGCCCCAGCTCCTCTGCAGCGGAGAGGAGCACTTTCTAAGGGCCGAACTCAGCCCTGCAAGGAGCTGGGACAGTAGCTCTAGTGTCAGTGAGATGTTTCTGCTAAAGCCGGGGCTGAATTTAGCCCCGAAGAACACATGAGCTGTTGCAGTGAGTCGTGGCTCGGAGCCACGCAGGCCCCAGTGCAGCGCTACAGACAGCGTTAGTCAGCTGAAGTCGGTATCGTATTGGAGTCACGGGGGAGAAGTCATTTGCTCAGAAGTTATGCACGGTGTTAAGTGCTTCACTGGGGCAGGGTTTAAGTTGCTGCACCGAGCAGACAAAACCTCCGAGTCTGCAGCCGCTGGACCACACACATTCACACCCATCCCCATCAATCCCATCCATCGCTTCCAATTTCTGCATGAAGATGTGGCCCCTTTTATAGAAAGTCCCCAGTAGAACTGCTTTTATTATGAGTAACAACAAAATCCATATATTGACACGAATTTAGGCAGGTGCAGCGTTCCCCAAATGAGAACTATCCGAGCAGGGGAACCTGACAGCAGGATGCAGCTCGTTCCTGCTCCTCGTGGCTTAAGCTGAGCTGAGAAAGCTGGTGGCCACATATACTACTACGTAGGGGGAAAAAATGATGGAGAAAAGAAAAAACAAGTACCTTGTCTCCTTGGAAGCCGATATCTCCTGGAACACCTGCTCCTCCCTGATCACCCTGGATACACATCACCAGAGAGTTAAAATAGGCAACAGCAACGGCCAAAACGCCCAGGTAGATGCTAGACGGTGCATTGTACAGCAAAGGTCTCATCACTAGCTCCATTCAAAACTGAACTGCTGGCAAACTGTAGATCATACTAACTGTAACAACAATCCTGGAGGAAGTATGTATTTCCCAACATTGATTCTAAAGTGAGAAATGAAACTGCAGGAGAGAGAAAAATATGATCTCCCAAGCATTGTGTTTCTAGAGAAGCTGCAAGAAGAGAGACCGCATTCCTCTGGCTAACAGCAACCGTGAAGGTGGTGAAGTGTTAAAATTCAGCTGAACAGAAGAGCTTGTTTAGTTTTCAATGAATGGACCTTTTCTCTCGTAAGGCTCTATAGAAAAGAAAACAATACTTGAGGTTCCTGTGAGTGTATCCTAGTGCTGGCATCACAGATCAATCCTCTTCCGTAAGAAAACAAGAGTAACTTCTAGTTATGCTTTAGTACCATCTCGCTGCCAATATCTAGGCTGAGATTCCCCGGGAGGGGCAGGCTGGTGTTCATTGGGGTGGGGATCCCATCTTTGAGCACACCATTGTTGAAAACATTTCCTAACCAAGCTATCGTTCTTTCCCCTCTTTGGGCCATCGTAACAGATTCTGACTCCCTGGGTAGAAAACAAGTATCCCTGAAGGTTTTCCTCGGAGCGGTGGGCTATCTTGCCTTGCCTCTTAGCCCTGCTGCGAGCAGGCTGTTGGACCAGATGACCTCCTGATGTCCCTTCCAACCTCATTTATTTAGCGATTTACTTAAACAAAGGATGAGTCAATGACGGGGCAGAGAAAGGAAAATTCTACTTGGGAATTCAAAGGAGGAATGACTATAAAAACTTGGTACAATGACAAGACCCAACAGAAATAACTGCTAGAGGAACTCTGTCCCATGCACAGCACATGCCTCTAAACTTGGCTTCCTAGTAAGGGAACAAGCCATACACGAGCAGAGCGCTGTATGTTTAAACACAGTCCACATGGAAGACATATGGACTCCTGCGACAGAGCCAAAGCCTACAAAGAGACGACGGAGGAACTCTACTTCCACTCGAGCAAAAACCACCCACTTGTTATCAGAGGGTTGACATAACTCTGACTACTTCAGTAACATGCAGGGGATAATGAAATTGGGGACGGTTAAGGCTTGAGTTGGGAAAGACTTTTTGGAGACAACTTTTTCAGAAGAAAAATAATTAAGAGCTATGTAGATTCAATGATGGAAACCTTTCATGGATTCCTGCTAAATCTGGTTAAATGTTTTGGTAAATGTTCCCAGAACATTTCACTGAACCATCTTCAAAACAAATCTTTTATACAGCAAGACTGAAATGTTGCTCTTAAAAAAAGTTAAATTAATTTTACTCATTTGCTTTTTAACCTAAAATATTTTAATTTGAGTCAAATAACCAACATTTTGCTTCATCTAAACTATTTTCCATCTATCTTGTTTTTTTTTTTTGGCAATGCAAGCAGATAGAAACAATCAGCTATTTACACAGCTTCAGTTCGGATGAACCCCAAATATTAGATACGACAGATACGGCAAAAAAACTACTCTATGACCCAGCTCATTTCCAGCCATTGCCAGATTTTTCTCACCTTCTCTGAATTTTCTACTTATTTTATCTAGTCCAAGGCTTAAAGCACTGAAATCTACTCTAATTCTGGCTCCTGCCAGAAGACAGCAGGAAAATAGTTTTTCTTGAAAGTGAGAGGTTTGCTCTGAAAACTCCTTGTCTTTATCATCTATGCTGAGGGTCAAAAAAAAAAAAGATTATTTTTTTATTATGCAGTTTTCTACCTGGACAGTATAAGTAGCCACTGAAATACTGTTTTGGAAGAAATACTTGGACATTAAGAAATAGCTACTATGAGCAAAGAGTTTCCTGAGCAGAGCAAAAGGCAGGAACAAACCTTTATCGCTGACCTTTGAGCAAAGTGGGATAGCGACTACACGACGAGAAACCAGTTTTCAAACAACTCTGGGAAATGGGCATTAGGGAGGGTAAGAAGGAAGCAGGAAAGACAAAACGCATCTCTTATCTTTAGCTGGGCTCCACGCAAGATGCTCACACGCTATTGCGATAGCCCAGCAAAATGTCACGGCCTGAAGGATCCAGCTGCAACGGCCATTGACATCTCAAACCCAACCCGAGGACCAGGGCATCCCCCTTCACCTGCCTTGAGCACAGCAAAGCCGGAACTGTGACTCAGGGTGTGTGTCCTTAACGTGAGAGAAAAAATAAGGAGCAAAGAGGTCAGGAATGTTTATTATTAAAAAAAGGAGCGATGCCGAGATGACGAAAAGGGGCTGCAAGGACTTTGCTCACGAGGAGGGGGAGGAAAGTACAATGTGAAATTACAAACAGGATCTGCCCAGGGGATATTGCCTACGTTTCATGTTTCACCTATAAAAAGAAACGCAGCTTCAGAGATCCTGAGGCCCTTCTTAACACAACACTGCCCAGAAAGGGGCTACGAGGGAAGTGACAGCTTTGCAAGAGTGGGGCGGGTTTGCTGTCTGTAGGCTGCAGAGGAGGTCTCTGTGCGAACACCTCGCTTTGCTCTCGACTGGACATCTCTCTTTCCAACACTTTCTGCTTGGGAATATAAGGGGAGCTAATACTGCAAAGCTACTAGGGGTATTTTACTGAGCTGTGTCCTTCACAAGTTACAGATGTCCTGATTCACAAAACTCCTTTATATGAACAAGTAGCTGGGATTTCCTCCACTTCCTCCACCTGTCCTCTGTACTCATCACATCATGTGGTCTTCTCAACACCACTCTTTGTTTTGGGGTTCTACAGTAATTCCACTTCTCCCTATAAGAGCAGATGCAACCCTCTCAACATAAAAATGGAAGGACGACCCATTTTGTGGGAAAACCATAGCTGTAAAAAAACATCATTAACTTCTGCGGTACCAGCCTTCCATGGGGGACGCAGAAGGGGCTGGCTAGCGTTGGTGTGCTCTGTACTTGCGTGTCTAGCTGCGAGACACAAAGCTGTCATTTCTGCAGGAGGAGTGGGATGCTGCCCCTTGTACAGTTCAAGCCTGGCCTCCACCATGTGATGCCTGCATTTGGGATTCATGGGCTGCACCTTGTAGAGTATTGCACAAGGCCACATAGGAAACAGAGTCCGAAAACCAGTGAAAAACACCTTCTCATGGAGGTGACTCAACCCGCTCAGCGTTGAAGCAGGTTCCTACTCCTGTCATGGCAAAGGGGAATGGTAGCAGCGTTTCTGAAAGATGGAGCACTGCAGCGAGGACCTTCTCCCAGGTGGATCGAGGTGGCAGCCTCAGTTATGTGCCCGCTGCCCACATGCACCATCCAGCCACCCTGTCATCACGCTTAGGTTTTACCGGCGTCTGACCGGACTGCTGTCGAGTGAAGGGAGTTTTCCTCAGCTACAAAAAGACAAACCTGCACAAGGCCACACGCTTGGACTGCGACCAAGACAGATGGGTTTAACAGGAGGTCGCAGACATCTGATGAAATCTTCACGGACACGTCCTCAGAAGAGCGCTATGAACTGCAGCCTGGCGCTGACGGGGCAGGCCAGGCACGAGCAGTACGGGCTGTGCTCCAGGTGCCCTGTGACACCGGCACCGATGGCTGCTCCCGCAGCCCCGCGGGGTCCCAGGGGAGTAACGCAGGCTCAGCAAAGGCAGGTCTGCGTGGACATGCAGAAGAGGCCAAGTTCTGTAGAACTACGACGGGAGGAAAAAGACCGTCCCTTGCCAGGGAGGACATGGGACACAAAATCCCTATTCCGCCTCAAAGCTGGGCTAGTCTGTGAGTGGCAGCAGATGGAAGGTGCGAGGCCCCCAAGGCTGCTCTCATCTGCCGTGAATTACTAATTACGAAAGGTTACTGATTACTGTCAGCGTGGAGCAGTGAGGTTTGCCGCTCTCTGCCCCTGCTGACCCAGCATTTCAGATGCTGCCAAATGTCTAGGGCTTTTCTTTTTTTCCTTTTTTTTTTTTAAAAAAAAAAAGAAGTTTAACTCTATATTTACCAGCTTTCTGAAAACCACGGTGGAGGAGAAGAGAGGAGAGCCAGTACGTTCATCCCCCTCCCCTCTGGCCATGTAATGGGAGACTACAGCACTTCTGCACTAATCCCTCACATCCCTTTGGGAAAAGCGTCTGTTTCTAAATGGGTTTATTAGAAACTGCGTTCCAGAGAATCCACCTGACATCTTCACACAAGATTCAGCCTTCGGTAGGCTGGACTCTCTGGTGTCAGGTGTTGATTTGCTGCTGGAATGGGCATGTTTAGTAAGGCTGACAGCTACCGTTGGCTGAGCCTGGGCATCGTCTGTGCTTGCTACTACCTGGATTCATTCATCTTGCACATTCAACACACTTAGCATATGGCTCAGGTCTTTCAGAGATGGACTAGCCATTTGAGGCACCCCCTTACAGTCTCAGGAAAGATGCTTGGACAGTTGGCAGGTGGCAGCTCAACCCCTATGGAAAATCACGCATCTTCAACTGATTTCTGAACCCTGTTCACAAGCTGGGGTGCAAAGGGGACTCCCGGACTCTAACACAGCTTTCTGCTGTATGGGCTGTGCATCGACTCTGCACGCCAGCTCCTTCTCCTGCAGCATTCTCAGTGAATGCACTGCACGAAGGCAGCACCAGCTTGGAAATCTGAAATAATTTGCTCTTCAAAGGGAACTCGGGGACCTCATATGCTCATAAAGCGGTAGAGTGGGATGGGTGTGCTTGAGCCACACCAGTGTGCAGGAAAAAGGTCGCTGCACGGTGGCTGGACTGTCATCCCCAACTAGTTAGCTAAGTTCACCCTTGTAATTGCATCTTCAACATCCAGCAGAGAAGGGAACTCTGTTACTTGGGAGGTGACCAAGCTATGAATAAGGATCTCTGCAGAGGCCGACTGCATACAACTGCGGTCTGGAAACGTCTCAAGAATGGCGGGAGGCAAACTTTCAGACTGACAGATATAGAGAATAAATACAAGAGTCGGGGAGGTTGCTTATGTTTCTGGTCATAGCAGTAAGACAGTTTTGTCTGAAGAAGATGATGGAGGGTTATAATGAAGTCAAAATCTAATGGGCAGAAAAAGAATAGTAAGCAACCAGAGAAAGCCTTTAAATAAGATGTCACAGCCTAAAAATAGCAATAGCAGCAGAAACTAATAGTGACACGACTGGTGAGAGATTACAGAAGGGACCCTCCAACGCAAGTCAGTCCCTCTGCTCTAGGCAGGGTCCTTGTGGTGACCCGAGCCCAACCGGGCACTAAGTGAACACAGAGATCCTGCCTCTACTTTCCCATATGTGGGATTTCCTTACATCAGATATTTCTAAGATCAGCTTCAAAAGCATGTGGCAAAACCAAGGGGGGGCAAAGAAAGATTTACGAAGCACCTTCTTAATAAAGGCTGAGATAGAAAACATTTTCATTGAAACGAGGCAGGTGGCAAAAGGAAAGATGATGCTGGCAAGGAGGGGGTCCAAGAGGCCAGGGTGTACTTCCCACCCCTAGCGACCTCCTCCTCGGTCACTTCTGCGACTCAGAAGCCCTCACATAGCATGAAGGGCATAAATGTCCCTTCCTTCTACCACGTGTGCATTTAGACCACGAGCTCTTTGAAGGCAGAGTTTTTCCCTTGCTACAAACTGAGCAAAAGCAGCAAGACCAGATATCATTTAAATTTCTTAGCGGTGCCAGAGCATAAACAATTAAAACACAAATGTAAACAAGCTGTAAGAAGGGATGAGTGTTTTTGCTCATGATGCCCAAATCAGAGTGAGAGAAAATAAAAAGGCTTAAAGGTGCCATTCACTAAAGAAACGGGAGTGAGTAAATGAATGCAACAGCCTTCTGATCCGTCGGAGAAGGGATGTATTATAAACTGGGCCAACCAGCTGAACAGTAAGACCAACAAATCAGAAAACCAAATAACTGAAAAAACCACAAAGCTATTTCAGGCCAAATCCTCTCCCAAATGTAAGGAGAGCTGATGAACTTTGTCTATACTCGGGCAAACAGGTACAGCAAACTCGGATGCTTGGGCTAAAAACCGCAACGCCAGAGCTGCGTGCCCCCACCTGAGCAGGTGAGAGTTGTGGCCATCAGTGCCTAAGCAGCTCTGATTTTCCTTTACCTCGTATCTCCCAGCCCTTTGGCTGTTGAACTGCTGGAAAGGACACGCACAAGCTGTTTGGAAGCTCGCTCTGACTCTGACATCGTTGTTGGGCTGAGTGTTTGATAGCACCCAGGATATTCGAACTAAAGTCACCTCATTAGGGGCAGAGGAGGCTTGAGCAGGAGGGATGGTTTGTCAGTCTTGGATTAGGCAAGGGCTGCAATGAAAGCCGGGAGGGAAGTCTGCCCCGTCCAAGGAAAACGCAGTGGGAGAGGTAGCTAGGGAGGGAGAGAAAAGGTTTCCTGCACCTCAGGAGAGAGGCTGTAAGAGTGAGCATGGGATTAACGGGGGAGGATGGATAATTCTGCACTTGGGAGTATTGTAAGGATAACTCTAGGGAGAGCTGCAAGCCCTTTGGGTACTGTGGTAGCAGCGGCTGGAGAGATACTGGGGGTAAACAGAGCAGTTTGTGTAAAGTGATGGGAGACTGTAATGTCCAGGAAGGTTAATTTTGCTAAACAATGATTTAAATGTCGGCGATTCCTAAGATATTCAGCCATTTATTCCAAGGAGCAGACAGAAGAGTCTGAGGGCTCTAGGAATTGGTGTTGAGTCAAGAAACCAGGTACAATGTCTTAAGCTTGTCCTAAAGAAAAAGTCCTTCTCTTGCCCTGTCCTTCCTCTCTACAGAAGTGAAAAGGCAGTACAGGGGAGAAACGGAAACTACAGACACGGGAGCGCTGGCAAAAAGCTGCTATAATATAAAGAGAGTGGAATCAACTGGCTCGACACTACTTCCCCCATGTGCGGTTTTGGGCTGCTAAATCATTCTCTAACAGCAAACTTCTAATAAGAGAATAAAACAACAGACAGGAGGAGGAGAATACACTTAACGGTCATTTTCCATTGCCCTCCTGAGCAATCAGAGCCAACAATAAATGATTGCGCCTCCCACTCTTTCAGACTAAATAAATCCCACAGTCGAACATCTGTAGGAGGATGGTTCTCATGACAGTGAGACATTTACACACACAGCTTCATGCTGATTTAGCTCAAGCTGCGTGGTTTTGTGCCAGCAGCACTAAATCATTGCAATCAATGCCCCTCTCCTTTGTGCTTTTTCTGAAGTGATTTATATCAGTTTGGCATAAGGCAATTTCCTCTCGGCAGGAAGCTGAACCGCGGTGAGCCTCGCGGAACAGGAGCAGAGGTACCTAACACCAAACAGTTTTTCCTGGGGAACCAGCTGGTTTGCTTGATCCAGCGACTGGGCTGCTTTGTCACATCATGTGTTTCCCACAAATGCATTAATGGAAACCCACTGTCAGTGTTGTTAGGTCTTCATCCTCCTCCTCATCCCATCATGTAACCAACATAAAAACATAAAAGCTCAGTGAAACACCAGATAATCTTACAGTTACCATCATCGTCAGTGGGAAACAAGCTCCAAAGAGGATCTGAGCATAACTGATCTACACTAGAACTCTATGGAAAAGAGGATGGGGCAGATATCATAAAAGAAAGAAAAATCAAAACTGGAGTGTCAAGAAAGGAGGGAGGATGGGAGCAAAGAGACAGCCAGAGTGGAACCAGTACCATGGTGCTGAATAAGAAAGAGAAGCTAGAAAGGGGTTTTCACATGCAAAATTAAAACACAGTGCAATAAGGGAGTATTCAGATCACCTTATCACCTTTCAGTCCATGTTCTCCAGGGTTTCCCATCAGCCCCTGAAACAAAAGAAAGTCCAGAGTGAGACTGAACCACTGTGAAGGTCTATGACATTGATGTCCCTGATGGGGCTGGTGGCTCAGACCCATAGCGCTGGCCTGGCGCAGCCCCAAGTTCAAATGCCAGGCTGCTCCCAAAGCGTGCTCCATCACGCGTTCTTTAAACACCCTTCGTGGGCTGGAGGCGTGCAGGAAAAATGCCCCTGGGATTCTCCAGTGCCTTACACCTACTGCAGACCGTCCGTGGGATGTTGTGTTCAACCGTCCTGGGCCTGGGTCAATGGACAGGCATTAGCATCGCCCATTCTTTCTCTCAGGACCATCACCGTCACCCAAGGGAGGAACAGAATAATCTTCAGCCCTGCCACAGAGGAACAAGAGCTCACACAGCTCAGTTATTCTCTCACCTTTAAGCCTTTTGGTCCTGGATAGCCTATCGGTCCAACAGAGCCCATGTCACCCTGGTAACAAAGAAAATTACCAAAGTCATCAGGTGCAAAACCAACAGATAGCTGAACGTGGTGTGAGATTCCTCTCCTATCTGGTCCCTCAGTATATCTGAATTTACAGGAATTGCACCACTGACTTCAGCAGAAGCAGCGTCCTGGCACGAGTCAAGACACTTTTAACGCATAGCCAGCCTCTAAGTAAAACCAGCACAGGGTGTTTGCCTCGCAGGCATGTGAGGGAAGGAGAGCAGCTCCTGTTCGCATCCTGCTCTCGCCACAAAGAAGAGACCCCAAAGAGCTTGACACCAACCACCGGAGGCGTGAGCTGTCCCCCCGCCCCGCTCACCCGGCCCTGCCGCGCTGCTGCCCCTGCGCGTGGCCGCGGCAGCCGGGCAGAGTGTGCTGGGTGCCTGGAAAGCACACGAGCACCCTGCTCCCGCAGCACAGGAGACGGGTGTGCGGGCAGACTCCAAACCCAGGATCCTGGGTGCCTGGATTCACTTAAAAAACAGATAAGGAACCCAGGCTGGTAATTTAATGGGAAAATAATGTAAAGTTAATTAAGAAACCACCGTGAAGTTTGCAACTGTGGATCTGAGATTTTTTTTTTGTATGTTCCTCCTAACTTTTGAACGGATTAATTTCCCTCTTCCACTCTTCGAAACATTAAAATATTGAGCTGGTTTAAGACAATCCTGGAGCATATTCATTCTTGGTGAAGTTACTCATGTTCTCAGAAAGGATCTACCACAGTATTCCCGCGTTCTCTGGAGGGATTCTGAGGGTGTGTTAAAAAGGACACAGACCCAAACAGCAAAAACGGTAACAGTCAAGAAATTTTGGGTTGCCACCAAGCTCTGATATAGCTCTGATGTCTAAAAGCGATATGAGGAGGAGAGAGGAGAAACAGGAGGTCAGGACGGAGGGGGTCTCATCAGCGTGGCCATTCTGCTGCAGCGAGAAGTCAGCACAGCGTCGTGTATTGGGACTTGTATGAGAAACTGCAGCACAGGAGGACGCTGGGGCTCACGGTTCCCGTGTGTACCTGCATGTGCACGTATAAAAGCAAGCCTTCAGTGGCCGGCATTTAAACAGGCTTTGACTGCTGTCTGCCCATGAAGGGAGTCAGTGATACGGTGCACCAGCCTTGCCTGCAATGTGTAAACAAACGGGGAAGGCTCTGCTGAAGGAGCGCTTCTCTGGCCGGCCGTCATGGGCCCGCAGCCACGCCGGGAACGCTGGGCTGCAGCCGCCTCAACAGATGCCCTTTTCATACCTCCCAGCATAAAGGCTTCTTGTAGAAATGAGTTTACTTACAGCTTTGCCCACACAGTTAATTAGGAGAGCAAGAGGCTTTAGTTACATCTAATTCTGCTCTTCGGCCTCTCTTAAACAGCGAACCCAAACACCTGCAGGGTGCGTGGAGGCAGCCGGGAACCCGGCCGGGTAGCTGGGAAGGAAGGAAGCGGCTGAACAGGGGCCAGCCCGGAGCAAACACCCAGCCGCCTTCTCCATGCCCTGCGGCGTGCGCCCCGTGCTGCAGACCCCAGGGAGGGAGGCAGAGAGGAGGAGGCAGGAGGGATGGGCTCCCTTCTCCCCAGGAGGATGGAGGAGGTCACTCTTAGATCAATCCCACTAGAGATGCTTCAATATCCTGAATTCAGGAGTTGCATATTACCCTGGGACACAAGGCCTGACTCAGTTTGCCCTGAATCTCAGTTTGAAATTTCTATCTGCTCAGAGCGGTACCAACAGACCAACTGGGAAAGACAGCAGCCGATCGCTGCCGCTGCAGCAAGTGACTCCCGAAAAAGCGGCATTGCAAAGAACTGACTTTCCGCCTTAAAAGTAAAGCTAGGAAGAAGCTCACAGGAGCTCACAACAGGAATGATGATTTCTTCGTCTGGACAGGAAAGGAGAAGAAATATTTAAAGGTTAAGACAGACCAGGCTTAGCAGCAAAAAGGAGAACTGCTGGTTTTGCCCTTTTCCAGCAAAAACATTAGAACTCAGGGTGTCAGTAGAGACTGACATAATGGATCAAGGCAGAGAAGGTGACAGACTCCAGATACCTGGTGATGGAGCCAGATCCTGGTCTAGGACATGCAACGTCAGATCTAGGGGCCAGCCAGGGAAAAAGCAATCAGTTGTACCTGCTGCACACCGAATTTGGTGCCATTTGGGTTGCTGCAGCCAACGTGGGGCAAAACCACCACGATCGCAAAGGCAGGTTAGACACTACACACTGCCTGTCCGCATTGCGGATCATCTCCAGGCAAAACCTGTCCTGCCCGGCCCCTGCGATCTATCCCGAGCACGTAACACATGGCACTGGCGGGGCCAGCTAGGAGGGGAGGACAGGCAGCCTCCTGGCTCCTTCATCTCTGGCAGGATCGCAGTCACATTTACCGTGTCTGACCTTTCACCTTCCAACAAACAAATATCTGTGAGAAAACAGCAACCAGGTTAAGACAAATCTTTCCAAAAGCTAGGAGAAATATGATCCAATTTGGACAATAGCTTCAATCGTATTCTTTTAAATAGCAATCTTCCTCTTGCAGCTCTTTGCCAGGAGCGCATCCTTTCTGCTGCTATGCCTGAAGTAGCTACTTCCATCTCCACTAACCCGGGGAAACACAGACCTAATTCCTGGCTCCACAAAAAACTTTCTGAAGCCTTAATCCACCTGTGCCCCGATCTGCAAGACGAGTACACTTGTTCCACCATATTCTCTGCTTTTCCTCCACGGAGTCTAAGATTTCTGGGTCTGGTGCTCTACGTTTGTACAACGTCTAGGGCGACCGAGGCCTTGATCTCAGCTGACACACACACATCATTTAAGCTATATAAAGGCAAAAGGGGAAGGTTTTTAACCATTCATTGCAAGTCAAGTTTTCATGGATTATCATAGCTGAGGAGGAATCATTTTGAAAGAATGCTGTAGCACTAACAGAACCTACCACTTTTTGTGCACGGAAGGAAATAACTTGAAACAAGTACTGAGACCTAAAAATAAACCCTAATATGTTCAGCTGGGCATTCACTAACCCCCAGCACAGCTGCCAGAGGATGAGTTGCCACCCATCCTTACAGCCGTTTATCTCCTGATGGGGAAGCGTGTAATGAAGGGTGGAATTTGGCTGTGTACATAATTACCTGGATTAGTGATGGGATGGTGAGAGTGCACGTAAAATTCCTGTACACCCAGAGGACAGACGGTTCCTGCCCACGGTCTCTCCACTGAGCAAGAACTGCGCGTCCTTAGGTTACTGCTTACAGGGGCTTGCTTTTTAAAAGACGACAGATCCTGGTGTGGAATGAATACTGCATCTTTGAAGAAATACCCTGGTAGATGTTATAAAAAGGGCGAGTTTTCTAGGAATAAGGGCACTAACAGCAAATCTTTAATCTGTTCCCTTTTGCTTAGACAGGGTTTGCCTGTCCACCTCCCAGCCCACCAGGCAGCCTCCTCTCTCCCCAGACGTCACGCCTCCCCCATACCCAGTCGTCCTGCTCACTGCCCTGCCACGGGAAGGAGAAAATCTGTGCGTAGTTATGCAGACTGAAAGGGTTAAAGCCCCGAGAAGCCAGATCTCCATTTGTTTTTGTACTTACAATGAGTCCAAGGACTCCAGGAGGACCTGGGGCTCCCAATTCTCCCTAAAAGGAAAGACAAATCGAGGTGGTTACGGACACTTTGTAGACAAACAGAGGCTGAAAGGCAGCTCAGTGTTTCAAGAACTTGAGGGAAGGGAAAAGACCGTCCCTCCCCCTTCCGTCCCCCCCCCCCAGCCCCTTCCCCAGCCAAAGCGATCGAGAGCTTCCACCTTAGCGAGCGCGCTTGCGAGCGCAGCCTCCCCAGACACAGGGCCGCTTGTTGTTCGGCGGCTCTTTGCAGGGCTGCCGTCCCCTCCCAGGACCGGGCTGGATAAAAGCAGCATTTCGCGGCAGGCAGGGGTGCGGGCAGGGGCGCGGGCAGGAGCCTGCCCCGGGTGAGACGAAGGCACGGGCAGGGAGAGGGCCCGGGGCGGGACGGGGCTATGGGGGCAGCCAGAGCTAAGGCGGGAAGGAGAGGTAAAGCTGTCGCTCTGTGTTGGGAAAGGTGAGGGGTGTTGGGAGCGGTTAAGAAACAATAAAACTCATGAGAAAAGGAGGACTCGGATGAAAATTAAACCGGGTCATTTGGAGAGAGGGTATGCCAGCTTCTGGGGCTGGTGGACGGGCCTTGGGCGTGTGTGTGGCACACGGGGTGCTCTGAGGCTGCTCCTCCTGCATCTAAGAGCTGGTTCAAGGTGGGGAACCAGCAGCGTCCTCTGCACTCCGCCTCGCCCGTCTGGGCTCCCGCTCAGACCATCCACCAGCCACTTCTTTAATTTTCCAAAAAAGCCCCTAGCCTTCGGGCTGCAGCTTGTTTGCAGGGAGGGGGCTCAGCCCCTCTGTCCCTGGAGCAGGGAGCTCTCTGCAGGGAACCCAGCACTCGCTTGGAGGGCGAGTCACTTTTAATCACACCGCAGCGAGCAGGAGATGGACTGCAGAGAGTTCATCCTGGGTTCTGTGCCCATTTGCCATCTCTTACAAGCAGGGCATTTTGGAAAGTGCCAGCTCCTCTTAGAGGCTTTTAAAGAGCACCTCAGAGCTCACCATTTCAAGGGACAGACTGCTATCTGGGTTTGTGGGGCTGGTTTGAATTCGCAGCTCCACCACAAACTCCCTCCACACCAGCTTCCCAAAGACATCAGGTGCCAGGAGGGCTGGCAGGCGCCTGATGGCATTTCCAGCTGAAGCGCAGCAGAGAAGCTGCGCCAGACCCACACAAGTCACCTCTCTAGGTCCTTAACTACTTTAGCAATCACTATGTGGTGCTCAGCCCATCCCCGTGTCTCCCTCGGGGGATCACCCGCTCCCTTGCCGCATTGACAGTGGGCTGCTTGTCAGGGCAAGGACCTGCTCTTGCACACCTCTGTCTTCAGCAGGGCCTCTCAAAACAAGTGCATTGGAAATACCAAACTTCCCGTTGGCTCAGACAACCCTACCCCTGCTCTGGATCGTGCTGGCTACTTTCTTTGACAGACCGGCTCAGTTTATGGTGCACATCTGGTGGAGTCCCCTTCAGTGCAATAAAGCTCCCCTTTTATGGAAAGATTTGCCTAGTGAAAGAATGAAAGAGAAGGGGACGCAACGTGACTAAACGTGCTCAGCCTCCTTGGCTAAAGGGTTACGTGTGTTTATTTTATGGGAAGTGGAGTAAAGGACTATTGGGCAAGCACACACAAAAAGCGTTTCATAATCTCAATCAGCCTAAAATTGCTTTTTTATGGCCGGTTCCTTTCCTGCATACTTGGGACATCTGTGGAGCAATTTTTCCTCATGGGTGGGATTTCTGCGTCCTCAGAGCTACTGTAATAAGATCGGCTTCAAGCTTTTAGTCGAGGCCTGGCACTACCAGGCTCAGCAAGAGGAGGGAATATTCCCAGGAACGCCTAGCACAGGAGCTGCACGGTGGCCCGGGTTTCCCAGTAAGCTCTGCAGGCTCCAAGGGTGGCTGGGATGAAGGCTGAGTGCGTGGTTGGCTCTTGGTCCCACCAGTTGCAGGAGGGACTGCCTAGACCTCTGAGTTATGTCACGGGGGTATTCCTCAAGAGAAAGGGTAAATGTGGAAACTCATGGCCTCACGCCTAATGCAAGAGGATTTCTGCTTGGAAGAGGAGGGGGTGGATTCCCCTGGGAGAGGTGGACAGGACTAGTCGTTAATTTGAGCCGTTCCTTGGCCTGGGAAACGGAGGACTTACAGGTGCTCTTTCCTGGCTATCAGCAATGACACGCTGGTCCCTGACCTGCGAGGGAAATCAGGCTCTGTTCTCCTCTTTCCAGTGCATGAACCGGGCACTGGGACAAGAGACAAGGAGATGAATCAACAATCCTTTCCCATGTCTAATTCCTGTGATTAAGAGACTAATTGGAGTGGCTAAAGTGCTCCGGGAACGGGGATCTGGAATGTGATGGCTCAACAGTTCTCAGCAAGTTGGTAGGAGGGAAAAACGCCCCTGCGGTAGGAAGAGCCTTTGCTCTGTCTGGAGGGGACGGAAAGAAGATCAGAGACTGTCGGCTTCAGCCATCCCCATGCGACAGCAGAGGCGGCACCCGCGGAAGTGCTCAGTGGATCAAACAGAGGACGGAGCAGCTCAGGACCCGTGGCAGCCTGCCCGCCTGCCTACAAGTTAGCTGCATACCCCACCTAGCAAACTCGGCATATTTGTGTGTTCCACAAACAGACTTTCTGGCATTTTTCTGTGTCTGTGGCTCCACTTGTGACCCTGTGAACCTCCCTTTAAGTCAGCCGAAACAGTCTGTTTTCATTCTACAATCTCCAAGGCACATTAATATTTAAAAGCCGTTGATAAGATGAAAGAAGAGCAGTCCTTCTGGATGAATTAACGGAAGGGACATTTGCTTCTCTGCGATGCTCTGGGAACTGGCATTCAGCTAACATTGAGCACGTCTTCTGAATGGGGCTTAAACAACTTGCAAATTTAAAAGAAAACAAAACAAGTTATTTGGAAAAAAAAAAAGTCTTTCTGACCTCCAGGGTTCCTGCTCTTCCTGGTGGGCTGGCTGGAAATAACAATACAATCTAGAAAGTCTTCTACTTTGGGACTACTGATTCCGCTCTGACCCATGGCTTAAGCTGACTGAAGGATGGGAAAAGTCCTGCAGAAGTATTCCTTGGGAATCTAATTCTTTCAGTTCACTGCATTTGTGACTCTTGTGTTTAATTCCCACAAAGGCAGGAGCGTAGCTGAGCTTGGCTTGCTGGTTCGAGCCGCTTGTGAAAATAACTTTTATGCTGCGTATGAGACGAATGGGAACTTGAAGACACATGCGGAGTGGGTTACTTCACACAAACCATTCCATCAAACACCAAAAGCAGCACTGTGACTATGTGTGAATAACCAAGACAGCAGGAATTTCAGAGATGAATCAGTACTGCTCACATGCTCATTGAGGGAGAACCAACAAAGTAACTCAGAAAATAACTTAGAACAATTAATACATCCGAGAACTTTTTCAGTCCACAAGGGCATGTTTTGTGAGTAGTGGAAAACACAGCACATACCCAACTGCGTGGTATTAAGTGCTGTAAGAGCAGAGCAAAATAAATCTTATCAGCCTCCAGCTGCTTAAATGGTGTCTGGGACCATCCTGACCCAATTCCCAGGAGACACATCCCATTCTTAGAAAGCCAGCAGGGGTCAGATGAAGACCGGAGGAGAGGCCAAGAACTCAGGAGCCTGGAGACTTCTCCCACCGCAGTGCCAGGGCTGCTGAGGCATGGGGCAGGGCAGCAGGAGCCCGAGCTACAGTGCCTGTCCCTCAGCGCTCCCAGGCACTGCAGTAGGGAATCTGGCACTTTTTGCACCAGTATTAACGTTCACTTCAGAAGAGGAAAGGTACTGAGCTTGGAGTACTTTAGCAGCTTACTCCTACAGGCTAGTGAGATGCAAACCAAGCGGTACCAGCTTGCTAACCTGCATCAGAAAATGACATGTGGTGAAAAGGAGAGGAACGTGCCTCTTTCTCTATGTACCTCAGACCTCTACGCAATTGAGTCCATGGCCTGCTCCTCTGAGGGTTCACGTGCACCCAAATAACCATCTGTGGTGCCTTATGATGACATGTCCCTCTGTGGGTCCATGTCTCCCTGCTATGTTCATACAAAGCTTCATCCGGAGCACACAAGTCAACAAGGTGATTCCTGTGGCTGTCGCAGGCTTTGCGTCGTGCCCTGTGGTATGGGCAACACGCTCCAACCGCTGCCTGCTCATCAGAAGCAACATCCCTACCTTTTCATTCTTGATTTTTCTTCTAGTCACATCCTCAGGATGAGGAAGCATCTATCAAGCCCAAGGTGCAAGAAAGGCAATAGGTGGAGACCGAAAGCAAATGGTGACACGATGACCTGGCAGTTACAGGATGTTGAGGCGAACACGGGAATTTGCAGCATGCTTGAGCAGGGCAGGGACGTACATTTGTTTTTCAGGAGGGACAAAACCAAAATGCCAGCAGCTGCCACCAAACTTAAAAGCTTCTTTCAGCTCTGACTAGCATGATGCAGTACGGTGCGCTGTCTACCGCAACAGAAAGAAAGAAGGGAAAAAGCTATCAACTTACTGGGTTCCCATCGATGCCTGGAGGTCCTCGTTCCCCGAAATCACCAGGAAAACCCTGAGGAGAGGAGGCAAACACGAGTATTAGTTATTGACTCACCCTGGTGTAAAGACAGTCAGCTTAAAAACTGCTGCCCCTGCACTCAGTGGAGCACTTTGGTAGACAGCGGGTCACAAGGAAGTGTGGGCCATCCAGCCTGCTTGTCCTCATCCAAACCATTCTTGCTCCACCACCACATCTGCTCAGCGAGTGGCTCTACAAGGCCAAGAGCTCTGATTCACTGCTCTCTCCTGGGGCCAATGAAGGGTAACCAGAAGTACTGTTTACAAGGCTCAGCCATGAGCTGCACATTAACACACGGGAGCCTTGAGAGGAAGAATCAGCGAGGAGACAGGAAGGCTTTTTCCTCGGCCATGCCATGAAAAGCACCGATTGCTGAGGCTGCTGGACCTGACTTGCTCACACCTTGTCTCGCAGGCTACGTCCAGCCCTCAGTCAGCCGTGCCTCTTCTTAGCACCAGTTGTCAGCCCTGGGCGTCCTTCATAGGGCAGGCTAGGATTTTGCAGCGCCACGTAGAAAGACAACATGAGTGTGCGTAGCAGAGAGAAGGGGTGGAAATCAGTGCTTCTGTCCTCCTTTTGGTTCACCCAAGTACTCCACTACGTCCAACAAGGAATATGCAGCCCTGAAGATTATGTCATGTAGTTTACACATGAAATGAGATCCCACATTTGGAAGATCAAACTCTGTATTTAAAGATACAGTGCTTTCTATCCTCTTCCAGGAAGAAACATCCTACTGATAGGATACTTCCTTAAAAGCCAATACCTCCTTAAAAGTCAATCCCCAATCCCTTATGTTCTGGGAGAATTCATAAAACTCACTGCAATGACTATCCTCAAAAATGGATTGTCAATCTGAATTATTTCATCCCGTCTACTAACACGATCATTTTAACTGTACCCTCTTCTCACAGGACAGCTGAACAGCGTAGTGCCTGTTGGAGCCCATGCAGATGCTTAACGGACCTGATCAAAGATGCCTCGTGAATTCACTCCAATGCATTCACAACCTTTCAGCTTGCCAGAGGAACAGACGGTTCCAGGCTCATTACGGTCCACACCCCAGAGCTGTGAAAGACCATGTTTACTACATGAAGAAGTCACCACAAAAGACTTCATCATCATCTCATTATATCTGATACGAATTTGGAAGACTTCAAACAATTACAGAAAAGGGAGTGGAGGTACTGAGCCAGAACCAGAACATGGTGGTGTGACACGTTCTCTCTTGCACTCTTAGACAGACCCTGTGCTCCCCTAAGCCCCCCGATTCCCTGTTACAAACAAACCATCAGCAGCTTGCTCTTCCCTGTCCTATCACGCCCTGTCTCTCTCCGAAGGCTCAGCACAGGGGTACACAACCTCCGTGGTTAGTAAACCCGCTTAGTCATTACACCCACGTTTTCAAGGAGGAAGCAGTTGAGTTTAAGATGGATTGGACTCAATTTTCCCCTGAGCTTGAACTTCATTCAGCAAGGGACTGGCAGGGAGCAGGCTGCCAAGAGCTATCAGGGACCAGCTCAAACATCTGCAGCTTCAGGGCTACTCTGAACTTCACCTGCAGCGGAGGGTGCTTTGGGAGGCTGTGACGCTGAGGTAAGAGACTGCTGTGACTCTCCACCTCTTTTCTTTTGCTTGCCCCTTAAGATGGAGCGAGAGAAAATATGACACAGCATCCACCTCCTTCGACTCTGAGCCAAAAGGGAAATTGTCGTCTGCTAGAGGAGCCCCCCATGGACAGAGCACGCACAGAACCTAAGCCCAGGCTCTGACTCCTAGACTAGGTTAATTCAGCCAGGGTTAAAATCCTGCTTTATTCGCCACGCTATTGTGACCGTGAGCATCAGGATGGAAAACTAAGGAGTATATTTACATATAAAAGGCTTCCTAGCCAGAACATCTACCTTTGTGCTTCTGTTCAGAGTGGGAACTTGCGAAGCTCCAGTCACCCCTGCTCCCTCTTCTGTTTATGGCGGAGCAGTCTTGGAGAGTAAGCAGTATTGCTTAGATGAGGCTACACCAGCAGACGTGCTCCAGAGACATGCCAGCAAGCTGCAACTGCTAGTGGGGGCGTTACTTTGACTCAGACTAGTCACAGAAAATCTGCCTTACACCCTTCTCTGGCTCCACCAGACCATGAGATACAAAGGACAACACAATCGCGTTGTGGGCTAGCTAAGAGCTTAAGTGACAGGGATGGACCAGAGGATGGTCTTTGCTGAGACAGAATGATGTTCTCTCGTCCTGCCTGCTCCCCTGTATACTACCAACACCAGTTACCTCGGAAAAGCAAACCTGAGGGAAGCAAAATACAACAGCCAACAGCAACACGCTATCTGGAAACCCATCAGCAACACTGAAAATTGAAATGACCACAGTGGACAGAACAGGAAAACTATACTGGGAAGCTCTACAGTGAAAGATGTCATCCGAGATGTCCCTTCACCTTTGAGGGTTTACAACTGGTCAACACAACTAGGTAAAAAGATACTTGGTCACACCTAAGGTGAGAGATGGGTGACCTGTTTAAGACAACCGAAATTCTGCCACTGACTTCAGAGCCAGCATTTCACCTCTTCTGTACCAATTCCCTGCAGCGTACAGTCCGCGCTCCTGAACCGACACAAGCTATCGCTTGCTTGCTTGGATTCAATCCTTCTATTTTATGGACATCACTGCAAATGGGAAAGTTGTCTGCCTTTTTCCAGCTGGGCACTACATCCCTCAAGCCTGTGCACAAGCCAAGAAACTGTGGTAAGCAACCACTGGAAACAGCCTTCTGCCATCTAGAGACAAAGACGTCAAATATAACAAGAAGGCGGGGGGGCTACAATTTTCTTTAATGAAAAAAGGGGAAAAATAACTCTGCTACATGCTGAATCAATAAGATCAGAACAGAGATGTGTAGGGAAAACTCATTGCTCGGGCAAGACAAAAAAAAAAAAGACTGCCTTGGAATATTTTGCTGTTTACAGTCTTACAACTTGCCAAGGAAAATATGAGTGTGCACAGACCGATACTGTACTTACGCTGCTGCAGATTTCAGTCGCAGCCTTCAGTACTCCCCCAGATGCGTCCTTCCCTTCTCAGAGGGCAGAGCCGGGCACCGAGTGAGCCACGGACACCACTGAGCAGCCAGGCCCTGGGGCTGCTCAAGTGTCTTCTGTCAAGCTAACGTCTTGCCAACGTGGGAAGGTTTTACTACTTTGAATAGTACAATTAAATCAATATCGCTACAGCAGCATAATATCGTCTAGAAGAATGCTTGCTCCAGACTAAGAGCATTTTCTAAATTTGGTTTAAATCTCTTCCAGCGTGATAGAAACGATGCACTCCTCTGCCAGAATAAAAGTGTCCAGATAAGGAACTATTTAAATTCATGTGTTTCCCACTAATCTCTTTTTATGCCTCAGTTTCTAATACGAACCTCACTGCTTAAAGATAAACACATAGGAGATTTGCGGCACTTGGTAACAGAGTTAATAAAAATCTAGCTTTTCCACAGGCTTTCCAACAGTAGATCTCCAAGTATTTAAAAAAGCAGATTATTCCTGTGGTTTGAAGGCAGAGAGCTGAGCACCTGAGGTCACTTGGCTACCCAGTAAGAGATTCGACAATAAAACCTGTTCACAGCACAACGTGTCTCCCCCGCCAGAGCTAGGGTTTCTGCCCGTCCTCGAGATGGGATGGAAAAAGGTCAAAGTGGCAAGAAACAGAAGAAAACGCAGAGGAGCGTGGGCTGGCATCATTGCTACAGCAGCCAGGCCCAAGACAACACTCAGCAGTGAAGCCCCGTCCTCGCCAACGCCTGATCGCCCTTAACCCCCCATCTGCTCTCCTGGCACGAGCACCCCTCCCAGCCCAGGCTCTCAGACCTCGGGTGATGGGTGGTCCCCTGGTACTTTTTGGCTCGAGCTGTAAAACAAACCCAGAAGAGACAAATGGAAAGAGTAGCTTCAATTCAACTAACCCCAGGCATCCGAGCCCGATGTTTGAGCTTGGCAACACAAGTATTAACACTCTTTTGCACATTAAATGAGACCAAGGCTGGTGGCTGCGGCATGAAGGAGGATATTTCAGCATCCATACAGTCTCCGAAGACCCAAACCAGGCTGTGAAAGCTCTCCCAACAGTCCTGCGCACAGCAGGAAACAATCAATCTTTTAAGCCCCTAATGAAAAAGCAAGCACTTTCTTTCCATGGGGTAAGCAGTAGCAGTTTAAACCACAATAACAGTTCCAGTGACCACAGTGTCCTAATTTATTGGATCTCACATGTCTGTAAAAGCTATTTTTTCAGTGCTTTTCCCCTCCTGCCTGAGCCTAAAGGACAGAGATGTTCCCCGGGAACAAAACTAGCACTATTCAACCGAAACAAGCAGCCTCGGAATTACAAGCAGACTCTGTCATCCCATTTGTTTCACTCCTGTAGCCAGCACTACCTCTCCTCTCCCGTGCCCCGCTCCAGCAGCCGGAGGAGCCTAAGCCGAGGAGAACACATGGGGCAGGAAGCTCATTTTATGGTGCTGCTGGACAGGCAGGTCGCAACTGGCAGCCCATCGCAGGAGACTTGGGAAAAGGATTAAAGAGACCTGACCTTCCCAAAGCGAGTGCAGAGGGTTTTTCTGGTACAGAAAATCAACCGTTTTTCAGGGTGCAGCTGTTTTTCCAGGAAGCCTGATCCCTGGAAATTATGCTCAAGAATTGGGACGGCAAAGAAAAACACGCTAGTGAAAAATATCCAGCCGTGCACCCTGCCTGTTCTGTGGGAGGGAGGGGACATGCAGAGAGGGACCAGGACTGGGAAGGGATGGCAAATGGCAGCAGAGCTAGGAGGAAAACGCTTGACTAACAAGTTCTGCTGGCCAAGAGCCCGCGGGGTGCTCCTCCGCAGTGGCTGAAGTCAGGTATGACAAAACTTTTGGCTCTATCTCGCAGCTGGGAAATACAGAGAGGAGGTGGGGAAAAAAAATCCAGCTGAATGGATTTCACATTGTCTGAAGGAGAAGTTCAATGAAAGAAGCAAGATGAAGCTTGAGGAGGAGTTGGAGAAAAAGCATACAAGCAGATGCTTTGCCCTAAGCAAGATCCAGGTGCTCCTGTGCTCTCCTGTCCCCACTCCAAGCCGAGCTTTACAGTGCTTGCACAGTTTGTCCTCGCTGTGCTCGCTGAAGCTGAGGAACCTCTATTAGAGAGGGAACCGAGACAGAGAGAGATGCAAACTGATTTATCCCAGGTAACACTGAGAAGTCCGAAGCTGAACCAGGAATTAAATCTCTATCTTTGCCATCCTACAATAGTGCCTTAATTCCTGTTCCTCCACACTCCCTGCAAAGGGCATCCTTTCACACGCCAGGAGACTCCTGCTGAGAACCACCAGACCCAGACAGACACTGGAACCAGCTCCTCCTGCATCAGGCGATTACATCCCCCTCCACCTCCCCTTCCTTTCTTCCTCTACTTAAAACAAACAGAGCGGCCTGCCCTTTCTTGCTGCTGTCAGCCAAAGGGCTGCTCCTGCTCTGAGCAGATGCCACCGCTTCTTGTCTCTCGTCCCTGGAAGCAGGTGTCCTCGGGGAAGCAGAGACCGGCGAGATGCACCGACCGGGTCCTTTGCTTCTCCGAGGCCTTTTCAGGTGTGCGCATGTGGGTGGATGTGTTGTATGTATACAACATCTGATTCAGTTTAAAACACTTTCCCTGCTGGAGTAAGGGAGGCAGTCTGGCAGCGGCTGCTCCGAGGAATCCTGGCAGGTCTTCACGCCAACAGAATCCTTCTCCAAAAATAGGATTTTATTTTCCTGTTGGCTGAAGGTGAAACTGCTCAAAACCAACCAGCCCTCCTGTCTTGTCTGCGAAAGACTCTATTTGCCAGTTGGCTCCGGCCAGGTGAGCCTCTGCCCAGGAGTCTCCCCAGGGATGGAGCTTGCAAGTCAAACAATTTAAACAAAAAAAAAAGGTGGTGGTGGGGAAGCAGGGCTGAGGGTGAGAGAAGGCATTCACTGGAAAAAAAGAAGGAGAATAAAATAAACAAGTGTAGCTTATGTTGGCAGCTTACGCCTCTGAGAGCATTCTTGGTGGAGAGAGCAGACGTGAGCCCCTCCACAGGTGGGCACGGAGGCAAGCGGGCTGGCTCGGCCCCAGCGCTGGTTCCTAGAGCGGCGAGAGTCACCCTAAAGGGATCCTGGCAAACCCTGTGCTCCCGCCGTGCCTGCTCGCTGGCTTTAACTCACGCAGCTATGCGGGAGCCTTTGCCTTCTGCTCAGTCTAGACCCGGGACTGTGACAGCTTTTATCCCTGCAAAGGAGGGAGATGCCGTCCTCGGCTGGGTACGGGACCGATGGTCCCTGCTGCAGTTCTGCTCCTTTGTCACCCGAAAGGGAGGTTTGCTCTCTCTCCCTGGAAGACTTCACAGCTTCGTGTAACGTCCTCTTTGGGTAAAGTTTTCACGGCATTTTTAAACATAGCGACTGCCCCAGCTGTGGGAGCACAGCCCTCCAGGGCCGCCAGTTCCACCCGAACACGAGCAAAAAGCCCCTGAAGCCCCTTCAGCAAACATGACTGAAGTCAACCGACAGCCCCTCCGCCCTCTCGACCACCTGCTCCGCTCCTCTTACGCGTGTACACGATCTCTTCCCACGCCTGGGGGGCTCTAACAGAGCGCGGATCACACAGACCCGGTTACCTAATGCTGAAGAGCACCGATTCTGCCAGCGATCCTAATTATTTATGGCCAAGATTTCCAAATCAAGCAGCTTCCTATTTAAGAAAGTCAAGCAGCTTTGGTGATTGAAATGTTTTCAGGCTCAAAAGTGATAGTTACATTATTTTTTCTTCGAATTTCTAATGAAAATAATTTTGGGGTTTTGATCTGATTTATAAACGAACATTTCCCTGGAGGAAGAAAGATGCTTTTGTGCTTAGGAGACCTTGGTTCAATTCTTCACAAACTTTTTGAATGACAATGGACAAGTCACTTAGGGACGTTCTTGGAAACAAACCATCTTTGCGTTTGTTTCTTCTCTTTCAGTAGAAGTTATGGGCCTTGGCACCTTTCAAACCCTTTTCTCTGTGTTCAGTACTTTGTTTTGCCCATTCTTTAAAAAGTGAAATACATGCTAATATCGTCCACCTTGCCAGGTTATTTGGATGATGTAATCATGAACATAGGAACATGTGCTGATATCAGAGTGATAAGTAACCACGCAAGCACCTCACCACAGACATCTGGGAAACTCCAGGCATGTGGAACACAACCCGGGCCAAAAAGAGATGGTGACATTTGCTCTGGGCTCGTGCCTGCATTTCAGAGCGGTGAACCAGGCCCAGAGGGGAGGAGAGACCAGCTGCCCAGTTTCAGTGTCCAACTTAAGCGTTAAAAAAGTCACTGATTGCTCAAGCCAAATCTATTTTAAAAATTTAGGTTAATTAAGAAAAATTATAGCAAAGAATTGACTTAGATGGCTAACAGGAAAAATCCAATTCATGGGCTAAAACTCTCTCAGTAACAGAGGAGTTTTGCAGATTACTAATTTTCAGGACCTCCACTTGACTTTTCATGCAAACAGAATGATTCAAAGCGTACTATTTTTTTTTAAATTAATCAGTTCCTGAAGAAGGCGCCAAACTTTTTGGTGCTCTGCTGGGGTATTGGCATAAGGCAGAGCGAGCTACCCGACTTCTGCCCATCAACTCCCACAAGCCGCTTGCGCTCCTTCCTGCAGCTCATCTTGCGGATTTACCTGCACAAACAGGTCCTCAGCCTGCGCATTTCCCCGCTGACTTTAGGTGCCACATCTGCAAGTGCATCTCTATACGTACAGGGCCCACAGCCGAACCCGCACCAGGACGCCAGCAGGGAGGGAATGCCTTATGGGCTGGAGGATAAGTTCACCGAGTGCTCAGATGAATCAGGCCTGAGCAGTGAAGCTATGTGGAAGAGTAAATGTTTATTTTCTGAGGATATATACTGATAACATCAGTTAGGGCCAGTTAAAAAATCATTCCCATTTCTTTCAAACCTTAGGAAATGGCTTGTGGACCAACACACTGAACTATCACTGAGCTCAGTGGGAAACCGCAGTTTATCCCTGCTTCTTTAGAAACTTCTCAATTTTAATTCCTGTATTTCTTTAAAATGTTTATCAGTGTTTAAAGAGAGGTACAGCTACATTCTTCCTCCTTTTTTTTGGTAGGTAACAAGGTCTCGGTGACAAAAGAGACATGGCTGGACCCTTCGCAGCCCATGTGAGCCATGGTACTCGGTGCTGTAGGTGAGAGCTCCCAGGGCGGATGCCTAAGTCGTGTTTCTCATGAGGAAAGCCGTACGGGCTGCCTCTTTGCATCCCCAGGGAGCTCATTCAAGCCAAGTGGAGTTTAGCAATTATTTGTTAAAGAAGAGGGACTTCGAAATGCTGTTACCAGTCTCCCAAATCTCAATTTGCGTGGTGCAGGAGACTCTCGCTCGCTTCACCCCAAATGCAAGGAGGGACCTCAGCTGCATCCAAACAGAGGAAGATGGGAGCAAGAAGAGAGGAGCTGTTTATCATCTTAGTCCCTACAGAGAGGAGCAAAATTCATTTTCTCAGTAATTTGCGGTTATGCCAGCCTTTCCAGACACATGGCAAAACACGTCCCCTCGTTGTTTGCACGGACAACGGCTGGGGCCGTGTAACTTGGCAAAGCCCCATGCACTTACGTTCAGCACTAAGTTATCTGAGCCATGTATCAAAAGGTTGGGGGAAGCTGTAAAACGAAACCTACCTAACCCAAAGGCAGCCCTGCTTTTTGCTGTCTAGTGTCTCCCACAAGGCAATGTCTTTTCATATGACGCAACAGCCTTCCCATTCTGGAGGGGAGCGCAGGGGTATCACATGTGTTTCTAACAGCTTATCAGATGAAGAATAAAAGAATATATTGAGACTTGGTGTTCGCTAGAGGCAGGAGTTAAGACATTAACTTTGTAAGTCAACATGGAAGAAGACAGCAGACATGAAAAACAGCCCGGCAAGAAGGTGCCGCCATGTTACAAGCTGCGAGCTGGTGAGGGGGACCCTGACTGTGGTCCGCTCATGGAAAACGGACGCCAGATTCGGCAGCTTGCCACTTTGTTGATGCTTACAACAAATACTGAGGCTACGTTAGAGTGGCTCTAGATCACCGCTGGCTCTCACAACCTCCACACTGTGGCTGGCAGGCAGAGGGAAGGGAGACTGCTGGACTCACCACCTATGCACTGATCCCTAATACTTAAAGTCCACATGCCACTTCATAGCACCTCTTCCTTGACACCCGAGCAGTAATCCTTGGCATTTACATGCCAAGTTTCAGCTACTGAACTCAAAGGAGAGCCGAGTGTGTCATCCCTGTTTTGCACAGAGCCAAGAACAGCCAAGCAGCTTGTCTGGAGCTGCATGCCACGGGGAGAAATCAGGTCCCGAATCCTCTTCCTCCTCCTCTGCAGTCACCAAGCAATGCAGCATCTCCCCACCTCGCCTTGGCGGACCCCGACCATTCTCACAGGCGGAGGTGTTGGTCTTCCTGGCCACGCATCCCAACTGCAAACCCTCCCTCTGTGCCTGCTACTTACAGTCTACTCCACCTGTCAAGCTATCTCCTCGGAGCGGCACTTCGGCAACACGTTGGCACTTGCCGAAGGCTGCGCAGAGCCTGACGGCAGAGCCTGGCTGTCCCGAGGCGTCTGCCTCCCTTGCCTGAGGTCAGCAGGCAGGCAGGGATCCCCATCATGCCACCCGACAGCTGCCGGGACACAGCTGCGTATCACTCGCAAACACGAGCGACGGGAGGACAATATAGCGGACAGTAACGATGAGCACAGCTAGACAGGCGGGGAAGCCGAAATGCCTCCTTGTGGTGTTAATGCCTGGCTCCTGCTACCGTTACCCAAACCTCCCAGCCCTGGGGACGGCCTGAGCCTGTGCTGTTCTGTAATCCAACCCGATGGCCCCTTTGGGCCAAGGCTTTTCTTTCACGAGGGGTTTGCATGGGACCTGACATGGTGAGGCTCCGAGTGTTCAACTGAGCTCCAGCCACGGGACCAGCAGCACCGACAGGTTCTCAGAAAAATACAAGGAAGCCTCAGCTGTCTTCGGCTAAATTGTGAATAGACCTCAGACAAACCCAAGAAGTACTAAGTATGTCTTGGAACTAAACTTTGCTCCTTCCTATCTCTTTTACAACAATACTACTAATAAAACACATGGTAAGTAAAAATCAGGCATAAGATAGCGCAGCTGGTGCAGTATTGATACTCTACGTGAAAAGAGAGATACAAGCACCCAGCAATAATGAAGATAAACAAAAGAAGAGCTCGAAGTTCTTCGGATACGTTTCCTGAAAGTTTCCCCTTAAGTCTCTTTCTTTCACAGGGCTTGAGAACTTCTGAGAATGTTACACTATTTGAGGTTAAACCTCAATGTCTGCGCAGACGTTTCTGATGGTAGCTACCCATCTCCCGCAGCATAAGAAAAGCCCATCACTTTCAGCTTTGCGCTTCTTGAATGGTGACTAGCTGTATTTCCTCTTCCTGGGGGTACGTCCTTCAGTGACAGCACGTCTCCTTTCCAGACATGAATTCAGACTGATACATCGCCTATGTATGCCAAGATAGAACGTAACAACAGCTTCTCTCATTCCTTCCCTGCAGCATGGTGCGGACCACATCTCATTCCTTCCCCGCAGCACGGTGCGGACCACAGCCCTGCTGCCCTCACAGCAATGGGGCCTTTTTATCCTCTTTTTTTTTTTTTTTTTTTTTTTTTGCCAGCTGCTCAACTGAACACCATAAAAATCCACGAAAACACCATAAAAAGCCATTCTTTTCAGCCACTGCATTGGCAAGACTGAAGGCTTAAGCAACCAGCCGCGTCAGCTCCAGGCCCCCAGTCTACCTCTAAAACAGGCAGCGGATCTGGAGACGTACAGACTCATGTTACTTCAGTCTCCCTAGTGCATTGTACGTTAATCATAACTCTCGTCCGAGCCCACCCCCAACCCTCTCCTTGCTCAAGAGCTCGCCAGCGCCCATACGTTCGCAATGCGCTCGCCTCCTACGTCGCTGGTGCGCTGCAGGGAAAGCAGAGTGGGAGGAGGAGTCAGCTCTTTCCACGACAGATTCACCATGTCCCTCACAGCTCTGCAAAACTTAACTTCCCTGGAAGGGTTTCAAGATCTGACTCATGTCCAGTTCTTCTATTTTAATCATTCCCTCTTACATCATTCTCGGAGGCCCACGGTGTCACATGCAAACTCCCCCAGCCCCCCGCTCCTCCTCTGCCGAGCACTTAATCTGTTGCCGTCTCTCATCCCAAACAAAACTAGGCAGAGAAATATATTTGATACCAACTCTGTCCCTACTCTCCAGAGCATTTACCAGCTTTGGATGGTAGCTAATAAGGGCTTCCAAGAGCTCTCCATCGCAGTGACAACACTGAAATAGAACAGGAACAGTAGCCGCGCCAGCAAACCTTGCGGCGTGGGGATGCGAGAGACCAGAAAAATCACAGCAGGCTCACTAACGCTGGAACCCAGCTGGGAGCCAGCACAGGCCAGGAGATAAGTGCTGGGAAGGGACCCAGGTCAGCTGGTTCCTACTTTCCATTCTCCCAGTGACTTCCTGAATAACTCTGGATGTCACTTAATCTTTTTGTTCACGCTCGGAAGTACAAATCATCAGCATCGGTCCATTCAAGATTTCTTATTAAACTTGATATCATGAAACGGGGATGGAGCCAAAGCTCTCTGAAAGAGCCGAGTAGAACAAAGGTGCTCACGTGCAGCTGCTTAATCCCTTCTCTAGATCCCAGCCTAAACGCCTCCATGGTTGAGAGATTCCCTGCTGCTCTCAGGGGAGCCCCTCGTTTGTAACAGTGACCGCCAGACAAAAACTCTTGCCTGGAAGATTACAAACGCTGGCCAACCAACAGCTGGAATGCTTTGAGCCTCCAGCATGCTCTGTGCAGAAACAAGGCAGAGAGCAGAAACCCTGTACCTAACGACAGTTGCTTTGTTTGTTTTACTCTGGTCAATGAGTCATCGCTATATCGACTGGCTCTCTGCAATTATTCATCACAGAGATTTCTGGTGCAACCAGCGGCTTACAAAACTGTACAACCTGGTACAGATTTCCACCCCCCCCACCCCCCACCCCCCAAAATCTGCTCAGCCTCCCCCCATCCCAGAGAGAGAAGAACAGGCAGCCGGGATGAATGTGGCCCTGTCGGGATGTTTGCGTGGCTTTTACTGTGAGAACACCAGCAAGTGGTAGGCGTGGGGCTCTGGAAAGCACGCGTTCGCATGCAAGGGTGACAAGGGGAACGCGCTGGATTTTTCCGTGTGTGGGTGAGTGGACATTTTACAAGGAGCCTGCGAGTGCAATGATGTCAGGAGATCGAGAGAACCACAGGCTAACATGAAGGACAAGGTGCAAAGGCAACGAGACACACCAGAGCACAAGCGTGCCTGATCTCTCCGCTGACTCCTAGAGCAAAAACCTTGATACATTTTGGCAAAGGAAGCACGCAGAATTGCTTGGAAGAAGACTGATGTGGGAAAGGCTTTCCTTTCTGTCCTTTCCCTCTTTCCTCTACTCATTTCAGTACTTTTCCCACCTGCTTTTACTTTGCTTTTTGCTACAGTCAGCACAAAGCTCCTTCTTCTTCTATGCAGCTCTGTCCGTTTCCACGTCGTGTTCCGCCCTACCTGCAAACCCCTCTTCCTCCTGGCCAAGCTCTCAAATCTACCTGGTCTCCTTGCTCCTCAAACATGTCTTCATCTGACCTGTTACTGCTTTAACCCTGCACTGCCACCAAGGACAAAAAGGTTTCTGTACAAAAGCGCACTTGCATTACACAAACACGGGTGGTACCAGGGCTGGAGCGAACCACAGCAAAGGGAGGCAAACGTGGTGGGACTGGTGGGAGCACAGAGCAGTAAACGTAACAGACCGAGCACCGACATCTGGGATGCTGCAGTCACGGCGGGGAATTAAGAAGTGCATTCAGGGCAGAGGCTGGCCAGAGGGAGGACAGAGGGGAAGATGTTGCAGAAGAGAATCTGAGAAGTGTAGGATCCAAGGGAGCATGGAGACAGTGTGAAAAAGAACAAAAATGCCCGTGAAGTGAGCAGAGCACAAAAGAAAGGGAAAACCCAATATTTGTATCTCCAGTTTTCTTCCTGCTTGAGAAAAGAGACATGGAAAGGTTTGTCTGATCTCCCCATTTAGTTCCCATCAAAAGATATGAAGGGACCCAGCCAAAAGCCAGATGTTTTGTTTCCAGTTTCATTCAACAAGGTCTGCATAATAGACGAGGAAAAACTTTACCGGCCTACCCATCTTGCCCCTCTTCCCAGGAACTCCGGGGATCCCCTGCAAGGAAAACACACAGAGAAAAAAAAATAATAGGTCTGGTTGAGAAAGCAAACAGCCAACCAACAATACAAAACAAAACTGGAAGAGAAAGGGGAATGCAAAACAGGCTAATGACTGTGGCATTGTTCAGGAATCAAAATGTCAGCTACTTGCAGTCAGCTGCGAGAGCAGAAGACAATTAACCTTCACCCACTAACTACGGCCCTCCCTGAGGACACACGCAGGCAGCGTCCACACCCAGGGCAACAGGCTGAAGCTGCGCTTAGCAGGAGCAGTCATTAAGCTACTGGTCTGGAACCGAATGAAGGCCACCACCAAGGCACTCGCTGGAGAACTTCTGTTTATGTTTCTTGTTGAGTTATACAAGCATTAAATCAGCGACTCTAGAGCGCAGGGTAGTCCCCTCCCAGGCAGGCACGCACACACTCACTCCCACACGCTCCCAGGGCCTCTCTGGTTTCTGGAGCTTGCATTTGAGGGAGAAAAAGCTGGAATAAAACAGTCTTCATCTTACAGCGACCTTCCTTAGGAGCTCTTGCAGTGGGAAGAGGGGGTCCTTGGATGGGTAGAGATCAGGCAGGTGGGGGGACGTGGGGGAGAAGAGCAAAAAAGCAAGGGAGGTCCTGCAAAGCTCTGAACACGCGGGTTTGGAGAAGGCACCGTGGAAGGGATGGGGGAAGGGAGGACACATGGGAACAGCAGCCACAGCTGCCTGTCCACAGGCCCCAGTCTTGACTGCCCAACTCGATGCAACTGGAAGGAAACCCATTGTCAGAAAGCCCCGAGCACTGTCCCTTCCAAGAGCCATGCTCTTTCCAGACACCTCCAGTTGGACACCCAAAATGCTGGGACACTGTGGCTGGGATGTCACTCCTGTGGGAGCAGGGAATTTCCACGTACGTTCTCCCCCTGGTCCCATCCCACTAAGATGAACTAGTACAGGGGAGGAGGAAGGCAGGTTTTTAAGTGAAGGAAAATACAGAAAAACTCCTCTCTACTCAACAGTGAGGTCTGATGACCCTGTCTGAAGCCCAGGTTTCCCAGAGCTGAATGTCAACATCATACAGGGACACAGGTCTTCATGCAAGGGCAGAAACAGGCTAAGGCAGGCATGGTTAAACATTAGGCATGCTCGCCTCTTTCCTCGGGAACAAGGGATAGAAAAAGTTACAACAGGCTCTGAAGAACCGTATTCAAGCAACACACCAAGGTTTTCTTCACAAAATACTCACTCGTTCTCCATCAGCCCCTGGTAGCCCAAATAATCCTGGGAGACCAATATATCCCTAAAGAAAAGAGGAAACAAGTAGTCAAATACATTTCTCCATTAGCAGACAGCCAGTCTGTCTTTCCCGAACAGCAGAGCATCATCCAGCGTTGGTCAATGGCAGCCGTGATGAAATAAACCTTGAGGCAAGTGTATATGCCCATGGACTGCATGGTGCTGGCTTCCACGATGTAGTCCAAGGGCACATACCCTCACACCAGGGATCATGAGGACTCTGGGCAGGAAGAGGCCAGCAAGAAGAAACCTTACCTGGGCTGGCTCTGAGTGTACCTGAGGGAAACGGAGCTTGGTTCAAGGTTAGCAAGAGTGATAGCAAAAGCAATCCACATGCCTCCACCTCCTTTCGTCTCCCCAGGGGCTCTTTCCCTGCCTCTGGCACTCATTCCCAACTGTGCTGTGAAAACCGCCTGTTGTACCAAGCCCTCTCTGCTTATGTCTCATAGTGGTCACACACTGCGGCTCCTTCTCACGCAGGTACCACCTTCTCCTGGCCTGCAAAGTTGCTGACCACCCCACTGCTGAGAGAGGAGCAAATCAGTAACGGTTCTGCCTAAAGCCTTTCCCTGCAAACTCTGCTGCACCACCAAGACCTTTTGCAAACCCTTTGTCAACCCAAGCGCCGAGGGCCCTGCCTGAGCAGGGAGAGGCTGAGCGTGCCGTTTCAGGCTCTTGGGATCGGTGTACGAGGCTCAACTTGTACATACGTACAGATCCTCTGACACCCAGCTGTACAGAAGCCTCCTTTGCACTAACGTGTTTCACATAAAATCCGCTTCTTTCACACCCGTCAGCAGGCATCGTATTTTCAAGCATGTGGCGTTTCTCTATGGCCTTGGGATCCTGCTCCGACAGGACACAAATGCTGCATTTCCCTTCCCTTGCAACAATTGAAGCCTTGTGTTTAATCCTCTTTGCTCAGCAGTCAGTACAAGGTTACCTTGTGTGCCGGTCCTTCGCAAAGGACTAATTTGTGCCAAACATGCAGAATCGAGAGGAAGTGAATTTCAGCAGGGAGCCCCCTCAGTGGCACCTCCCTGTTACCAGAGCCAAGCGTTAACATGGATTTTCTCTCATCTTTCTTTCTCCATCATCACTAAATCTCTTACTGTCAACCCCACCAAATGTTTTCACCAGTCCATCACTCCCTTTAAGGCTGCGCTTCCTTTAGGGATGATACCTGGCCAGGAAATACGGCCACGTTAAAACGATATTGTCTGTCTTTGCCTCCTGAACCATGTAACTCCTGACAAAACCATGTAACTCCTGAACTAATTCCTGCAGAAGAAAAAATGGAGATGGGGGGTGGAGAAGAGTCCACAGTCAGCTCCCTCAATCCACAAAATGCACATATCTCGCCTTGGTACCCAATTCGCATTGACTGCAGTTGAACTGAGAAATGGCTTCCTTGGGTAGCTATAAATATTTCAGTCCTCGGCACTCGGGGGTGCAAAGTGGAAAATCATTTTCAAGTCTTGAAATGATAATTACACGAGGTCCTGGTTAGGCCAGTGAAACAGATGCACCAGGGAAAACTTTAGCACTTGCAGAAGCGAGGTGAGCAAGCTGTGCTATCTCAGATCTTCCTCTCTCCTGCAGGACACCGAACACGCCATCTCCCTTCCCAGCTCAGGAATACAGCTAGCTACGGGGTCAGCGTTTGTTTATTCCTTGCAGTTTTCCTAGTGATGAAAGCCAGCTGGTTGAATTTACTGCATATAGAGAAAGTATCACGTGTTAGAGAAAGGGGGGATTTTATTGGCTCAGAATCTCATTGCGAATTTATAATTGCAGGAAAAGAACAAAATGTGATTAACGAGAGCCTTAATTGGTAAAAAAATAAAAAGAATCCTTTGCAGCGAGAATGAAACCCCAGCAATTCAATTTGGTGAGCAAAACCAGGCAGAACAGAGATATTAATGTTTGTATTTGCACATGGCTCCAAGATGCTGGCTTGCTATTCTGCATAGGGATATAAATCACTCCCAAACCCAGGGCTGTACCCAAAAGAGCCCATATGCAGCATGGTCGAAGACCGCTGAACCACACTTATTGAAACTACAGAGGCCTTGGGGAGATGGGGCTTGCAGAAAGTCCAGACGTTGGTCTTTGGTGGGAATTCGTATGCCATTCTTTCCTATCCTGCAACGTGGGCTCTGAAGGGGTTGACTTTGTATCATCAGCACTATTGGTGAACTTTGATCTCGGGACATTCCATGTTTTATTTAAAAAATTTAGCAGAGCTTCAATAAACAAGTGGTGCGCGGTTCAAATCCCCTGGATCCAACAAATTAAAGCAACTAGTCTCAGGATTGCAAAATTAAGCACAGAGTTTCTCGAGAAGCCTTTGGTAAAAACAAGTAGAGAAAAGACAAATGAAAGGCTGCTTACCCGACTGCCTTTTGGACCAGATTCCCCTATGGGGCCAGGTAAACCCTAGAACAGAAGGGAAAAAACAAAGACAAATGTGGACAGGCTTTAACTTAACCTAAAGAGCGGTGCCAAGTCCCCAGCATCGTCCCTGCGTGGTTCTGCTTTCAGTGCCGAGTCCAAGGCGTATCAACAAAGGAGAAAAAAGGACAAAATGATACAAATAACAAATCTCCCATTGTTGGGGATCTGGGACTCTGCAGAACCTGAGACTGCTCACGTAGCGAGCCCTCCCCGGGGCTGAAGTAGAGATTTCTGATGATAAAGACCAAGGCGGCCAATGCAGCAGGGTGCACAGAGGCTGCGTTACACTTCAGATGCGACACACAGTGATGCTCTGTACCCAACAGCTCTCGAGCCATTTGCTGAACTGAACACGTGCATAGCAAATGAGAAATGTATTTCAATGCCTGTTTAGGGAACCCAGGCTGGCCCTCATGCAGTGAGAAAGCCCCTCAAATTTCTACAGCCTACAAAGTCGCTTAGCAGTGCAGGCAGTGCATATTTCTAACCCTCTGCAGCATCAACAGCTATGGAAAGAATGGAAAATACATTCCCCATTCTACTTCTATGCCTATTGCTGCTCACTTAAAGTACTGTGAAAAAGAACCCTGCAAAAATGCATAATGAATTTTCATGTTTATTGTCTTCTAGCAGGTTTCCAGGTAATTTTTTTTCTAGTTCCAAATGTTGTTGGGCTTTTTTGGAAGGAGGGTGTGGGGGGAGGCTAAGTCCATATTTTCTTTAGCTGGCAGCGCTGCACACTCAACCTGGGATCTGAAAGTCAGGTTGTGCTCTGTCCTGGCTCATGGGTCGCTGCCAAAGATTTCAGCCATGAGGGTGAAGTTAACGACTCTGCCTACGGTGTGCAAATCAAACCAGAGCCAAGCGCTCTCTGCCATAGCACTGCCGAGCCAGCACAGCTGACGGGGTAACGAGTAGTAAAATCTCAGTAAACAGCTCTGATGCTGGATACACATAGCACACAGACATGCTGGAAAAAAATCTTTTTTTTAAAAAAAAGTCACTTTCCTGACCCAAACCGCGGTTTAAGAAAGCACTGTTGTTCTTCGTACGTCAAGCGCAAAGATTTCACCCCGCTTATCTGATGGGCAGAACAGTGCTGTGAATTGCTAAGCAGCGTTCGTTAACCTTGTATGACCAACGTAGCTCTGACCGCTTCATATTGGTTGTCTAACGCACCCTCACACCTAGGAGATTCTTTGGCACGCAAATCTCTAAGAGCCTTTCAGAGTATGAATGGAGCATTTAGTCAGGTGCATAAAACTCTCGTCCAGTTCCACCGTCTGCACTCTCCAGCCTGCGTCTGTATATTCTACCTAAAATTTGCGAAGCGAGGTATCAATTTAATTTCAAATTCACAATAGTCTGAGGCAGGGGGATGCAGACTTGTTCTGCACATCTAGTTCACATTCAGTCCAATAACCTGCACATCTGGGTAAGAACTCACGTATGAGCTCCTGACAAGCCCGAAAGCCCTTGCAGACTGCCGGGGGTCTCCGACACCTGCTTGGCCATGTGCTTAAATATAGACGTGGCGGAATCCAACATTATTGTGTCCGTTTTAGAAAACCATGACAAACTCATCTCACTGTAAAACGTTACAGGGCCAGGTCTTCTGCCCCAACAGATTCCACTTAGGGTCTTACAAATCCTTACTCTTAATTTTCTTCCCACTACTCAGCATCTTACATCAGTAAGACGATAAAGTGTCCAGTCTTGATCCGTTTTCCTTTGCACGCTCCTCCATTCCTAAAGTTGTCTTAGCACATTTTTTTTAAGAATAAAAACAAAGACTTGGTTTTCTTTCATCATCTTTTTTGCAGCTGCAAATATGATTTTTAGATATAATTATGGTCCATGCATCATTTTATATGTATGTATATATATGATTATGCTAGTGAATCTTACTAGTGAGAGCACATCTAAATCTTTCCTTTTGGTAATACGCCTTCTTCTGTCCCACATTTTCAACATTAGATGTAAAATGTGTCGAAAACCGAAGGGTTAGCAGCTTGCAGGTACGTTTCTCTGCTCTGCTGTTTTGTTTTGGGGTTTTTTTGCTGCTGTTATACTGAAGCAAAAATTTGTCAGCTTTTGCTATAGAAATTCAGGTTTTATCCATCATAGGCATAAAATACTTTCTAACAACCTTAATGCCCCCAGAGTTGAAAGGCCATATCATTGATACAGCATCTTGGGGAGGGAAGAAGGAAAACATTCAGCCATATTCTAGAGGTCTGCACTGTCTTTAGTGGGGCACGTATTCAGCAGGGCACGTATTGAGCTACCTGCACACCCAAATCCCTAGTCTGTGCACAGCACGATGAGATTTACTGCACCTGCCTGCCAGGATAACCTTTGGCACCTGGGCTTCCATCTGGTCCTCGTTCGCCCTTTGGAAAGAAAAAAGACAAGACACAGAAGGTAAGGTGAATGTCACGCTGGGGAAGCTGCTTCATTCCTTGAGCTGGGGGGAAAGGAGGGTGGAATGGATTAACCTGGTGCAAATCTATAGAGAGGAAGAAAATATTAAGGGTAGACAGTGGAATAAATTAATGAGGGGGGAAAACACACAGAAGCCAAGTCAATAGGATCCGTGCATTAAGCAAGTGTTGCTATTTCTCCTTCTCCCTCCATCTGCAGTCAAAGCAGCAGATAGTTTGAAACAAGGAGGCTAAGAGAAGGTGTAAGGCTGCATCTATATCTGGCATATGGAACCGTTTTACTGGTGGGGAAGCACTGCCAAAATTCTTCAAAACTAAATGGATTCATGTATAATATCCTTTAACATCACTGCTAACAGGGCCTGCTATTCATTGCCTTTTTTTTTCGGAACTGCAAACATCAGACCTAACCAAATAAAGAGGGGGGAGAAAAGGGGAGAGGGGGAACGGGCTTTGGGAGGGGAATTACATGTTAGTACTTAATATAATGTGGTTAGTAAACTCCCGGTCAAATTAATGTAAAAGGGAAAATAAAGGGGGAGTAGGGTAAGCTGGTATTTCTTCCACCACGTAAGCTTAACATAGTTGAGCAATAAAAATTAGAAATTAAATTTAGAAACTCCAGGGCAGTCTCCTCCCACCAACCTGCTGATGCTCAGTCAGCGGATGCGCACAGCTGCCGGCGGAGCGGGAGCTCCCTGCGCATCCCCCGGGTGTACCAGGCTGCCCTGGAAGGAGCTGGCTGTGCACACCGAGCACACTGTCCGGGATCCAAACTAGCATCAGAGTCAGCAAATCCGTCCCTCTTTAAAGGTTCAGTGTTGGAAACTGGGAAGACTCACCTGGTCTCCAGGGTGACCTGGTGGTCCAGGGTAGCCTTTATATCCCTGTTGAAATAGGATGGAAGAGATGAATAAGAAGAAAAAAAAAAAGAATAATAAAATAATCTGGTTTTGGCTTGAATTTCTCTTTGCAGGTGGGAGTAAAGTTCTGAGGAGAAGCAGGTCTTTAGATATGGGATAGCGCTGCACAATCACGCAAACTTGTAACGTGCTGCTTTGTGCTTGCGTCACCCAAACCCTGCCGACGTTCCCAGACCCTGCTGCAACGCGGTGTGGTGGCCGGAGCCTGCACCCGCTGGGGACTGGCCTGGTGGTTACTCAAGGAGGACTCGCTTCATGAACGGACTTAGAGTCGTATCTAGACTCAGATCTGTCTGTGAGATACACCTTTAGCAAAGCTATCCTTAATCCTTAGGAAACCACAGGCTTGTGGGGCGAAACGCTGGCTTTGGGCAAGTTGGGGGACTACACAACACGAGTCACTCGCGTTTCAGAGCGCTCCCTCTCGCTTTAGAACTTGAAATGCCATAGAAAACACCAAAATAACCATTTACTGTCACAGGAAACTTCAGTTTTGTTTCTAGCTTGAATTTGTCTAGCTCCAGCTTTTCTAATCTAATTATTACAAGGTATGACAAGATCCAGAGTCCTTCATTATGAAGCTACCTAAAACAGTGAGCAAGCTGTCTCTTAACCTGCTCTCTGCTAAATTAATTAGAATAAGTTTCTTAATCCAGCTTGCTAGCTGGCAAGGGTTGCAGGCTTCAAATCATTCTTGCAGGTCTTTCATAAACCTGCTTCAGTTTTTCAGTATTTTTTTTTTTTTTGAGGTGCAGACACTGGAGCAGGACAAAGGCAGCCTGTTCAGCTGCAGACTGACCAGCATGTATTTTAAGAGTTTGCTTTCTCCAGGATTTACCTAGAGCTCTCTTCAAACACTGAGTAAATTCTGCAAGTGACAAGCACTTCAGAGTTTTTTTTTCCCTCTCCTTTATTATCTTGCTTCAGCTATTTAAAACAAACTCGTTTCCATCAAGTGGAGTTAGAGCAGATTAGAAGATTAAATTCAGTTACAGAGATGACTGTTTAGCTGGGCTACTAGCAAGATTAAAAAAAAAGGGGCAGAAAATTTAACTTGAAACAAATGGAGAGAGAAAATAAACAAGAAACAATTCTTGCACAAATACTACAGAAATAACAAAACGCTTTCAGGGCAGGTTACAACTGCTAATTGTAACTCAGTCTCTGCTACTCACCCCGTCCCCAGCCAGGGCTCCCGGCATGCACGGTCTGTCTGCAAAACCCACCGGGGAGCATCCCCTGCTCTGGAAGCCACAACCAAACCCCGGTTTGGCCGAGGACTTGGCCTTTTGCTTCGCTCACCAGATGAACCCAGGCCTGTTTCTTGCTCCCAGGTCCACACCTCTGCTTAACGGCTTTTTTATTCTTCCCATGGGCTATTCTAGACCTGCAGCCTAAGCCTTCGCTGGCGGAGGTATGCAATGCTCTCAGCCATCCTGGCTACTACCCACTCCCCTTTGCATTCCTTCTTGCTCATTATTTCAGACATTTTGGCCTGGAAAATTGTTGATTCCCTTTTCACCGATTCTCTCCTGCTTGACCTTGCTGATGTATCACGGCCCGCGCTTTTGACCGAGCTGCATCCCCTGAGAAGGTGGTGACTGGCCTACAAGACCATTTGGCTACGAGCTAGCCCTTACCTGAACCACCTAGAAGGTCCTTTCCCAAACTCTGTTCATGCGTTTCAGCCAGTGGCTCCTACTGGGAAGTGCCTCAGCAGCTCCTGGAGCAGGACCAGCAGACGGGACTCCCTGCCCCTCTCCAGGAATCTGCCCCACGAAGTCCTCTCTTGCTTATCCTCTCCCTGGCTCCTTGACAGAGGATCAGCATCAGCAGAAAGGAGGGAGGATGCTGGACCCTGTTTGGGTGTCTGGCCTGAAGGTGAAGGCACTTTGTAAAGGTCCAGACCCACACGGGTGTGGAAGGCCCAGTATCGGTATCACCCGTCCCTGGAGCGTGGACCAGCAGGGCGTTGCACAGATGGAGAGCATCTGTTCTGGCTCCCCCCTCACCTCTTCCAGTGAGAGCTGCCAACAGAAACCGCCCTGGGTTCGGCATCTCCAGATGTGCCCTGGGATGTAGCATGGAGCCCGTGGGGCTCCTGGGGCCTCTGCCCAGCTCCTCCAGCCACAGCCTGGAGCAGGAACTACCTTTGTCTCCAGGCAGCTGGAGCACCTGCTTCCGTGGATACAAACACTTAGAGACGTCTTGCTCCCTCCACTGATAAGAAGGAGGTGCCTGGCTTGGCTGCTCTGAATCATTCTGCTCTGGTTGGGTTCCTGCAGGACGGGCATTTCAAGCTTGTGCTGCCCACCCGGAGCAGGTGGTTAGATGATAGCCCCTCGAGATGCTCAAAGCACATCCTGAGCTAACGTCTGCACCAAGCATTGCATTGCTATCTCTATAATGATAAGTGAATGGCACTTAAGTTAAATATATAGACATTATACTACCATTGCATCCTGTTAAATATCCTCCTCGCTATACATAATGAGCTCTGGGAAGGTTCGAATGTGTGTTTCTTTATAGTATCCTGCAGTTATTTCTGTCTCAGGTTAATTATAGCGAGGAGAAAACAGAAAAGCTTGTGTATGCTGAAGTTGGCTTCAACGTGAAAGTATTTACCTGCTAAAATCCTCTTCAAATAGCGCTAAAATGACAGGGCAGAGGGTATGAAAACAACTGCATTTGCTCTTTTATCCTAACGCTTCCTGATGATTACAGGGTGCTCAACACAAAGGGCTGCGATTTAGAAAGGAAATTGCACTCCAGTGAAGGATTTACTCATCTGGGCTGGTATTTATAATCCATGCTCTCCAAGCTAAAAAGGATCATCCTGCACTTCGATAGGAAATGTGAAGAGTAAAGAGGCGAGAGAAAGAGATCTGCACGACAGGATGGGTTTTGAAGCACTGACCAATTCCCAGCTCTGTCTTTACTCCTTGAGTGACTTTAGTGAAGCTTTTTCTCTCTCACTGCTGCTGCCTTCTACAATCTTGCACTTTGCTGCAACTGTTTTCTCCTGCACAGCGTTTGAGGCTGGGAGCAATGACGCAGCGCCCTGCTGAGACGTATCTGCAAGACGGCTGTAGTCTGCAGCCCGCCACCAAAAGCCAAGCCCACCAACACCTCGCAGGCACCAGAGGGAAGGGCAGAGCGGACAGCCAAGACCTGCCACCGCTCCCCAGAACGGCTGGTCAGGCAAAGCAACATTCGCTCTGCGTGCAGAGGATGAGAATTATATCTGCTGCGCGAAAGGCGGTTTCATATACTCGTAGACGGGCGCAGGTAAAATGACTTTGGGGGTGCTCTGAGGTGAGACTCTCCAGTCCCACAAAGAGCAAAGGTCTGTCTTCGCAGGCAGGCGCTGCGGTGTGAGCCGCGCTACCCAAACCCATATGCTGCTCGGCTGTGGCTCCAGCTCACGCTGCTGAGCCAGTTGTTTCATTTAGTGGGAAAAGTATTTTGTTTCCCCCGGTGAAATATTTTGCCTGTTTGAAAGTTTCTACATGGTGTTTTCAGATCAGAGCCCTCAGAGCTCTTTTCACAGTCCCTCCGTGGAGTGAGCAGGAGGGATGTCCATTTCCAAGGCGTTGCTGTTTTCTGGTAGCCAAGATGTGTTGCCCACCTTCAGCCAAACACCAGCATATTTTCACTGGGAGAATGCCAGCAGGGAATCCAGATAAAAAAAGATTTTTTTCCAAACATTTCTCCAACAGCTGTAAATTTTTTCTTAATGCAGGATGCTAATAAAAGCCAGGTTACACCAAAACACTGCCAGACTAGTGCTACTGGGAGGCGGGTTTTTTTTAAGCTGCACCAAAGGAAAAATTTCAACATCCAACTTGCTCATTACTTGAAGAAACAGAAGCATACCTCTGCCTTCACCCTGTCCTGGGGGAGCCGAAATCAGATGTGAAGGCCATGTGCGGGGCTCAGGAATGTTTGTTCAATCTCCTATTCCTTCTCCACTTTTTCCACTACAGGTCCTTGCACTCCTGACATTGCATTTTGCTGATCGTAACCACAAGGTTTTGTTTTATGAGCTGTTATACCAGGAAAATGGTATTCTTTGCACCCTATTTGTTAGAACTTGTTTGCGACAGCAAAGGATGGGTAGTTAATCACTCTGTTGCTCCTAGCTCCACACAGCACCTCAAGCATGACCAGCCTTGGGAGCAGAAAAACGAACCCAGCCCCTACTCTTGGCTATTCGATTCCAATTTAAAGCATAAAACAACCAACCATGGAGAGGGAGGGTTTCTTTCAGCCTCCTCCACAGCTCCCTTCTCCCCCCAGAGCCTTAAAGCATACCTGAGGAGGTGTTTGCGTGCAGCTAATTAGCCCGAGGAACAGCGTATCTCCAACGGCCCATTGACTGATGGAGTGATTGAAACGAGACGCTAATTTTAACTGTTCAGCTTAGCTCTGTCAATACCGGCTCGCCGGGAAAGGAAGTCACGTCCGCAGAGCCCAACTGTCAAACAGCTCCCTGCAACAGGTCCAGCTTCCAAAAAACCAAACCAACCTACCAACACACCTTGGAAATGGAAGGTCAACTGAAATGTCCTCGATACACAAAAGACACGAGCTCCAGGGACCGACCGCCAAGGTATTGCTGTGCAGACTTGCACACATCAATACACACACACACGCTACTGCCACACGAAGGCAGGAGCAGGTCTTGTGCTCTATCCCTACGTATCCTTTTCCAGGCACAGGTATGTTGTTGGTGACGTTAATGATGTTGAAACATCAATATGGAAGCAAATAAAGCAAAGCCTGACTAGTGCTGTCAGTCTCCAAGCGAAACAGAAGGCAGGCATACAGGTATTTTGTTTGAAATGTGCTTTACCAGGAGAGACACTCAAGGTTTCTTTGGAATGTCTGAACCTGTTCCGAATCCAACCTTCGAGTATTGATGCCGGCTGTAGATCCGTTTGGTTAACGTATCGGCTGAACCAGACCTAGATTCAGCTTGCCGATGGAGACCCAGCGTCGGGGTGCAGAGGGATGATGCAGCGCGATGGGGCAGGGAATACAAAGAAGGAACAGAAACCCGGATCCAGAATGTCACTTCGTACTCTGACACAGTCTTGCTGGTACGACATTTAGGCAGTTGCTTCAGCCCTACGTCCCAGTTTATACACCGGCAAAACAGGCATAAGACTTTTTTGCTGGGGACTAGGACTTAATCAAATCATTTAGGCAGTTCGAGGAGAACATTTTAAAATAAAAACAGTGATCTAATTCACCAGCAAAGAACATACTCCTACCTTTCTACCAGGTGGTCCAGGGAACCCAGTCAAACCAGGTAAGCCCAAGTCTCCCTGTAGGAAGCAAGCAAGTTGCGTTAGTTTACAGCAATGTTTTTCCCAGCTACTGATATTTCTGCTTCTAACTGCAACTCTTCAAAAACTGACTGGATAAGAAGTGTAGATTTAGACATCATCTCCATTAACCGGCTCATATAAATAATAAACCCAGTTAATGAATGGCAGCTGCTGCTAGAGTCCAGCTTTTTGCCAGCAGAATGAATGCTTTTTTTTTTTTTTCAATGATCTCATTCAGTCACATGCTTCGTTTGCCTTTCGATAGGCATCTAAATCGCCAAGGCAAGAACATTTTAGCTTTTAAATGCAACAACAGGTACCTCCTGCCGAATCCTGGGATTGTGCTCATACTCTGCTACCGCACTGGCGCAGCCCACGGCCGCGGTTCGGATGGCGTTGACGGGGTAATTATTTAACCTGCCTATGTGACATGGATTGAACCTTTGCAGGCTGCTGGTGGGAGGGTTATTTCAGTGGCCTATACTTCTGAAAAGGGATCGCATCACATCCCAGCTGGCATACCCAAATCATCGTAGGAATGGAGAAGCGCTTTGCTGTGAGACCTCGCTAACATCCAATCCCTTTGTACAAGCGCATTTTAGCCTCCTCTGATTAGGATCAAAAAACCTTTTAGAGCCTCTAAGACTGTGCTGTGCCTGCGTACTGAAAATGCAATTGGAGTATCTAGCTTGAAAATTAGGCATCACTCCAAACTCCTGCTGGAAACTCCTTGTTTCTATTACTGCTAACAGGAATAAAGCCTTGTTAACATGAACTAAAAGTGATCTGGATCTCTCCCTTTCTTACACTGAGCATGCCTGCAAAAAAACGGTTCCAGACTCTGTGGGTGGATGATTTCCATGCGATGCCATTCCGATGTAGTGTACCAGAAATTTCAAAAGGCATCTCGTGCTGTTAATTTAAAAGCATCGTTTCAGACTTAGCCTTCTCAATGTTTTCGAGCGTCACCCTCCATCTTGCATTTGTGTGGCTTGCTGTGCTTCATGGAGGTATCTCGTTTCAAACGAAGGGCCTAAGTTCTTCACGGCTGATGCTTTCTATTAGCTGTGCATTTATAGCAAGGCTTATGACGAAAGGAAGAGAACCAGGCTTCTTGCCCTGGACATGAGTTATGAAGTATTGTGCAGGCACCACTGAGAGAACTAATTGGGGTAGATGTTGTGGAGCCCTGATCGCTCTTCTATTCATTTCTAGACTTCTGTGAGGCCTTGTTGCCTCAGTAAAAATAACTCAGCTGTGAAATAGCAAAAATGGGAGTTGTAATTTATTGAAAAGAATTAGCAGAACTCTGATCCTTGACAGTTGCTAAATCCAGAAACCAGCTACACTTCCCAGTTGTGTGCTTTGTGCTGATTTGAGTAGACCTTGGTGGAAAGGCCTCTGGTTATCACACAGCAGGCTCCATGCGTTGGCAGTGCAACGGTCCGAGGAGCCTCCCTTTCTCCACCACCAGGACAGCAGACTGCTCCAAGAGCAGCAATCTGCCGTGGGCTGCGTGTGTGACATGAGGCAAAGCACTGTTTCTCAGCTCCTCGGCAAGAACATCCTTTCCTTTGCCTTCAAAGTGTTTATCGAGTATACTGGCATTGCTTCTTTCTAAGCTGCATGCCCCGAGCTGGCAAGGTGTGGCTGTATCTCATATGCGCTAGTTTAAATCTCCAGCTTAAGTAGCCCCGTGCCCGCAGCCGCAGGGACTTGAGTTTGAGCTGCAGATGGTGCATAAAATGGATAAACACTTGGATAACAAAAAGCTGTGCCAGCAGGCACTTCAGTGCACCGTGGTCAACACCTTAGCTAACCCCAGTCCTGAATCCAAGGTCTAAATCTTAATTTTCAGCCCTAAATCTACTTGAGTAGCTGTGATGCTTGTGGCTGGAGCATGGATTTCCTCCATGCGTATGTACAGGGCTTAAAGCGCAACGCGGTCTTGATGCCTGTGCACTCTGGGCAACACCTTACCTTCTGTCCATTGCGAGCTTTTCCAGGCGACAGCCCAGGATCACCTTTCTGACCCTGAAATGAAAAACTTCAATTAACGACATAATCCAAAGACCCAGCCCATAGACGTGGTTTTGCTTCCACCAAGCCTCCAAATTAGAAAAACATTTAGTTTTATCTCCGTCTTGCCCTGACATCCCAAATGTATTAAAGTCCCCGGGTATAGCTGTTTTGCTGGGGCTGGTTTTGGTGAGTGATTGCCACTGCTAAAGCGTTGAGTTTTAAATAGTATTTGACAGTATTAAATTGACTAAAGAAAGGATAACTGGAAGAAGGCAATGTCAGGACTTTCGATACTTATTAGACTAGACAGCTGTGATTTCTTCCTTGTCTACAACTATCATCGCAAAAATAATTACCAAGCCTATTACTGTGCCTAAACCATCCTTCTTAACAACTTGTGAGATGCTGTTGCTTTTTTAACTCTGGGGAACAGATGAAACTGCAGAGAAAGTTACACTAATTACACGCCACCAACAGCCAGAGCAATTGCGAGGCTTTCAGGCCGGCAGAAGAAAGAGGCACGCTTTATCTGAAGCGGCAGTATTCCTTATTTTCCTTTTTAACAACCGTGATGAGAGAAATTACAATTTAAGACTGTGATCTTCTGACACACACAGGCTGGAATTTCAGCAGCATTTGAACATCTAATCCCAGTAGGTTCCTTTGAAAATCCCAGTTCAAATTCTTAAGAGGTGGAAAGGTGATGTGTGCACCTAACGGGGGGAGAGATAGAAGTAGGAAGAAGTAGAAGAGATTTGAAGCGTGCCAGATTCCTTTGGCAGGGGAGAGGTAAGGCTTAGCACACAAAGCAGCGTAGGTCCGTATAGCATCTCTCCTGGCACAGCTAGGACACGGGTATCCCAGTATCAGTCACTGGCCATTTAACACCCCTGGGATCATAAACAAGCCGCAATCCCTGTGTGCCAGATCAGCAGCACGGGCTTCAAAACCAACCGCCAAGCCCAGGACAGTTGTGAGGGTTAATTAATGGTGTCAAGTGAAGTGCTTGGAGGGAAGGTGAGACCTTACGAAGGCGTAAGAGTATTTATTAACTGGCATTTCTCATTAGCAGCGCAAAGGCCTGGTTATAGCTAGCTGAGCAGCTTTTCCACGCAGCCTCACTGCGACTGCATTTGACACATACTTCCCACTTTGTAAAGTGTAAATCTCCCCTTCTCCTCCTCCACCATCCACCGCAAGCTGCAAGGTTCAGGGAGTGAGACTGCTTGGCTGCGGACTGTAGGGAGCACTGCTGATTCAAGGCAGATGCATCTGTACAAATTCTGAATGAAGGCTGCCTGGTTTCCAAACAGTAAATGAAGTCATGCAGATAATCTTGCTTTGCATGCAGCTGTTATCAGGGCAATTCTCCCACTCCTTGAGCTTCAGAGCAGGCAGTGGGTGCTACGACTGCTTGGAACAGATTAGAGCAGTCCTCAGGATCGCAGGGTATTCATTTCTACTCTGCAAAATTAATTTACTGCAGCAGGTAGACACCCACCACTCGCCCTAAATCTTGCTCTGTGCTCAATGCAATGACTGACCCATGTAAAGGAATACAAGCCTCTTGCATTTTCCCTTGGGAAGCTCCAGATCGCGTTAGCAAAGACTGTGCTTTGCATCATGGTTCTGTGTTCAACACTGCTGAGACCACCACACAGGCGGAGAACTCAGCCACAGGTAGGACCACGCTTCCCTAGGATTCATCAGCAAGACGGCATCGGGGCCAGAGAGCACGGATGCCTGGATGCTGAGGGCCGAGATTCTGGATTAACTGCCCAACTCTTCTTGCACAGCAACCACAACATGGGAATTAGCCTAAGCCTTGTCCATCACTAAGCCACGGCACCTTGCCCACAAGCTTCTCTCTTCCCCATCCCAACGGACTGAGCACACTGCTTCCTATCGCAAAGGAAGAAATGGTTTTCTTCTGTTTCTTCCCTACCTGGGAGAAGTCTTCAGCTGTGCAATTTAAACACCTCAGCTTTGCAATCCCACTAATAGTATTTTAAACATCAGTGAGCCAAACTGATGAGCTATCTTGGAGCCAAACTGAAAGGAAAATTCAATTTTTCCTAGCACTATAACAGGAGAAATTTATCCAGAGCAGCTAACTAAGCAAACCATACCAATGCCTGATGCCAAAAGCCTCCAGATGAGAGATGCAAACCCAACTCTTGTAAAGGCTTTCGAAAACACACCCTGTCTGACAGCTAACCCTCCTCCCAACTCCAAACTCTATTAGGGCATCCTCGGGGCTACATCTAGTTGTTAGCAAAACCCCGGCTCCTGCCCTGCAAGCAGCTCACAGGTCGCACAGCCAGCCACGGCCCTAGCCCAGCAAGTGTCTACAGCCATTTAAGAGGTTATCTGCTATAATCAGTCTTTGCTAACTAGACGCAATAGCAATTTTGCAACTGCTGAGGACAACAAACAATGCAACAAGTGGCGAGAAGCCCCCTTTAAGCAGTTGGACATTATAAATCGCTGAGAAAGCGGGATGGGCTGACTTCTCAGGCGACAGGAGTGGGTGTGATGCCAGTGAAGTCAGCGGACCCATGTCCAAGCAGATCAGTGGGAATTTGGCTCAACAGCTACATACGGGTCTGTGCAGAAGATCAGCTTCCTACGTACAAGGGCCTACAAGCGCTCAGCTCCAGCGAGGACAATGAGGTGGACTCTGCGCAGGGCGGATTCAGAACGGCAGCAGTCCGACAACACGACGCGGGGGCTCACCAACGCAATACGACCGGGCGAGAAACGCGCGCAAACACGCGCATCTCTGCCAGCTGCAATGCCACGTCCCATCCCTCGTACGCGGCTGATTGCCTGACCTTAGGAGCGCTCTGTTAATTCAGCTGATAAAAATTATGTTTCTGGGTTACTTCCTAAGTGACAATGACTTGGTGTTAGTCATTGTTTCCAAGCTGTATCTATCTGGGAAACTTCAGTTTCCTTTCTTGGATTGCTTGTTTTTTCCATGGTATTAACTGCTATCTAGGGAATACCTAGTCCAGCCGGCACTTGAAGGCTCTCAGCGAGAGGGGTTCTAGTCGGGGCTGCTCTGCCTTGTCGCCCAGGCCAAGCTTTCACAAGTCTATAATTTCAGCCATGGGCCGGCTCTGCTGAGAAGATATCAGGTCCCAGGCGCAGGCTCGTCAAGCCTGGTGAAGAGTATAAGCATTTAGAATGTAAGGGGGCAAAATACCCATTTTTTGTGCGAAGTCCATAACACAAGAGAAATGAAGCGAAGGAGGGAAGTCAAAACTCTGGGACCTGATACACACCTTCCCAAAAGCGCTTCATGAGCGAAGATGTTGCAATCACGGCTTAGCAGGCTCTCCCTGCTAGAGGTGAAGTTACGTCTAGGCCTGGGCTGAGTTACAGCTCTCACATCCCATTGCAAACTTAATACTTCTTTTGATGAAGCATCGTGTAGAACGGCCTAATCCTGCAAATGGTGGCTGGACAAAATTAAAATATATCGCACAGACAGACTGCAGCAAAGATGTGGTGTCATTAATTACAGCTATCCCTCCGCTGAGGGCTTCCTGCTGCCGAACTGTGCATCAAAATGGAGGAAAAATGCTTACAGGAAGTTTTTGTTTCTGGTAGGAGACCAACTGAATACGGCTTTACAGCCAAACGATCATTTCTGACAAGGCATTAGGCTAAAAGTGGTTTTTTTAAAAAAAACTCTATAGCATAGAAACATAGTCTGACTCTACAGATTGGATCAGGCTGAATTTGCAGGACTGGAAGTCAGATAAAAGAACTTTGATTTGACTTATAAAACTCAACAAGTGTGATCTGGAAGTCATTGATGGAGAATAAATGCAGAACACTAAGATGTAGAACTTTTACAGCCTCACTTTTCAGGCCGTATAACTACACTTTAGAATTTAAAACAGCTGCTGTTCACCAGCATGTCTCCAGTGCCTAATTTTTAATCACGTAGAGGCAGCATGCCAAGTTTCCAGAGTCTTTTTCCCAGAGCATCGATAGTGTTCATAACATCTCTGCCTACTGATGAGATCATGAAATGAAAGGACTCTTGCTTGTACCTTTCTCTGTTTGGCTGAGACATCCCACAGCTTCCTTGGTAGTGAAAACCTCTATTAAGCATTGCCTTTCAAAACTCAACTATTCTTTAGTCCCAGATACGTGTTATAAAGTACAAATCTATTTCTGTCTAAACAAATGCCACCAAACCAATCCAAACCAATTTCCCAGGAACTTCACAGACTTCAGGTAACACAAAGCCTCATACATAGGACCGAGCTGGGAATTAAAACATCCTTCCGAAGGGTTTCGCAGCACACTGGATGAGCTCCCCTCTGGAGCTGCATCTGTGCCAACGTCTCATGCGAAGGGAGCGGGTCCGGCTGGGGGGGGTGACTCCCGCCTTGCAGCGCTCCAGCTCCCGCCCGGCTGCAGCACCCCGGGGGAACGCGTGTGCAGGTGAAAAGGACAAAGCCCAGGGCTCCTGGCACTGCAGGAGGAGCTCTGTGAGACCTCCTGGGAGAGATGAGGACATCTAGAAGGAAGCAACGGGATCAATACGGGAGGATTGATGGAGGTCAGGGTTCCCAGAAACGCTGGAGAGGGAAGGAAAGATGAGGGAGTTTCAGGAGGAAGAAGGCAGAGGGAGAAGCGGGGTGCTGTCAGTCCCCCCCCTGCTGTCCAGACCCAAAGGTGGAGGAGTAGGCTGCAAAATCCAGAGCAGAGCAATGAGAAAGCACAGAAATCCAGACCTGGGGAGGCTCTGGAGTGGGAGGATTCCACTGCCCTTGTCTCAACATAGCGGTTTGCTCCCTGGCACAGGCATAGCTTAAGCAGGATCCTAATTAGGCAGCCTTTGAAACGGGGGAGAACCACGAACCGAGGCGCACAGCGGGGTCTCTCACGAGCACGGGAAAAGGCTTCGGCTGTGCTGCTGGAGGGCCTGCGTGTGAGCAGAGGGGAGGGCATAAATCGCTTCAGCTACTCGTCATTTTGTACGGAGCAGGATGAAAAAGCCTGTACTTCCCCCCGGGACGCCTCGGAGACGGGAAGGCAAAAGCTCCTCGCGCCAGTTAATACTTACTTTCAGGCCTGGGGGGCCAGGTAAGCCAGGGTTTCCGTGGGGACCTGGGGGACCCTGAAAAACACAACAAACACAAAACAGAGTCAAAAGGAGCCAGTAGGCGTCTGCATTAGTCCCGGGAGCGGCAGAAAGGCTCAGGCCAGACCTAACAGGGCAGCACCAGCAGCCTGCGCCCCGGCAGGGAGAGAGCTTCAACGGGAGCCTTGTCAGAGCCTTCAGAGCAGCAAAACGTGGCTACCGGTTCCCACCCGCCTTTACGGAAGAGGATGCGTGTCTGTCATCGCAAGATGTGTCATGACGAGGAGATAATTTGGGTACACCAAATATTCCACGACCAGGAACAGAAACTGCCTTGGGGTCAGGAGAGTCAAAGCTCTGCAAGGAACCCCAGCAGAGAGACGGAGGTAGGCAGAGGGGAGCGCAAGTGTGCGGGGGTGTTAACAGGTTTTTTGGCCAAAATGGAAGAGAACAGAAGTAATTACTGAAGGGAGATTGTTCAGCTATTTGGGATGAACTTATTTCCCCTACAAGACAACCAGATTTTTGCCTTTACAGGTTAGAAAGAGAATGGATGGCCGGACAGTAAAACAGGGGCAGCAGTAGTAAGTCCCTGTTTAAACCATTTAAATCTCTATTTTTGCATAGGTCTCACAAGCCAATGACACTGTCAGAGTATCTACCTCAGATCACATACAGCAGTATCTCCTTTTACATCATGTTTTAAAAGCACCCTGCATATTTTCCGAAGACTATTTAAGGAGTTATCTGGAATAAGCAGCTAAGAATAGTTTATCCCAGGATTGTATACAGCGCAGAAGATCTGTTAACCTTTCAGGCAGAAGTAATAACAATTCTAAGTCCTCTTGAACACGTTCCTGGGGGATGAAACAACCTGAAGATTCAATTCCAAGGGCTCCTGTTCTGCCAAGACCGTGTGTGAGCTTTACACCACCGTGAGGAGCACTTTAATGTACCCTCTCGTTAGGAGGAGTACAGGCGAGGGGATAAAGAGCCACTCAGACACTTTCTCAGTAAGCCGTAGTATTTCCGATGAGCATTTCAGCATATGTGGGGCCAAAATCTTCAGGGTCTGATTTCCAAGGAAAATCACTGCAGTTAAACACGCGACTGCCATCCAAGTTCAGTGCCTTGCTCTCTTTTGAGAGAACATCAGTGCGCTGGTGTCTATTCAGTTTTATTTTTACTACCCTGTAATAGAAAATAATGGCTTTTTTTATTTAGCTATTGTATCTTGTGGTATAGACAGTTGTTGAGCGCTCAGTGCTATTTCACAACACATGCTGCTCTGCTGTAAGAGGCCGTTCAATTAAAAGGCCGAGGCTGAACTTTTCAAATGGCTTTTTTCTCCCAAATAAATTTAATGTCCCATTCTTAATGTCCTTCCAAATTTTCAGCCTGAAATTCTGATTGTTTAGCCTGGCTGTGAATTTCCAGTGAAAATGAAGCAACTTTAATTAAAATTAAGGTGTTTGAGTATCAACTTGTCATTTGAAAACCCATATAGCTGCTGTAACCAGAGCAATTGAGCACCGAGTAGTCTTAAAACAAATTCATCTTCCCGGCAAACTATGGCATCATCTGTTCACCTCATTGGGTAGGACACTGAAATGGAGACGTAATGTGCTGCCTAAGGTAATTCAGCAAGTCTGTGGTAGCAAAAGCGCTTCAATCCAAGTCTTCCAAGTCTCAAATATGTAGGAAAATTAATATTAAGTGACAGAAATCAGAACAGTAAAGTCTCTATAAAAGATGAGTTCCTAAAAAGCTCTTACACGTAAGCAATAATCTAGGTAGCTCTGAACAGGGTTCATAAATCCAGACTGCTGCTAGGTTTGAGGAGGGAATGCAGCTGTTGTTCGACTCTGGAGGCAGGCAGCTTGGCTCAAAGCCCGTTTCAGCGCAGTGAGTTGAAATCCGTGCTCCACCGTAGCCTGGGGCAGAGTTAAACCAGTGTCAGACTGGAGGGAACAGCATGGTTTGGTGTGACTCCTAGCTGAAAACGATAGTTTCCAGGAGGAAGCCTGGAACATAGGAAGCTCAGCTGCAGATCAAGAGCTCCAGGGTAAGAGGTGAATCACACCTCCAGCAAAATTCGGTGCAGTTTCTTCCAGAGCTACACCAAAGCACAGCAACACGACCCTAAAAAGCCTTCACCAAAGGAGAGAAGGCAGCAGAAAGAATCTAGTCCCAGTATCCGCTGACAAAACATGTGATTATGAAAAACACACGCTCTTGACATAAGATGGAGCCTTTACGACTGAATTCAATGAGGCTCATAGTATGTAATCCGGGCAACGGAAGGTCAGAGACCCATCCTGTTCCCAAAGACCAATGTGGTCTTATCCTAGTGAGAAGTGGCCACATCCTGCTGATGAAGTGACAGCGGGAAGCCCAGTCTGGCACACGAGAAACTGCTGTAACCAAGTCTGGGGCTTGTGCTAGACGTTTTAAACTGCTCTCGTAACTGTGGAGAGAAAAGGGCGCAGTCTGGCAGTAGTCCTAAAAACGGTAAAAAATAACTGATCTTGATGTGTTCCAACATGGTTAGTCCTGAATCTGTGATTACACCCACATTCTTGGCAGAGGAGGAAGATGCGGTGTGGTACAGTTAGATGGGCTGAGTAACAAAAGGTACAGGACAGCATCCGCCTCGGGAGCTGTTCGCAATACAGAATCCGAACAGGCAGGCCTTACAAATTAATCCACGCACCAATCCGCAAGCCCCAGTAACGGTCGTCATGCCCCCAAGCTACCCACCCTTGCTTTATTAAACCCAGTCCAACGTTCATTCCTCTGCCCCTGCTGTGCCCAGCAGAACGATCCATCTCCAACCAGTGCTCCCAGAAATAGCCCTCTTTCATGGAGAAGCAATCCAAGAGTTAATTGCTTTGTAGTTCCACAGTTAATTGTGATATTTTACTCATGCTGTCCTGGATTTAATTCAATTTCCCACTCGTACCTAGAAATCAGGATTCTCCTAAATATATTTACCATCAATATATTAGTTTTGCTTCTCTCTTCTACACGCAGGACGGGACGATGATGGGACCACTCAATAACAACTCCCACGGCGTATGTTGCTATTTGCAAGCGTGCCTGTTTACCCACCCGCTTTGGCTCCCTTATAACTGCTGAAACAATCCAATCTAGCGGCAAGCAGACTTGCATCTAAAATCTTCCAAGCCGTGCACCAGAAATTCCATGGAAAATTTTACCATGGGACAGCAGTAGCCCAAGGCTCAGTGGCACAGACACCAGAACAATCCCCAAATTCGTTTTCTAAACGAGGGGAGGGTTTCCCAAAGGTGACGGGGTTTGCAATCTCCCTGGAATGTCTTTCACGTGAATGATGCTACTTGAGAACTACATTGTGCCACCCAGTTCATCTTGGTGACGTGCCTAGAGATGGGACCCTGCTCACAGAAGCGCTTTTATGCGTAACGGTTCACAGCCCGCAAAAATTAACAAAAGTGTAACTGTGCACAGCCCCCTCCGTCCCTCCAGCATTCACAAGGAGGGGAAAAAAATCCTCCAAACTCCTGCTAAATGCTAGAAAGCTTCAGTCAGAGGAATGACCACTCATTCAAAACTCATTATGTCTTGGGGTTTCACTGTGCAAAGCAACTTTTTCTGCTCCTGACCTAGAGATCCCACTCTGACCTCTGGCTTGCTGAAAAATGAGCTAAATATTTGAAGTGAAGCCAAACAAACTGTTTCTTTAAACACTTCTTTTCAGAAATTGGAAAATCTTCCTAATGGAATGAGGATACCGGGGAACCTCTACAGCTGACTACGTTCTTGCTTGTTTTAGGAGGGAAGCCCTGCATTTTGAAGGAAAGGGAGATTTTTTGCAACCACAGACCAAATGTAACAGGCACATGTTACACCGGGACCTTGCAATCTTTCAAGCTGCTCAGGTTCACAGGAGGATGGCAAGAGCATCCCAAAGCATCAGGGAGTGCATACATATTCTCTTCACCCATTCATGTGGATTTCTCCTGTATTGTATCGGAGAGGTTTCAATAAAGCAAGAGCAATTGCAGCACGCCAGGATTTTTATTCCCAGTTCTGCCTCTGACCTGTTGCCTGAACATGGGTAAAACACTCCCCTCGTACCTGAGTTTGCTCACCTGTCGGAGAGGGAGATCGACTTCCAGTGCGACCTGGCTTCCTAAATTATTTAAGTGTTTTGGAAAGTTTGACCATAGCTCTTTTCTTGCTGTCCTGGGAGCGAAGCCAACGACCAGACTCCTGTCTGTCACGTGTTGGCTTGCTGTCTCCTTCACGCAGGAGGGGGACAGGGAACTCGGGTTTACATGGCACTTGTCTGGAAGGCGGCATTTAAGACCGAGTATCACAGTTCACAGTACTTTTCTGCAGACCCGATTAAATCGTGGGTAGTTTGCTGGTCTAACTATGCCAGCGAGGACTGCACGGAGTCACAATTTGCAATCGACATAGACGCGCCGGCAAAAGCCCCTCATGCAGACGGCCGGGGAGTAAAACTCATCGAGTCCTGGGTGAGGCGGGAATACGCTACAATGGTGCAGAAGTTATTGCTCCGCCGGGAGCCCTTTGTTGACAGTTACTTGTAGAGCTTGTTAGCACAGCTCTGCTAGCAAAACCCCGCCTCGGTCCCTGCCTCCCCGCTGAACCTCGATGTTTGAAGAAATGCAAAGGTCATCTGCGGAAATGAAGCGCAACGCACGTCGCTTGCGCAGAACTGCTCTGTGCGGGTTGCTGCGCGCGGACCCGAGTGCCACCGCTCACGCTGCAACCGCGGAAAAGCTGTCCCAGGACGGGCCCGGCAAAGTGCTTTCACAACACAGAAACCTGGGGAAACCCTTCATTGCCAAAACCACCATTCCCTTCAAGAGGCACCTCAGATCTTACACAGACACTTGCCAAGGCACGTGGCATATTCATTTGAAGAGGAGCAGCGAGGACAGAGCTCTTGCTTATGCCTCAAATGCTTCAATGCAGACATAAAAGCTGAAAACCGTCCTAGCTAGATACAGACCGAGAGAAAACCTGCCTGTAAAACGCACGTGACCAATACAGCAATATCTACACAGGTTTGCAGAGCTCCTGAAAAAGTGTTATTAGCCATCATTTCCAGTCATCAGAACTGCAACATTTTTCCTCCTTTCCCTTGGAGTCCCTTATGCAATAATGGGAAGAAGAAACACCCACCTTTCCCTTGTTATACACCTCTGCCTTCACGGTTGCAGAGTAGCGTATAGGTATAGTCTGAATCTGTCTCAGTGGGTCCCTGATGCTGAGTGACAGGGCATAAAATTAATTCCATGCTCCTACAATGGGAATTGGCTTTTAAAACTCAATAAATTATCATTTTCAAGAGGACTGCCACTATCCACTTAGCTACCCTACCTTGGGTTGCACTCGAATGCCGAGATGTGTCCTGAACACAACCTACACAACCTCTTTCATGCTTTTACAAAGACTGGCGTTTGTTATTGCAAACCAGGTGGCATTGCTTACATGGAAGAGCAACTTTCGGACTGTACAGGCAAATCCAGCGGTACTTATCTGCTGGAAACAAGGAGACAGAATCACGGGATCAGCCAGCTTTTCTCACAAACTGTCACTGACCACAATCTCACCCTCCAAGCACAAGCTATTCAGAGCTTTCGTTTTACCCTGACCAACACGGGGGGGTGAAAGGGAAATAAAACAGAGACAATACGGAATTCAAAGGAGTGGAAATACTGCGCTACATCAGCAAGAGAGCCACTTTATGGCCTTCACAGCTACAGAAGGTCATGAGTCAAATGCTGTGACTAGATTTTCAAATGAGCCAAGTAATTGTAGAAGCATTAATAATGTAGAAATTATGCAAGCTACAACAAGGGCAATTATGTCTCATGCTTTAGGCCATAAACTGCATTGGTGACAAGAAAAAAATCCTTCCTTTCCCCTAGCACGGAGCACTGGGAAGTTGTATACAATATTCACCTCCCCTCAGGAGCAACAACCTTGGGGTAGAGCCTCATGGGCCACCTCATGGGTTACCCATGGGCTGGGCTGGTCTACGAGCTGTGCGGCTGCTTTGTTCGAGGATCTGGTTAGGCAGAGGTAGAACATAACCCCGGCAGTGTTGCACGTTTCTTTTTAAGTGGCTCGTACACAACAACAGCAAAGGATGCAAGAATTCCCCTAAGCTTGTCTTAGTTTCTGGCAGCTCTTCTTCTCTGCAATGAAATCCTTAAACCCCAAAGAGCCACAAGAAAAAAATACTAGAAACATGTTGTAAAGTCAAAACAACTTATGCACGGAGCAGTTCTGTCTCCAGTGCTCCAGGCCAGACATTTACAGAGTGACCCTTTTGCCCCCTCCCAAAATTAGCACAGCCTCTTTGCAGAGGTCTGAGCCAAGCCGGGCTCAGCTGTGCTGAGCACTTCCTAACTGGGAACTCTTTGCTGGGCCGATTCTCAGCGCCTCTGGCAGGGACCGAACTCAAAAAGCCTTTGTTGCTTATTGTCTTTCAGGGGATCATCTTAAATATAGGCTGGAGCATGCCACGGCTGGGGAGTAACACCGAAAGTTATGACATGGCTTCCACAACGCTTTTTTCTTCAGAAAAACTCATTTTTTGTGGGTAGTGGAGTTCAGATGTAGAGCTGAAATTTGGTCATTCCCTTAGCAGGAAGGGGATGCAGGTGGGGTCTCCAGACAGAGCGTAGTTTGCACAGCACAGGACTGCAAGAAGTAACACCAAACACCTCTTGTGAGTAATGAGCTGGGGTAAGAACAAACTTCCTTGGAGACTTCCTAAGAACTGCAAACTCCAGGCAATTTGCTGATGTGGTTGCTGCTCAGGTTGTTTGTAAACAGAAAACATGAGGGCTGTACCAACAGTTGTGCTGACGTTTCCCGAAAGAACACATCTAACACGGAACGGATTGTCCTGCCTGGAAACCATGAGCCTGGTGCTGCCTAACGCCTTACGCTTACAGCAGAACTCAGCACTCGGGTCTGTTGACGCCCACGCCCAGGCCGCAGGGGGTCCTGCAGACCTTTCGGATTTTACTGCTGTAGAACGGAGCTGCGTTTATCTTTGCTGGTTACTGCAAGATCTCACAGGACTGTAACAAGTGTCCTCAGGGAACGCACAGCCTTCTAGCTCGTAGCCTCTCGGTTGTTCTTTAAAGACATTACATGGGGTTGAGTTTTAGCCAAGTATGTGTGAGGAAATCTCCCTCTGCTGCCAGGCCAGGATGCTGCCTGGATCACGGATCCAAATATTCCCTCCTTCCAGCCTCAGACACTCGCATCTTTTGATTCCCAACCCACACCAGTTCAGCGCTCAGGAAACGGGCTCCATGACCGTACCTTGTGGGACAGCACCTTGCTACCACGGAAATGGTGCCAGCAGTTAACCGTATCCAGGTCAGGCACGTTGCCCAGCTTTGGGAGGCTACTTCTGCAGCTAGGCCAGGGCAGAAAGCTGTTCTCACAGCTAGCTGCAGCACTCAGCACCAGATGTTTCCTCAGTATAGCACTCAACGTTCAAAGATCTGCATCAGAATTTAACGTAGGGAGGGAGAAATTCAGGAATTCGCAATGGATCTTGCAGAACAGCTCAGACATTTTGCTCTAGATCCTGAAAAGGAGTCAAAGAGCAGGTCTCGGTCTGGGGAACACAAAAGCTTATCCTTGTGTGTCGAGTCCTTGTTCCTGGACCACGGTCCCACTAGTGAAGACACAGTGACAGCGAACGACCTCAAAGGGAGCAATTTGGGAAGCCGGGGAGAGTGAAGGACAGAACAAAAAGCAGCCAAAGCTACTATTCAGCACTGGGTTTGCAAGAATGGATAGATACTGGAAACAAAATGAGACAGACAGAGCTCATTCTTCTGACAGCCACTTGGAAACATTCCTCCCCAGCCTTTGCTGATGCCAAACCTTAGCTCAGGGAGGCTGCAAATCACCAGTGTGGCCTTCTGAAAACCTTTAACAGGGAATGAGAGAATGGAGGGAGGCCAGACCTCAACAGTGGGGCTTGGAGCAATCATTACTCAGCCATAGGAACACACAGCAGCCCTGGGAACAGTAGGTCAGGCAGATGCAAGTACAAATGGAGAGAAATTTTTAAACCACTTACTCGGGAACCTCTCTTGCCAGGTGGTCCTGGTAAGCCCGGCAGACCTGGTGGACCCTAGAAAAATAAAAATAAGTATTAATGACAGTTCTACAACAGGATGGTGCTCCTGACAGCGTTTCAGGGAGACCCATAATACAACCATTTGGAGAAAACCTGGGGAGAATGGCCAGTTATAACACCACAGCCAGAACTTCCCTTCAACTTATGCTATTACCCTAAAGGGATAAAAGCCACGCACAACATCTGCAGAAGCATATTTCCATAGAGTAGAGACAGAGTGTTCACATCTTTCTGCTGTGGACCGCATTCCCGTGATCACAGCTGTGCTTCACGCTTCCAGTTTCCTGGACCCGTGCTGTAACACAGGGGTAACACAACTGTCTCTCAGCTTCGGAGTCTCCTGCTACGTGCTAGCACACAGCAGAAGTAACATGTTAGCACCTTGGCGAGGGAGGAACATTGTGTGTTGTAATATATACACCAGCTGAGGATGTAGAGTTCTTGGTATTGTAGGTTCCTACATGAGTTGCAACATAATCGCATCCCAGCACTTCATATTTTAAAGCAGCGTCTTATAAAATGGAATAAAATTGGTGTCAATGTTGGAAATTCTTAAATATAGCTCTGTAATATAGGAGAGGTCAACTCATACATGTCAGAGCAGCGGGGGTTCGTGGAAGAGGGTGAGAGCAAAGTGGAGATATCAGGCGCCCAGCTGTGCACTGATCTAAAACAGGTTAGGAAAAAATACTTAGCCAATGAGGTTTGAACTCCTTTGAATTTATTCATTTATTTACTCATTTTTTCAATGGACTGGAGAAGTCAGATTTCTGGAGAGCCATTCGCAACTCCTAATAACTCCTCAAAACTTCTTTTCCCCCAAGCCAAACATATCTAACAAGAATAACTGCTAATTAAAGTGTCTCCCGGAGGATTTATATTCTAGTAGCTTGTTACAAAAGACAAGTTTTCATTGCATCCAGAGGAGAGAGAGATCCAGAGCTGCAGACTGGAGGATGTTTGGAAGGCAGCCTGAGCTCTCCAACAGCACGGCGGTCAGGAAAGCAGGTCCCAGGAGCATCGCTCCGTGGGGCAGATGGGTGCATCCCACGGAGCAGGTGCATCCCACGAGCCCCGCGGCCGCGCTCTGGCCCCGGCACGGCCTCGCTCCCTTCCCACCGGGTCATCTCTGCAGGACCCCCCAGGCGCGATCGCCCCGAGCGGAGCGGGCTGCGAGGCTGACCCTGCTGCTGCTGAAGGATTGCCAGGCAGAACCGCTCAGGCTCTGCAGCGTGTTGCTGGCCCTGAGGAAGAGTGAAAAGTTCATGATCTCTAATGCAGTTTTCAGGAGTCATCAAGTGCGTGATTTAGTAACAAAAATAAACCCTGTAGGTCTCTACCCTAAATCTCATGCCCAGGATAAGATTTTTGAACAGAGAAAACCTGCCTGAACCATATAGGTAACGGATGAATAAACACTCCCCTGATATTACCAACCCTCCTATACATGAGCAGCAAATGAGTCAGTATAAAAGAGATCTTTTTTAAAAGACATCCAGCCAAACCTGGTACAGTAGCAAAAAGTCAGGGGGAGGAGTAAGCAAAGCCCAGGGTAGGTGTGTCTGTGCTACTACTTTGTCAGGACATCAAATGAATCATAACATCTGTTTTTTCTGTAGTTATTTCTACCTGTAGTAACAATGACAAGAAAAGGATTGTTTTCAAAGTGTAAGAGCCCGCACAGCATAGAATAGCTAATGCCCCACAGACACACAGGGAGGGACTTCTACCACCGTATCGCTCACTGCTACTACCCCACATCGCCGCCTGTCCTGGAGATTTCCAGTCTCTATAGCCTGGGACGCTCCATCTCACCTCTCTGCAAGTCGCTTACTGCTGGCTGACACGGTATTACTGGTCCTTGTATTAGCAATCCTCACCGATAGAGCTGACCCTCATTTCAGCAATACACACAGCATTTTAACCTGCCATTGTGCTGGCCCAGGGCCCCGTGCATAATGCAATTATACAGCTGTGCAAATAGACACACGATTGTAAGGTTTTTTAAGCCTCATGTATAATTGTGCTCCAGAATCCAAGCTTTTATTAAAAAAATCCCCTTGCCCTTTTAGCTGGGAAGGTAACTATCAAAACATGAATCCAAGGCAACTGACCCAGCGACAGTTAGAGTTTACCAAAGATGAGTTCAAGTCCTTAACCTCTTCTCCATCAAAACCCATCCCCATCTACCCCTAGAAGGAGAAGTAAAAGAGAAGATGCAACTGTCCGAGAGCTGCGTTCCACGCATACCAGAATCGAGGTGACCTTTTCCACTTTCCTGCTAACAGCAGCTGCAATTGCACCTGGCCACTTGAGTAAGAACCCTCTCCAAAAACGTGGGCAGTTCAGAATAAACTGAAGCTAACCAAAATAAGGAGAGAGTGAACACCTGCACCAGAGTGGGAATACAGAGGGAAAGGCATTTAGCTGGAACTGCACAGAAAGAGCAGTACTTAATTCAGGAGTCCCTATCACTTTGCTTTGGTTTAATTTGCCTTTCCTTCAGCCTTTTTCTTTTTTTTTTTCCTCTCCTGAAGGGTAAGAGGAATAAGGCGACTGTGGGATGAGTGGCTAAAAGGTGCCAGCCACTATGGCCACTGCATACGGCAAGAGTGCGACTGCATATAAATTAGAAGCCAGCCAAGGTGGAAGAGGACTGGGGTAGCTGGATGAACACAGGTAGTTGTGAAACATGGTGCACTGCAAGACCACCTTCTAGCTTCTCACACCGTACCCCGGTAGATGGATTGGATGGGACATGTACTGTGCCTTCCCAGTGACTCATTTCTCCTCTGCTCTGTGCCCAGTGCACGTCCCTCTGTGTCATCCAGCTCAAGTTCTCGAACAAGAGGCCCAGGTCAGACAACTGGCTTTGCCAGGGGAGAGCACATCCGCAGAGGCAGCCGGAGAGGAGTAAGGCTGGATCAGAGCCCAGCGGCTGATGGATGCAGATGATGGATGCAGTCCCACTTAAAACATAAGGCTGAGACATGGAGAGCAAGAGGCGTCTATCAACGAGCCACCACGCAGCAAGCAGCTAAGAGTCTGCCCGGAGGTGATGCCCATGCAGTCCCTCCGCTCACCAGAGACATCTCCACCATCACCCCTAATGCAGGGAAGAGTTAAACTCATCACACAGACCCTGTGTGGACCTTTCCATTGTACCCTTTAGAGCATCCCTGGGGAATTCCACAGGGAGCAGTGGGAAGTGCTCCGAGAGGCAGGAAGGTTTCCTTTCCCTGGCAGCTGGAGGAAAGTATCACCTCTCTGCTCCTGCCCTCCCACTGCAGGGACGCCCCACGAGATCGGCAAAGCCGACAGCCTCCTGCAGCGAGCTACCGTTCCTAGCGCTTCGGTTCTTGTCTCTCTGGCTTCTTGCCTACTCCTTTCTGAGTCTGATGGCAGAGAACACACACCCTGTTATCACACAAAGCAAAATCGGAGATCAAGGAGAAACGTGGCAGAAGCAGATCCTCTCTCTTCTCGAGCCAAACAGCTGAATTGTTAACCAGCCCGAACAGTTCTGTGAAGCAGCTACTGGTAGCCACATAAAAGTTTAACCCTTCTCAGTTTCCCACGTTAGCGTTAGCAACGATGACTGATCCCACCAAATGATTATAGGATTTACTCTAAGCTGCTGCTGGGAAACTTTCTGGCGCAAAGGGGACTTTTCTTCTTAGCTTTTTGAGCTTCAAATTGCAAATGGAAAATTAAGCTAAGTTGTCTGAAAGGGAAATACATCGGACCCTGAGGACAAGAGAAATCTCACCATTTCCTCTTGCTGCGAGATCAGCCGGTTTATACCTCTGCCTCTCCCACCTCGTGACCCCCTCGCACCCCTTCCGCCGCCCGCAGCAATGCCACTGGGAGCCAACTGCCTTCAGGTCTCAAAACCCGAGCAAGGCTGAGCCTGTTGGGAGAGGGCTTCGAGGAAAGCACTACGAGCACAGGAATCCGCGCTGGTGATTTGGGGAACGACTTCCTTTTGAATGGCTACTGAATCAACTTGCTCAGCTAGCAAAGGGTTCCTGTAATCGTTTCCCCGGGGGCAAGTACTCAGCCTAGCAGCAAAAGGCTGAGGATTGCCCAGGACACAATTCGGCTCGTATTCCAGGGCACGCTGATAGACTGACACATCTGTATTTTAGGGTCTCTGCAATGTACTTCTGCCTCCCCTGTTCTGTACCCCCGCACAGCGTTAGCGGCCCAGTTCTCCTTTATCCCAGAAATGGCTGCGTTTCCGAGGCGGGCGCCCTGCACTGTGCAAAACACTGCAAGGACCGAAGAGAGAAGAGAGAACATTCTTCTTTCTCAGATGCTAATGCATGTGGCAAAAGCCAACTTAAAAGGGAGTTCAGAAAACGCATCAAAAGCTTCTCCCCGCATTGGCATCAAGTTCTGCGCAGTGACGTTACCCCTGCAGATAGGGAACCTGTCTGGTTTTCTTCCCGGCGGAAGACAAGGCATATTTCATACGCAAGGCCACTGCCACAAACGTACTGTTTAGCCTTGTACGTCTGGAAAGCACCAGCACGGAGGGACTGAGCAGCTACAAGGGCAGCACTAGAATTAAAAATCCCCTGCTCAGGAGAACAGAAGAGGAGGAGAAGACGTCATCTTCAAAGGACACGCCAACCCCTCCTCACCGTCCTCGCCAGGCACGGCGCAGAGACGGAGACAGGACCTAAACTAAAACCCGGCTTGAAGTACTGCCTAAAACAAAGCTGGATTTTTTTTTTTTGGGGGAAAAAAAAAAATCCAGCACTTGGGTTACTTTCTTCTCCAAGGCAGGCTTATCATATTAAACTTGGACACATCTGGGCTTCAACCAGTCTGAAAAGAAAAACCCTCATAATTCTGGCAGGAACCGAGATGTTGGTGGAAAGCCAGTCTTGTAATACGATTTCCGCAACAGACACAGATGTTTATTCTGGGTCTGTACAACACCTATCACAGAAAAGTCCTTGTCCACAACTGGATTCCTGACAGAGTGGCAGCACAATACGTAACAAAATATTAGTATTCCAGCTTGATGAAAGCAGCTCTTCTATAGGGACGTTTCAGGAACCGTCTCTGCATGAGGCACGTCAGACTCTCGAGCAATCTCAGACCTTGGAAGGGAGTTTGAAGGGGTGTGAGGAAATAGAGGGATCCCATACTCTATCACTCACTTTGTATTTTTAAAGATTTATAAGAATACCTGTATATATTTATACAATACATCCCTAAATCCTTTGCAGCACATTTATCTCAATCACACTTTCAACTACTGCTCTTCAAAATGCACTTTGTTTTACACAAATAGAGCGCTCTGATGCTTAGTCATTTGCTTGCAAGATTTCCCTTTGGGGATAATTCTGGTTAAATTAGCAAAAAAATGAGATCCAACTGTGTGAGTGAGGCTAAAACTTTTCCCATGTATTATACAAAGCGCGCGATCTCTTTTTTTTTTATTAATATGACTCATTCATTAAGAGACATTCGAACACATTGCGTGTTCCTTAATTTATCATAGACTGTCAGCTTGAGTAGCCTTTTCTGGTACAAGCAGGACTGGAAATAGGCACTTCATATTTTATCAGCATTCCCAATCACCTCTCTCTCCCCTACCCACTGATTGAATTGGCAAGGATTGCTTCTTTATGAAAGGAGCCGGGCTCCAAGACAAACCGCTCGTGCGGAAGATGGCAGCTGGAGCAGTCTAGACGGGGGACGCGCTCGGAAACACATCTGCCTTCGAAAGGGGGCCGCTTGCCAGAGTAAGGCCACACCTCTGGCTGGGCTCCTGCCACCAGGGTTCGAACCTGGGGCTCCTGGCCCGCACCGCGCGCACGGATGGAAACCGGCGGCTGCTGGCGCGCCCGCCCGGGGACTCCTCCGTCTCAGATACTCGGGGGGTCGTTTGAAACACGCTCCCTCCCTCCTTCCCTGCTCCTCTCGCGTTACTCGGTACTTCCACAGCCTCTTAGTGAACTCAGCCCGCTCCTCTGCGCGTTCAGCATCAGGTATGGTTTTCTTGCTCTAAAAATAACCCTCAGACACTCGTCAAAAGAGTCAATACTGGGCTTTTTGTTTGTAGGGGCCAAAAAGCTATGGAATTACAGCCTTATTATATAGGAGAAAGGTCCAACTTGGGGTACGGGGTGTACAACCCAGCTAGACCGCAGCTGCGCCAGGGCAAGGGGTTGGCTGCAGCTTTACCACGTTCCCAGAGCACGCACATCCCAGCCAGCAGTGCTGACGGGCAGGGGAGAGGGCTACGGCCCCCTAAATCCCCCCGGCAAACCTGCTGCTGGTATAGACAAGCAAATGATACCCCATCCACCGAAGGATTCAAAACACCTATTGCATCACAGCCTCGCAAGGGCTTGACATGCTGGCAACAAAACACTATTTTTTCATATATTAGTTTTCTTTTGTGGGCGTCCAAGCCACTCGCAGCCATGCGCTGGGGTCACGCCGCTCCGCGAGCTGAGCGAAGGCCCGCTTGGCCCCGCGCGGGGACGGGAGATCTCGAGCGAGGCTCAGCGGAGGTGCTGCGGGCAGGCGTGGGGATGATTCAGAGGGACCTTTGCCAGCTGCTGAGTCAGTGCTGAGTTACTGACTTAGCATGATGTTTGGGTGTTCCTTTTGCTATTTCCCCCCTCCAAAAGAAATGTAGAGCCGAGATCCCAAATGCTTGTGGTTATTAATGGTTCCCAAGAAATTTTTCTTTTTTAAGAGCATGTTATCCTCCTTCCTCTAGCCGCCCAGAAAAACCCAACATTCCTGAAGAATTAATGCTCTGCCATTAGTTGCATGTGGGACGCAGGCTCTCCGTTCCCTGCTGCGCAGCACCGCGGGGCTCTTCCAGGACAGATGAATCCTCGGAGGGTGCTGCCGTTTACTGCTAGGTGAACAGATCCTTTTAGCCCCTTGCTTGCACTCCTCTAACCAGGCAGACACGTCCCTCAATTGAGGGGATGGGGCCCTTCTGCACAGCTAAGCTTATCCCACAGTTATTTTGGTAGCATTCACCAAGCCAGAACTGCAGAGACCACAGTGCCTGAGTCATCACTGCCTCGCTCCCCGGCTGTCAATCACATCCTGGTTTGGGGATGACGGGGACGAGAGATGGCCCTGTCTCTCTGCGCTGAGTGCCGGACAGGCGGGGTGCTGTGGGCTGCCAGCCTGCTTCTGCCCATAAATCAGTGCCAAGGTGGCCCCAATCCTTGCTGAAAGGTAGAGGGCAATTTCCCTCTGTCCCTCAAGACAGGCTTCTCGAAGAGACCTTGTACCAGGCGACACAACTGAGAAAACTAATTCGTCATCTTATCCTTCCACCCGCGTGCCAGACTCCGCGTATGCCATTCCCAGCCCATAGCCTGCCGCGGCCAGGGAAAGCGCCGGGCTGCGCTATCACGCAGCGGAGCAGGAAGGGCTGTACTGACCTCATCAGAAACGTCTGCCCAACAGCGCGAGGACGGCGCCAGGTAATTACTCAAGCCCAGAGCATTTATCAGCACTTGTTCTGAAACATGCTCGTCTGGCCATAGAAATACTATATTAATTTCTCAACATGTCATTCCCATTCCGGACTTTTCTCCTCTTTCTCTTCCCACGTCAGAGACATCCAACACAGTATGGTACAGAGATCTCCGAGTGAGTCACAGGAGCTATCAAGCACCGCACGGCAGCCAGCTCCAGCCGAGCCATAACCTTTCCCTCCCAAAGTGCTGACTTTGTTTCCAGCAGTCAAAGAGGACAAGGCCAGACAAAGCCTCAAAATGGTCTCCTTTCTCTCAATTCAGGACTCCGGTTGTTCTCAGATGGGATGGAAAAATCCTGCCATCTCTTCCCTCAGCTGTCCCCAGCCTGAATGTGTTTCTTTGCTATGATTCACAAGCTGAGAGGGATTTTCCACTCCAGTTCAATAATAAGCTATTTAAATTGGAGGGGGAAGCAGGGGCTTAGAGCTTGGTCACCCTCATAACGGGCAAGAAGGTGGAAAAGGCCAGGATTTCACTGGGCTCAGAGCGGGCCACCAGATATACCCCTTGCAGGTAAGTAGTGTTTTAGAAGTTCACAACTGCTGAATTTCTTCTCTTGGAAAAAAATGCCTGACATGACTCTCCACGAAACACAGAAGACTGCCCAAAGATAAAATCGCTGAAGCTCATTCTGTCTACTCAGGGATTTAGTAAAACATCTCCAAGTACAAAGACCACAGAGGGACGCGTGCCTGTAAAGCCCGGCAGGAGCACAGGGCTGCCTGCGCTGCGTCCCCCTGCACCCCCCTGCCTGGGGCAGCATCCTCCCCTCTCCCAGGGGTGGGAACCTTGGAACAAAACGCACCCCTCCGTGACTCCCCACCCAAATTACAAGGAGAGGAATCGCCACACTGCTTTGAAACGGGCCAGGCAGGAAAGGCAAACCTTGTGGCCACGCGCCCCTCGAGGGCCGAGCAAAACACAACCCCTTCACTTTAGGTGTTACTTGCAACAAGGAGCAGCACATCTGCAGACACAAATGCTGTTGATTGTGTTCCTTAAGCCAGTCTCAATATTTCCCTTGTAAACCCTTCTTTCACTATTTTAAGAAGTCAGCTGTAAAAATTTGCTCTAGGCTGGAACTTGGCAACGAAACACTCCGTCTGGGAGAAACTTATTTTACATGTACAACCCCTCTCTCGTATATACAATATAGCAAAAGGCTTGGGTTGGAACACCAAATCCTCCTAGAAGTTGGCCAGTTTAAAGATCCTGTTTGCATTCTTGCATTTGAAAATAACCAGCAGATAATTAGCGTGGCCTGACTGCTTTTAGCGTTACAAAATGTGTGTATACTTTTATGATGGCCAAGATATACACCCTGAGAGCAGTTATTGTGTGTGGAATGCAGTAGTTAAATTTATAAAGGAAACTCTTTGCACGTTTTAAGTGTGGACTATGAGAAATAAAAAAAAAAAAAAATTAACTTATACCATAAAAATAGAGGAGGGTTTGTTTTAAAAAAATAAATCCTGAAGCGATCTCTGTATCTGCATTTGCTGAAACAGGGCATTTTTCTGGAAATATGAATTTCAGGTACAAAACCAATTAATAACCAGGGTTAAGAAATAGTTAATTTGTGGCATGTTTTTGAGGCACCTGGGTTTTCTTTGGAAGGCGACCTGCAGTTCTGCCCTCTTGGCCCTGAAAAAAACCAGGGGTGTGGACCAAAGCCCCAACCTAGCCATCAAAACTTCAACCAGAACTTACAGGAAGGAAGGTGGGATTTCTTTTCTTAAACCTAACATTAAGCAGCAACTTCAATCACAAACTTTTAAGGGGCATCCACCATCACAGAGCACTCAAGTTTACACCGAGATATACGCCAAAATTGTGATCATCAGAAATGTAATAGTGCTTGGCTGCTATTTCGAGTTGTCACACTCCGCTAAGCTTTATAGAAACCCTCGTAGGTTATGGTCTGCCAACGGTTTAGCCGAGCTGTGACTGGAAATAGTTAGCATTAAGAGCTTGAACTTACCGGGAGTCCTCTCTCTCCTTTCACGCCTGGATATCCCAGTAAAAATGGAAACAGAGTGGGTCCGAGGGGGTCAAAGATTTGATAGCCGTCAGTCGCAGCTGGGGTTGTGAGGTTGAAGGCCTGTGCCCTGGCTCTGGAGAAGGGACGGGCAGACCCCAGGGGCGGTTTGGTGTACACCAGAGGGACGCTACCGGGATCCACTTTCCTCGTGGGGGACGGCACGTACTTCTTTGGAACGGGCCCATTGCTTGGGTTCTGTGGGGTTTGCTTTAGGGTGACAAAGTGGACATGGCTGGTTGTGTTATCAGTCATCCTCCTCGTTGGCTTTACAGTACTGGCTGCTTCAGAGGCCTCAACGGTCGGTTTTTGGTTGATCATCTTTTTGGTCTCTTGCTTGGACTCCTTCCTGCTGGCCGTGGCAGGGCTCTGGCTTGTTGGTGGGGCCTTTTTGGCAGTGGGAAGGGGAGTTTTCTCCATGCGTGTGCTGGGAGTGGGCCGCGACACCCTGAGGGTCGTCACCGTCCCCCGAGGGAGCGAACGGGTGGGTGGCTGTGTTTCAGTCCTCGATGGAACAGGAGATGGGGCCACTGTGACCTTCGTGGCTTTGGTTGTCAGTCTTGGCAGCGATGGTGGGGATGATACCGACGCGATGGTTGTTGCACCTGGACCCCGAGTCTTGAGGGGTGCAGTGACCCTGCCAAGCTCCAAGGATGGGGCTGCAGTGGTCAGGTTTCTCAGGCCCTGCAGCGAGGGTTCCACATGCTGTGGGGTGCTCGGGGAGGCACTGGGATCCCTGGGCAGAAGGGGGATGAGGGGGGGCAGGTTCGGCCGGTAGGTATCTGCTTGCCTGCACTGTTTTTTTAGGTATTTACAGTAATGATGAGCTGCCTTGGCGGAAGGATAAATATCGAACTGGCAGATGGCTCCTTCAAACTGCACGGAGTGCTGGTTCATCTTCCCAAAGAGGAAAGATCCATGTGGATCCAATGCCTCGTCCTTTTTAAAATGCAAATCCGCATGTACTCTGTGCTTCCCACAAGAAGTAAATAAAGTGACTGTCTGGCCACGGATATCGATGGCCATATTGTGCCACTGGCCATCATGGACATTATAATCAAAATATACAGAGCGCTTGTGGCCCACATACACTATGATCTTCCCAGGCAGAAACTGGACCCCCAGCTGCAGTTTCTTCTTTTTGCTCTTGATAGCAAAGAGAAAAGCATTGTTGATGCGGTGGGAGCAGAGGCTCAGCACTAGGAGCAGGTCAGTCCTGGAGCCTGCGGGGAGGATGGTGCTGACCGGCGCTTCGACACGTGCTCGCTGAGTGAAGATGACCCCTGATTTGAAAGGGATGACCCCTTGAGGAACTGTACGTGATGAGGACCATCCGCTCGATGGCCTTTTCCCTGACAGGCCCAATCTTTGAAGAACATCCACATCTGAAAGGGAAGCACAAACAAAGTGTGAGGTGTTGGGCAACCCAAGGGCTGGATGGATACGGTGGGTCAAACCAGTCCATGCAAAAAGGGCAACAGGATACAGGAAACCCCAACCATCCCCTCACATATATACATTCAAATCATCAGAATGGAGAGCACATAGCTCTTCTGCACGTAGTGTGAGGAGCAAGTGCATGCTCAACTTGGTCACCAGCAATTGCCAAAATGCATCAGCTCCCTGGTGCATCTGGCTAGCTATCCTGTCCCACCAGGGACCAGCTCCAGATGTTCCGGAGGGAGCTGACCTCACTACAAGGAAATTTCCCACTGAGTACCAACCGTCCACTTCTCTGGGATTTAATTCTGAGTACTGACCACACAGCTGGAAAGGAATTTGAACAGACCGAGCTGGGATTGCAAAATTTTATATCCCCAGAGGGCAAGAAACAGAACTTTCAAAGGGAGCAAAAGCCTTGTATCCGTCTCACTCCAAATTAGTAAGAAGCAGCTTTTGATCTTTGAGACTCTGGAGAGTTTAGGGAAGCGAAGGTGCCTCCCAGCACCAAAAAATTGCACCTAGATTTCACTGAACCGCTTAAGGTTCTCAACAGCAGTACTTTTTTTCCCAGCGGATCATCTTACAGCCTTAAATTATTTTAATAAGTTGGAGGAACCAGACTTGGTTTGTGAAGAGCTGAGAAATGAGTTATGGCTGCCGCTGAGCGGTAGAGGTAAGCATTTGTCACCCAGGAGGTGGGTGCCTTCTTCAAGAGAGGATGAGAGGGATTGGTGTCCAGAGGCACCTATCTTTCTCCACCGGCTTCAGGAGAAGTCTGCAACGGACAGACAAGCAGAATCCTCTGGTTTCTGGCCCCAAGGTCTAACAGGAGTCACACACAGCTCAGAGTCCAAGGCAGATTAGCAGGCAACAGCAACGCAAACTGGAGCCAGCTGGCTGCAGTCTCAGCTGAACTGGGGAAGATGCTGAGGTCTACGTGAGAAGAGCTGCAAAGATGAATGTGCCCAGACCTGAAAAAGGGGCTCATATGCCCAAAAGCTTGTTCTCTTATTCAGCTTGAACTTCTGGTCTAATAAACGATGTTACCTATATGGTATAGACAGATAAAGGTAAGGCTATAGTGATTACCATGACACTCCCACTGTTGAAAATGAGCTAGGATAACTATTTCCTTCCCTCTTCCCTGTCCAAATGCAATCCCCATTACTCGACGACCAGCTAACTCTTGTATTTAAGTGTTCTTTGGGGAACCTAGCCTGGGCTGTATAATCCAACCGCTGACCTCGCAAGGTAAGAATTTGACAATCAGAAACGCGGCAGCGCCAATCACGGCTGCACGTCAGCTAACACCATGGGACTGCAGCTTTCCTAGGTTAAAAGAAAAGTAAATCAAAGGTTGTCCAAAGAAGAAATGAGCTGCTTCTCTAAAGGGGCCTTGGAATTTGGCCTCTTTCACCCTTAACTATTAAATATTCAGCACAATACTCAATATTTGGAGAACTAGCACTTAAAAGAGATCCTTCAGTGCTGGCGAGAAGGGTTGCAGACTCAAGTCAGCCTGAGGCCTGTAACGCTGCTGGCCAGGAAGGGAGGAGAATAACGAGAAAACCTCTGTTCCTTGACTTTGGCAAAAACCTTGGCCATTTTTGTACGGAATAACAAGTCAATCAATATTTACTTTGTCTGAGCTCAGCTTTATTCCCACCTCCCTTTTTTAAGGCAGCTTGACTCATTTTCTAGCAGAGACTACCCTGGAGAAGACGCGTCAGACGTGACAGGGGATGGAAATTTTCCCACTCTGTGCAGAGCACGTGCAGTGTTAATAGCGGTACTTCTCCCATACTAAGAAATCCTTGGTCCCCCACTGTTTTGCTGCCTTGTTGCCCAAGGGGGCTGTCCCTCAGCATAGCGAAGGTAGAGCCTTCCCCTCTCCGCACTGAACGGAGGAATCGCAGCAGTATCTTCATACTGGATAATCTCCAGAGCCCATGAAATAGTAAAGGCCAAAGCCTGGCTCCAGCGAAGTCAAGTGGGACCCTTGCCACAGACTTCAAAGGCATCAGGATTTAGCCCTAAGGAAATAAATTTACCACTTAAACTAGGAGCTAGACTCTAGCTTCCAATTTCTACATGTATTTTTAGGTTCTCTCCCAGAGACAGACAGTGGTGTGTCTCTACGAGGCAGAGATGCTTTACCCTCCAGGAGCTATTCATCTGGTAGCTGCTCTGCGAAGACGCAAGGATGTTTCCCTGCTCGGAGGATGCTGCTGCTGTTTGCAATACCAATCCAACTGCCTCGTTAGCAACCGCATCCAACAGTGCTTAAGAAAAAGGGAAAAAAAGCACAACCCAACCACTCCTTTCCCTCAAAACCCACAAAGGTAGAGCCAAATTCTCGATGCCTACGCAAAACCTGATTAAAACAGACCTCATGCAGGACACGTATGTGGATTTTCCAGCACCAGGTCCAGGCACACAGCTCAGGACTCGGGTGCACCCAGCCTGTCTGCCTCTCCATCCCATGCTGACTGCCCTGGGCTGGTGGGGCACGTCCCCCGGGATGACGGGATGTCATCAACTAACATAAAATGCAAGGTAGTTTTGGCTTCCTTAAGTAGCTCCAAGTTTAGCAAAGCATTTTTTTCCCCTTCAAATTTTTTCCTCTGTAGATTTTTCCATCAAAACACATTATTTAAAAAACCATTCACTTAGAGCTGCCTGGTCCCAGGTGCCTTGAAGCGAGTTGCAACATTCCTGTAGCAACATTTGAGCAACTGGGAAAAACTTTTCTAGCAGACTCTGTGCATGAAGTGAGATGCACAGAGATTCCTGAACCACCACATGATCGTCTCTGAAAAAGGGGATAAAATGTTTTATTGCTCTCCTTCCCATCTCTTTCTTTCCCGCCCCCTTTCCCCATGCAAAAAGCTTTATAAGAAAAAGCAGCCAAAAGGCAGGAGAGAAATCACTTGCAGCTCCCTAGATTCCAGCAGCTGAGATGCGATGCCCACAGCTAAAACTGGGTTGAATAAATGCTACATTTTCAAAAGGGACTGCCCAGACCTTTAGTCAGTGCACATCAGATGAACTCACTAACCTCACGATCATCTGGATTTGTAGCACTTATGGAAAAGTCATCCTCTGCGTTCCCTGATTTTCCAGTGTGCAGGAAGACCCCTAAGCCTTACAGTAATAACCGCAGTGTTTTCAAAAGCCCACGGCATTGGCTTAATTTCATCCTCACACAGCTCTGTGAACGGGCTCTTACTGCTTTGGTAAATCTCATGTTTGAAAATCCTGAGTGATAACATGGTCTCAAGTCACCGATGTTTCCCTACAGCCTGTGCTTCCAGAATTTTTTGCTTTCCGGTACCCAGAAGAAGGGCCTGTCTCTGACCGCCGGGAAACCACGCAAGATTTTTTAAATTCCTCTATCACAAAGTATCTTGGAGAGGAGTTATCTACCACACTAAGGTAATGCAATAAGAGCAAAGTGAAAGAGTTTCCTTTAGATTGATGGTAACAATCAAAAGACATGGCGCCATCCCATAATTATCATGGGAGTAAAATGATGGATAGAGATGAATCTAAGCAGCATATTAAAATCTACTCGAAAAAAGAGACGCCAAGACACAGTATTTGTTCCGCCTCTTTATGAGCTGACATAAAACTTGCTCTGAAAACTGCTTGACTAAGTCATTCAGCCAGATGTTCACCTCTTTTGCATTGAAGTAGAATTTGGAAAATATTACATTTTTCAAAATTGCTGATGGCAGGGATGTATTTTTTTTTTCTTCCCCCCCCCCTCTGTAAAAAGTGCTCCACGGGCTGGCTTACAGCTGAGCATTGACCAACTTTCTATTTTTCCTTCATGTTTTGGAGACTAAGAGGAGAGCCCTGGAGCCTGCTAGTCCACTTATTGGTGCCTGCTGATTGCAGAGGAAGCTGTTCGGTTCCAGCTTATACCCGTGTAAACCATCCGTGTGGAAGAGGTGCTGCTATTTTAAGAAGAGATGGCTCCTTTACAAACAGATGTCTCAGAGGTGCTCAGCTCCCACTATCGACTGTAAAGTACAGTTTTGGTTTTATTTTTGTTGACTCTGAAGCTTTCTCTCTCCTCTTGGGGGGTCATTGATTATTGTACCCCAACCGTTTGTCCTGTCTCCAGCAGCACTGGGAGGTGATGCCTGGAGAAGGGCTGTAAAGACAGGGTGAAGGTATATGGTTGCTCCCCTATAGAATACTTCCCCTACAGCACAGGGACAGAACCAGATATAATCATTCTACTAATCAACCACCCCTGGGGGATTTTTCTTCCTTAAACTTGCTTTTACTTTTAGAACTCGCATCATTTCTGGATGCACAACATCCTATGTGCCTGCACAGGCACGATCGGGTTGCTTTCAAGTCAGGGAAAAACCCACCTGCCAGAGACGCTTAATTCCTTAATGCCCCAGCCTCAAGGGGCACTTTCACAAAGCAGTTAAGTACTAGCAAGCGCAGGTAGATGCCGGTGACATTTTAGACACAAAGTGCTTCGTTCCCACCAGTCCCACCAGACAGACAGGCACTTCGGAAAATCCTGCGGGGCATGTAATCACCTGTAAAAACCTGGTTCTTTTGCCAGCTGTTAACTGCGTCATCTATATCATCAGTACTGCAGCGATCAGCAATAAATGCATCTAATTCTGTGCAGCAGGCTCAGACGTTATTAAATGATGGTCCTAAATGGATACCAAGCACTTGGTTTTTACTTCAGTTGAAAGAGGAGAGGGGGGAAAAAAAAGTGTAATTTACCTTCAGGATTTCCCTGTGTGAATCCCAGGAACCAGGTAAAACAGATTACACTCCAGAGAAAGCAGAATCCCCTAAAATTGGAAGAGAAAAAAAAAAATAATGAGTTTCTACAACATTAGTAACAAAAACTTCTAGACCCTAACAGGGGTCTTTCTCCTTGATCACAAGTCTAGCGACGTCAGTGGCAGCGTCCACATGTTTCCGGGAAATGGAGAACGAGTGCTCGGAGGAACCCCGCTTGCTTCCAACTGAGATTTCATTTTGCTACCATAAAGTCATCTAAAGCCCACTGAATTCAGTGGAAGGTTTTCCCACTGGTATTAGAGGGGCTGTTGGTCAAGCCTTGAACAAGAACCAGACCAGTGTTTTGAGACACGGGGTCATCAGTGCCAGGTCAGCAGCCCCTTCGCGACTGCTACTCTTTGGCACTCGCCCCATCTAGGACAGAGCAGCAGAAACGCAAGAGGATGGAGAAATAATTCAAAACTGGAAGGTCAAAAGACGTGCCAGGAGTGAATGTCTGTGAGGACACGGGGAGAAAATGGGCTGACATGCAGCGACATGTCAGCCGCATCTCAGCAAACAATTTGGAGCCCTATTGCTTTACTACATGCTTAAAAATATTCTAAACATACAAAATCCTACGTGGATCTATTCCTCTTTTTACACCCAGATGTGAAGATGGGGGGCAGCTTCTAATCACTCTATGCTGCTGCTGCTAACGACTTTCTCATTAGCGTGGTATGGCAGGAAATTTTAGGAAGCGCGAGAGCTGCAGGCTCCCAAGCTCGGTGCTCTTGCAGACCCTTTCACGACCGAGAGGGAATTGGACAAACCTTTCTGTTAGCTAAACTTTAAGCCTTAAAGTGCCATTGAAAACAGCAGCAGAGAGGAAACTTTTACCAGAAAGGTAGCTGAAGCCCCCCCTTCCCCCCCCAGCTTCCGTGATTTGTAGCCAAATAACGAACATAGGAAACTCCTTGGTTAAGCTCACTTAAAACTGTCAGTGGAAAGTTTGAAGACTGAATTCCCTTGTCTTCTAGACATGATATTTAACAGCTTGATCAGCAAGAGCATTGGGCTGCTGGAGGAGCAGGGACAAAAATGTAAACTACAGAAAGCCCTGAGCCAGAAGAAAGCAGTGTGGGACATCCACAGGTTGTTCTTCATTTCAGCCAAGCCAGTGCGAACATTGGGATATGCAAAGCGGTGCCAAAGTGCAGCTTGCTCCTCTCTTCGGATCTGGCAAAGACAAATCATTTATCAAATGGGATTAGAGATGACTCTTCTCCTGCCATCAAGCCGCAGCTTTAGCACAAGAAAGCATCCTCCGACACAATGTATTACCCTGGGCCAGATCCTCACCCAGTGCAGGAGACCCTTTCCCACAGCTAAAATGGAGCCACGGTGATTTACACACCAGCGGGGAAACCTGGCCTTGAATGTAAAAATCCATGCAGGAATCCAGCCACTAACTAATATTTTAAGGCTTGAAGGGACAAAATGCTGGAGTGGCCCCGCATTGGCTGGGAAACAAATGAGATGGACCACATCATTCCTTGCTCTTTCCATTACCCTGACACTGGGCTGCACGTTTCGGGAGCTCCGGGGCTGCTGCAGTTTACACATGAAGAGCAGCAGCTTGGAAAAGCCAAATCATGGTATTCTTTCACCGTGTCCTGCAGCCAGCCATATGTTAACCAGAAAACCCTCACTATGCTCAAGAGATCTCCAGCTGGGGAGACTCAGTTGTTTTCTGCCCACTTCATCCCACGGGACACAGCTCTCGGGCTGAACACGCAGCTGAGTATAAGGAGAGCTGTTGTCCCAGTTCATTCAGGGGAGGTAGGAAGGGAAGGGGAATAGGATGATTCTTCATGGCCACCTCTAGCAGAAGTCTTTTTATGACTGAAAAGAGGCTAAAATCCACTTCATGGAAAGCCCTGCATTTCCGTGCTCACCTCCAAAGGAATAACGGAGTTTTAAGATGCGGACACAGTTCCACATGTGCATGGAGCAAAGACCTTGCTGGGTGTCAGCAGCTGGGCTTGACTGCCCGATGAGAGCAGGGGAGAACGAGGGGAAGGGGTGACCAACACGACGTGAGCTCCAAGGGCAGCAGGAGTCCCAAGCGCGAAGAACACCTTTCCTCCGGGGAGGATCAGATCCGTACAGCTACGGACAACCACTGGCGCACACAACACACCTAACTGAAGCCCAGCTCTTTTTTGGAGGGGGACCTTCACAACCCAAATTTGCTTCCAAAATCCCCGTTGACCAACACAGTGCGGAGAACAAGCCTTAGGGGAAAATCCAGCACGTAATTTCATTCCAGTGACACTGACGGGGCTATAAAGGAGACAAACGCGCAGCGTGGGATCCAGCTGGCCTCAGCCCTGCTCCTGGACCCCTCGCGCAGCCAATACCGTAAGAGCCGAGAGCGGGGCCGAGCGCCAAAACGCTGAAGAAAAACACTTTGGCAAAATTTACCAACTTAATGGAAAAAGCAAAAGCAGCTTCCAAATGGCAGACCTGTGACTGATGGGGCTGTTAATTATTGCAGGATTTTATAATGCAGGCTCTTTTTCCGTTACAACTCTGTAGCAACAGGATTGCATAAGCAGCTTGGGCAGCAATAGGGAAGGAAGACTTTTCTCCTTATATAGGGCTATCAACCCCACCTTTCCTTTATCTCGGCTTCTTCCCACAACCAGGGATTTCCACAGAGACTCTATCAAGAGCTACCCACTAAAGGCACTTCTTTCTTTTATCACATAGGGCCTATGAATACCAGAGCGAGGATCCCACTGCTGTAGTCCCTCTAGGTGAAGGAGTGCCCCTAAATACCTACTGATGCAAGCTCAGGTGAGCCCTAAAAGTTTTCCAGTGGAGACAAACTCCCTTTAGAGCAAACTGAATCTACTGACTACAGCTTAATTTTGCTTCGTGACGTTTAGTGGACTCCTGCGATCAGCCCGTGAGAGCTAACCAGTACCAAAAGTGCAAGGCATAAGACAACAGGCAGACATGGACACGGCGGTACGAAGACCAGCAATGACACTTCTCAGCCTTGGTGGTGATTTTAGTATCTTCCCGGGGAGGACCACGGGCACGCAGGCAGCAGCCAAGACTAAACATCCTGAGGAGGTCCTACAAAAAGCAAGCAGAAGGTCTAGGGACCACTTCTGCTGGGGCTTCAGGACAGGCAGGAGGTCCCTGTACATGGTGACATGCACCGATCTGGAGCCCTGATGAAATCACGACTGCTAATTAGCATGTAATTGCAAAGCTGTGGTTTTCACCTTCCAGACTCATTTGCCATCTTTTTGCTGTGCATTGAGAAATCAGAGTTCTGAGAGCAGCAAGTTGTGGCTCGGGGGCTAAAGAAGAGTTACCACCTCTCCAGGTGGCTTGTGCACAGTGTGTCTTACTGCTATAGCCCCAGTACAGTCAGGGTCAGGGTGGCAACCTCAAGAGCAAAAGTAACGGAAAAATCCCGTTGAACATATCGGTTCTTACCTGACAGCCACTGGAATAAGGCACTACCCTGAACTAAGGACACTAGTAAGACAATAGCCTCCAGGGTAGGCTTGGTCAGGAATTATCCTCAAAAAAGCGCAAGTTTGACAGAGCTGAACCAATCTGTAAAATAGTTGTGATCCGCTAATTCTCCACTTGACAATTTCTGGAATCGGTTGGAACAATTTCAGCTTTTTTTAATTAAAAGATTTGCCCCTACCTTAAAAAAAAAAAAGTCCAAATGATTTTGACATCTTGTTTGCTTAGATGATGGGTCGAAGCTGAAGAAAATGTGACAAGGGCCCAAAGCAGCATTTAATTTTTTATTTTGTTTTCTTCCTCGTTTACAGTGGGGAAATGTCTTTGAAATTGCAAACATTCTTGCAGGGTGGAAAAATGATCCCCTCCATTCAGGTGCATTTTTTTCCATCCAAGAGACCAGAAAGCCAGCTGGATGCTGAAAATTGCTTTTCAAGAAAGGCAAAGCTACATTTCTAGCTGTAGATCAGACAATGTATCTTAAAAGGAGAAAATGTCTACGCTGCTTAAGATCCTTTGCACGTGACCAGAGGTGATTTAAGACTCCCAAGCAGTTCTGATAGTCAGCAGGAAACAAAAATCACGACCTACACACCGAGGCTTTAAATTGCACCACAGCATTGATTCCACTCCCAGCTTTTTGGGGCAGAAATCTTATTTTGCACTAGTATCATCCTTTGCACAGCAGATTCCTACTCTCTTTTGGGAGCTTCTGGAAACTATGGTGTTTCTCCGCTCACCCTCAGTTTCTGGAGAGAGCAACGGGAACGTACAGTTATGTAGATGTCCCTGTATTGTCCCTGCAGAGTCCTTTGCTGGACCTTTCCTGCCGTATAAACCAGCTATCGATTTACACCTCCAGCCAAAGATTTTGTCTGGTGTCTGCAGGCACTGTTGCACAAGCCAGCATGCAGAGGGGAGAGTTTGAGACCACCGAAGTGGTATTCATTTTTAACCCCCCCTTCAGCATCTAAACTTTTAAGAAACAGGAGAAAACAGACACAGCCCAGATAGATACATTTCCATGGTCATTTAAGAATACTGAGAAATCTAAGAGTGATCTAAAAACTGTCAATATTAAGCGCGGAAGAATGAAATTCAGTACCCATCTATAAGATTTTAATGTTTAAAAAAGCTCCCCAAAAATATCATCCAGCGTCAAGTACACATAACTTTCAGAATCCAACCCACTGCTCCTGGGCACACGTTTATCAAAACAGATTTTCAGATGACAACTAGAAATTCATTGTACATGCAGCCGTAAGGGGAAAGGATGAAGGAGTGGGACGTCGGTGCGGCTGCTGAGCTTTAACAGCACTCGGAGCAGAGCACAAAGCGAGGCTTTCAAAGATTGTCCCACCATTATTGCTGGAGACTCCAGGAGCCCAAACGGGGAAACTCCCTGGGACGGGAAACCCTCCAGGCCAGACTCCAGCCCATCCTCGGGGTGATCCTGAGCAGGAACGTCTGAATTCCTCCACCCTGCCCCAGAGTTTGGAACGTGTGTGCAAACCCAGAAATTCCCAGGGTTTCTCTGGAGCCATTTCTGCCAAATCTAATCGTAATTCAGGATGAAAATGCCCTTAGTGCTGTGCCTGTGGAGGTTTATCTCAGGGCTTTGGCAACTGTAGTCCAAAAAAAGCTGCTGCTTCCTTAGGAGGAGGCCCCTGGGAGCGCAAGTGACCCACCGGGGCCTGATGAAAGGGAGGAATCGTATTCACAATGGGGAGAGACCTCAGCTCCTGGCAATGGTACAGCAGCAGGTCTCAAGTACTGCAAAGCAGCTTTGCTCTCTTAAAAGCCTGTGTATCAGCCAGGCACAAGGAGGGTCCGGATGCATAAAGGCCTGGTATTTGCTCTCCGAGCACCTATAGCTCCTCTCAGGATTTCTCCAGGAGGGAAGTGCAGACCTGCAGTACAGAGAACGTGGAGATGGAGCATCAGTGTGGCCAACCCTCCCTCCTGCGGACACCTCACACCTTGTTTTTTCAAGGGTTTATGCTGATACTTGCAGACAGAGGATGGATGGGTTTCAAAACGCTCGTCCTTGTCCTCCTAATTGGGAACGAGAGCTTGTGTATTCACTGCACACAGCTGGCCCAGAGCTCACCAGCTCCTCTGAGCTCCCACCGGTGACAACCTGCTTCCTCACTTGCTAGATACAAGACTGACTGAGGAGGCTGCGATGACTCAAGTACCCTCCCAGATACCTCCCAGCAACTTTCTACAAGAGATCATCGTTCCTGACAACCCGTTAGTTGGTCTCCTCTTTGCTCACCACCCTTGTCCAGCTGGGTTATTGACTTTGCTGCTGTGGGAAGCGACAACACTCACTACTGGCCCTTGCCTTTGTGTTCTCAGTCAGGAACTGGAGCCCTCGACAAACAGAAGTGCTAAGCGTGATCTGTCATCTAACTCCTTTTTTGTCCTTCCAACAAACGCCTTTGCATTCCTTCATTTTCTGAATGGGGTTTGGCAGAGCCGTATAGAATTCCCCATTGTTTCCATTTGCACTTCAGTAAGCATCCATCATTTCTACTTATGCCCCCAACAAATTGGCAAAGAAAGAGAGAAGGGAAAAAACCCCACGTGCTCTGTGTCTGTCTCTGGTCAGAGATTTCCTACAACCCCTCACCACAAGACCTGGGCAACCCTTGGTCAATAACGTAACCTCCATAAACACTGTTTGCAAGCAGGGCAGATTTTATCCTCTCAACCCATTGCAGAAAGGGGATGAAGCTGGAGCTTTATGAAAAGGACCGGCTCAGAGCGGCACATCAAGGCAGCGGGAGAGGGGGGACGTGGACACCGGACCTCAGCTTGTAACCCTGGCTGCGACACTGCCCGTCCCTCCTGGGACACAGCTCCAGGAGGCTGTGTAATCGCCTCCTCTCTACCCCAAGGCACCCAGCACATGCACATCATTTGCCTGCCTATTGCTCCCATTGCTGAATTTGCCCAGCAGCACGTAATTTGTCCCCAGATCACCTGCCCAGCTTGCGTGCAATGGTCTTTTCCTTTTAAAACAGGAGCCGTGCCTTCCCCCAGCCCTTTCAGTCCTTCCTAGGGGCTGACCCACCTTGGTGGTGCTGGGCGGGTGCTGTACCGCTGGGCGTGCAGCTTTCTCGTCCAGCACACAGGCCAGGCAGCCCCAGAGCAGCATTAGGCCAACACCCCAGGGCTGTGACAGCAAGCTGGCACCCACTGGAGGCCTCCAGGAGCATCAGGCAAGCCTCCTCCATGGCCAGCACGCAGCATTGGGGCTGGAAGGGACCCAAGGTGGCACAACCACAGCTAAATAGCACAAGTGCTACGGTCTGGACACACTCTCAATGCATAGCTGAGTGCAAAACCACCTTCTGTAGTTTACTGAGCCTGTGCTCGCTAAAAATGCATCAACAGAAAGGATCAAGAGGGGCATTTTAAGCTTGCAGAGCGTGTAAAACTTTGTGTTCTTCTGGTTTTACAAGCTTTGGCTGCTCGAGCCAGGACTAGGCTTCAGTACACTCTGCAACTGCTTCTCCTTCCCTGGTGAGCCAGTCTTCCCACTCCCATCCACGGGTCTCCCGCACCTCTGGCAGCTCCTCAGCCACCAGCCCCGCTCCGGAGGATGTTGCAGGAGCACTGGGACAAGCAGGACTCCCAGTGCCATGTGGGAACGCACCAGAAGGTTCCCATTACGAGCTGTCTTCAGGCAGCACCACCCTCACCCACCCCAAGGAAGACTTGGCAGCACAAGGGTGCCCAGGCACAAGTCAGCTCTGGGCTCAGAGGACCCTCTCCAAGACTAACGGCCTCAACAGGAACATCCAGCTGTGGGAATGGTAGGATGCACAGCACTCAACTCTCCCAAGCAAATCAAACCCCAGCACCAAAAAGCCCATCGGGAGATAATGCAAAGGGTAGCAAGCGACCTCTGCTGAGGAGGGAACGGATCAGCAGCACGCTGGCGAGGTATTGAAGCCAGAGGAGATCCTGGGAACAAAAGGCGCACATATTCAGTCACCAGAAAAAACCAAAGCGCGGATTTCCCATGCCACTGCAACACTCAAACCCCGCGCTGCCATGCACAGTGCTAGCCTGGGACACCGAGATGCGAGAACAGATGTAGACCTCCGGCGAGCAGGCAGCCACACTGCCTTCTCCTGAGTCCCTGTTTCCTAATCCCCGCCTCAGCAGGGTCCAACTTGCCCTGGGACTCGAGCAGGATCTCCCTTGTCCTCATCTGCAGTGCGATTGTGGTCAGCTTCTCCATCCTGCTCCGAAATTGGTGCTCTGTGAAACGACCGTGCCTCGTGCCAAGTATCTCCCCAGCATCGGGGCCCTTCCCCTCGCCTCGCTGTGACGCGGCGCTGCTCTCTGTCTTTCAAAGGAATCTTTATCTGTCTGTTCCCCTTTCGACTTCTCCATTTTTTGACAGACAGCCACCCTCGCACGGTCCCAGGCAGGCATTTCACTCCAGACCATGCCCAACACTAAAAAGGCGCAACTGGGAGACGCCGCAGTTACCAGCATCTCCAGACATGCCACAGCCACGTCTAGGCAAAAAAAAAAAAAAAAAAAGCCCAAAACCCTAAAGCACTGAAATTCAGTCCTTGTGAGCATATAAACACACCCCAAACTTCTCGAGGAGAGCCGGTCGCAGCCCCTGGGAGCGGGGCTGGTCTCCCCACATGGCTTCGCCCCAGACACACGCAGGCAGGGAGCGCAGCGTGTGCTCAGCCTACAAAGGAAACTGCACATTCACCCGCGGGCAGAGCCCGGCGCGGCGCTCAAGGGGCGGCTGCCAGGCGCGGGGGGACCCTCGGGGGGAAAGGGGGTGTCCCCAAACCCCTTCGCCCCGTTTCCACCCTTTCAGCCCGTCTCGCAGCCCACCCGAGCCTGGCAGGAGCAGAGGGATCCCGTACACAACTTTTTCAAACTGCCAGGCAGAAGAATCCCAGCCTTTCCAAGGGAGTGTCGGTAAATCATCGTTACATCCGACAACGCAACCAGCGGGGTTAACCCTTTGCTCGTCCCCGGGAAAATAACAACAACAACAAATTTAACAATGAAAAGAGTAAAAGCGGGTCCCGGCTGCGCGAGGAAGACGACGGGCAGGGCCTGTGCTGTAATTTTTTTAACGTACATATATAGATAGCGAGAAGTATTTGCGCGCGGCGTGTACACCGGCCACGCGAAGAACACGGACACGCACCCGGCTGCCTCTCCGGCCGCGCCTCAGCCCTCCCGTGGCAACCCCACCCTCAGAGCCCTGCGGCGGCGACCTCCAGGTACTCGTGCCCCCACGTCCCCGCGGGACAGGGTCAGGGAGCGGCATCCCCCCCCGCCCCCCCCCCGCTCCCAGGAGGTTCTGGGGAGCCTGCCCCCCGCCCCTGCCCGGGGAGGGTGGAGGTGTGCGAGGGGGAGGCGGAATTGCCCGTTCCTGCATCTCGCGTGGGTGCAGTATCGGCGCCCACCCCCCGGACCAGTTCCTGGGCTGGGAGCTCCTTTCCCCGATGCGTGGGAATAAGGGGGGGGGGGGGGCGTGGGGGGGGCTCCTGCTGCCCTTCCCGGCCCCGAGCCCCCCGCTCTCACCCCCTTTCCGCACACCCCAGCCCCATTCCCACCCTCCCGCTCCAGCGTGGCCTCCCTTCTCCCAGCCCATTCTCCTCTCCAGCCCAGGAGTTTTCACATCATCCCCTGGCAGAAGGAATGTCTTCCCCCACCCCGTCCCCAGCCGCCCGGGAGCAGAGCTCCCCTCCCGGGATCCCCCGGCTCCCCGGGCACCCCCATCCCGCCCGGGATGCCCGTCCCCAGCGCCGGGAGAAGCCGGACTTTGTACTCACCCCCTGCCTGCTGCGGTAGCTCTGAGTCTGGAGACCGGCTCTGATTCCGGCTCCATCACGTTTAGTGCATTGTCTCTTTCGGGCAATTTTTGCGGCAATCCATCAGAAAAAGGGGGACAGGCCGGTTTGTGGGTACATCCTTCCCAGGAGCTCAGCTCTCTGCCTCTCTAAGGGGCTCAGCTGTGTCAAAGACACCCCCTGGCCCGGACGGCTCACTCCTTCCTCCTTCTCTTCTGGGTCCTTTTGCTTACACAGATCTTTTAATCCCATTTAACTCCCTCTCGGCAGACTGCAATTACCTTGGGAAAAAGGAGAGAGAACAGAAAGTACACGCTAGGAAGCCAGGCTGGCCCATGGTCGCTGGATTTCTTGCCTCTCTCTTTTTTTTTTCCCCCTCCTTATTAATAGTACAATTTCTGTGATCTCTGATTTCCAAAGTCCTTGATTGAAAGTGTTTTTTCTTAGCGGTTACTTTTTTTTTTTTGGTTTGGTTGGTGGTTGTAATTATTATTTTTATTTGCAGTGCAGATGTGCCTCCCACCCCCCCAAGGATCTCTCCTCTGGACTTAGAGAGAAGAGGAAAAGGCAGATTTTGAGAAATGAAAATTATTTAAGGATGTCCCTGCTGCCTCTCTCTGCTGCCCTCCTCTGTAATACTGAAGCACTTGCAAAAAATAATACAAAGTAAATAAATAATTAAAAAAAAGAAACCCTTTTGGCCAGAAAAGCTGCCGAGAAGCAATCGAAGACCCCTTCCAGGCTCGGCGGAGGAAACGCACAGGCCCCTGGGCCGGGGCGGCCGCTACCGGAGATGGCTGCTCACCCGCCGGGGCCACGAGCCCTCTGCCCAAACCTGCTTCCACCCACCTCCCCACAGGCTGGCAAAGGACCCGCGTTGTAAGGTACCTGACACGGCTTTTCCCTTGGGCTCAGCGCTTGGCAGAGGTGGTTGGGAGCCCGTGGAGGGGGCTCGGGCTCGCAGGAGAAAAGCCCCCTGGCCCCTGCTCCTCTCCTCACTCTGCCCTGCTTCCACGGGGAGGAGGGGAGAGGGGACGGGGTGCAGGGCACCTCCAGACCCCCCCCTCTCCTCCCACCACCAACTGAAGGAAGCAGGAGCCCGGAGGGCAGGAAAAGGGGAATGAGTTTTCCCATGCAAGGTCCATCAGAGGAAATCAGATCCATTTAGCCAGCTCCGCCAGGAGAGGGGACTTTTATCCCAGCCAACATGGATGAAACCTGCATCCCTGCGCCCCCTCCTCTTCCAGCTCTTGCACAGTCCCCCCGAGCTGGGACCCAGCCACCTGGCACCCCCCGGGGTGACCGGCAGGTCCCCCTTGTCCACGCCAGGACACAGCAACCCCCTCAGCTCTATAGGATTCCCTCAGGCAGGTGAGGGCAGCCCACCACAGCGAGCCCTCCCACCTCCCTCCCTGCACCCCTGGGTGCCCCCTCGGCCCTGCTCCCTTCCCCTTGCACAGCATCTCTGCCTTGGGCACTTACTTTGCAGCGAGGCGAGAGGCTGTGCACCGTCTCCTCGCAGCCCTGTGTTCATTGGCATTCATTTGTCCCAGCAGCTTACGGCAATTGCTACTTCTTATCAAATAATAATAATTAAAAAAAAAAAAAGCAAAAGGAGAAAAAAAAAAAAACCCCAAAACCCCCAAGCCCCTTCCCCTTGAGTCTCAAGGTGTCTCCTGCGCTGGGAGCCAGCGAGCGCCCGCCAGGCTCACGGGCCCTGAGCGAGCCAAGGCTTTCCGGCAAGCCCGAGGTTCCCCCAAGTTCAAGAGATAATCCTTCCCCGGGGCTGGCGCGGGCAGGTCCCCCTCGGGCCGTCGCTCCACTCGCGGGTCATGGATGCTGCAGGGATCCAGGAGAGAAGAGAGGTTGGGACCGGGCGCTGGGAGGGACATGGATGTGAAAGAGGTGGAAATTCTAAGGCTGCCCTTGTCCTTTTAAATAGCTGCAGCCAGGGGACTCCGCGCTGCCTGGGGTGCCCCAGGTATCCGGTTTCAGCAAACACCAGCTAATGAGCAGAGATCCGGCCTCCGAGGGGCAGGTTCAGCGCGGCTCCGCGGCCGCGGGGGCAGGGGGCACCCCGGGCACCCCCCAGCGAGGCCCGGAGCCGGCGGAGGGAGGGGAGGGCTGCGGGTGCAGGGCTGCTCTCGGGGGGAGGGCAGGCTGCAGCTCCTCGGGGCTCTACAGGGCAAAGGACGGGTCCTGCGAGGTGCTGAGCGTCCAGCCCGGCTCCGAGGCACCAGCCTGGGTCTGGGCATCAAAGCTGAGCCACCCCAGGGTCTCCCTCCACAGAGGCAGGGGCCACATTAGCTGCCCCCCGAGAGAGGAGGAAGGACCAGGCAGAACTAGAGCACCTCAAGCCTGGATATGGGCACCAAGCTTACACGCTCCCCCTGAAAAAAAAAAATACAGCCACAAGTAGGATCAACATCGACCCACCAAGTACCTGAACTTGAAGCTAGAGGGGAACGATGTTACGCTCGGAGCAGAAAATTCAAGGACCCACTGGCCTGACTCAGCAACACAGGTTTTACTCAAAAAACTGACCTCAGAATGTGGCCAAAAAATTAAGGTTTCCACCATAAATCAGATCTCCCGTATACATGACATCTTCTGTTACCATGCATGCTAAGGACTTCTTTAATACATATATTTGGCTTAGTTGTGGTTGCTTGCAGGGACTGTGGTTTTGCATCTCCCAATTTCTATAGGCATAAGATTTTATTCATACCTTTGCTCTGAAGCATCTGCATTTTGCTTCCTTGCTTGCTATAATAGATGAAGCTTTAAGTAACAATAACAAAAACTTAGAAGCGAGCGGTGTTATGACTGGAGTAGATAACTAACAGCCTCACAGCCCACTACCCTCAAGAAAACCTTTTCAGAAGAGTGCAGCGAAGTTACACATCCAGGTACTTGTAAGCAACTCCTGTGCGCAGACTAACTTGCCTCAAGACCCTCTGAAGGCCCAGGAGCTCAGACGACCCATCCAGATCAGCTTTGAGGATTGGGACTTTGGGGACAAAAGGCAGTCACATAGCTTGTCAGAAATCACATAAAATCTCTATTTTTCTTAGCTATTTTTTTCCTCAGCTGTTTTTCCATGTTTCCCAGTCACGCATTCCTCACTGAGAAACATATTCTAGCCAAGCCTAAGTGTTTAAGATAAAGCTTTAATCTATTAAAAAAACCCAACAACTTTGCAAAGAAGCATGTAAGAATTCCTGTGCTGCTGAACACACCTTGCGTCCTCCTGCTCTTTTCTACCTTTTCTCTCTTCTAAAAGCAGCAAATATTTAGTAACCTTCCTTCCCCTCAAAAACCCCCCCTCTCCCCAGGAAAGAACGAGGCCCTGGCTCCCCAGAGCGAGGGACGGAGAAGAAAGCAAAGAGATGTGCCGCATCTTTTTGCGAAGACGGATGCAAACGGGATGCGTACGGGTAGCCGGTAGGGCTGGCAACGCTTCAGTCCCCAGCACTGCACCAAGGACCGACATAAAACCCACCGACAGCCCCATCCTCAAATATTCTGCACGTGCTTAACGTTGCTCAGATGAACACTTTCAAACCAAACACATGCATAAAAGCTTTGCTAGCATGGAGACGTACATGTAGCTCAGCAGTAGGAAAAAGGGAATTAGTTTAAAACAAAAGGAAACCCGACATTGCTGAAGCCAAGACTAGTGCTGAGTGAATTCAGGTTCAAAAATTAGACCTCATTCTTCAAAAAGAGAAAAGCCACAACATATGATCTGAATAGAAATATATTTAGCAGATTTATTTTTCTTCCCTTCCAAATTTAAATAGAAGCCATTTTAAAACACTGAATAAACTGAAGTAAAGCAGCACAGCAGTCATGAAAAAAAAAAAGGAAAAAAATTGAATTGGAATCAACTGTTCTAGTTTAATTAGCCAAAATAAGAAAAGTACAGGGGAGGAGGAAATGCCACCACACACCACACAACATCGGGAACGGGGAACAGAACACTTGCTTTTGACAAAACACACCTCTCCAAAAAAGCAGCATGTCATTACGGCCTAAATAAATACAGCATTGAAAACATTCATCCGTATTTAGCCGGTTTCCAGAAGAATCAGTACCCACCTCTCCTCGGGATCCGTAGCTTGGTTAAGCATCAAGGCTCTTATTAATATAATTTAGTCTCTTTGCTCCTCTTGGAAAACCGAGCGTGAAGGCATCTAGGAGCCACGGCGAGCCCGTGTCACAGCCGCGCTACACGCTCGCAGCGCCCGGCTCCGCGGACCAGAGGAATCCCAGACACTAACCTGGGCTTGCCCTCCAGTTTGGCTTGGCCTGAAGGACAACACTGAATTACAGGTCAATCATTTTTACCTTTGCACAAGTCAGAAAAGTATCCTGGATCACTCGCTGCCCCCAGAGCTCACAAGGAATTATAGGGATACGTTTGGATATATTTAGATAAATACCCTATTCAGGTTTAAAACCGTGGCACGACCAGGGAGAAGGCACAGGCAGCGTGAAACCCAAGGCACTGGAAAAGCTTGTGGGAGGGATCAAACAAACCTGTGAAGGAGAGATGGGGATAAAGAGCCTTTCACTCCCCTCTGGGCTGAGGATCTGCACCCAGCCCCGGTCACAGGAGGCACCTAAATTGGTACCTGGTCAAGAGCTGCTGGAGCCACAGGGCAAAGGGAACCCGCCCTGTGGGAAGCGCCACTGCCACGACGGGGTGACGGTCCCCGCGATCCCGGGAGGACACAGCTATGTGGCATGGCCCAGGAACACGGAGCAGGGCTGCTGGGGAGGGCTGGATCCACGCCTGTAAACCCAGCAGGAACGGAAGATTAACCGTCCGGAGAAGCGGGGCCCATCCCCAGCCCACGCGCAGCCACGGCAATCCAGGCCGTGCCGTAGGAGGGACTGGCTGTGCCAGTCTCCAGCCCTGGGGACATCTTGTTGAGGGCTGACCTAGCACCTACGCTGCAAATGTCGGCAGCCCTGGCAGCAAGAAGCCCCTGGAGAGCTGCAGGCAGGGGGTCCGACACGGATCCCTGGCTGTCGGGGCTGCACCGAAACATTCGCACCAAAGCAACTGTTTCTACCCCTTCTTGCTCCCTTGGAGAGCAGCCCAGCTCCTCTGCCCTCCATGCTCCGCACTGCCGCAATGCTCTCCCAGGGATGTAATTCCCTGCACAGGATTTCCTAATCCCTCCAAGACTTTTCTGTTCAGACCCTGCATTTAACATGATTGTACTGGCACTTCTCACACTCCTGAGCTCGATTTGGATGACTCGCACTAGTTCAAGCCGTGGACTAAAGTCTTCCCTGCCCTGCAGAGGGACCTGGTCATGAGCAGAAACCTGCTGATGAGCTTTATTTGGTTGCTGAGAAGCCTCTCCACCCATGGCAGAGTCAAGACGTGCACGAAGGCAGAAGCTGGCCCGGCTGGGGCCCCGTTAGCTGATGCTCCTATTCGTTTTCTCTTTCTGGCTTCAGCCATCGCTGCAAGAAGAGGTTTCAGCTGAGGACCAGAACAGGCAGTGCTGCTGATTTTAGGGACTGCTGTTTGACAGCTATTTTGTGATGCAAAAGCTGCTGTGGGTTATGTTTCTTGTTCCCGGTGTGCTATGGAGAGTATTAATTATACAGGAGATGTACAGAAAGCTCAAAAATCATACAAGTAACCAAGTTACTGCCCAGTGCTATTTTCCCCCCTCTCCGCAGCCTTTCTGACAAACCCCGTCCCATCCTGTGCCACAGGCTAGCGGTGACATGTTTGAACTTCTGCAGCCGTTTGATGTAAAATGTTTTAAATTCTTTTCGGGAACACTAAAGGCTTTTGTCTCTTGACCGGTGCTGTGGGGATGCCACGTCTGGCAAAGACTGATCTTTCTGTGCTTTCCAGCTCTGCCATATCACATCGGGCTGCCCAGCCAGCCGAGAGGTAGGAAAGGCTGTTAATTATTAAACGGAGCCTTTTGCCATCGGAATGAAAGGAAACACAATGCAGCGATACAAGTCCAAGCCCACCCTTCCCAAGGAAATGCTGCCTGCTGATTACAACTCGGTCAGACACTTCTGTTTAGATATTTAGAGAACTGCAGTTTTACAGGATGGCTGTAAAGCGAATTGTTCAGCTGACGGTACAAGCCAGCAGTGTCAAACTGACAGGTAAGCCACGACGGAGTAACACATCGGCATGCTTTGACAGGGAGTATCACAGCTCCTAGATCCTGATCATCTTTATTTATCAGTCAAAGGCTGCCTGGGTTTGGTAACATCCCTTGATTTTCCTTGTCGGCCCATCTGTTCCTAAGCTGGATTTGGTCTATCCATGGTTTAGGACCTATTCAGCCCCTGGCGCTACCAGAAAATACAAGTCGGCAGCTTTGAGCCGTGTCCTCCAACCTAAGCCCCAGACCAGGCTGTTCTGCCGTCTTTGCCAGAGCGTGGTGGCCCTGTGCTACATTTTGAACGGCACAGTGGATAACCAAGGCCAGTTTCCCCCCTTTTACCATGGGGGGAAAAAATAATCTGCCATCAAAATCCGCACTGGGCTGCTGCACATGGAGCAGCAATTCTTCCCCCCCCGGAGGTTTTCTAGTTAAACGCAGTAATGCGTCAGCAAGCACCAGCGCTTCTCCCGCTGGCGTGCCAAAGGGCCCTGCTTGGTCGGCGGAGATGGACGTGTGCTGTCCTAGGTGAGTTCAGGTAACATGATCTTTCTCTGAATAAAGAGCACATCTTCATGAAACAAAAGCGCCCTGAGAGTGCCTTCTCCCGGGGCAAAGACAGACATTACACCGGTACGTAAAGGTGCCTGGTGATCCAAATCATTTCTTGTGTATTAAGGACAACTGCCACTGTGGTTGCTACTACAACAGCATATCGCTACAGCGGGAAGCATAAACCAGGGTGTAAAATTTAAGTCTAAATTCTGCAAGTCACACGTGTACAATGCTCTGAATTTTAGGCAGCACTGCCGGCTTCTAGTGTGCTCCGTCAGCTTTCGGGACATCCCGGTGGCGCTGACACAGGTGTGGGTCAGTGCCTGTGCCAGCGTCCCGCGCGTGCAACACAGACTTGCTGTAGGTAGGAGCAGCGAGCCTGACCTGTTCCGAACACATCGGACACTGCTAGGTAGCTGCAGGCAACAAACACTGGAAGGTACCGACTACCGAGTCACGCTACGGCCTTTCAGAGAAGAGATGCTTTTGCTCCGTGGCAGCAGGTGCCCGAGCGTGAGAACAGGGTGCTTACGGCAGCTGGAGCCCACGTGCACACCCAGCAAGCCTCGAGGCGGAGTTCAAAAGGGAGACAAATCAGTGCAAGATCTTGGCCTTCAAGAGACAGCATGTTACGATGCAAATACCCGGTACAAAGCTTTTGTGCAGGACACGCAGAAATTAAAAGCTGAGTCAGATTCTGAGTAGTTTCAATGGGAGGGGGAAAGGAAAAAGAGCTTAGAAAACATCAAAACAACTTTTTGTTATGACCAACATTTAAGGTAATGCTATTTACAACAAAAAGAAAATAAAAGTTTTTCTTACAAGTAAAAAGATGTATTTTTTGTTGCTGCTGCAGGAAAGATAACCCTGTGTACTGGTGTCGGGCAGGCCTGCGGGAGCAGTTTGCTGGTCAAAGGGAAATCATACCTGCCTCGCGTCAGGATCAAATCGAAGTGGAAATGGTAAGTCCAGGGCAAAGTGAAGGAAGGGTGAGACTAGACAGAGTCGAGATGAGCAGCCCTTGGGCTGCACCCTGCACTGGGCTCACTAATGACACCAAAAAAGCTTCTTTAGCAGTGATAAGGGTGAGACGCCCCTTGCATGTACACACACGTGCACGTTAAGCAAAAACTTGTACTCCACTGAGTTCTGAGGTATCAACACCAAAACAACTGCAATTTGATTTGTGTAGTCTGGGAGTAACTTTAAGATACAAACCAACCATAACAGCTAATTCCTTAACTTAATCTAAGCTACAATGTGCTAGGACAGTTTCCTTTAGCAATCGTATTCAGCTATTTCTGCAACCAGTTGCACATCCCTGTTCCGATGGAAAGCGATGTGGCTGGCTGGTGAGAAAGAGATGTCGCCTCATTTCTCAATAGCTGTTTGGTCCTGGGTGTCGCAGACTGAACCCCTCGGCTCTCCTCTGCCTGGAGCCTGTCGTGTCCGAAGATCACACGCTACCCTAGATCTCAGCAGAGCTCGGGTTTGGTTTTCACTATTCCAGTGACCCGCGGGGTGACCTGAAGCAACTTAAACCATTGCTTTTGTGCCATTATATTCTTCTCTAGAGTGAAGCTTGTGATATAGATCATCCTATGTGTAAAGAGGTTTAAGACCTCCAGCCATAAAGCGCTGCCAGTGAACTGTTACGACTTTACTATGCAGTTAACAGCAGCCTCTCCTGCAGGAGAAAGTGTAAATCTATTTCCCAACCAGCTTTTGTATTCACCACAACCTGCTATCGTCCAGATGCACAGTTCGTTAGAGATCGTTCCGTTTTATCTGGCTGTAAAGTCCCACGTAAAAAAACCCCTGCTGATTAAACGTGCAATTCAAATACGTCTTCTGGAGTGCAGTAGACAATTCCTAGCACTTTATCTGCGCTGACTGAAACGCAATCTGTGCCGCTTAGAGCAGAACAATGCTCGATTTCTTCATACTTCCCTTGAATTGTTAACACATAAAGAAACACAGACCATTTTCACAGAGAAGTTCTCTTCTGACACAGTCAGTATGTTAACCGAGAGTATACAAATCTGCTTCAAAGCTAATAGGCATTTTTTTTTCTTCCAGTAAACACACTTCTTCACGTCTGCACACTCTCGCTCTCTCTCCACTTCAATAGCAATAGTATTTGGTAAAGCTCTCCAAACTGGAGCCACTGCAGAAAGACTGTATTTACCGATGTTTGGGTAAGAACTAATAAGAGACCTGGTTGTGTCTCTGTTCCTCCAATTCCAAAGAAAAAAAAGTCAAGTCAATATTTACACACCCACTGGTGAAATAAATCCCCTCCTCCCCAAAGAAGAGGGAAATAAAACGAAGTGATTGAAATGGGATTTCATGGAAGGGGACTTTGCTTATTTGTTTTCAAAGCTTGGGAGGTGTTTGGGTTTTTTTTTTATTTTATTGTAATTTAAATGCTATTGTACTGTATAGAGCGCATTGAAGCAGCTTCACAGCGGGACTGTACATTAAGGACCAAAAGCTCAGCAGCCCTTGCATGCTGCTGGACTCACCACTGGATCTGGTGGACACGAGGCTCAGGTACGTCAGGGGCTGGATCATCCCCGTTCCCACTGAACACCCTCTCGGGATGCACTCGGCTCAGCCCTGATGGAGCTGCGCTTGCCGAGCGAGAAGCAGTTAACGTTCCAGCAAGTTAGATACAGTATAAACAATTTAATCAGCATTGTTCTAGCTCTCCCGGCATGGAGATCCTGTCCAAAGCCTGTCAGGATAGACTCACATTGACTTCTCAGGCCTCCAGAACATGCTCTGGTTTCACGAGGACTTCTTGCTCGTATAGACCCACAGCTAGCTCCAGCCTTTCTGGTCTGCAGTTCCTTTGAAAAGGAAAGATCCATCAGTAACAGATTTGCTCTTTGCCTCTGTGACAAACTGCTTTGCTGGTCTTCTCCCTCCACCCACATTAAGGCTCTTGGGCTTGGCTGTTCCGTGCGATTCATCAATTCTTTTACTAAAGCAACGGTCAGAGCATCAGGGACTCCGATTCCATCGACGTGCCTGTTGAATGTAGTTTCTCTCTGTCAAAGGCAAATCCCCCTGAACTACACACCTGGACCGAATCCCACACAGCTCTGCACTGCTTAATTTTCCAGTGTGAGCTACCCCATGGCAGCCAGCCGGAGCGTTACGTGTGCAGCACCATTGGCATCTCCGCACTGTTAGTCAGGATGGAACAACAAGCCTTTATGTTAGTTAGGATCTTCCTATCAAAAGTATCTATTGTTCAATCCTATATAATGAAGTCACTATTCGCATTATTATTGTCTTTTAAAAAGGAATTCTGAATCTTTTTGTACAAGATACCAGAATTTTTTTACAGGAGAGAGTGTCATGGGGATGCATTTCACTAAGCTGCCAGAAAGCTGTTTCCTGGCCTAGCTACTCTACAGCAGGCAGCGTATCAGCCTCCCTAACAAGGTTTAGGAGGAGTTAAACTGCCAAATTTGTTCTTGACATAAACTGACAGAGTGCCACTGACTGCAGCTGGGCATCCCCCATTCACCACGTAGAGACCTCAGAGCAGATTTGTATATACTTGCAAACAGAAATAAATACATCAATACTGCCAGCGCTCAATAGCACCCTCTCCAAGCTTTCAGGGAAAAAATAAAAGGAGCGAATGTTAGTAAAGTTAGTAAAAGTCCCGCGTTTCCGCTGCTCACAGTTACAGCAATAGAACCGCAATGAATTTCTGTGCGTTCAGCTGAAATTTATCTTTGTGGAATAGCACAGGGAATTTGGCCCTTATATATTTCAGAAGTGTAGCCAAGGGGGTAAACCCTCATTTGCAATATCCAGTGGCATCACTATAGAGGAGCCGTTGTACAGAGCAAATCAAGACATTTTGAAGCTTGCTTCCCATTTTCCATTCCCCCAACGTCTGTGGGATTGAAGAGCAGCCTTGTCACTGATGGGGGTTAGTTCAGGGTCAAGTCCTGCACTCCAAAAACCAAGGAAGAAACACTGTTTACTCTCCAATTTCTCAGAACACAGTCAAATCCCTCTTCATATGGAAGATCTCATTTGTGTGTCATCAGCAAACTTTTCCACTGGCAAACTCGCCATGCTGCAACGTTTGCTTCATATGTAAACCAAATTTATGCTTTATCAGTGTCATCTCGCTTCATAGCTAGCCTGAACACCTGCCTTTCTTCCGTTACATTGTTTTCTCTGGCTTTTCTTTACTATGAGCTAGCATTAAACTATTTCTTGTTTAGATTAAAAAGGGCAATTTTTAATCTCATTCCATTGCTGAGTGTATCTTGAGATGCTCTTCTCCGAACGGCTCCGACTGTGGCTCTTTTCCCATCAAATCCCATACTTAGCACACAAGCCAGACCAAAACTCGCTGCAAAACTTGCATTAATCAGCAGAATGGAATAAACGAGACTATTTAATATTTTACATCTTCAAAAGTCTTGAATAAGCCACGATACTTGGTTAATATTCTTGTCAGTGGCTGCGCCGCAGGCAGGGCGCGGGTGCAGCATTTTCCCTGGAAGGCTGATGCCGTGCACCTGCCGGCCGCGCTGTCCGCCGGCTAACGCAGCCTCCGTCATTAACTGATGTGGGTAACGCGGCTCTCGCCTTCGCCTCCCTCGAAATAACACACCCAAAACACCCAAACCAGCCATCCCCGTCAAACACATGATGAACAGGTCGTTAGTACAGAAACCACTTTGATGCCCCTAATGTGCCTTTCATCATAAAAAGCACTTTGCAATTATTAACGTGATCCTTAATTCATCACCCACCCACGCGGCTTTCCCTAATTCACCAGCTGGATGTACAGAAAGGCCCAGCTACATCAAGGTGCAATACTGAAAGAGGTGCCCGAGCGCTCACACAGTCCCAGCGATCTCCGGGAGCTGTACTTATCACCCCAACTTCAGAAAATAAAATCAAACCATTAGTAACTAGTCCCAGCCCTATCACAGCGAGCAGCAAAGCGAGGAGAAGCCGGGAACCTGTCCCTGCCGTGCCACAAGCCCACAACACCACTGGCAAATATGGCCAAACGCTTGGGAAGTATTGCAAAACACGCCTGTCCTACGCACGCGGTCAGCAAAGGGACCTTGTGGAGAAAATAAAGTTTCCCTGTACGCTTCACCCCTTCGTCCTGAGCTGGTTTTTTTCTGACATGCCATTATTAAACAGGAACAAACTAGTTTCTGGGTAAAACTTTCCCCAAAGCAGTTGGAAGATAGCAAGAAATGCTAAGCTTTCTATTTTCCTCCTCCTTTAAAGGGGAAATAACATTGAATTAAAATACTTGTAAACGGCACTGATCAGCATTTTATTTTATAGCTTTGATTTTTAATTTTTTTATTTATTTATTTTTTTTAGTCCAACAAAGACCACCCTCTCCCCCTAGCAACACTAGGAGGGGACTTATACTGAAAATTATAGATTCCAGAGTTTGCAAAAGAACCACAAAAACTTAATTATAGTTATTGACATACCAAACACCCACTGAAGGCTTAATCTTCCCTTGGCCTGAAATAACCACGCAAAGTGAAGGTAGCAAACTGCCATCAGCCAGCCTCAGCTAGGGACGGCTTATTAACGCCCCGGGGCACGAAGACGTGCCTCGCTCGCCTCCTGCCGCAACCGAAAGGAGACGCGGGTGGGGGCAGCTGTTGCCCTCACCCCATCAGCACTATTGACCTGGTTTGTTCGGGGTGGGTTTTACCCCCCATAGAGTGGGGTTGCACAAGTTACCCCCTCCCAGAACGGGCCTGGAAGAGCTCCTGTCTCCGCTGTGTTCTGCACCGTTAACACACGGCGCATCTGTGCCGCTCCCCGACCGCCTGCGTGCACCCCATCCTCCCCGGGTACCGTGACAGCGGTGCTGGAGGGAGGCAGCCTTCGGCCACAGGAAAGCTGTGCGGATAGAGGTGCGACACTCCTGGGAATTAGCAAATGTCTGGACTGGCCTGCCCCAGCCCAGCCCTGTTTGCTCTCAGGCTGTGCTGGCAGATGCTGAAGGAATGGTGCTTGTGGGCAGCTCGCTGCCCTCCGGGCAGACTCCACGCCGCCAACAGCTGCAGTCACATCAAAGACTGTATGTCTAAAGCGATGCTAAAAGGGTTAGAGAAGGTGAAACATCGGCTAGGGTGTTCCCAGGGAGCCCAAGGAGGCTGCTGAGCATCAGCCCCTCTGGAGGGATCCCGGACTGAGAGTGTTGCCACGCGGCACTGGCCGAGCACGCTGCTAACAGGGCCCACCAGCCCCACAGCTACCGGTGATTTATGGCCTGTCCTGCTGCCCTGCTCACGCAGAGCCCCACAAACTGCAAACACGACCTTGCGATAGCCTTGGAAAGGCAGGGAGGAGCCCGATGAACCAGGGAGACGAGGCACCGGCAGCAGCAAGGACTCGGGCATTATCACAGGCAAAGACTGATACAGAGCTGGGGAGACAAAGCACAGAGCTACCAGAAACAACCCAGCCAAACATTCTCATTCATTTTCATTTCATCAGCATGGGAAGTCCCCAGCTCTGTCCCCACAAACCACAAGATGTTTTTTGAGGGGAGGGGGAAGGCTGTTCAACCTGGGCTGCGTTTGCCCCGAGGCCCTGCACGCCTGTCACCTTCCACCGCACTCACGGAGCCACGTTTGTGCAGCCGTTCCCAGCGCTCTTCACAAATAACAACGGACCGGACCACAAAGCCCTCATTTAGACCGGGGCGAGTGTAATCATGCAAAAACCCACAACGCAGCTTTTAGGACCTGTAGGAGTAAAGAGCTGACCGCGGGAACACGCGGTTCACACTCACACCCAGCACCTTGTGTCTCTCCTGCGTGGCTGTTAAAGGCCACCTACAGAAAGACCAAGGGCTGGATGTGCTCCACCACAGGCTAGGGCTGTGCGGCGCTCAAGGGATGCGGCTACGGGGAAAGCAAGTTCGGGTAGGCTTAACGTCAGCTTGAGTGCTTCCAGTCACAGAAAGTCCCCACACTCACATTTTTTGTCCATCAAGGGACATTGCCTTTGCCTTGTGCACTGTGCGGCATGGACCTGACCTACGCAGTCGAGCACCAGTGCCCTCCCAGCAGCCCGCGGGTTTCCACACCCTGTTTTATGCAGCGGTGTTCACGTGAGGAGCTCTGGTGGGAGCTGCTCCCCCGCCAAGGCACACGGTAGACAAAAAGCTTTTGTAAGAAGGGAGAGGTCGGAATTAACCCTTTTCTGTAGTGAACTTCATCGCATGTACGTCCAGGAAATTTGTCACTTAACAGCATGGCCCAGCATATCCCCTCGCTATTTGATTCATGGGTGGCATCTGCAACCCCAGACATAACGAAGAGGCTGCAGTAAAACTTCTAAAGAAAGGAGACTGCCAGCGTCAGACAAAGCAGAGACCTTCCAGGAGAAGTGGGGTACCAACACCTAGATACGTGGTTACAGCAATGCTTGGTACTCCCATTTACAAGAGCGATCAAAGAAATCTCCTTAAATCTGGAGGAGAGAAAGTAAATGGAATAAAAGCTAAACCAGAATGGGCCGGTTATTGAAAACAGCAGTATTATACTTACTTGCTTCTCATCTCCTGTGCACCAGCTTCAGTCCACTGAACAGCTACAGAATTCACTGGCGTTACTCCTAATGTTACAATGATTTGGGAGAAGAGGGGACAAAGGCAAGCAAACAAAGCTAATTGCCTTCAGTGTTTTGTTTATCTGGGTTTTGTTCAGCCAAACGTTCAGGTCCAAGCTGACTGCGGAGCCACAGAACTCTTTTGCTCGCCTGGTCTCTTTAAAAAGAGTTTGCAATTTTAGCATCCAGCATCTTCGGCAACTACCACTAGCAAGTACTTTCTTATCTCCATCTGGTCACTATAGAAACTCTGGTGACTTCAGGCACTATTACTACAGATTCATCAACCTTGCAAAGCCCCTCCAAAAAAAGCGTGAAGTCCTCCAAGAGCCAGAACAGAGCCAGGAGGAGATTAATCACTGGATGCTATTTCCAATGCAAAAGTCCAAGCAGGAAAAGTCCCAATTTTAATAACAAAGCTATGCATTCTCACCCATCCACGCCAACGTGCTTTTGTTCTTTGTGCCAGAGAAGAGCACACCGAGCAGATATGTAAATAATACGGCACGCTACACAGGGAGAGCACGCTGCTGGCAACAGGCAGCAGAACATGGGCTACACAAACCACAACCAACCAGTTTCGCCAGCTCTGGTTGCCCTCTCCGAGTCAGCCAGCACCCAAGATTCCCCGGCACAGCCTGAGCAAAGCAGCAGCACTCCCAGGCATCGAGCGGAGGAGCAGAGCAAGGAAGAGGGAATCTGGGAGGGCAAATCCAACCTGCTGGGATTTCTAGTCAGGAGCAAGACACCTGGTTGAACACAGACATGCCAAAGGTGCTGAGAACTGAGGTCACCTATACCTGTAAGTCCCCAAGACTCTAGCAAAACAAGACCACCAGATGTTGAGGAATCTGGTGAGAAACAGGCACGGCTATCTCGCGTAGCTGTGAGTAGACGGCAAGTCTGTCTCAGCGCTGCAAGGTGGGGTTGGACAGACTTCGAGCAGCCACCCAAAAGAGAAAGGTGGATCCCAGCCGTGTTACCTGCCCTAAAGTGCCAAGGCCAGCAGCACAGCTGTGCGCGGAGCTTCGGGAGCCAGCCTGCGGGTGCTGCTGATGCAAAGCGGCACCGTTTTGTTTTAGTCCTGCATCTTCGCAAGTAGGGAGCAGCGGTCGCAGGGCAGGTGTTAAGGGTCAAAAGTGCTCTGCTACTAACTCTTAGAAGTGTGCAATAGTAGAGGTTTTCTAAGGGCCTGGGACTGTGAGCATCCTTTTCTCATTCAAAGAAAACAAACAATGTGTGTTGGCAGTAATTTGTATTTCTAGAAGAAAAAAATGAAAAAGTCAGATTTGAAAAGACAGCTACTAAAAGAAGTCGCAAGCCAGAAGGCAAAAAAAAGCAGCCCCAAATCTATTATCTTTATTATGACATTGTGAGCATGAATTTAGGCCATCTGGAAACTGGTATTGCCAAGTATCTCCCCACTAAACACCAGCACAGAGCTTCCCACCTCCCAGCAGAAAGCGCAGCTGGGCGGCTGAGGGGAGGCTCCCAGGCACCCGCGGGGAGCAGCCAGGACAGCCCGGAGCAGCATGTCCTGCCCTGCTGCTGGCAGCAGCTCACGGAGCCGCTGCTCCGTCAGTAACCCGTATCCTGACGGCACCTGCTCCCGTCCTGGGGCACAAACCCAGCCCTGAAAACTGGCCTTCGATTTGGGGACTGGCTTGGAGTCTTAGTACACTTTCCCAGCCCTTGCTGTGCCCGCTGGCTCGAACACCTTTCTCAAATAGGATTTTACAATAATGCCTCAAGTTACAAAGCTTTGGGAAGAATTCTTCAAGTTAGGTTCCTGAGTGCCTTTATGTTTCTAGAGTACAACAGGCTGCCCTGTGGCACGACATGGAGGATGGATCTGGATGAGCCTTTTACAGTGTCCAGGACAGACAAGCCAAAGGGTGCCTAACCAGCCCCGGGCTTGTTGCTCAGTTACCACAGCTGTTACAGTGCCCACTCTACAAGAATTTGCCATTAATCCTTCCAACTTGACTATAAAAAAAGACTCTTTTTTATTTATATTATTATTTTCTAGTGACACAGTCCTTTTTCAGAGCGGACCCACAAGGAGCAAGGGAAAGTAAGAAACAAGGAGAAGCCAATGCAAACAGTTTGGGAGGGACCTTTTGAAAACTGGGCAAGTTTCAAAGATTTCTCTTTCGAGTGTCCTTCACTCTCCTCGCGTCAGGGAGGGAGCACAGAGGAACCAGGTCACTGAATCCGAGGAAAAGTCAAACAAGCAAATCTCAGCTGAAGCCCCTGAGGTTAGTATGTCATGATCCTGTTCCAAAGGGGAGAGTTGCTGCTAAGCCTGACTGAAATGTGAACAAGATGGGCTTTAAATAAATTAAACGGGTTGAACACATTAATGCCCTGCCCAACTTGCTTTTAAAATACCAAGGAAAATGAGAAAGAAAAATTTGGTGCAGGGGGTTGGATGCCTAACCCACCATTTTACATTAGGATGGAATCCAGGAGGGGAAAGGAGAGCAACAGCCCACTCTAAAGTCGCGTTGGACACAGACCTGCATTTTGACAAAGGGCTTTGGGGTCTTTCCTTATTTGTAAGGCTCTTAAAAACCACCTTTCATTAACATAACAGAAATAAAGCTCTTAATCTCAGTTTGTAAACGCAGATGGAGGCTCACACAGTAACGCCAAAGATTTTGAAAAGGACTAGTTCAAGGTGCTTCCACTTTTGTAACCCCTCTTGTGATCCCAGAACAAACCCCATTGTTTCAACAGCTCCATTTTCCAAAAGCACTCCACATCTGCACCCCGAACCACCCAGGAATTCTCCTATACATAGGAAAGGGTTTTCTACACCCAAAAATATTCATTTGATATCTTAACGCTTCCCTCATCTTTTCCTATTCATTACCTATTTTTTTCTTCTGTTTGTAAAACACCAATTGGCAAACACTGAGCATCATTTTAACAATCCTATGATTTGAGGTTCCTCATTTTTCTCCTACATGCAATGGGCACAAAAATTGGTGTCCTAACAACATAAAGTGATCTGGTTCATTCTTGGGGTTTTCCAGATGGAAAAGAAGTGATAAGCTAAGATGACTGCCATTTCCAAGATCATTGCCAAGGTGCTGCTCTCTCCCCTTTTCACAAATTACCCCCAAAACAACTGGATACTCCCCCTGGTTTGACCGGGGTGGCGTGAAGACAAGAACTGCCCTCATAAATGCCTTGGCTGGGTTCGGAAGATCCCTGCTCCCTCCTGGCTTTCTGCCCTCCCTTGAGTCCCCAGGCAAACACAGGCTCTGGAACGAAATAGACTTTCACACAAAGCAGCAAATCCAGCTCCATTTTCCACGTTCTGTGCCTTTGCCCGCCAGCCCGCGGTGCTGCCGCAGGACCTCACAGGCTGGACGCGCTGCTCCTCGCCCTCGCCACGCAGAGCAGGAGGGTCGAACCAACAGCGTTGCCCACCGCTTGGTTCTGGGGCTGTCCTGGGACATCAGAGCACGCTCTGACGCAGCTCTCTGTCAGCTCAAACCAGATGCAGGGTTTCACCTCGGAATATCAGCTGATCTCATTTTCTGCATCTCAGCCTGACACGACCCAGGTGTTTCCTCAATACAAGGCTTGGCAGTTGCAGGATCTGCAAGTTTCTTCCTCCTTAGAGCATCCCAGAACAAGCACTGACAAGGATTTACTGGAGTTCAGAGATCATACCGGATGGCAAAAGACATTCACAATGGATTTGAGAGGCTCAAAATAGAGCTTACACCTTCTTCCTGGACTTGCAATAACTATGGTTGCTTTAACACACGCCTCTTCCTCACTTCTGCATCCTTGTGTTAACCCTTTTTCTACTATATACATCTTTTCCCCACATCCTTTGAACTGCAATAGTGTGGGGTTTTTTGTTTGTTTGTTTGTTTTAACATCCTCTTATACCATACACACATCAACAGAAGTTATTAGTTTCCTTAGGACACGTGTGGGCATTCTGCAAAGCATATTCCCTCTATATTGTACCAAAAGAAGCCTGGTCACGTCCAACCCTCCTATTATTTGACTGGGGGCCCTCTTTGTGCTCAGGCTGGGCAAGCACAAAGAAAACGTTCCCAGCCCTGAAGACTCCACAGTTGAAATTTTTAAGAAAAGGGGGAAAAAGAGCCCCAAGAGGACACTAACCCCAGATCACATAAGCCATAAATTTCACATCCTACCTCACTTCCTTCACTTACGGACGAAGCAAGCTCAGAAACAACGTAGGACTTGGACCAGCTGAGCAAGCCCTGACCAGCACATTTTCTTTTTAGTGCACTAAGCTGAAAGAAACACACATTATAACTTTCTTAGGCCACTCAAGAGCATCATATCCCAGTGACTATTCCCTGTTTTAACATCATTAGGCTGTACACATGCAAGTCTGGCGGGCTTTACACACATCAGCCATGTGCTGAAGATAATGAGTTACCACAAATTTGCCAATTTATTTTTGGAAAGTGTCTGATAGAAGCTGATAATTCTAGCTTTGACCCACTCTCCCAGAGAAAACCTTATTCACAGTAGCCAGGATATTTAAAGACCACCACCACCAAAAAAAAAAAGGGCACTAAAATATAAACCTAGAATTCATTCCACCACCACCACAATCAAAGCTGCTGGGGACGTGGGAGGGAGAAGCTCTGGTGCTGTGGACAGCAAGCATGCCATAAAGCTGCAGATATTAACCGCACCTTCCTCCAGAGCTTGTGACGGGGCTTTTGGCTTCACTGCAGGTTCATTTGCTGTGGAGACAAGCGTGGAGTTCATCCACGCTTCCTTCTGCCCATTACACATTCCTCCCTCCCTGTTCCAAATTAATGAGAGTTTCTGCTCACTCAGCAGAAATTAGACCGGTCTGCTTTAAAAAACAGGCAATTGGGAACCTCTGCTTTTGCTGGGCTTCGTGTGCGCCAGGTGAGAACAACAGCGAGAAAGCGGAGAGGGAGGGTCGTGGGGTTACAGGAGTCTCCAGGTATCCAGCACTCTCCAGCTGTCTGTGCCCGGGAAAAAGGGGAGAGGGAGGCTCCCTGCGCGGAACCCCCACCGCAAGGCCCCTGTCCCTGCCTCCTGCTCCGTCACCCCGGGCTACGCTGCAGAGCCCATCCCTTAGGTCAGGCTTTTCCCCACCAAAGTGGGAAAAGCTCTTTCCATTCTTGGAGGAGGGGAGGAAAGAACTACTAGTGCTGCCGACGTTGCTCGCCAATACCATTCCTCTTTTGTGTGTGGAGTTTCTCAAGCTGCAGTTGTAAGGACGTACAGGGGTGCGTAACATTGCTGGAAGGACACGCTAATGCAGGCGTGGAAGCAGCGGAGTCCAGAGAGGAGAAAGGGGAGAAGGTAGGGAAAGACAGCCAGGATCTCCATTCAACTTTCCATTTTAGAAGCCATTTTAGAAATGCAGAACACCATATTTCTTATTGGAGGACACAGGGACACAGGGGGATAAAGGTGTTTGGCAGTTTTGACAGTTAATCAGCAATTTTGAAAACAAACAGAGAAATTCAGACAACAACTCAATCCACAGGGAAGTACCTGCTTACTTATGGGTATTTTGAAGGCCTTACGCAACTGTGAAAACTCTAGAAAATTCTAGGTTGCTACATAAACACCATAAGAAGAAAATCACAAGAAAGCTTCCTTCTTATCCCAGAAATCTAATTCCATCATTAAATTGCAAAAATACAAACCTGTCCTTAATTATAAAGGACTGTCTCTTGTTAGTGTAACAGTGCTGAACTTGTCACGAACTAGAAAGGATTCAAGCATTGTCTGGAGAAAGAAAAAGATAAAACAGAATGCCTAAAAGGATTGTTTTAATGGCCCTACCTTTGCATTTCATGACTTTAGCAGACTTTAGTTAAGCCTCCAGACAAAGGGAAGTGCTTTAGGATTTCTCCTCTATTCCCTACGAAAAGGAACTGGAAATTTTCTCACCTTGCCAAGAGCCGATTTCCCAGTCCCTTGCCTTTCCTCCCTACTGCAGCCACCCCCCCGCGAGAGGGGGACCCGGCCCTGCTGGGGGGCGAGACGAGACCCTGCGGGACATACAGGCTCTTGGGTCTTAATGAATAATTAAAGCTTTAGCCATGGGTGCCCCCTTGTGACTTGGTGGGTAATTAAGCACAACCGATGGAGTCTACCATGGCCCATCACAAACCGACGGGGGCTCGTTTGAGATGCCCAGCCACCACGCTGGGGCTCCCCGGCGAGCAAAACCGAGTACCCATTGCTTTGCTGCCAGGTTTCGAGGAACAGCCGTCTGTGACATCCCTTGGCACACGTCGGGGCCAGGGACCAAAGGCAGCTGCTGCGTGCGGGAAGGACCCTGTTGGGCTGTGTGATGGACAACGGCGTGGTGCAAATCCCACTGTCCCACAACATGAAGTATTTTTTTTAAAAAAAGGTTTTCCCCTCAAAGCATGGTGCTCTCATTCTCAAGCTGAAGCAGGTTTTGGAAAGCACTCGTGCTCAGCTTGCTGTGAGTTCGGGTGGAGGTGGGCACCTCCTGAGCCGTCACCCTGAAGGCCTCGGGGAAGCCTCTGAGCTCCCCTTGCCTGGCAGCCGCTGGATGGGGACACGACACCAGTCTCCCGGTGCTGGCGCTGCCCCATTCATGTAGCTCTGCGCTTCCACCTGCAGACGTGCCCTCCCTGTCCTCTCCTTTCCACACCCTCCTCAACACCACTGGCCCTTGGGCAGGGACTGCAGCAAAGGGAGCAGGGGAGCAGTCCACGGCCTGCTCCTCAGCCTCGTGGGGCAACATTGCCCATCTCAGCTGCCATGTAACCCACCTGGAAAAGCAGATGTCCGCCTCACCTGGCCACTAGCCTGGTGCCATGGTCCTGGCAAGTGGGGATCCACCGGGCTTTGACCGAGCATCTCAGCTGAGCTCTGCCATTAGACAGACTAAAGCCTTCCCCTTCACAGTCTGTGAAACGAGAATTTGAACACCCTCAAATGCTGGGTTCGCTTCCAGCAGAGGAATCAGAGCGACCTTTGGTTGAGTCTCCCTCAGGCAGCACCGAGGTGTGGGGCTGGTGAGCCTGCAGCTGCCACAGGCCAGTCCCAATGGCAGCACAGGCACAGGTCTCCTAACCAGGCTTCATCGCACGCATCCAGCCTAACGCAACGCCCACCTGAACCCAGCAAGGCCCGACAGCATTCACAGCCAGCGCAGGACGTTGTTTTTCTGAAGCTCGGCTGTGTTCAAAGCGGTGTTGGGCTGGGGTCTTGCCTCATGGGACGAGCGCTGTGGAGGGCTGCTGGTGGAAATGGCGCCAAGCAGGCAGGCTCTCGCTGCAGAGCGCCTCAGCTCCCACAGCTGCTCCACCGCACTGCCCTGCCGTCCGCTCGCTTCCTTCGCTCTGCCCCAGGCCATGGCCATGCCTGCCGGCGGGTTAGTGATCCTCCCGCTTAATCCCCCCACAGACAATTACATCTACGAGAAGCAACCCACGTGTTTTAGGCACAAACCTCCGCTCCTGAGGTAATGCAGAAGGGACCTGATGCCACGAGGCGTCTCTCGTACCAAGACGACGGCTTGCCCCGTGCCCCTCTGTGGGTGCGTTTCCCAGATTTCAACTTCCCTTCCTAAACTCACCCGTTTACTTTGTTCTCACCTATTGTCCCTCTCTCAGAAGGAAAGTCGAGCACCCAGCTGTAACACGATCGACGTGACACGTCAGGGTGAAGATGAGCTGCGTCCACCCTCAGCCTGTCGCGGGACCACACAAAGGCCGTGCCGAACGCCTGCCTTTCTCCCAGCAGCATCGTTCAAGGTCTCCAGCATTTTGGCACAACTAAAGATGGATTTTTTCCGTTTCCACTACTTGGCAGCTCATTGCCTGGGGCTATTTGTCTCTATTCTGTTGTTTCTGCTGCAGAAGGACCAGTACTAGCACTCCTAATTTGCTCCGCTTTGAATATCACGGCAGAAAGGGGCAGAGTCACACTGTGCCTCCAAATCCAACAACAGCCACTTCAGTACTGAGCCTCAATCTATACTTCAATTGGGTGTAATTTTCTAGCTTTTGATCAAAATGTCTTTAGAGCAGTACGTCTTCAGATATTGCCGCTGGTCTTTGAAAATAAGCAGAAAGAACAAGATAACCTTTGTGAGGCTTCGCTCCCTACAATCTACAGCCAAATCTACACAACCTCCTTTTAGCGTCTCCTTAACCCAGCCTGGTGCATGGGAGCTGAGCAAAGCCGAATGTGAAAAGGCTCCCTAACAACGTAAAGCCAACCTCTCAATCTGCTTATTATCATTTCAGGAAGACGTGGCAGTTCCTTCATCTGAGAAAATATGAATGGATATTTTGTCTCTGAAAACCCCGCACAGTGTGCAAATTCAACATTTGAGATTTGAAGTCCAAGCTGAATTTAGCTGTCACCACTTACACGAGTCAAGCGGTCTAGCTTTGGTACTTCACCAAAGGCAACTCTTTTCAGGGTGGCACCAAAAATATAAACCCACCCTAAAATCCCCCAAATATTCCCCTGCTATTTGAATCCCTCAGTACAGACAAATCAGAGAAGCAGTGTTAGGGAATTTTAGATTACTTTTATAATTCGTTCAGTATAAACCAAATGGGCTTCCTTTAAGTCTTTGCTAGAAGAATTAGAGTTGCTTTAAGAGTCAGTAACAAAGATTAACTCTATTGAATGCAGAGTTTAAAACGTAGTTAGTTCTCTGTCTCTCATCGCCAAAGTTATTGCATGTGTACATGGTTTCAGCTGCTGTAGGACTTGGCAGAACCTCACCAGGCTTCGCTGCTTTGGTGCCAAAGGGGCAAGGAGAAGTTTTGGGAAACGAGTTTCAAGACCGTATCAGTCAGCGCTGCCATCGTATAGGATGTCTACTTTCCACAAGCATTTGTTTAAGTAAAACTGTCTCAGTCACATCAAATTAACGCAAAGCTGAAAAACTGCTTCCCCTTCAGAAAGGTGGAAACGCCAATGGAAAAGATTTCTAGTGGTTTGCATCAGGTCTATGGCACCGTCAGGCTGCTCTGGTAGCCAGCGCTGGGGCTAAGAACAGACAATGCTCCAGGTACCATAAAGCCCCAAGTATTTCATGAGGAGCCAAAACTTTCTGAGCACTTTTCAAAGTTTGTTTCAAAAAAATTCTGAAATGAAAACAGGTAACATTTCAGCACGCAAATGCTGGAGAAAACTTCCTGGGTTTGCTTCAACTTTTCCTTCTCCAGCAGAAACGTACTTGGAGTTGGGCAAAATTCACAAATACCTTTGGTTGACCTAAAGTGAATGGCTTTTAGCATGTAAATTATTCATCTAGCACTCTTTGCCCAGTTCCAAAGTTACACATCTTCCGAGTTATTTTTCACAGTGCAGGTGGGCCCGCAGCTAGGAAGAGATGTCTGCGGTGGGGATATTTACTACTCACACACAGGACTCCAGACCTGCGTTAGCAGCAAGATCATTTCCCTGTTGCTTTGGCTTCAGCTTAGAGTCAATCCCCGAGGCAAAGCCAATGCCTGAAGCCCAAGAAATGCTGTTGGGCTGAAGTGTCCAGAAGTCCTGTTTGTTTGCATCTCTCTCCCGTTCAGTGGGAGCACCAAAGCCACTCAGTAAGTCCACATCACAGGTTCCTCTTCCACAAAGGAAACAAAACTTGTTTTGACATTCGCTATTACTCTCCAGAAGAGCAGCAGCAGCTCAGGAGACTGTGGTATCAAAGGGGTGACAGGATTGTTCACACATTAACGGTTAAGTATTTTAAAGCAATTTTGGAGATGGTACACCCAGATGTTCTGTTCCTCATTAAAATTAATGAAAGGTTTGTATTTGAATGCCTCAGAAACCTCAGTCATTATGGTTCAGAAGTTCTCTGTCATACAAAACCTCCCAGGATGATTTATGAAGCTCTGCATGAGTTAGTTATTTTTAAAGTCACAATTATTATTTAAGGTTAAACTGCATATTGAGGGGAAAAAAAGAGAGAGAAAGAAAAGGCTTCAGGACAGACTGATGGAACAGAGTCAATAAAAGGGAGTACAGTATTTTAGGGGCTGAAGCATCAATAGCATGTGGGCATAAAAAGCAAAGAGAGCGAAAGCAGCTGGGCTGAGCATGGAAGCAGACAGAGACAGCAGGGACTCTTCAGATCCAGGTGTTCAGATTTTGTTTTAACATTCACAAAGCCAAGAGAGGAATGAAAGAATAGCAGCAGGACTAGCGCAGCAAGTCTCTCTCACGCTCAAGGACAGAAAGCACATCTCCAGAGATTTCTATTAACCTTGTATTTTAACGCATACAAACACCAATCCTCTCCCCCAAATGCTCACAGCAATCGTTTCACTGGCTCAGCTGCCAAAAGCTTCTGCTCTGCACCAGGGTTCTGCTTTCAGAGACACCGCAGGGTAGAACGCGAGTGAAATGAATATTAAGCAGAGTCAGGCTCCAAAGATTGCCATTACCTAATCCTGTACCATTACACACATTTATTTGTTAGGAATATTCCAAGGTTTTGGGAAAAGGCTTACAACAGCTCACAGTGTTCCTGCTGCCCACCACGAACACTGCCTGTATCCATCGTGGAACCACACTTGCACTCCTACGTGGAAAAGACAGGGAATTACAGCGAACCTCAGAAATGTTGAGGAAAGCTCCCTTCAACCTCTGAAAAGACTGTCTTATTATGTTATTACAATTCCCTGGAAATTGCTACGTAGTCATCACTAGAGCATAAAATTTCATCAGAAGCCTCCAAAACATTCCTGCATGTACGTTCCAGGAGAAGTTTAAAAAAGCCTCACATGCACAGAGGATCACAGAAAACCCATTATCCACCTACAGCACCAGAGTATTGATCTGTCAATAGAGAACTTTTTGGAGAGTGTTGCAGCCACCCACTAAATGGATTTTTGATTAGCCACGTTGTTTAAAACGACCACAAACTTTTATAGCAAACACGGGGCTGCCAGGCAAAGGGTCAGTCCCAAGGCTCAGCCCAGCTTCACAAAATTCTTCCACTGGTTCTGGGCTGAAGTTCAAGTGAACCTCTAGATGGGGAGATGGGTTTAAGTTTAAAATTGGCAACCCTGCCTGATTTTATCAAAAGTCTCATGATGCTTGGCATATTGCTTAAAACCCCAGCGCTTGGAATCTTGTGCAAGAAATTCAACTTCTGCTTAAAAACCTCAAAACCTCTATTCCATGTAAGCATTCTGCAAACCTGAGACATGGGCTCTACAGACCTTCAGAGGTCAGAAGGAAAGAACTATACATGACGTATCATTTCTGTCTCCTTATTTTTGGGAAACGTATTTATGACTTTTTAAACATCTGGTATTAATAGTGTGTTTCTGGAATCATAACATGAAAATTTTCTTTCAAAACTGTGACTTTAACTTGTTTGCTTTGAAATTTTGGATATATTAATTCAAAGAAAAATGCAAAAGGAGAGAAAGGGAAATGAAACGGCAGCGAACATTCAGATGTCTTTTAAACCAGAATGAACTATAAACAAACTCTCTAAAACAAACTATGGCACTTACTCTGCTGTGGTTTTTGCCCTACAAAAGACTATGGGTTAGTCAAGATATGCCTGACTGACCTACAGCCTCTAGAACACGGTAAGTCGTGCAGGGCATAGAGCAGGACCTTAGAGTAAATCCATCTCGAAGTCCTAGTCAATGAGCTGCTTTAAAACTGCAGATTGACTCCAAATAATCCCACAAAATCTGCACCAGCAACCATACCCGCAGCCAATTTACGAACAGTGGCTACAATTTAGGGTCCAACAGAGCCGTACCTGTGATCTTTCTGGCTTCTCCAACACCGTTTACTTTCCAGCACTGGTATTATCTTTCTCTTTTCATCCTTCGCATCTCCCCCTCCCTTCTTCCTCTCACACAGTAGCTCTTTCATCTGCTCTCAATAGGTGCTGCTCTACCTAATTAATTGAGGACTTAACAAGTGCACTTTCTAATTAAAGTAAATAAGCCCATGCTTGGAACAGTGGCTCACAGTGCTACCCAGCACTCCTTCCTCAGGAACAGGATATTATGGGCTGCACCTCCTCTGTGCCAAATTAATGCATCAAACTAATAGAGCAGAAGCAAAAAAAAGTCTCTTAATGCATCATTTAGAAAACCAATTCTAAAACATAAAGTGATTCCCAGCCTTGAACCTCTGAAGCCAGCGAGAGCTGTAATATTTGGTGGAAGATCAGGCTTTAGGAAGAAGGAGAAAAGAAAAATAGATCTAGATTTCAAACCCAAACTCCCATTTGGTGCTTCCAGTGCTCTTGTTGGAGATGACTTAGTACATGGGTTGGGAGGAGGCTGGAGGAAGAGGCAAGGGAATAGAATCGCAAGGGGATATTTCTGTTACCGCCTATGGTGCCTAAATGACTCTGTAAGTGCGTCCCATAACAACACCCAATATTAAGACTATCCTCCTTCTTCAGAGTCGCTTCTGTACCATGAACCGGAGATGAAGATTTAGAGGCGCTATTCGGAAAATTCCCATCTGTTCTCACCCTTGTTCCATATCTGAAATTATATGCAGGCCGCCACCTCTGTTATTAAACTGATGATGATATCCTTAACATACACAAATGACTCATAACACATGCATTTAAAAGAAAACCGATTCTTAAATTACACCACTTCCTCCCACTCGGTGAAGCAGGGGCATTCACTGTCTCTTATGGAAGAGGTCGGAGTGCGGAAGCATCCGCAAAAGCCGCCCTCAGCTGAAGGAGAAAGTCTGCGTTTGTGCCTGTCCTGTTTGGTGAGAGACAGCGGGACCGGCTTCATACACTGGAGCAAGACAGAATATAGAGGCCAAATACCTCAGACAATGTTTTGACAGGGAGAAAAAATACTTTTTTTTTTATTCCCCAGTGCAACTAGTTCGATGAAGCAGCAGGGGCTCTGGGGGGTGGTTGGCGTCCAGCTCGAAGGCCTCTCGCTGCAGCGGGAACCGGGCATCGGCTGCACCGTCCGCACGCGCAGCCTGTGCAAATCCAGGCAACAGGTAGATTCCCCAAACAAATCAAATCAGCCGCCGTCTTCCTCCATTACTGCAGACTTTTCTGGAGCAGTAAGGACGAAAACAAAATTCTGAGGATTTCAGAGTATTCTATAAACGGTCAAAAGTGCTTCCAAACCAGCATTTGAATTTGTGTCTGAATTTGTTTCCACAGATGGGTTGGGAGCGAGACTCTGTTAGTTTAGGCCTTACGTGCCTAAAGTTCATTAAGTCAAAAGAAAGCTTTGTGTCTTTCAGTAGCTTTTGGATGAGCTTACATGTCTCAATAGCCTGGACAGGGCTACGGGAAGAACTAACAGGAAAGAGGGAACAGAGGTGTATGGAACGATGAGGAGTGTGAAAACAGGGTGACAGAACTGCATTTTGCGTCAAATTATTCTCAGCTTGTTGTAAGCTCCTGGCTTTGAGCAATTAGTGCAGAAATAAAGATTTGTTTGTATTTTTCACAGTCTCTCCCTGTTGTGGAGATCAGACAGAAAGCCAAAAAAAATTGTGCTCTTCCCACTGCATTTCCTTCAGCAATAAACACCTTCTTCATTTATATATATTTAAGAAAAAAAACACACAAAAAAGCCAGGAAACTGGAGCTTAAATCTTATTTAGATATATGCAAAATCAGCCTGTGTCCAGGCAGAACAGCTGGGGAGATCTGGGTTCAGTCTCTAGTCTTTAATATTAACTTTACCTCAAAATTCTTGTGTGTGTTTGTCTCGCAAAACAGTATGAAAAAGAGATCCCTCAAAAATCGGTTAAGTTTGGATCGGCACAGCTGGCAGAGCTCATCTGTACGCCAGCCGCGCAGCCCTGGATCCAACTGCTTCGCCCTTATGCCGTACATCCTGGGTATTGTTTAACAACACCTAGGAGCACAGATGCGTCCACTGAAGTAAATACAATTTTTTTTTTAAAAAAAAAATGTTATTTTTAAGAAATCAGAAAATATTTTCTATGCATGAGGCTCTCGCAGTTATGCCCAGTTTTCCAGAGGAAAGCTGCTCTTTTTCAGCAGGTCCAAAGCCTCAAGTTACTCCTTCAAATATGTCCCCGCTTGCCTTGCCGTGGGCTCGGAGTAGAGCCGGTGGAGCGATGGTAACTCCGCTCCAGCCCAGCACCCCGAGCCACAGGAGGAAGGGGAGAAGCGGCTGAGCCGGGAGCGCCGTTACGCTCAGAGCAAAGACCAGCAGCTCCCTAAAGCCACTGCGCTTTGGTGTTGTGTTAGCGCTGGAAGCATTGCGTGAAAAGCAGCTTTTCAGTTGCGTTATGTTCTCAATTTGGCTAAAAGCCATTGCCTTTTCTAGATTGTCTTAAAATAACCGTTTCCTACTGAAATAGCTCCCTTTCGCCCCAGCCAAATTATAAAAGTAGCTGGGTTTGGGGATGCAGGGGAGAAAAGGGCCCCAGGTTGTTTCCAGCTTTTAAGCCTATGGAAACTGAACAGGACATACACAAAAGTGATGAAAGTCCAAAGGGCCGGAGTGTTTAGTGCTTGTTTTCGTTCCCTCCCTGCCAAAGCAGCAGCAGTTGCCCGTTCTTTCCTTTGTGCCTGGCAACCCGACCACTGGTAGGACAAGCCTCTACTCTTGGTACCTACCACGGGGCGTTGGCATCCGGTCACCGCTCCGCTGTCCTGAGCTGATCCTTTTATTCCATGGTATTCACCTCAGATGTATTTCAGCTGGCTCGGTGGCCTTGCTATTAAAATAAAAACCTGGATGAATCACCTTCAGTTTATACACGGAGGGAGTCACAAGTTTGCTGCTCCTGTTAGCCTCTGTTTGTCCCACATGCCAAAATATCCACCCTCTTTTTGGGCGTTTCAGCCACTAGAGTCACCAAAAACAACCTTCTTCAACAGGGTGGGCATTTTCAAAGTTTACTTTAGCCTTTAAAAAAAAAAAAAAAAAAAATCCTGGCTTCTCCCTGTAGACTTGCTCCTGAGAGCAGCCTCCTGACTGTTTTTATTATCCATTTCCAAGTTATGTTTTTTGGAAATCCTTTCTGTTCATTTGATGCCGAAGCAAAAATCCTTGGGTTATTTTTGTTCTGTAAACACTGATATTTGGTTTTGCATTGACCTAAAGCATAAGGATCTTCTCTCCAGTGAAAAGAAGGTCAGGAGCAGATGGGAACTCAAGAGGTACTTCAGGTTGTGCTGTGTGAGGCCTCCTCACCAAACCTAGACAAACAGGAGCCTTCTTTTGTTGCTACCATTTAAAGCCTGACAAATTCTTTGAGTAAGTCTGATCCTGTTCTCCAGGTAGTTATTCCTGCTGCCATGGAAATTGTCTTGTGATCATATGGAAATATGGCATAGAGGTCACTCTGAAGCCCCCAAGAGTTTTGGCATCAGCTTGACTAGAGCCAGAATTTTCCTGCAAATTCCTCTGTAGTGGAAATTTGTTAGCAGATTTGTTCTGCTGCCAGTGAGGCTGGTAGAAGAAAAGAGGATTGTCAGTAACATGTCAACAAAGCCCCTGCATTAAATAGTGACACCTGTCTAGGACCCAGCAAAGGTGAAAACGTGGCACAATAGGCAGAGCAGAGATACTACGTGAAAGAAACACTGTGATCTCAAAGCAGCCAACATTCACAGGATCCTTCCCGCCACGTTCAACTGCTATTGATGTGCCTAAAGCATCACATCCAGCATACAGCCCAACAGGCTTGGTGACAACAACACAGGCCTGTAAATCGGGCACGGCACTGGCAAAACGAACGCAGTCAGAGTGTGAAGCAGCCCCACAGCGAAGCACAGCACGTGTCCAGTTGTTACAGGACATCGCAGAAAGCGACTGGAAATATCTGTCAATGGATGTTAAATCCAAAAGGCAATATCACTGGCTGAGAAAAACCCCAGACTGAAGTCGCTGGAAAAACATACATGGGGAAAAAATTATCACTATATACTCGTTGTTACCCTCTTCCCGAGCTGCTCCTGCCTTTGCTAGGGACAGGAGCATGAGGCTGAACAGATCTATACTACGAGTCCTCCTACATTCTCAGGGTCTTTGACCCAGGGACAGAGACTGCCTTCACTCCAGATTAGCATTGCTGATTTTTCTAAACAAGATTAAGGTCAATAGAAAGCTTTGTGCTCTTGCCGTTTGACTTTGAAACTGCCCTACCTTGCCTGCGCTCCGAGCCCAAAGCACAGCGGCAGGACACAAAGGAGATCATCGCCAGGTAAGAGTAGAATCATCATAAACGGTGCATTTGCACATCATCTGTTAAAGCTTTCTGGCAGGGACCATCCTGCTGGCACAAGCACATCTGACATCTCGCATGCATTGCCCGGACGTCCGGCTATAGTACGTGTGTATGCCTCTTATTGTAAACAGCCAAGTTTCAAAGTGATCTTTCACAGGCCTGCACTGGTTTGATTCTTGTCCAAGCTAACAAGATCTGTCCCAAAATAGTGAACAAATACATCGCTTTTCATAGGACGCAAACACACAGACAAACCCCAGGACTTCTAGTGAGACTCTGAGAAAGCTACAGGTACACGTCGCAAAGGAGACACGAGTATTACATCTGTACGGCACCTGAGCAAAGCAACCCACGGCTCAGGTTGAGCACAAGGGATAGGCGAGCAGGCCTCGGTCCCTGCGCACCATCCAGCGTGGATTAGGAAACAGATTACTGTCCCCAGGAAAGAAACAAGGCTGGGAGGGAACAAACCCTCTAGAGCCGTAATCCTCCCAGATCATTAAAATGTACCACTTAATCCTGGGCAAAATGATTGGACACCTCTGTGCTCCTATCGAGGGACCCGTTTTCCTCAAATAATAAGCAAAAGGCTTCTCAGATGGATTCTCTTCTTCACAGAGTAAGGATTTAGACACATCAGGGACTCGGGAGATGGAAAAGGCCTGTCACAAATGCCGTGCTGCTGCCTGGACACCCGTTCCTCCCTTAGTGTGCTCTGTCCGACCAGTTCACTTGACTGGTGCATGCTCTTTTCTCCCAGTCCCAGAACAGCAACCTCAGGACCCTCAAGGAAATAAAGGATATGAACCAAATCTATGTAATAGCATTTTTAAGGCAGCAAATGAGCCAACACAGCCATCTCCCACAAGGGAGAGAGAAGAAAAGGGTCTGAACTCAAGGTCTTGCAAAAACACGTGTGTCCATCAACTGAAGGAGGACTTTTGTACGTACTACACCGCTTCAACATAGCGCAACAGCTTAAGGTGGTGATGGGATTTGTACCTCTTCCTGCTGCTCTACAGCCAAGAGAAGCCTTGATTCTCCCATGGCTCAGGCACCCCACTACAGAGCTCAGCCCCCCAGGGACCAGTCTCCTCTTCCAGCAGTAGTTTCCCATGTGCCCTTCCCAGGCTGTTCTGTTTTCTAATCTTCTACTTCTCAGAGACCTTTAAATATATATTTTAAATTCCAAACAGATTCTTGGACTTGGCAGATAAACTGTGGGTCCCATAAGAGTTATATTTTCTTTGAAAGCCTTGAATGAAGTCTTTATAAAAAACTTCATTAATATTGCTACCTATATGCCTGCTCCCCACTTCCTGTGCAAACCCAAACAGATTCTCCACACAGAAAGACTTTTGAAATTCGCATATTTACTTCCCCCAAACAGCGAGAGTGTTACTGAGGAGTTTGTGGCAGAGTCAGTCCACATGTGTGTTGTCCTGCTGGAGTTTAAAAAGATGAAGCCTTCTATTCATTGGAGATGAAAAAAGTAGATGCAAGAGGGGAGGATCTAAAGCTGGGGAGATTAGGGCTCTGGAGTTCTGTGCTCTGGCTTCATGCCGTTGGCAGAATTTGGTCCATTTTTGCAATTAGATTATACGATAGTAAAGAGTCATTACAGCTAACGCAGTGAGCCTGTACAGGGGCGTTAAAGATGGTTCTACCAGAATAGTCGAAATTGGTAAAGGAGTTGTTTCAAGAGTTTTTAAAAACCAGAACTATTCTGCTGAATTCTGCAAGCTGCAGATGCACACCCCGGCTTCCAGCACAAGTCATCCGCCGAGATCCAACCAGCACCTCAAGAAACTACACTCACAAACAGGTCCTGCTCCCACCGCGGTCAGAGGGTGAGCTCCCCTTGCTGAGAACGGGGTTGGAACACAACTGGGCTGCAGAGGTAACACAGTCTATCAGAGGACAACAGAAATCCAACATCTTGTAATATTTCTATTTTTAAAAGTCAGCTTCTTCCAGGTTCACTATTCTATCAAAGTCTGAGCAGCGGCAGCAATTAGCTACAGAGCGAAAAGGGCAACATGCAGGCACCAGGCTGGATAGGAGACAGCCGGATGGACAGCGAGCGAAACAGAGTCATCTGGGACAGTCACAGCTCCGTCATTTACTACACTTTCAATTTCCCTTTTCCAATGCAAAGCCAAAAGATACGTAACTCTTCGTGAAGAGCTGTGCGAGCTAAAGCCTACATGCCATGACATGCAAGTAATCCCTCTGAAGACTACTTAAATGTGTAAAATTATTCATGCTTTTAATATATCTCGGGGAAAATGATGGGTACAAGCAGCAGCTAGTTAAATCTTTCAGACCTTTCCATGCACACTCAATATGAACTGGTCTATAGGGCTGGCTGGCCAGGTAGGCACACTCGTAGGACACACAGAGTTTAAGCCCTCCATCCCTGTATTGCTGGGGCCAGCACAATTCTAGGAGGAGATCCCCAAGTAGGCACAAAGCCTCCTACGCCTCTAAACTGCTTAGTGTTCTCATTTCCTTTGACCGGGGACACTTTACTGATGGCTTTAGAAATTCTCCTTGGACCAAAACTGTCCAAATGATTGAACCTTTGAGTCTACTGAAAGGCTCATGTATTTGGGCAGGTGTGTGGAATGGGCCACAGACTTAATCTTTATTTAAAGAGGATTAAAGATGGGGGATGTTTTGGATATGTCAACAGGACTTCTTTAAAGGAGTAGTTTGTTTTAAACTGGGCCGTTTTAATTAAAAGGTGGCAAGCAAAGGAAAACAAAATAGAAAAGAAAATCCATTTGAACTTCTTCAGTGGAAAATTAGATTTCTGATTAAAAGTTGTGTGACCTTTCCTTCCAAAGGAACATCAACAATTTCTGAACAAAACCCAAAACATGACATATCTCATGGGAAGTTGTAATCGGTTATTCAAAATCCCTCTGCTCCCCAACAGGCAGCATTCCCAGGCACAAAGCATCCCGCACAACACTACTGCCGGGGGCTCCCACAACACAAACCCACATAGGAGTGCGTGGGGGAACACTCAGGGCGAGCAAGGAGGTCTGTTGAAGAACAGCAAGAGCACACCACAAAGTGACACCGAAGAACTGGAATATTCTGGGTTTGAGTTTTTCCCTACAAAAAAGATTCCTATCAAAAGGAGAACATTTTCCAACCAGCTCATTTTTAGTTTATTCGTCAAGGGTAGTTACAGCCCACTCGGGTTTGTTTGGCGTAAATAATCAAAATTAGAATTGCATCAGATTTTGGCTGCAGGAGGGAGAGTAGCTGTTTCGACACCATGCTGGGAGAGCCGTCTCCCACCCTCTCATTCCAGTGCTTCAACCAACCTGCCATCCAGCTTGAGCACGCTTTCCCTTTGCACCACGCAGCCGCAGAAGTTACCGGGGAGAGCTGCAGGACAGCTCTGCTCTGCCCCAGGTTACGGCACACGTGCTGCAAGGCGCAAGGGCAGATGCTGCGCCCTCCGAGCACGGTCATTGTCTCGCCAGAACTCCACAGGAAAGCCCCGTCCATCCCCGAGACTCCTTGGTTCTCAGCGACACTTTTATAGGAGGCACTTCCCCGGGTGGGCGAGGAAGTTATTTCCTTGGCACCTGGGAAGCAGCCTGACCTTCGATAGAAAGCCCACAGAGTTACAGAAGGCTGATATAGATTGGAAATTGCCCTGAAAACCCTCTTTCTTCCCTAAAGTCCTGTGCGTTGGGGACTACCTTGGAAGGTGCCAAGCACCTCCCTCACATCGAAAGCCTTTCTGGGGCGGAGATTCCATCACGAGGAACCCGTGTTGCAGTACCACAACACCTACCTGCGGCACGCGCTGCCCCAACGCTTGCAACTGGGAATAACACTAAATTTGAACTGCTGCGACTGGGGGTAAGTGGTCAGTTTGTAACGGGAACCCGCTGCGATGGGAGAGCAAACCCCAGCACTGGCTGATCCTTTGAAGGGAACAAAGGGCAGTAACATCCCAGCAGAGAGTATGGGAAGGGTAAATATACATGTGCAGCATAGCCAAGGATCATTGTTTAAAAGTCCTTTACAGAACAAATGGAAGGCTGAAATCCTCAGAAGTTTTTTGTTTTGTTTTTCTTTTTTAAGGAAGGAAGAAACATCTGTGGGAAGTATTTATGAGACGTATAATGCACCTCACACTGTACCCTAAGGGCCATCTTTAGAGTGGAAATAAAGCTTCCATACTAGGAGTTTGTTAACATTGTGACAGGAATCAGATGCAAACACAAAAGCTCACTTGTTCTGTAACGACTTGCTGAGATAAGTGTCCCTTATCAGCAATACTGTTTTCTTTTGGAAAGGAAGGGACTCTGTGTGTACAAGCAGGGGATGGAAGTCAATGAAAACAGAAGGCTGGAGAGGTCTGAATGGGTATTTTGTCCTGTAATTCTAGCTTGGGGCTGCTTTTTTGGGTGTGGAAATATCAAACACTGACCTCCCACTGACGGACCTTGGCAGTGGGATAAGTCGCTCATTTATTTTTGCTCGGCCACAAAGCTGCTGTGTAACATGGCAAGGTCCTCGCAAAGTTACACAGGCCCGATACATCTCCCAGGCAAACAGCCTGCACCCCAGCACTGCCGCACCCAGCCCTCGCCTGCCCCTGCTCAAAATATCACCGAGCTCGAGCCCACAACCAGGTAGTCCCCACAGCGCTCATCAGGCAGCTCTTTCAACTTGGGAAGAAAAGAGGATTTGTGCAGATGAAGGTTGAGGTGGGAGGGGCAGAGGACACCGAAGGCATCCTTCTGTTATAGCTGAGAAAGCCCTTGCTAACAGGGGCCCTCGGTGGTGATGCCCTCCTGCTTTTGACCTGGAAACCCAAAATACACCAAGCTGAAGTGAACTGCGTGAAAGCATCACGCACACACAGGCGAAGTGAGGTGTGCAGGAACTTTTCTCTATCCAAAGTAGTCACAACATTCTTTTAAACAGGGAGGAAAAGGGAGGGGAAAGGGTTTGCAGAGAGGTGACCATCTCTGGTCTGAGACTTGCTCAACAGGAAGGCTGCTACGGACACTTCTGGGTCTTGGCTCAGGCCTGCTGGCACCCACGAGGAGTTTGGTCTTGGAGCCACTTTAATACCAGAGAACGCTATGTTATAGGCTGATGATACATTAATGAAGTGAGAACCTATAGGGAAATGCTGGGCTCCTCTCTTGAGCAATGCAAACTCAGAATGAGTTGAGGCAAACATATGGCCTCAAGATTCAGGATAATTAAAGCAGAACCACAACAGCAGGGAGTTCTAGTGAAGTCCGGTCAGAACATAGGCTCGGCATCTCTCTGCTTGCAGGAGAGCGTTTCAGACCTCTCTGCTGCACCAGGGGGTTCAGCCAAACCAACTAAACAGCTCTCCCAAGGCATCACAGCACCTGCAGCATGCCATAGACTCTGACATTTCAGAGACCACCACCTTTTCATCGCACACCCAAGCAGCAGTGCAAGTTTTGGATGTGTTGTCATCAGATCAGAAGAGGTTTCCCCTTTCACCACATTAGCTTGCCTCCAAGTAATTTTATTGGCAGATCTGGACGTAACATGGAGCTGTACGCTGCAGCCTGAATAGAAAAGCATGGGATCCATCAGCAGGATACATCGGCAATACTGTGTCAACACCCCCTGGCACATGATGCAGAAACTCACTTGTTCCCAAGCACGTCATCTCTCTTACAAGGCAAGAGCTACGCATGGTCACACACTGTTCCATTAGACAGAGGGAGGCTGAAAAGTCTGGATTAAATAAAAGGAAAACAGCTCTGATAGCCATCAACATATCAGTTAACACTGCATTTCCCCGCTGGCTTCACTTACACAGAAGGGGCAGGGTGCAAGACTAGAGGAAACTTCCAGCATTATCTTGTCGGACAACAGAAGCCAACTGACTGAACGAACGGCTGTGCTGTCAGGTCCCACAGCCAAGTCAACATGGATAATTGGCCAAGATACCATAGCCAAAATTTTACTTTTTATATTTAAGGTACCCAGCTCAGCCCCACTCTGCTCAGAGGATGTTCCAGCCTGGATCGCTGTGGAGGCAATCACGAGGACATGATTTTTTTGACCTATGCCAAGTACTGCTGAAAATCCAGTCTGATGCTGTGATACATTTCTGCTCCTCCGCTGCTAATTCAGCTACTAATACCTACACAGGCTCTGTTCCATAAACAAGTCTGAAACTAGACAGGGGGGATCAAGGGATTTTGCAGGATTCACATGCTACAGCCAAGGAATGCTCCAACACCATCCACCAGAGAAAAAATTAAAAAGGCAGGTTCATGAAAAGACATCCACCAGGAAAGCACTCGCGTGCAAAGGAGTGGTTTGAACTTGAAGCAATTGTCACTTTAAAATACGTTCTCTTCTTCTGCCATGGATTCAGCACTTCTGCTCGCCATTAGCCACAAACGGAAAGGTAATAGGTCATCATGAAAGAACTGGGCTTTAATAAGCAAAGGCCAGCTCCGAGACGGAGACACTCCTACTCAAGCCTAGAAGGTTTCTGTCAAAAGACTGGCAAGCAGGGCAAGAATCAGAACAGACTGGAGCCCCCGTGATCCCACCTAGAACAGCCAGCTGGACTCTCGCAGGGAGCCGTCATCTGCCGAGGCAGAGACAGGAGACGGGGGAAGCTTTCAGGCAAAACCAGCGAGGTCTGCTGCGCAGCCAGCATCGACTGGTGCGTGGCAAAGTGCAAAACATTAAAAATCCGTACATTTCTAGGCACCTTGTTTAATTGCTTTTTACAGGCAACTTTATGGAATTTGCTGGATAAACCCTCCCTGTGGAGACAAGTGGGCTGACAGGAGGGGTTCTGTTGGCTGCCTGGCATGCAGCGAGTTGCCTTTTTGAGGCCTTCTGGCTACAAACCAGGAGCAACAAGGAAGCTGGGCGTTTTGGTGCAAACTCCCTCCCTTCGATGTGAATTTGATGATGAAAAATAAGGCTCCAGGCTGCAGAGGTGACAGGGTCTACGTTTGTGCACTTCGGGACGGGCGGTGGAGGAGCTGGGGGAAGATGTGCAGGCATGTTAAATACACAGACAGGAAAATATATTGCTATCTTTGCTAGAAACCAGCCAGGGCACCTCTGGCTCTGCCACCAGTACACTGGAATTTGAGGCACAGGACGAGAGAGGAGTGCAGGAATAAGCGAGCTCCTCTGTTTCCAAGTAGCTGGCATCTGCTTGGAGAACTACCAAAGGCTGAAATAGTTCATCTGTGTTAAAATATAAACTCCCTACACTTACTTGGTTTGCCCCGGCTCTGTAAAGCGAGGCTTCACAGGGGCTTCGAGAGGTTTTCTTAGTGTTTGGCACTGTGCAAAAAGACATTTCAGCAGGTACATGTGGCACTAGCTTTGCACACAGTATTTTACTACATAAGGCACAGCCTATGTGTTTTGTAGCCGGTTACTGAGTAGCAGCCAGCCTGCACCCCAGATAAGCTAACGTTGCAATCTCGGATAAAGGCACATGACTCCTGATGCTCCAGCATCAGTAAACACTTGCAGGAGCATCACGAGAACCTACATCACCCCAAAGCTGGCTGCAAGCAGACCTTTGATGACACTCGCCAGTGCCAGGATGGCATCTCCACTCACGTTGTTAAACAGACATGAAAATAAACAGTAATATCTTCTCCTGTAAGACGATATCCACAACATCCGCGTGCCCCTATCCTGGGCTCTACCAGAACAGTTAGTTCTAGAGGAGACCTTAATTTGATTCTTCCTTTAGTGGAGGACTGCTTTTTCTTCCTGGCAGAACTGAAAAGTAGCATTTGCCTGGAAAACGCATTTTATCTCACTCTGCCCCCAAAACGCTCAGATCAGATCTCACTAACGGGCGACAACAGCCACACCGTACTAACCTGCAGGTGAGGGAAGTGGTCTTATCTGACTGCTATTATATTTAAGACACAGCATGGGCTGCTTTGCATCAGGCCTGGTTTAGGTAAGACCTCAAAAAAAAAAAAAAAAAGAAACAATCTAATCCCTTTCAGGTTTCACAAGACAATAAACTGCTACTGCACAAAGAAAACACTCATTGAGGTACAGAGTTACTACTATTCTGAAAATCCATCACTTAACACTTACCCTTGCTTGTCTCCGTGACTAGAAGGGCAGATCTGAAAAGCCTCACAGGTGCAACTGGAACAGGGATTTTTGCTTGTGACGCTTACCTGAAAACCACCTCATTTTTCCCTAACTCAGAACAAATATTTCAACCCATAGCCATTTATTGGATTTGAGCAAAGGTGAGCTGAAATTGATAAATTTTGCACCGAATTTCAGCTTCACAAAGAAAATCAGAGTGGCATCTAGGTTTACATTCGAAAGAAGGTAATGTTATGGGATCAGCTGGTTTGCTTCCCTGAATTGCATTTGCATTGGAATCTGGTTTTGTACTGTTAACACTGCACGAGAACCACTGACGTTCCACAGATTAACTTGTCTCTCGGTGGATGTGTATCTATGACAAGTTACTCTGTCTCTTAGAAAAGAGCAGGACAGACACTTCATCACAGCCTGGAAGGATCTGGAGAAGTTCCCAAGCAACAGGTGCAGGGAATTACATCCCAGGCATTGCCAGCAGTCCACTGGAGGAAAAGCAGGTGAGGACACCACTGTCACCTCCCTGGCCAAGCACCATGGTGAGCCGAAGCAGAGCGAGCCCTGGTTGCCAGATTATGGTTTCCTCCTGTCCCAACATTCCCACCAAGCAACAGCATGAGAGCTGAAAAAGCCTATTCATCTAGAGATCTCCCATAAACTCTTCCCAATTCCGAATGTGGTACCTCCCCTTTATCTCCCCCCTCCCATCTCTTGGCAGTTTCTGGAGATCTTCTGGCAAAGCCAACACCTCTGGTCATTCTCCTTGTTTGCCTAAGGACTGCCTTAGTTTGCCCTGTTTTCCTTCAGCACAAGTTCAAAGTTGGGTCGGTCTCCTACAGAGGCCTTGCCCAAGCGTGTAGAATGGGAGAGGGCTCCACAGAAACACCTCCCAGTATGGTGCCTAATACACTCCCTCCCCTTTTTACAAGGGTACAATATTTTTGACTTGTGCTCAGTTTGTGATTCACAGAAACGTTGGATTATTCTCTGCAGGGGCAAGTTCTTCTATCCTGCAGTCATGCAGTGGACCATTCCCACATGTATTCACTCTTGTTTAGAGAAACACAAAGGCTTTCTTTCTCCTCCAGGAGGGATTCACTCAAGACCAAGCTGAATCCCATCTTCCAGCATGCCTGAAGCCTTTCCACTTTGCTGTTACCTGCAACTTTTAGAAGACTATGTCCTATCCTACCATGCAGTTCATTAATGCATATATAAAATGGTCCTAAAACCTGGAAGAAGCACCACTGCACTGTTCTTGACCTCTTTGGAACCTGGGAGGATCTTCACACCTCCAGCTTGGTGATATTCCCTGACAGTAATTAGCAACTTGGAAAAATGAATTACTGATATATACCTTGCCACACTACAACCTACACCACATTTTTCTAGCTTGTATACAAGAACTTCAAGAGCTAAAACCTCAAAAACCTTACATACATCATCATCTACTGTTCCTCCCCATCCATAAACCCTCTTGCCATATCACTGAAGCAAATTTGCTTGATTTGATAGTTATATTTTTGACAAGGCCTTGTTACCCCCCAGGCAGTCACAAGCTGCTGCCTTATTCCAGGAGCCAGAGGTAAGCGACTCTGCACTGTAGCTCCTGGTTTCTTTCCCCCACTTCTCCACTTTTTAAAGCCAAGTGCTACGCTTGCCCTTTCAGTTCTGTGCAACCTCGCTCATCCTCAGGAGTCCTTGAAGGGAGCCAAGAACAAACCGGTGCTCAAAAACCTCTTTGGCTCAATTCTGGGTACTCCAGGGTGAATTTTATCCCAGTCAATTATCTAAGCACCTCTAGTGGGAGCCCATACCATCATCAATGCCTGCAGAGCACTAACTAAAACAGCAAACCGCGGTCGTGCAGGTTTGGATGGACATGCTGAAGTCATGAAGTGTTCTGGCATCCTTTAACATTAGCTTCCCTCTGCAGTAGGCAGAGCGTAGCCGCCTGTTTGGTTTCATTCACAATGATTTTTCCTTCTACTATTTTTTGGACGCATGCCTATTCGTTTGATCTAGTTTCTACTTTTTTTTTTTGTCTTTCCTTTTTGAGTCTCAGGGCACTGAGCAGCTCCCAGCCCAGCTGAGCTGATCTCTTATTATACTCTCCGTTTCCTTTGATGGGGACAATTTGTGTTTGTCTCCTTCGTAAGTCAGTCTTCAACATATTACAGCAATCAACTGATCTGAGACAAACGACAAAAATTACTGTGTTCTGGGAGGCTGTATATTCCCATCCCTAAATAGTACGTAACTTATGCTTTCCATCATAAGTTGCTGCTATAGATTTAAGCTGGATAAAAGAGGCTTCTAAATAGTGTAACTCTCTCTGCTCCCAACTAGAAGAACGAGGCCAGCATCCTTAGCTGGAAATAGGGCATGATCTGTGGTCAGGGAGGAGCAGCCAGGACATGCCATACGTACGGCCCACGTATCCCGTTCAAACCGCAACCGCTCACGCGGAAGCAGTCTCGCAGGGCACAGCCTCCTCCTGGGCCACAAAGGTACTTTGGAGCGCTGGAGAAACGCCGTGGAGCCACGCTGTGCACGTGACGCCGTGTCTGCATCTGCACTGTATAGCCTCCCATCCCTGCTTTTATGCTTTCTTTTCCAGCTGTGTTTTGAAAACCCTGCTGCCCACTGACAGCGGGCTTCTGCAGCATTGCTTTTTCCACTGTGCGCCAAGTCCCCCGTTGATGGATGGGGAGAGCGCGCTACGAGGTCGGGCGTTTTCAGCCTGGTCCATGTGTCTGGGTGAAGGCCAGCACTACCCCCACACTTTCCCCAGTTCATCATCTCACTCCTGTATTAAGGCTCAGTCCAAAGCCGCTTATGAGCAGAAGAGCAGTTCATAATCACCTCCATCAACAATTAATCCTTAGTATCTTCTTGCCTTGCGGAACACATCAAGCAATTTTAGGCTACTTCACCTGCCACTGAATTCCCACCTATGTCCTCTGGTACATACATAGTCTTCAACCCAGCCTTATTCCAGTTAAAATTCTTCATCTCTCTCCCCTCTGCCCCCAGAAAGGCTCCACCATGTCTTTGATTGCTGTGAACCACCACCACCTTCCCAGCCCTTCTGCCAATAACCCGGCCGTTGCTTCGACTCACTCAGCTCCTTCCCTGCTCCCAGGCTAGACCCAAGCACAATAACTGCATGGGGTTTACCACTCCGAGAACACGGCCTCTCACATTCCCCCACCCTGCTGAAATCCCCGTCTCCACCCTGCCAAAAATCCCCGTTCGGGTCCACGCGTTAGCTCATAGTAAAGATTACCGCAACCGCCTTTCCTCTGGCCTTGGCAGACAGTCTCGCCTCGGCACATATCTGCCTGGAGCAGTACCGTAAAGATTTCCCTTAATCTGTTTGCCTTTCCCCCCATATAATTCCTCCTTTTGCATTTATCTTTTGATTTTTCTCTATTGCACCAAAGCAAAGCCGCTTCCCTGCACTCTCAAGGACACTTGAGAGCCCCACCGTAAACAGCAGCAGAACGTACCCTTCTCCTCCCTCAAAGCTTTTGCAGCTCTTTCCTCCAATATTTCAAAAAACCCCCTGAAAACAGCCAGGCTGCCAGTGTGCCAAGGCCATTGCTTCTTCTGAAGCCCACGGTTTTCTCCGTTGTTCTTGGTGCTCCCACGCGCCGTTTGCCCATGCCCTTGTCGTTGTACGCTTCAACTGCGGGCACCATCGCTTTGCTCCCGCAATCCCCACCCGCGGGAGCTCTCCTTACCGCAGCAACATACCTGATAAACTACAGTTTGGGAAGACTGCGCTAATATAGCAGATAAATTACGGTTTAGGAAGACTCGTGCATCCAAACAAACTCAAACTTCTTCCATCTTCCTTGTAAAGGAAAAATTCATCCGATGCAATTTCTTTTTTATGAGGCCAGCTTTTACAGACCCTCCAGCTCTCGTTATGGAAAATAAGTGGAAACTCCTGGCAGGGGATTATAATTTTTGTTGTTTTTTTTATATATATGAGCAAAAGCGTATATTATGTTCTGCCTACATAGACTTTGCCAACAGAATTTGCTGATGCTTGCAAAACTATGGGACAGTTGTCCAAATGCCTGCCACTTGCTACTCGTAGACAGTCATGAATTGTCCTTCTTGCTGACAAGTTAATGTTGCATCATAAACTGCCCATATGAAGTTTTGTTGCTATAACACATGGCTGAATTCAATGTGTCAGAAAAATGATTAATTGCCCTGGAGATCTGGATCTTTAAAAATAGCAGAAATTCAAAAGCCCAATGTTCTTTATTCTGATGCTGGTAGAATTTACATCACGGTTAATAAATAACAGGCCTCCTTCAGAAATTAGGTCATTAGATTATTCTGTTTGCAAACATAAAAATGCAATCAGATGGAACTAGTAATGTCTGGGATACCCAGACTAGACAACAGTGACATCTCAAACGCTTATGGGGATTATTTCAAGGAAATCTTGGTCTGATTTTCAAGTGTTTGCAGCTTTAGGTGCTCCAGTATTAGGGGTAAGATTAAAAGAATTAAAAAAGTTCTTTACAGCGACTCAGAACTTGTAGAAGATTTGTGTCTTGGGATATCCCCAAACTTAGTATATCCCCTCAAAACAGAGAACACGTAGCTGGCCCATAACTCTTGAGCACTGTGCAAATCGGTGACACCCACTCGGCCAAACCACCTCTGAGGCAAATTCACCCCCCCACGCTGCTCGCTGGCCCCAAGCCAAAGGGATCTATACTTTTAGCAAGAGGTTCTTCCAAGCCCTGTGTTGTACGTTATCATTACTATAAATACGCTCTGAACTCACCTATTCTCCATGCATTTTGCTACTTTTTATGTAGCTGTGATGCATGAGAACACCACAATCAAAAAAGCTAATTCCAGGCTTAAACGTGTGACATTGAACGCTCTTCTCGGGTGCTCCTCTGGCAAGCATGGCCATGCAGCACCGCAGCAAGCCCCAGCCTCCCTCCACCCTCCCCAAAATAACCAAGCGCTTGCACAATAACTTGGTTATTGCACCATAGCCAAGCGACTGCAAACTTGCCCACCCCAAACGCGATGTGCTTTTCCCAGTGCATCAAAGGCTGCCTGGCCATGACCGATGGCCTTGGCCAGCACTTGACAGCGAATCTGCAGAGGGAAATGCTTTTGGTGGGATGCAAACCTAGTGACAGGCAAGAAGGGACCACATTACCCTTCCTGAGCCAATTCTGACCGTTTCCATACACCTCTCACGCACGGAGCAGCCTTCCAGCCTTCCCAGACCCAGCACCCCACTAGCAGCCTGGGAAGAGCTGCTGTTGCCAGGAGGCGCACGGAAAAATAAAAGCCAATTATAAGTGATGGCTAGGCTGACAGCAAATACTTTTAATACAGCCACCCCATACGAGTGCCAATACGCTGGACTGAATCCCTTTCTCATCAGCCCTTTGTATGCTGCAGACTGTCAAGGGGAGCACGGCCCCCAGCACGACAGAGCCTGACCTCGGGACTGCCTTGCTCGGGGGAATCGGTGCTCTGAGGCTACGGGAAGCAGAGGCAAATAAAATCAACTGGGACACTACCAGTTTGTTAAGCTGGTACCTTCTGTCTCGGTTTAATTTCTCGAAAACCCTGGCAACGCAGGAAGAGTCAATAGTTCCCCAGTGTTAGAAGATGCTTTGGCTACTTGGAAGAGAAGAGGCTGCTTTTGACAATAGCACACCTATTCCCAAGAGCTACGGGGGAAATTTGGCACATAAATATAATTGATTTAATGGCTTTGTCATAATATAGACCCAGGTCCACACTGGGGGAGGAGAGGAAAGCCTCCTGGGGCCCGCGTGAGACCTTGTCTCCTGCAAAGGGGCACGGAGCATCCCATGGGGACAGCGGGGAGTTGCACGCAGGGCTCCCCATCACTGCTGCGCCTGCCCCGGGGCCAGCGCTGGCTCTGACCGCAGCTGTCACACGAGCCTTGATGTTAAACAATACATCTGTCAGTCTGCAGCCCCGTGCCTGTGCTTTAGCAGGCCTTTATAGCCCCAGACACCAGAAACCAGGACACACGGGCTCTTGGGACAGAGGGCTCTTTCCTATTTTCTCTTTAAAACACCTCTCTGCTTCTCTACGGGCAGAGGAAGGTTGGTAAGTAGACCCCGCGCTAGTACAGAAACACAAGCCTGGCCTGTACCTGGGTTGTTTTTTTAGAAAATGCTCTCCACTGAGGCTTTTCTGTTCCCTCCAGTCTCCACACCGGGACCCCAAGCTTTGGCCAAGCCTCTGCTCCTAACACTTTTTTGTTTTCTTAAATGGACTGAGAAGTCCTTTCATAAAGTTCACGTGGGGAAAACACGTTCGTCCCAGGGTCCAGGCGGGTTTTCAGCTCAGCCCCTCGCTCACATCAGCAGCGAGCCCATCTCATGACAATGCCCAGGTCTCGAAGAACCGCATACAGGCACAAACCCCCCTTTCTACGAAGCTTTTTTGCATGCATAGGGCTGCCAGGAATTAAAGCAATTCTCTCACCGCAGCTCTCCGGGTGACGGGACACAAACGTGAGGCACTCCCTCTGCCGACTGCGGAGAGCCTCCGCCAGCCCGCTGCTGATGTGGTCTTGGGAAAAAGTAGTATTTAAGACATTTTTCCCCACTATTTTCAAGACTGGGCACTTAAGTGTGAATGTAAGTATCTGTTTTTGCAAGCACTGTCTAGTTTTTCCAGCCTTCTGTGTTGAAGGCAATTTTTCAAAAATGGATAGAAGCACTTCTGTATCAGATTAATGTTTCAGACCTGGGTTATTTCACATTATAACAAATATCCTGCCATAAAATTATTTCTTTTCAACATTTCTGCAAGTCCTTCTGCCCAAGGACCTCAAAGCATTGCATAGTCTTAGGCACGTGGCACATCCTAGCACCATCAGACGAGCGTCATCTACCCGTGTCGAAGGAAAAACCAGGCAGCAGTGACAGCGAGAACTGGAATAAGAACTCAAACCCACCAGTATCGCCTCTGAAGGTCTCCTCCAGGGCTAGGCACATCTCCTTTATACAGAGCTTGGTCTTTCGTACAGACGGGGAGAGTCGTGGCAGGAAAGCAAACCAGCCTTACCCTGCCCAAACCTTACAGCCACACCGCTCTGACACCCAGACTGTCTTCTGGGCCTCTCAGGCTGCTTCCTCCTCTTGGGCCCAGCCGAATGCAGAAGCAGGGCTGCCATTGAAAACAAAACACCCCATGCCCTATGGTTTTCCCAGCTCAGCATACCAGCAGAAGATAGCTTGGGCAACACTGGAACCGCCGAACACAGCAAACACTGGGGCACGGCTGGAGCTCAACACCTTGCCTCCAGCTGTCAATAGTGGGGCAACAAGGCCCGCTATGGAGGGCGGTTGCACAACTAACAGTTTTTAGACCATTTATGTGCTTTAAACTGTTTATTTCCATCTCTGACACGCATACACTTATCGCCTTCCCTTTCGTCACGTTTATCCTAGGCACTGTAACTGGAAGGGTTTTTACGCCTCTTCTGATCCCTCCTCAACACCCCAACTCAGGTCTCATCCTGGTCTCTTACCCAGTAATGCTGCTCACCCCCACACCTTTCCACGTCTTGAGTATTTTTCAAAGAGTAGGTTCTCACTGCTGCTGAAAGAAGGCACAATAAAGTCCAGCAGTGCTTGCTTTACAGGGCAACACATCCTCACTCAAATGTGGGTCCTAGGACTAACTCTGACCCTGTTGCATGGACCTGGGTAGGCAACTTCTCCATCTGGTATGTTAGATTTCCATCAGGAGTTGGGTGCTCAAGGGTAGGAGCAGAAATGAGGAAGGAGGCAGCAAGGAGATACAGAAACACCTGGAAAATAAACCATTTGCTGCAAAATAATTCAGTAAAGTCACAAATAAGCCCAGTAGAATGAGTCGTCTTTCCTGGCTGTCCAGTCACAGTCACCTCCCAGGATGCACGAAACATCAGCGCGATAGAGATGGGTTTCCCAGAAGCCCATGTCAGAAGGGACAGGGCACGGAGGCAGTGGAGAGCATTCGGTGTCCTAGGGGAGCTGCCACAAATACTGCTCCAAAAGCTGACCTTACCGTCCTCCCCACCGAGGGGGAGGCGTTAACGGTGTGCGTGACAGTTGCTAAGAAAAGCAGGGAGGTGGGGAGGGGTAGATTTAATAATTAGGGGGGTTTCCTCTCCTGTACAGATGAGCGGGGGACCACAGGAATGAGAAGTGAAGCTCAACACAGAGGTGGAGTCTGCCTGAAAACTGGCACGACGCATCGCTGGACTGAAAGATTTCAGTTTTCACATGCTCCATTTTTCCAACCCAAAAAGATGAAATTTTCCACAGAAGCAGATGCTTTTCTTGAAAGATTTCTTTGAGTAGAAATGCCAAATTCTCCATCAGGAAACTGTTCTGATGGAAGCATTTTCAACAAGCCCCGTTCGAGGTCTATTTCAGGACTGGCCTTTGCTGGCCTGAGTCAGTTCTTTAACTCATCGCGGGTTGTTTTTCCTGCCATTACGTACTTTTAAATTGAGAGTGTCTCCGCTTTAACTGAGCGCCTGCTACTGTTTAAACGAGCCCTTGTTCTGAGTCAGGTCCTGAACGTGGCAGCCCTGGCACGGCTCAGCCCCGTGCGACCAGGGGCTGCCGGGCAGCAATCGCCTCCCGGTAGGGAATCCCCTTCCCAGCCGGAGCGTGGCTCCGGCACAGGGATTGCTCATCCCTCCACAAGCAGAAACACTTTTTTTCCAAACCCCCTTCTGAAAATCCAACCATTTTAAACCGGTTTTAAGGCATTTTCAGCCTACTCCACCCATTTCCAGAGTGATGTCAGAAGAGTTTAAAGCCATTGTCTGGTTCCACAGGGTCATTTCCACCCACATTGCCAGCGGTGAGCTGGGAATTATTTCTTCACTCTCAGTTTCAGCTTGATGCTCTGCTGCATTCACGTTGCATCCCCTGCCCTCCAAGGGCGGGAGGAGGGTGCCATGAAACAGCAGATGCCACCGGGACAACAGGGTACAGCGTCTGCTGTCACACAGCGTCAAGCAGCCTGGGATGCTCCACCACGTCCCCAGGCCTCTCTCCAGTGTTTGGCCACCATCCGCAGGGAGGGCTTTTACCAACTACCCAATTGCAGTTTCCTTTGCTGCAATGTGATTTGGGCAAGGTGGGCCATGGGCTGGCCAGGGGCCCCATATCGCTGTCTTCTGCATATGAATCATAGAATGGTTTGGGTTGGAAGGGACCTTTAAAGGCCATCTAGTCCAACCCCCTGCCATGGGCAGGGACATCCTCAACTAGATCAGGCTGCCCAGAGCCCCGTCCAGCCTGACCTGGAATGTTTCCAGGGATGGGGCATCTCCCACCTCTCTGGGGAACCTGTGCCAGGGCTTCACCACCCTCAGTGTGAAAAACTTCTTCCTTACGTCTAGTCTAAATCTCCCCTCCTTTAGTTTAAAACCACCACCCCTTGTTCTGTCACAGCAGGCCCTGCTAAAAAGCTTTTCCCCATCTTTCCTATAAGCCCCTTTAGGGACTGAAAGGCTGCAATAAGGTCTCCCCGGAGCCTTCTCTTCTCCAGGCTGAACAACCCCAACTCTCTCAGCCTGTCCCCAGAGCAGAGGGGCTCCAGCCCTCGGATCATCTCCGTGGCCTCCTCTGGCCCCGCTCCAGCAGGTCCATGTCCTTCTTGTGCTGGGGCCCCAGAGCTGGAGGCAGCACTGCAGGGGGGTCTCCCCAGAGCGGAGCAGAGGGGCAGAATCCCCTCCCTCGCCCTGCTGGCCACGCGGCTGGGGATGCAGCCCAGGGCACGGTTGGCCTTCTGGGCTGCGAGCGCACAGTGCCGGGTCATGTCCAGCTTTTCATCCACTATATGGACTGGAGCCTTTGCAGCTATTCCACAGGGAAAGGGGTAAAACATCTCAGCTGCACAGAAACCTCAAATCTCCTTTAAGACCTGCAGCAACAGCACCTGAGTAAGTTCTGCTCAGAAATGCATTCCACACCTTTAATTTCAGCTGCTTTACTGCTTTGGATGTTGGCAGACATTAATTAACAGCGCAGAGTCCCATAGCACTAACCCGCATTGATAGCGGCAACCTCCGCCTTGATCCGCAAGATGGAGAAGCATCCGGCGTGAATTTAGCTAACGCCAGCAAACCGCAACGAGCACTGCTGCGCGCGGACGCCCGCAAAACCCGCACAGCCAGCCCCGCTCTGCCAGGCCCTGCTCCGCACCACGGAGGTGGTGGCTCCATTTTCCAGCATGTCACCCTTTCCCGGTGCTCCTACCAGCTTCTCCCAGGCGCGAGCGGAGGATTCGCGGCCTCGGGTTGCCCTCTCGTGGCGCAGCTCAAGTGAGACGTTGCAGCAGTTTTGAATATTTTCCCGCCACCTTGGAAGCACAGAGCTCCTCATCCCGCATTCAGACCTGCTGACATTAATTAATTTTCCTTAGCTACCTTCTCAGACCGCTTCGAAGCGGTGCGCAGGTCAACGGCTGCACTCGGCTCTGCTGACCTGCACGCGTTCTGCAGCTCAGAACAACATTCTTCCACTCCATGCTGTTTTTCATAGAAACAATTAAAAAAATCTGTGTGTAAGAGGATTGGATTTCCAATAAAAACTCAACCCAAAAGCTATTTAAAAGTTTGTTTTAAAAAAAAAAAAAACAAATCAAAACAGACTATGCTTTAGCCAAGAACTGAACCAAAAAGTTATTCTTGTCCCTTCACAAATAAGCCCTATGAAACACTAGATCCTTTCAAACCAAAAATGAAAGCTGTACCACAAAGAAAGACTACTTGTTTTCACTTTTATCATTTCAAGCTACAAAGACACTCCATCTTTTATTGGACCAGCTCTTGGTTTAAATGAAAATTTGTTTTTAAGTAGAAATATTGTTCTCTCCACTCAGCAGTATAGGTGTACCAGGGTGGGAGATTGATAATGCCGGTGGCTGTCAGACTCCCCCAGATCTGTCATTTAAGCAGGTAGTTTCCTTCGCAGCACTACCTAGGAGTGAGTTAAACACATGTATTTAACAGAAGATGATAGATGCTGGGTCACCTGAGCCAAGCTCCTCACCTCCTAGGTGACACACCACCGCAATCAGCGCAGTGTATGGAATACGTCATCTCAAGTTTCTCGGTGCTTCCAGGGGATGTGTTCCCCAGGGCTGGGCCAGACAGGCTGCCCAGCTTGCGGCTGTGCTACTGTGAACGATCACAAATCTTGAGAGCTACCATGTGGGGCTGGACCAAAGAGGTCTCCAATTCAAGTGTCCTGTCTCCAGCGGTGGCCAACAGCAGATGTTTAGAGAAAGCATGCAAGAACAGACACATTTGCAGCCGTCCCTCCCTTGGCACAACCTCTCAGGATGTTTTGTTACTTAAATACATGTATGTATACCTCAGAACACCCGTTGAGGTAGGGCAAATCACATGGAGGCCACATCTTTAGAGCTTCACATCCTGCAACGCTCTTGTTTGCAAGGCCTTGAAGCAAGTCTACGCATCATCTGCGGTTCACTGCACGCCTTCAGCTTTCTTCGGAAGCCGATAATCACTCTGGGAACCTAACGACCCAAATGGATGAAGCAGGACACGTTTGGACTTGCAAAGTCACGCCACTGAGCTGGACAACCTTCAGGGAGGTCCTGCACATCCCCGAGGACGTCCCGCACCTGACCCCTTCCTTCCTGCCCTTCACTGGTACCGTTAAGAGCCAGAAGATTTTCACTCGAGCATCTTCTGTGAGCTCTCGCCAACTCAACCAAGAAACACAGGATTAAAACCAATAAAGGCTGCACGTTTCAGTTACAGTCACAATTTAGCGTGAGACAAACAAGGAAACCCTACGAGGGAAGTCACCAGGTAGCTTTCTGTTCCCCGAAATAACACAGCCTCTAGGCAAAGAGAGACCCGCTTTAATCAAACGCCAGCTCAGTACAGAGCCCAAAGGACGGAGCTGCATGGCCTGCGTTGTACGGTAGGCAAGATCAGATGATTTAATAGCTGCCTCCGGCTTCGAGATCTGCTATTAGACTTGGAATTTCAGAAAAACAACAATCCCAGAAAAATCGATGGAAATGCGATTTGATGGATGGCTAAGACATAAGAGCCAATCTGTATTTGGACCAGCACATCGCAAGCACACCGAGCACTTTACAAAGCCATCAATACTGCAGCTTTCTAGCAGCCTCAGACACAAAGAGAGGAAAAGCACATTTAAATGCCTGAGATGCGTGGGAGCCAGGAGGGCTCTGCTGCCACCTCCAGTGCACAGGGTAAAAGCACACAGAGAAAGCACGTGCCTCATCTCCTGGCGGATGCCACAAGCGTTTTGCAAGGTAGAGAAAGCCACCGGCAGTTTGCTACAGGAGAACATCAGTTCACGTGCGATTTCCTTAAAATGATGTCCCTAAACAGCATCTCCTGCTGTTACTGCTGGGGACTCTGGTCTGACCCCCCTGGGGCATTTCTCGCTCCCCAGATTTGGGCACTGTCCAGTCTGATCACGCAGGAGGAGAGGTTACAGGTCTGGAGAGACGCATGTGATGAGCCACAACGAACTGAACGGCAGCAGGCAGCTACCTATGGAGAGAGATAGAGACATCCACCCGGCAGCTCCTCTCTTGCACACGCAGCACCGCGATCCCAGCAGGAGGACACAGGTGGCTCCTTTCTGAGCTTCACCCATGAATCAGCCAAACCAGATGCCACGATCAATCACGTACATGTTTAGGCTGGAGCTTCATTCTCCAAACCTCACTGAGCACATTAATGGGGCTTCAGCTTGCTCCAGACATCACGCAGGCTCAGCGCTCTTCTACCCGCACAGGCAGGAGGCAATGGACAGGACCTCTTGACACCCTTAGTTATTACCCACCGAGCCGTCAGCCAGAACTGGGAACAAATAAGCAAACCAACCAACAGGAATTGGTTCCTTGCTCCCCCTGCCAGGGACGTGGCAGCTTTCGGGAGCCACCGCCGCCCCCAGGCTGAGCTGATGCTGCACCACGGGACAGCAGTTGCTGCAGGGACACGTTTCTCCTGGCTCCCACGTCTGCAGGGACCTTCCTGAGATTTACACCCATTGCAGCTAAAGAGCCTCACTAGAAAAGCAGCAAACTGAAATTCTACAAAGCAAAACACCACAAAACAGGCCCACGAAGCAGGTGTGCCTGCTGGGGACCAGCCAGCCCCGGGGAGCGGTGGCACGAGCTACTCACCAGCTCCGTGTGGCACTGCTCCCGGCCACCCTCACGCGCCACCCTCTGACGGGAGGGCTTGGTCCCGATGGCTCAGCCCACCCATCGGGACCCCTTATTTCACTCCAAAATCCCCACTCCCCGCTCATCCATGTTCGTGCTGGAGCGGGGAGGAGGCTCGGCACTGCCGGCATGCACTCCCCGCCGGGGCAGGACCACCCATCCGCAAGAGCTGCCCGGGGCCCAGACGCTTCAATTCCCGCCTTCGCTCTCAGCCCGGAGAGCAGATTGAGGCCAAGTTCTCATTACTGCAGATCATTAGCTGGATGGGAAGAGGGCCTCCCCTTATCGCTTTCCCACGTTGACACTGAAGAAGCTGCACCACTCTGCTCCCAACCAGAGGATCTCCTGGTTTGGGTTGAGGTGAGCGGCCTCAGCCTCAACCCAACCTCAGCCCCAACCTCAACCCAGGAGCATTAACCCTTTCTGCATTCATGCAACACCTTTTATTGCTGTTTCAGACACTGAGGACACCCCTCAAGGCCCAAACAACCACTGTCCTCAGAGGGCAACCAAACTGCTTGGAAAAACAAGAGCTGGGCATGTTTCACTGGTATGCGTTTTCAGGACTGACAGAGACAAACCAGAGCCAAAAGCCCATCTGGAAGGTGATTTCTGTCAAACAGGAGCCGTGTCACCTACTGCCTGGGACCCTGGCCACCCCCTCCATCCTCCTCCACCAACCGCCAGGCCAGGAGCCGTGGGGGTTTAAAATAATGGGTGGAAAAGCATTGCTCAGCCCCCGACACAGGGCAGCCCCGCAGCCGTCGGTGCCAGCACAGCCGAGGGACCAGCGGGACACGTGGAGGGGAAAAGGAAGTTTGGGAATGCCTCAAGTTTGCATCTTCACTACCAATTTGCTATCAGTTTAGCTTAACGTCTGACAGCTCATTCAACAGCAAGGATTTTTATAAATAAAGCAAATTAGGGAAACTCTGGATGTTAATGGTAACCGAGACCAGTGAAGGTGACGCCATCGCTGCCCTTAGTGGCACCAGGAGCCACCGACCTGGTCTCAGAGGTGTAAAAAACAGGGACGGGCATTCCCACGGGGGAAGCAAATTCCCTACAACCCTGTAGGGAATCCCTCAGCCGGGGCAGGACAACGCTCTAACACCGGGCTGGGCTGCACCTCTGCCCGCTTCCCCACCGCGGGACCTGTTAGCCTGAGCCCTTGGCTAACACCCCGCTTTCAGGGGAATGCCCGTACTGCCACCAGTGCACGTCACCCCGGTCTCACCCCAGCCAGGGCACCCCCATACCGGTTTCCGCAGCAAAACCACCCCCACGCCTCCCCCAGGCGACCCGGCAGACAGCCCGGCTCGGGGAGGGTGGCAGGAGCGGGGCTGCCGGAGGAGCCCACCTCCCCGGGGCACATCTCACTGCGCGACTACTGCGAGCGACAGGAGTTAAAAGCCACCTCCGGCTCAGCGCAGCTGGTGGCCGTTCACCTCTAATCATCGCACACAGCTTTGGCTCTCCCCTGAAGAGCCCCCGCTCCTCCCTCTGTCACAGCGGCCACGGGGGCCCTGTTTAACACCCCCCTCGGGACATATGATCCTCACCAGAGGATTCAGGATGCCCACGACAGAGGCTTTGATCCCATGTCCGACTGCTCTCGCCCTCCCGAAGGGCACCGTGTCATGCCCTCGTTCCCAGCACCATCTGTCCTCCCTCCCAAAACGCCTCTTTTTTTTCTCCCAGGTATTTCCTATCGCTGCACCTTCTGCTGCTTCGGGCACAGCGACTTTGCGGCACCCGCCGCACAGACCCTGCACGGATGACAGCCCTCTCCACGGTCTCTGCGGGAACCGCTTAGCCTCTGGCTGTATCCTGTGAGCAGGATAATTAGTAATTATTTATTTGCACATCTCTAATGCTTCCTTTCCAGGCTAGCAGAGCGTTTTACAAGCGTAAAGGACCCAAAACTCGTTGCTCCCCTGAGCTGCTGAGGAGCACAACACACCTGCGGAGGCTGAACGCTGCTCAGAGAGCTGCCGGGAAGCCGCAGTTTCGGGGCCCAAGCCTCAATACTCATCCACACCCCGGAGCTACAGACAAATTTCCTACGGCTCCTCGCAGCTGGCCTGTGGTGTGCCAGCTCCATCCCATAAAGAGCCACGGGCTGCCACATCTACTAGAAAACAGCAGTAGCCCCCCTCTCCTCCCCTTTTTCTTTCCCCCCTAAACCTATGTAAGCATTACACTCTTTTTGAGCCACAAGTTCAGCATTGAACAACATGATTTAGCGGTCTAAACGCCATTGGAAGCCAATGCGGTTTCCACATATGCCAATGAAGAGTCTGAACTCCCTGCCCGCTCCAGGAGCCTCTCTGCCCTCCCAGCTACCAGGGCTGCGGAGGGGAGAAGCAGGAGCCCCCCCCCATCAGCAGCAATTGCCAGCAACAGCCGTGGCATCCTGGCTGCAAATAACCGTTCCTCTGCAGCGTTGCACTCCCTCAGCCCTCATAAATTAGAGGAAAAAACCCTAAAAATTGCTTTGCCAGATGACTGTACATCACAAGTGAGCTGTCAGAAAAATAAATCTCTTGCTGCTTTTCCCCATAGGATTGAAACGTATCTCCGTTTCCACTTTGACAACACCAGAAAGCTCACCCACGAGTGGGGGGCCAACACTAACTTTGCAGGAGCTTGAGCTTCAGGCCCAACAAAGTCACCCCCTCCGTGCTTTGTGCCCCCTCCTTTTATTTCTTTTGAAGTCACCAGAGCTTTTCCCAGCAGATCTGAGCCCAACGCATAGCGGACAGACAGTTACATGGTGCTACGTGGGGTACCCTGCATGGATATTTGCTCCTGGGCCAGCTGGCCCCCAGGACTACCACCTCCTTCTCCTGGGCACTTAGGGTGGGCAAAACTCTGGGACCACTCCCCAGAAGTCCGTCAGCTGCAACTGTTGTGAACCTGCTCCAGAAAGGCTGTTTCTGACTTTACACAGAGATTAAACCCCCCAAGTGCTCTCTTGGGTTTCAGGCAGGAGAATACAGCCAACCCAGGCAGGCACCTGCAGCACCCAGGGTCACCACTCCCGCACCGGGCACTGGGATAACGCGCTCGGGACCAGCCTGGCGTTATAAGCTGGTGGTTCCCTCCTAAGCAGCCCACGCTCAGCGATGCCACCAAAGGAGATGTGTTACCCCATCCCCCTGGTTGGGGACAGCTTTCCTCACCCCAGCACCCCCTGCGTCGTGCTCCCCCCAAACACAACCATTTCCTACAACACACAGAGCTCATTTCACCCCTGCACGGCCCTACCTGGCAGCCGGGGACAGCAGGGACGTCCTTTACCTGGCACACACCTCGGAGAGGAGAGCAGCCCGTGCTCCTGGCTGAGATATCTCCCTGCCCCCCGGAGCCCCTCCCAGCCCAGCCCTGCCAGCACAGCCCCTTCCCATCACGCCCACGATGTCCCAGCTGGGGCTGGCCCCGCTCGGCAGCCCCCTGCCAGGTGCAGGACGTGAGGTCTCTGTTACCGCCCTGCATCCAGCGACTCCTGCTGCAGCTGATGCAGGAGCCTGCAGGACATCCCCCCCTCCTGTCCCCATCAGGGCAGGGCAGGGCGGACCTTCCTCTGAGCCATTTCGTCATGTGTACACCAGTAAAGAAGCTTCCACAAAGGACCAGAGCTCCTGCTGGGCTCAGCAGAGAGCCACAGGGTTTCATCCAGTGCTGTTGTTTCTCTGTTGCTATTTTGGAAGGGAAGCAAACGGGAACTAGCCCGAGAAAGGGGATCCCGAAGCACGACCTCTTCATACATGTGCACAAAGGGGGAGTGGGACAGGAGACACCGCCGCTGCTCCCTGCCCCGTTAGAAACCATTGCCTCCAGCAGAGAACATAATGGGCCCAACGTACCTGCTAGTCCCTCTTCTTCCAAGCTTTTTTGAGTCTTTACGGGCCAGGCTGACGCAAGAGGCTCATCCAGAGCTCCCTGTCCCGAGATTCCCCTTTTTCTCTGGTTTCTGGCCTCAGCCCACCTTGCCCACATCAAGCAGATGGTGCCCTGAGCCTCGTGCTGGAAGTGCTGTTGGCCCAAATGAAGCGTAACGTGCCGGGTTGTCCCTAACAAAGGGGTCCTCTGTTTGGCTTTCCCAGGAGGGTTATTATAGCCGGCGTTTATTTTGGACTGGGACCAAACCATGCATTAGTGTTCCTCATCCTGTGGATTTCTGCGCACAGCTCGGATGAGTGTAGGGGGCTTATAGACACCGTGCCGAGCCGGAGGAAAGTTTGTCAGGAGTTTGAAGTCTTCTTCCTATACGCACACTGCTCAGAGAAACGGGCCCCGGGCGTCCCTGCGTGCTGGGGATGTGCGGACCGGCCCCACACGTGCCCATCCTTGCCCGGTTTGCTGTGGGGCGGTGGTTGGTGCGAGGGGCAGGCTCAAGGACCTGCCCCACAGCCCCAGCTGGGCCGCTGGGTTGTGCGATACGTCATTTTGGTTTCTCATATCTGGATAACGATACCGAATTCCTGTCCTAGATGTTGCAGGATGTAATGAGGAAAGCAACAGGTTCCTGCTGTGCGGGGAGGATGGATCTGCAGTGGTTAAGAAGCACTCCCATTCCCACCGCACGGAGCTGCTGGAGAAACGTGTGTCTCCACGTGCTCCAGGTGCTGCGTGTGCCGTCCCTCACCCTATCCGTGATTTGCTCCGAGGAAGGCGTTACCTCTTCCCTGCAAACCCCACCAGCGCACCTCCTCACCAAGGTCAGGAGAAGCCCTTAAATCGCTTTTTGTAGCCTCAAAAGAAACACCGGCAGGGTCCCGGGCAGCAGCAATATGGGGTGACACGAGCCCAGGCCGGCTGCTCGGACGCCCGCTCCCCCCGCGCTGCACCACCGCTGCCGCCGTCTCCCTCGTCTTAGCGGTTTGCTCGCCATGTTTTCGGCACGTCCTTTGCTGAATTGTGAACGTCAAAGCAGGCTGCATCTGCTCTCTGTGTCGTGCTGTAATTAGGAAACAATATTATTAAAATCAATTCCCATCTCCGCTTTCTTTTCATCTCCCCTCCTTCTTGTTGCTCCTCTGTTCTCTTCCCTTTGCAGCCTGCGGCCTTTGGACTGAATGCTGATGAGCCGTTGTTTGGTCTAATCTGCAGTGCTTGTTAACGGGGTTGTTAACGTAGTTTCTAACCACCTGCTCTGCGTTGGCTTCCCCCGAGTCTCTGCCTCAAAGCCGGCTCAGTTCCTCTGCGGCAGAGCCTAGTGCTGCCACGGCGCTGGGGTTATTGGTCTTTTCTGATCCAGATGCTCACGGGCACAAGGAAACCGTGCTCTGCCCAAATTCACGTGCTCCGCTGCGAGGTGCGGAGAGGGGCCAGCACAGCTCCGTGGGGTGTCTGTGCTGCTGTGATTTTGGGGTAAATCACTGAGTATAGGCATTGCATATAGTTTTGTACCCATCTAGATATCGCTCCCCAGAATTATTTGTTTCCAACAGGAGCATGGCCAGAGTTGGCAGCAAACCCTGTGATTTCTCCTGGGCCACCCGCTCCCACCCGAGACATCCAGCTGCCACGCTGGGTGCTGGGTGCTGACCGTCATGCTTTGCACAGCAAGGATTTCACCTTCAACTCATGCATCTTACAGCCAAATTTCACATCTAAAGTGTAGGCACAACACCCACAAATACAACTCCCTCCGTTGAATGAGCCGAGTGGGAAGAAGCAGATGGGAGCTGCGGAGTGGGGCTGCGGGAAGGGACGGGGAGAGCCGGGCGGCCCAAGAGTGGAGGTGCCCGTGGAGCTGAGATCTTGTGGAGTTACTGGACCAGGAAAATGGAGTCTCCTCTGCGAGACAGAGCATGACTCACACTTCGTTAATGGATGCTTTGGGCTAATGGCTGACAGCAAGGCTGTAGGAGCTGAGCGCTATTTATACATGGCACTCCAGAGCGTGCCAAGATGCCATTTCAACCCAAGTTCAAAGGCGCAGCCACGTCGTGCGCGCTCTGCAGCATAGCAGCGACACCCCGCGCTCCGCGTCACCCCACCCCGCGCTCCTGCGAGGGGCTGGGGACGGAAAGCAGCTACAAGTCGCTGCTGGAGGAGCAGCTGGAAACGCTCTACCACCTGCCAGAAGGAGCACATCTGGGGGGTGAGAGCACCGCTCTCCTCAGGTCGACGGCCAGATGCTCGAGTGGCTCAAACTGGCTCCTTCCCAGGGAGCGCGCAGAGCGCTCGCTCTGCGGCAGATGGTTTGGGTTATGTTTTGAAGGTCTCTCTCGTTTTCGCATCATTTTAGGATAGGAGTGGAAGGAAAGATCTAGAAGCCGAGGTTACTTTCAAAGGGAAAGCTGGTAGTAACTGAGAAGAATAACAAAAAGGTGTTGGAGCCGTTTGTGCAGTTTTCCTACCGAATTTTCTCCTTTTGTTGAGCGCTGTGCTTTCGGCTGGATGAGAACCTCTGTCCCCACGTACCGTGTGCCATCAGCTCCCGGAGCAGGGTGCTAGGAGACGTGTTCGCTGGGAGCTGCAGACAGCAATTTGCCAAGCACAATGCTGCCTTTGAACCTAGTAACTTGCAGACAATAATACTCTTTTACATGCTAATAGATAGTATTGTTCTTCAAACGTCTGACATTTATAGCAATATAATATCTCTGGCAAAAAGCACGCCAGTAATAGGCACGGCTTCCCAAGGCAAGCGCTGGGGAAGTAGAGGGATGGAACAGGAATTAATATACAAGATTTGTGACTGAATTTCGCTTTAGGTTTCCTCCAATTGCTGCTGTTTCCTTCCTATATTTCAAAACTGATGACTGCCCTGAAAGGTAATTCACCAAAAAAAAAAAGAAAAAAGTCCAGTGTAAATATAGCAGCAAACGTAGATGGGCTGTAAATCAGCATCCTCCACCTGGAAGCTTTGCTGGCTGGTATCCAAACGAAAAATCAGGGACAGGCCTAAGTAGCCCTGCTTAATATCAAAGAGAGGCAGTAGGCAGGAATGACAGCCTGGAGAAGATGTTTGCTTGGAAGGGATGAATTATTAGTAAACTTATTGTTATTTATTATTGTTCTTAAGCAGCTTGTCTCACTGCACATGTTAAAATGGATTTCAGTCTCTCCTTCTTATGCCTAACAAATAGTTGTGTCCAGATGTGAAGTGAGGAGATGTTTCCCTCGGGGACGGTACCCGAATCCCCAGCGAGAGATGCACAGAGGGGAATCCGTGCGTATGGGGCAGTAGGTAAGGATCAGAAACCCGCATCCCTGCCCGCATCCCTGCCCACCAGAGGATACTGCTAGTTCGCCTGAGCCAAGTGCCTTTCCGATGGCCAGCCAAGCCGTCACGCTGCTGGAAAACCTTCTAGGAGAAGCCGCTCTAAAGGGGAAGCCACAAGGTGCGATGGACGTGGGGGGAGGAGGCAGAGGGCAGAGCCGGCATCTCACCCCCAAATCCAGGTGACTCCTTCCAGAGGTCGAGTCCCACCGTGCATCCAAACAACCCCTCTGCTACATTCCCAAGGGAGAGGAGGGCTTGGGGGATAGCACGCCTTACATTTTTAGTGCTAGCTCTTGGCTGAGACAGGAGCAGAAATGTTGCCATGATGTCTACTGAATAAACATGTGCTACTGCTGCTCTCGTTTGTCTTTACAGCTTTGGAGGAGATGCAGATGGCCCTTTAAATACTTGCAAGGCCTGCAACTTTTCCAGTGTTTTTTCTCCTCCCTTTTTCCAAGCTACTTGGCTCCCTGCAGTAATTAATATTATCTAATGGGGTGAAAAGCAAAGCAAAGTCTTCATATTTGAGATTATTCACACAAACAAAAATGTAAACAGCTGTCTGAGAGACAAGGAAGAAATGGGCTCTGAGACAGGACCCTGCAGGAACAAGCTGCCTGGAGCCGTAACAAAAGCCTGTGCCGGGATATTTGGTGCCCGCTGGATCCAGCCCAGGGGAGAGACGTTGTGCAGCCACGTCCTTGTCAAAGAGGGAGGCCACCGGCAGCCCCCGGGACTCTGTCCAGGGGGGTTTATTCCCTGGAGCATCTCAGTTCCCATAAAACCCCCTCCTCTCCAGTGCCGCCACGCCGAGACTTATCGGCGTGCTCATCTGACCGGCTCAGTCTCGCTGAACGTCCTCAAGGACTCGGGGAAGCGCAAGGAGAAAAACATCCCCCCATAACCCGCAGCCACTTCGTTTCAGATCTGTTCCTAGATAATGGAGAACGGGGTCCCAAAGCCGGGTGATTCCAGGAAACATGAACGGAGCAGCAGAGGGGCAGGTCATGAGCTTGGCTGCGCGGTGGCAGGTGGCCCTGGTCAAAGACAGCCCTGAGAGAGGCCCCAGCAGACGGGTCCCTGGTTGCACGGAACAGCTCTGTAATGAACTGGGCTGCGAGCTGACGCCTCGTACCGTTTCAGAGGAGGCATTGGCTTTTAAACCGAGCAGATAACCTCAGGAGGAGTTAATGAAGCATTTCCCTTGGTGTTCCCCTGCCTTGCCCCCTTCGCTTGCCCTTTGGGGACAGTAACCCCGTCCTGCCGGTCTGTATTATTCGCCCTGACTTTGCTTAGATCTGGAAATGAGAATTTTCCTCCTAGGGCATTCATAAAGGTTCAGTCATTTTTTTCAAGAGGTTTAACAACAAAAGTTTCTGCTTCTGGGGCTGAGAAAAGATGGTGGAGCTGTTTGGCTGGTGCCCGTCTCCCGCAGGGCTCTTTGCAGGGGACGGGAGCAGCTGGGGAAGGCAGAGGAGGCAAGAGAAGGTAACCACGGGGAGACTGCTCCAAGAGAGCTGGGAAACAACACTGTCCGTAGCAGAGGAAAATATGTAAGGGAGTGCTGCAAATGCTGACTGCTAACGGGGGAGGTTGGATTTGCTCAGAACCATGGGGCTAGACTGTGGCTCCGGGTGAATTAATGAATATATGTACTGCAAGGGGCTCGAAGGAGCCTGTTGTTGCAGAAAGGAGGGAATTCTCTTTGGCTCTCTGTGTTTGAGAAGGATGCTGCTGTTCCGTGGGCAATGAACATCCCAGGTTGTGACCTGCCGGGGAGCCTCAGATCCAGGGGAACGGCAGAGCCCCGTGTTTGCATTAAGCAGAAAGACAAAGCCCTGGTTTTGAAAAGAGAAAGCCCCACTTTCCTTCTTCCCCTTGGGATGGCTGGTCCCTCAACCACTCGAACAAGTCTTATACTCAGGGTGTTCAATAACAAGTCCCCTGTAGAAGCCAGGTTGCTCTTGCCTTAGACACAGCCGCAAGACGTGGGGAAGGGCCGAGGCAGGAGACGGTGCCGTGCACTCCTTGGCTCTCCTCGTTTTCATGGCTCTCGGGGCCAAAATGCGTCACCAGCCGCACGACGTGGGGAAGGGCCGAGGCAGGAGACGGTGCCGTGCACTCCTTGGCTCTCCTCGTTTTCATGGCTCTCGGGGCCAAACTGCGTCACCAGCCGCACGAGCTGCTTTTCTGCTCCTCTTCCTTGGCGGCTCGGCCGTACGCACGGGCTGGCAGCTAAGCTAGCTTTAAAACCCCGCGCCTGTGTGTATTCCTGGTGTTCTTCCCATGCCTTGCTGGGATGGGAGCCTCTTCCACATTTTTCCTTGCAAACCCTGATTATGTGGATGCACAAAGTAAATAATAATAACAGGGGAAAAATGTTGGGAATACCAGCCACGCACTTTTTACGGTGTACATGTGTGCTGTTTTGCTACCTGTCCACAAAGCCGAGGTTCTCAGCACTGTGACCTTCACGTTAGTGACCTTGATGAGAGTTTTGACTGGAAAAGGGGGCTAAGTCCACCCCCCGGCACATTCACAGCACCCATTTGATCTTTGGAAATAGCATCCCCTTCTCTCCCCTCCGGCCCAGCTCACCATGTGGTTGGGCACCCAGATTAAGCGACTTTCTGAAGTCACAGAGGAAATTTGGGACAGCGTCAGGAAGAATCCACATTTTAGGAGGTTTTGCTTCAAGCAGAGGGTACTGGAGATGTTTTATAGCAATAAAAGCCACTTCCGAGCCAGGAACTCCTCTCCAGGTGAACAGCTGATGATGACCCTTGTGCTGCCACCCATCCAAGACCTCCTCATCAGCTCCGAAGAATAAAACAACTGATGTGGCCTGTGCTGATTCTCATAACAAGGGTGAATTTCGTTGTATCGCAGTCTCCTCGAGATGAAGTCTTGGTAGCAGAGCCAGGGGGTTTCAATGCAAGCTCTGTTGGCTGTGTTCGTACACCTTTGTGTCTGCTGTGGACGACCGGTTGGGTGTCTGAGACCTGGCGAGGACTTTTCTTCCAGCCAGGAGAGACATTGGAAAGTTTCGAAATTTTCTGCAAGACTTAGGCTGGAGAATAGTAAGTTGTGCTTGGTCAAACAGATTTTAATAATTGAAACCATTTTTGTTTTCATGATGATTTATTTTCTATTCTAAAATTAGATATTAAAAACTGTTTCAAAATGGAAAAACTCAAGATAACTCGTTCCAAAAGTTTGGGAAGAGGATGTTGTGACTCGGTAGGAGCAATGTGTTTCTTTTTCTGTCCCTGATAGGATGTTTCTGTGAAATGGCCGTGAACGTTTGATGTTTTCATTTTGGCACACTTGTGTTGTCCAACAGAGTAATGGCTCTGTTTCAGTGGGTTTTCCACGCACCTGCACCTGTGTAAAGCAGAGCTGCACTTCTGTGGCTTGCAGGCGGTACAGGCGAGATGCCGTGGGCACCATCACCATGGATATTCCTTGCATAGGCACGACCGTGCCAACAGAGAAATCGTGCATCCTAGGGAAGGCACTTTATATAACTTCCCGGCTGAGGGAAGATTTCCCAAGTTTATGTTAGAGTCACTGAGCAAATCTCTTGGCTGCACAGAAACGTCCGTGTCGTGTTAGTACAAAGCTGGGGAGGGGACGCTCAGATGCAGCTTAGAGAGCTCAGTGAGCCAAGCTGCAGCCAAAAATGGGTCCGGTCCTCAAAACCACTCCAGTACTCCAGTAGCTGTCAGGTTGGGGCCCCCTCTCTGCTCCCTACCACGCGTAAGGCAGTCCGCAAGTCCACTCCTAACTGCAAAGCTGATGCTGGCAGGATTCATGCAGGGTCCAGGTGAGGAAGGCTTGCAGGACTACACTCCCCGAGCTTAATTTTCTGCAATCTTGTCCATCACGCAGTTGCTCGCAAGGCTTTGGGGTGCTGGATGCTGCCAGTGCCGGGCGATGCACGGGACCCTGCAGGTGCTGAGGGGCTCTCCCGGCATCTCCATGGGCTCTCCATGTCTCTGCCTTCGAGCTCTAGCTCACTGCTGCAGCCCTACACGGCCGTCCTTCCCCGCTTGCTCATACTTGTGGTGTGAGTAATCTGCCCCGGCGCCTCCCCAGCAGGTCACGGAGCCTCTTGGGCCGACCAGGACAGGGTCACGGATCACTGCTGCCTTCACGGCTCCGGCTTGATTGCTCCCTGTTGGGTTCAGGCCCGAAGTGAGCCAGGATTTGGCCTGTCGTCTCCCTGGAGCACAGCGACGTTTTGTGGATACTGCACCAGCAAATGATTTTGAAAGAAAAAACAGAGCTGATTAACCCTCTTGCAGCACAGCCTGTGTGGCTGAGAGCGTGATGGGGCATCACACTTTCTCTCTAGGGCAACGTCTCTGCCAACTGCTGTACTTTCTCTGCAACAAATGACGCCATAGAACAAGCTCTCATGCTAAAACTAAATTTACCCATGAAAAAGCCCAAAGCTATTTAGCTGGTAGCTCCTGGTTGTTCCCCTGAATCCATGTCCTTGTCCCTTTGCCAATGTCCCTGGCGTGGTGGCTGCTGTGTCGCACCGTCCCGGCTGCTCCGGGAGCTCACCCAGGGGATGCGGCGGGGCTGATCCCACCTGCCGCGTCTGCAGGCACCGGGGATCTCGCAGGGGCAGATGTTAGGGAAATGCTACCACTGAGAGATTTGACAAATAAATCCTCAGGACCTCCCCGTAAGGCTGGGAAGTCTCCCACCCCCTTCTTTATTAGGGATGAGGAAACGAAGCATGAAGAAGCGCTGCCGATCTAGAGGATGGCTTCTCCTTCAGAGCCCAGCGTGGGATTTCCTGAATGGAGGGGGAGGACGTCTCCTGAGCTGAACCGACTCACTTCACGCCTGGTGAAACACCTGGACAAGCCCTCCTGGCTCTTTGTAGGACTCGGGCGTGCAGCCAACAAATCTGCAGCCTTTGAATTCAACACCCTCCTCTGCCCCCAAAGCCAACAAGAGCTTTGTTCACTTCTGGGCAGCTGAGTTTCCACTACATAAATCCAGCTCCCCTTCTGCCCTTGCGTGAGGCACCGTCAGTACTGCTATTCCACTAAACCAGAGCAAAATGGTTATCTTCTGTTTCCCTTTTCATGAAACCACGGGTCCGCCCCGGCCACCTGCGTTGTTAATCATAGACCCGAGTCTGCAGGTGGGAAGCACGTTGGGTTCCCAGGACAACGTGTTTCCTCCAGCGGCCACGCCGCTTTTCGCCTTTCTCCTCACACCTTTACTATGTATTTCTTTGAGGTGATGGACGCAACAAGGAAATGCGTTACCAAGGCAATGGAAGGAAAATCCAGGCCTCAAATTGCAGATTTCTTCTCCAGCAGGACCTGGAAAGGATGGGGAGGAGTCAAAAGCATGAGTTACTATTGAATTCAGCAAGAGCTGCATGAGGCTGGCGTGGAGGTTTGAGTACCCCACACCAGCGATTCTGGCAGTAATTACTCACCATGTAGGGATTTTGTCTCTCTGCTGCGTTACTGGAGGGTTTTCGCGGGCAGCCGCGGGCAGCCCCAGCGGGATGCTCGGCCGGGCGTCCCTTCTGCCCCGGGCAGCGGCTGAGCCGCACGGGGAGGCTGCTGCGCTGGGGAGCCCGGCAGCGGGTCCTGATGCTGCTGTTTGTGGGGTTACCCCAGCACAGCACTGGGAACAAGGGCGATGTCCGGAGCACGCCTGCCCAGAGCTACGCTGGCTTCGACTTCTGAGCCTGGCCCCTATAGAAACGAGGAGGGGGAACGTTAGGTGATCCTTTATCCTTGCAACTGTGCTGAGCTGGACCCCATGGTGGGATTTCGGGGGGTTCCGTGCTTTGCATGGGGCTCAGATGTGTCCCTGCAGCCCAGGGCCACACTCTCCCAGGTACCTTCTCCTGGCCTGGGGACGCAATTCCCACCCCGTGAGCCCTCAGTCGGAGCCGGGCACCATTGGCCAGTCGTGCCACACAAACAGGACTGTCCCTCTGTCCGGGAAGTGCTGTCACATCGTCCTCAGAGCCCCGATCCCCCCAATAGCGCAGCGCTTTAGACGAGAGCAGATTCGCCGCGGCGCGGGAGGCAGATGTTGCACAGCTGTGCGCGCTGCGTGGAGCAACACTGACATGCAGCGGTCGGCTGCTGCCACCTCCGCCTGCCTCCCCCTGCCCACCCCGCGGCCCAGCCGCATCGGGGGGGCGGATGCAGGCCAAGCCTCGCCTCGCTTCCCCAGAATTTAGCTATTTCCCAGTGGAAAAAACATCTTCCTCCCGCAAAAGCGGTGTTTGCCACAGAGAAATCACCTGCTGGTTAAAGAGGAGGGAATTGTTAGCAGCTCTCCAGCAAGAAGTATTTTTTTCCAGCGTATTATTTAGATTTCTTTAAAACTGTCCCGTGATGCCTACAAGTGACCACGCTGCCTGCAGCCCAGAGGACGCTGACGGACAGTTGTTCCCAGATGGAAAAGTGTGTGCAGAGACTATAGCTGCAATGCTCGACTGGGAAAGGAAAAGAAAGGGAGAAGATTTTCAGCTATTTCAGCTCCCAGAAGCTCTGCTGGCAGCTGCATCGCTCCGACGAGCTTGGCCACACTGGGTGCCCATGCCGAAAATCTCTCCCTTTTATCAGTGCTGATCTGTTTTGAAACTGCCCAGGGAAGGGGCACGAGCCTGGGGCGACGCTGGCTGCCAGCCGTGCTCCCAGCGCCGTCACCGCGTGGCCCGGCACACGCTGAAGGTAATATGTCAGCTCATGCAGTACCAGGGTACGACCCAGCCGTGGCCAGCTGGGACCCTCTGCTCTGCAAGGGTCTTCAGGCTCGAGCCCGGCCGCGGATGGACGGCTGCCACCCTTGAGCACCAAAACCCAGGAGCGGCGATGATGGGGAACAAGAGAAAAGGGACAACGGGGAAATTGCAGTGTCTGATGCAAAAAAATCTCCCTGTTCCCAGGTTATAGGTCGGTATCCAGCATTTAGCAACCTATGCATTTTGCTGGTAAAAGACCAAAAGACACTGTTATGGCCTGAATAAGTGCGGAATCGGAGCAGTTCAGTGAGGAACAGCCGGGAAGGAAGAAGGAGCTCCGGCCTTAGCAAAGGTTTGGGCTGGTTTGGTTCTGTACAAGGACTCGGGGGGGTTGTGGTGGAGCACCAGCTCCAGGGAAGCTTCCTGGCAATGTGTGATGTTTCAGCCAAGAGGCTGAATGAGATTCTTGGATGTGTGAGAGTGGAAACAGTGAATAGGAGCTGGGAGAGGATTGTACCTTTTTATGGGACTGGGGAGACTAATTTGGGAATTTTGCATCCAGTTCAGGTGTCTGCATTTAAGAGAGGGTGTTGGAAAGTGTTGAAAAGAGCTACAAAAATGATTGAAGGACTGGAGAAATGGCCTTACAGGGGGGAGAACTTAAAGACCTCCATCTGTTTGCATTATTAAAAAAAGAGGTAGAGAGGTGACTTGATGACAGTGTAGAAATACCTTCATGGGGAGAAAAGAGCAGGCATTGCGGGTTCTGTAGTCTAGTGAGGGGGAAAAAACACAAACGGATGGCTGGAAGCAAGAGCCAGATGAAGTCAAACTGGAAATTAATCACCTTCATTGTTAAAAAAAGCCCCAAGTCCAACATTTTGGAACAAATCCAAAGGAAAATGATGTTTGTTTTCATTCTCAGTGTCTTGAAATGAAGACTGGGGTCTTTTCTGAAAGACGTGCGTTAGCTAAGGCACAAGCTAGCACTTACTGGCCAGGGCTTAATGTGGAGATCCTTGGGTTAAAACAAGCGTATGGATGCGCTCAGCGTTGCAGTGCCATCCGGAAGGATGCATTAGCACATATGTTTGGGCTTATCCACCAGGCATGGCTAACGAAGGACGTTAACTCGGGAGCAAGGATGTAGTCAAGAAACGAGGGGGGAAAAAATCCATCACGGGGCTTTATTTTGCTTATCGGCTTTTAAGAAAAAAAAACAAAACAGAGACAAGCAAAAGCGACCCCTTGACACAAACACCTGGAGGTGCGGGGCGGCTGGCCGGGGTACGGCCGGTCGGAATAACCCGCTGTCAGTGGGTGCACGAGTAGCTGTCCCGAGTTAATGACATCAGGTTAAGAAGGGGTTTAGCTGTGCTGGTGCAGAACGTACTCGTAACGACAGCCTTGAGGCTCTCCCGAGTGGAAGCGCCAGATCTGGCTTTCAGAGGGTGGGATTTTCCCTACCCCGGGCGCACATCTGGTCTTTTGTCCTGGACAATGGGAAGGCCCCTTCCTCTGCGCTCCCGCTCTCGCTGCCGCGCCTGGCCCCGTTCCCACCGACGCAGCGGATCCCGCTGCCTGCTCCCAGGCTCCTTACACCCACCCCATCGCCCGCATCCCCCGCTCCTGCCAGCCGGGAGCAGTTGGGCACGGCTGGATTTTGGGATGTGCTGGGAGCAGCCGGTTCACCAAAGACACGGCTGGATTTTGGGATGTGGCGGTGCCTGGTTGTGGCTTCTCCTCGTAGCGATGAAGCTCAGTCCCGAGCCCTTGATGGAGAAGCAGAAATAAGAGGTCTTGCTTTGTCGGCTGATGGATTGTCCGGGGAGAGCTGAAACGGCCACTAAACGTCCCACCTGCACCTCTGCGAATATCAGGGATGTTGGTCCTGCACTCACACCAAGACGGCCCTAAATCGTGCGGGGGATGCAGGGTTTGGCAGATGAAACAGTCAAACGCTGACGGCGTCGCGTCCCTACTGCTGCACTTAGCTGGGCTTCGGTCCAGCCCGACCCCGACTCCAGCCGCATCCCCCTGCCCCGCTCCTCGTGCGATGCTGCAGCGCCAGTCCCTGCCGTGAGCCGGGACGAGCCCCAGCCTTGCCGGAGCCTCGTGGGGATTCATTAAACAAACGTGGAAACAGTCAAACACCAAAATGGGCCTTGAGTGTTTCGGGAGGGAGCTTGGGCTGAGGGCAGAGCTCCTGGCTCGGTGTGGCCAGTCCCCTGCAGCAGGTAATGTGGGAATAGCTGTTTAATTTGGACAGGCCCCCCATCCCTATCCCCTCCCACCCCACGTCCCAGGCAGTAATGCGCTCTCAGTATCCAATGAAAAAAACTTGAGCCCTGGAGTGAAAGGCAAAATATATGTCCATGGCAGAAAGCAGGAGAGATTGGAAGTGTTACCAGTGCTTTAGGGTGGGTAATAACAGGAGATTTGCTAAAGGGATCTGGAAGAAAAGCCCTTTTTCAAAGGAATTGTATAATCCCCGGTAGCTCAGTGTCTCATGCTCAAGGACTTGCCTCCACGATCTGCCGTCAAACGACGAGAGGATTTGCTGCTCTCTTCTGTGGATGTGCAGTACGGAAACCCTTCTCGCACCGCTTTTCTAAACCGTATTTGAAGGGATGCTCCTCTGCTCGTACCGAGTGGCAGGTTTGTCCCTGTTTTGTGCCCCGCATTCACAGAAATAGAGATAAAAAGGGGAGCAGAAAGTACCCGCTATGGAGTGATGCCCCACGAAGTCAGGAGCGCAGCACCCCTGGAGCCAGGGACCGGGGAGAGGGGCCGGGGCGACGCTGGGGGCTGCGGGGGCTGCGTTGGAGAGGAAAAATCTGGAAGCTTCTTTCAGGTTGTTTTGGAGGCAAGAAAAGACATCTGGGTGGGAGACAAGGTGTGCGTGGCGGAGAGAGAATCGGTCGGGGTGTGCAACAGGGACTCTGTGTGGGGTGTGCACACGTGCGACGTGTGTGCAAGAGGGGAGTGGGGAGGGAAATCTGTGGGTGGGAGCCCGAGGCAGCACCCGGGGGTGCACATGACTGCAGCCATGCCCAGCTTCCCGGCTCAGCCGAGAGGCGCCGGCTCCAAGAGATGCCCCGGGGCCGGCACCCCCAGGCACAGAGCGGCCCCGGGCGTCTTGCCCCCGTTTGCAGCTCTGCAGGGAGCCCGGCGGCAGAGCTCTTGGCAGCGGGAAGGCTCGGAAGGGTTTCAGTGGAAGGGATTTTGATTGGAGACCGTGGTTTTGCTGAAATCAAACCGTTTTGTGGGAACACGTAGGAAATTATTGACAGGGAAAAAATTCCGAACCGTTCATTTTGACCTTCAGAGGATAATGTTTTTCCAAAGCATTTCGTTTCAACAAATCGCTCGCTTTAGTTTTGACGTTCCCACTCAGATTAATTTCATTTCTCTCTTCCACGTGGGCGAACTGCAGGGTCCCGGGCTGCACCCCGGCACGCTGCGCCCAACGCCGCGCTCCAGCGGCACCGAGGCACCCTCCTCCGCGCCGTGCTGCAATTAACACCGCAAACGCAATCCCTCCCCACCGACGCTTCCGAAAACTTTCTCCGGGAAATTTGGGATGGACAATAGGATTTGGAGATGAAAACAGATTTGAAAGTGCCACAGTTGTCCGTGGAAGAGAAATTGTAGTTTCTGAGCGATCAGAGTCAGCAGCGCAGAGCCTGTCCCTCCCTGCTCAGCCCTTTTGATCCAACCTCTCAGAGGGCAGCGATAAACATATACAGTAGCCAATTTATTCGTTCTTTTGCATTTGTAGGGCATTTTTGGTGTGAAAAGGAGCTTAGCTTTACATTTGAATGACCTTGATGTGCTTAAAGTTAAGCCGCTCTGTAAGTGTGTGCAGAATTGGGACCTATTAGCGGTGCACGTACCACCACCACGTCCTGCTCCCCGCTGCTGACGTTCACCCCCTGCAAGAGAGGGAGGTCTGGCTGCTAATTGCATTTATTTGAAATGACGACAGACCTGTGCTAACGCTGGGTTTGTTTATGCTCACGGTAGGAGCGGCGGCCGCGGCGGCACGCGGCATCTTGCAGCCCCGTTGGCTGGGGATGTGACTTTCGCTGCTGTCTGGGAAGTTGCAAGCAAGACGCCAGACATTTGCTATTTTGTCATCGCAGTTGCTTTATGCAAATAAAAAAGGTGCACGAGGCCTGCGGAGGCTGCGGGGCGGCTCGTGGCCGGGGCAAAGGGATGCCCCTTCCCCGCTGTGCCCAGGAGCCGGGCCCAGGCTCCTCCCGGGGGGGTTTGCTTGTGACGGGGTTCATGCCGAGAGCAGTCGGCCAAAGGCGCTTTTAAAGGAACATTATTATTTCAGAGACACATACGAGGGTAAATTCCCTGTGAGCACAGTGTATGAGGCAACTGGACCCCAAAGGAGGAGGAATTTGTCGGCTCCCGGAGGCTCGGTGATGCTGCGGATGCTCTTCCCGCGCACCGAGGTGCCTCTGCCCACCAAGCCCCGCCGCCAGCAGCCGTGCGCCTGCGGAGACGACTCTCCAGGCTCCACTTCTCACTCATTTGCCTTCATTTATATTCAAATCAGAGGATAAATGTAGGCAATGCGTGCACTTCAGCTAAGGCAAGGCTGTCGTTTCAGAACAACCACATAGGAGGTGTTTTATTTTTAAGATACATGGAGAAAGAGATGAAGACACAGAGCTCTGCACTCTAACTGTCGTCATTTTGTCGCTAACCTTGGCCTGGTCATGAAAACAGAAAGATTTTTAAAAATTATTTGCTTCCCAGCACGTCCGCTGTTTACCTGGCTCCAGCAGTGAAAATAAAGCCATGACTTCTGCTTGTGTTTTAAGTCAGTCCCTGCGTCTCGTGCGCGGGTTCGCAGAGACGCTCCTGGGGGTTTCAGCTCTCAGTCACCGCTCTTTATGCGATGATTTAAACAAACGATAAACATGCATGTGCAATAATGAAACTACTCGCTGAGGAAGCGCAGCCTAAAGAATATATTGATCGCCCTTAAATCAGGGCAGTGCTTGACAGGGCTCTGCACGGGGAGGGGAGGGCACCCTCCTCAGGGGCACGTCCTGCAAAGACCCGCTGGGTCGGGCTCTAAAGCGAAGGCAGGAAAGTTTCCAGCATCGTGTGCGGCTCAGGCTCACGGGCTGCGTGCCCTGGGAAAGCACGTGGGGTCTCACTGATCATCCTTTGCATTTAGAGCATAATGTTGCCCTAAAAGATGATCCCGACACGCTTACAACTGACAGCGCCCTTTTGGAGCGTGGTTTTTAAGGCGCAGAACAGCCGCATGCTAAAACTTACATGCACTGGCCAGGCTGAGACTCAGCTTTGCCCAGTCCCTGCGGCGGATTTGTGCGGCACCGTCGGTGCTGGGCTCTGCCTACCCCAGAGCACACGGGACTGTCCGAAACCGCGTAACACGCGGTGACTTCATGGGAGTCGTGCACCAAAACGCTGCCGAGTGCTTCGAAAACTAAGCCTGCGGAGGGGATTCATTACTCCTGCATTGCAACTAATGATAATGAAAAAAACCCCAAGTTTTTCTATCGTGAGTTATGCTGGGTGTCAGAATTAACATCTCATTGAATTATCAAAGCTTTCAAGCAGTGGGCGGTGGAGAGAGTGGCTTGGGGCTTGCAAATAGGTCAGAGAAAGAGCTGGTTGCTAAATATCTGATGGAAGCTTTCCACTAGGGAAGAAAATCTTGCTGATCTGATGGAATAGGAACAATTCCAGGGAGGATGTCGATACCCTCAAAACTTATGCAAAAAGCAATCACAGAGGCTGGGCTGCCCGCTTGCAGCCTGGGCTCTGTGTCAGCCCTCCTCGCTCCCCGAGGACCCATCCTGCTCCGACCTGCATTTCTCATCTTCTCATTGCAAAACGAAAACACAAAAAGAAGGGAAGCATGACAATTTCGGCTGCACGGTGCCGGGGCAGGTCTGCTCTGGGCCCTTGGCATCCCCGGCTGAACGCCCTCGGAAGCGGCCAGTGGCTTTGTGGGCGCTTGTTGCTTCGGGGTCCGGCTGGGGACGGTTTGGGTCCGGTGCTCAGGGGTGTGGAGCACTTGCAACTATATTTGACATCAACAGGGGGAGCGGTGAGTCCTGCTGAAGCTGTCCCTGCGCGGGGCCTGGGACACCACCTGCACCCTCCATCCCCGTCGCCCAGCATCTCCCATCGCCTTTTCCCGGCGGTTTTCAGGGCCTTCGCCCGGCCCTTGCTGCGGAGACTCACGGCTTTGGGGGGGTGATTTCCACCGGCGTGGGAATCCAGCCCTGGGGTTCCACCCTGCTGCGGCAGGACACGGCGTTACCCCGCGGGCTCCGGGCTGTGGGTACCGCCAACGCCGCAGAGACGCTCAGTTTTATTTTCGCGGCTCTTTATAACGATTCTCGTGATAAGTCAGCACTGAAATACGCCAGCTGTGTAGAAGTAGGCTCTGGTTTTGTGCGTGATCCCACCTCCCAGGGGTGACCAGTCCTCTTTCATGGGTCCTGGGGTGGGCCCATGGGATAAGGACACCCCAAGGGTGGCTGACCCAGGCGGGACCTTCCCGTCTCCCTCCCGTGCCGGGGTGACAGCGCGGGGCTGCCTGAGGATAAAGAGATGAAAGGTTGTGATGGGCTTAACTGCTCCTCCCAAGCAGAAGGGGAGAATACAATATTTTGGAAACCAGATGAGCAAATCCGGCAGCCTGCGCTGTGCGGGCTCTCGTGCCTCCGCGGGGAGCAGCCCTGAGCCGGGAGATGGGCACAGGGTCCATCCTTTGGCTGCCGAGGCTGCACAGCTTTTATTTAAAACTAAGGAATTTCTTTGTTCCAGACAACTCTTTCTTTAACAATCGTTCCTCCGCTCGGCTTCTTCCTTCCCGTTCCCATAGACAATAACCTCGTGTGAATCGCTGGAGGAGAGACTCGATCAGCAAACCATCCTCCCTCTCCGCCAGCTGTACTCCCCCTGATCGGAGGGACTCTTCGGTCCCCGTGGGGAACAACAAGCTGACAACGATTATAAAAAGCAAATCTCCGAAAGGTTTGTCTCCATGGGGGAAATGGTGCAGCATAGCTGCTGGGGAATAATAGTTATATTATTATGCAGGAATAAAGTCCCGTTAATTTCTGAGAAGGGAATGGATATGGAGGAAGAGCAGTAGTTACTGCAGAATAATGAGCCCACAGCAGCTACGCCAGGCAGCGTTTCCCTTGTAGACAACCCCTAAATATTGCGCTAGAGAAGGACTCGCAGCCCAGACCGGGCAGTGGGTGAAGGTGGGGCTGTCCGATCCCAAAGAGACACTTGTCAGCATCCGCTGGCTCCGGCAGACACAACAGACGATGCAAACACTCGCCTGGCAGTGCCACGCACCTACGGGCAGGGACGGGCAGCCGAGAGCCACCATGCACCCAGCACTCGGCACCATCCTGCAGCGGGATGCGTAGGGACGGCTGCTGCCCATACGGCTCCGTACGGCCCACCCAGCCGCTCCGGCGCACCCCGGCGCGCAGCCACGTGCCTTCGTGTTGATCAGAGACGCGTTTTCCCCACCGCACCGGGCTGGCGGCACACGCCTGCGTCTTGCTTCAACGCGTGCAAACCAGCGATCGCCCAGTTGGGCACCGTAAATAATTAAGATCCGTGTCGCCGTGCTTCCTCCCCTCCACCGCGCTGCCGATCGCTCCTCCGGGACGGGGGGATTTGGCCAAGGTCATTCCCGGTGTCCAGCCCCAGCAGGCCCATGGATGCTCGCCTGGGTTCCATTGTCCCTACGGCCGGTGCGCATCCGTGCCGGGCGGGAAGCGGCTCCAGCCCCGAAGACGAGCAGCACAAAGGGGAACGGCGTCGCCGCGGCCGTGGGGACGGGACACGGAGATGGCGGCGGTGGGCAGGGGGAGATGGACAGAGGTGGCTGCCGGGGGGGTCGTGCCGGGGGGGGGCGGTGACACCCCCCGCCCTGCTGGACCCCTCCGGAGACCTGCACCCGGCCGGACCCCGCTGACAACCCGCTTTGTGTCCCGCTGCGCGTCCCGGCGCCTTCCTCATTGTTTTGCAAAATTGGAGGGGGGGGGAAGGGGGGCATTTAACTGAAAAAATAAAAATATTAAAAATATAAAATTTTAAAAAAATCTGTATCTACAGCCAGATGAAAAGGGAGGGCGCGTGGCCGCCCCGCGCCGCTGCCCCGCGCCCCCCCGCGCCCCCCGCCCTCACAATGCCGCCCCGCCCGGCCCCCGGCGGCGCGCGCCCGCCCCGCCCCGCCCCCCTGCCCGCCCCCGGCGGCCGCTGATTGGCGGCGCCGCGCACAAAGAGTTACAAAGTTGCCGTCAGGTGGGGCGGGCGCGGCACTGATTGGCGGCGGCGGGCGCGGGGCGGGGCGGGGCGGGCGCGGCGCTGTCAGCCGGGCCGGGGCGCGGCGGGAGCCGCCTGCGGGGCGCTCGGAGCGGCAGCGGCGCGGCATGGCCGGCTGAGGCGGGCGGGAGCCGCCGCCGCCCGGCCGCGCTCCCCGGCGCCGCTCCCCGGCCCCTCTCGGAGGGTGAAGGAGCGCCTGGATGAATGAATGAATGAATGGCGGAGCGCCGCGCCGCAGCATGAGGCGCCGGCCGAGGACCGCGCCCGGGCTCGCCCTGCTCTGCCTCGCCGCCCTCCTGGCCGCCGCCGCCGGGCTGCCCTCCAGCGCCGTGCCGCCCCCCGAGCCCGGCAGCGGCAGCGGCGGCCCCGCTGAGGGCAGCCCCGGCACCGCGCCGCCGGCTCGGCCCCGCGGCACCGCCGCGCCCGCCCGGAGCAGCGCTGCGCCGCCGCCGCCGCCCCCGGAGGAGGAGGAAGAGGCGGTGGTGGCGGAAGAAGAGGAGGAGGAGGAGGCGGCCGCGGGCAGCGGCCCCGCAGGTGAGCGGCCCACGCGTGTCCGTGACGGGGGCGGGGGGGGCGTCGGCAGCGGGGCCACCGGCTCCGGCGGGGAGCGGGACGGGGCTGCCCCCTCCCTCCGTCCCTCCGCCGGGCGGACAAAGGCGCGGCCAGGGGTGGCTTCGCAGGGGGCGGCGGGGGCCGGGGCGGCGGCTCCCCGGGTCCCCTCCGGCCGCAGCGACCGCCGCGCGGGGCCGGAGGAGGGAGCCCCGCGGTGTGGGGCTGGGGCTTGGGGAGGGGGGGGCAGCGGCCCCCACGCAGGGCGCGGGGCTGGGTGGGCGGTGCAGGGGTGCCGCGGCTGTGCCGGCCCCGGGCTGGGGCCTGGCGGGGCAGGTGCACCAAACCCGTGCCGTGCGGTGGCATTACTGGTGTTACTGGTGGTTTTGGGGAGCAGTGGGGCGAGCGCTGGCCCTGGCTCCCTGAAGCATCCTTCCAGGCAGCCGTCCCCGGCGTGCGCCGTGCTCCCCGTGAAGGAGTTTGACACGTCCTTCCCATCACCGTGGCGTCGGGGCAGCGTCCACCCTGTTGGACGCCGGGCTGGAACATCGCCGGGTGGTCCCTTGGAGGCAGAGTTGCTGGGTGAGCATGGAGGCTTCCCGGGCATCCCGCCTCCGCGTGCTGGCAGCAGAACCGGGTTAACGATAACTTGGTGTCGCCGGCGCCCGTATTCTTACCTGTGTCTAAAGGCGCGTTTGCAGCTCGGCGGGCGCTGGGAAGAGCCCACGCTAGTGTGGTACCCGGGGGGTGTGCAAGGGGGGCAAGAGCCGCGGGCTTTTTCCGTTCTGGGAAATGCGCGTCTGGGTGCAGCCACTCGAGGCCCGATCCTGCCCCCGTTGCCGTCAGGGGGCTCGTACAGAGCTGAGGAAAGCATTACGGCAACAGGAATAGATGGAATTATCAATGAAGAGCGTGAGGAGGGCAGAGGCGAAGGGTGGGCTGGAGGGCTGTGCTTGCAGGTGAAGCTCTCGCTGGGTGTAGCGCTGAGTGACGGTGCCGGGAGATGAAAACACTGATGGTCTTTGAAGCCGAGACTCCAGTTTACTTATAAACTAAGTAAACAAAACTGTGCTGTAGTCTGTGGATGGAGCTTTGTCCACTTACTTCACTGGAGAGCTTGGCTTTGCTCTACATATCCAAAGCTTTATGTTCAGACATGTGCAAATGCTGTAGCACTGATTCTTTCCTTTTTTGTACGTATTTTTTCTCCTTGCCTGGAAGATGTTGGGTTTGTTAAGTGTGTTGGGCTTCCTCTAATGTGAGAGGGTTATATTTTGCTGTTCTGGTAGATTTAGCAGTCTGAACAAGTGGATTAATCAACCTGTTTTATTTGGCTAGAAGTATAATCAGTTGAAGATTTGGAGTCTCTTGTTTTCAGACTTCAATTCCTTTTTTTTCATTGAGGTTTGTGTCTTTAGTTTCTCCCGAAGAGACAGAATGGCTTAAGATTAGGACTTCCTGATAAAGATAGGAGGGGTTGAGTTTTCTTAAAGCAAAAGCGATTTTCCCTATCGTGCCGCGATCAGACCTCATCGGCTCAGCGACTCGCCTGGCACGTGCAGCGCGGAGCCACCCTCGGGGTGCCGAACGGGGGACGCACGTACCCGCCCCGAGTCGCGTCAAGCGAATATTTCCCTCTCTGACCTTGTGTGCTGTGTTTCCATCACCAGAGGCATCGCCTCTCCCATCCCGGGCTCCACTGTTTTTGTTGTGAGCATCCCTCTCGTACGGGCCAAGTGACAAGTGCCGTGCCAGGGTACTGCGAGACGTGAGGTGGCTGGTTTAGCGATGCCTTTGGGATGCTCTTGGATGTCCACATGCGATGCTCGCGTGACATCCCTGTATGTTTGCTGCCACGGGAGGTGTCAGGGATGCAATTGGGAGGTTTTGTGTCTAATCCCAGCGCCGCCACGGATCCCCCACGGGCTGCCCTCGCCTCTGCGTTTCAGATCTCGCTTGTGAGACGGGAGTGCCGGTGACGGTAACTCTTCCCCACCATCCCTGGGTGTGCTGAGTTTTTATTGTGGAGGCTGGCATCACCCTTTGAAGTTTTAAAGTGCTAATTATTAATGGCTGCAGCCGCTTGATCTCAAAATTGCTCTCTGGTGCCTTTACGCTGCGGCGGTGGCTGGGGTAGGAACGCACGGGCAGATTATGTCAGGGTGATTTGTGACTCGTTAGCGTGGCAGGTTGAGATTACCCCTGGCTGGTGGGGGTTGCTGGCATGCTCGCGGGTTGGGGGGATGAGGAGGAGGCGCTGGGCTCGGCGGCATCCCCCTGCGTGACGTGGGAGCTTGCGGAGGTGGTACGGGTGGGTGCTACGGCCGTGGTGTGCGTGGGAGCCGGTCTCGAGGGGGTTTGCGTGGGGCTTTTCCGTGCTGACCCCACCTGCCGAGCGTCGCTGGAGCCCTGCGCGGAGCTTTGCTCTCAAAGGGCGTCGAGCACCGAAGGCACAGTAAAGCCAGCAGGCACCGTGGGTTTACCTGAAACCCTCCTTTTGCTTTAATTCAAGCATGTTTTCAACATTACTTTTTCAATTCAATGGGGAATTAATGCATTATGTGCTTTATTGCATGAAACAACTGGGCCTTTTCTCATGCACCTTGTTAGAAAGGCTTCCTTTAATGCTGATGCCGTTACTACTCATAAGAAATTGGTGTGAGAGTCCTCACATTCAGCGTGTGTTCAGCGCTACCAAGATTTAAATTCCGACTTCAATGCATTTTTCTCATTCTGATTTAAGCAGCACTTCAGCTACCGCCGAGCTGCCTGCTTGCTCCGCTCTCATTCTCTTCCCTTTCCCAGTTTCACGATGTTTATTTTTCTTTCCAAGCCTGTGATCATGTTAAAATCCCGGATTTCGTTTTTAAGAGAAGTAAATTACTAAGCCTCATGTTTGTGGAGACAAGCTTAGAAGTGTCCCCTGCCTTATCGCCAAAGCCTCTAACGCCCGCCGTGGAGACGCTGCCTCTTCCTTTTGTACAAAATAGTCTCGTTTTAAAGCGAAAGCTGGAGCTTTGCTGGGGGAGCTGACTTGGGGAGGGCTGCGGCTCGGATGGATGCTCGGTGTTGGAGCAGAGACGCGGCCGCTGTGGCCAGCGTAGTCCTGGTTGGACTTTCCCTGCCTGAAGAACAAAACTTCTCTATTCCACCCCTTTCTGTAGGGCGGTGTTGAACAATATGGGTCTCTTCGAAGGACATTCTGTTCTGACTCGTTTCCAGCCCCATGCACAGCAGACGGGTGGGCTGAAAAGCCCAAATCTGCTTGCACAGCCTCGCTGTGCCCGTGCACAAGAGCTGCAAATCCTGGCTTTAGGCATCTTTAGGCTGTACTGAGTGTTTCGGATCTCGGACGCCGCGGCCTCCTCTCCTCCCCGTGGTTTCTGTAGTGCCCCGCCGGGGTCGCCAGGTCCCGGACCTGACCCTGCGTCTGGCTCCTCACCTCGTGTGAGGGGACAACGGGCAATTTCTGCTGCGACCGCAGGGCAGGAAAAGCAGGTGGCCCGGCCGCTCGGGGCGCGTAACCACAGGAAGGTGGCCCGTGCTGCTGCGGAAACGGGTGAAAGCTGAGTCAGGGCCTGCAATGATGTTTGACGGGGCTCCAGCCTCCGGCACGGGGCCATCTCCTGCTGGGATGCTCGCAGCCCAGATGGAGGAGGTGCCGTCGGAGCCCCCCGACGGGAGGTGGCTGCAGCTTTGGGTGGGATTAGCTGATGGGTTTAGCTTGTGAAGAGGAGCCTGGCAAATCCCCGGGGCAGCGGGGGTGGCCTGGCTAATTGGCTGGGCGCAGGGGGGGCAGCAGGGCCAGGAGTGGACCCGGTCGTGAGCCCTGGCTTCATTTCTTCATCATCCAGGTGGAGGGTTTTGCGTTTGTGCAGGGTGCGTGGAGAAAGGTCCGTGCACCCTGTGCGGTGTCTACCATGCAGACAGCTCTTTCTGGGGGTCCCCGCAGCGCCAGCAGTACCGTTGTAGGGGAAGGAGTTTGGTCCAAGCCGTGGAGCCATCCGCAGCCAGACCCTGCCACGCCGGGGCTGTGCTCCTCGGGGGGCTGGGAGCTCTCAGATCCCGGTGGGACAGAAACAACCAAGTTGCTGAAGGCCGTTTTGGGACATCTTGCCAGTGCTGGTCCCTTTTGCAGCTCTGGATCACTCCTTCCCTCTTCCCACCCAGCCGTTAGCCCTTCAGTAGAGGTCTTCCCGCCCGGGTTTGCCCCGTGATAGCTTTCCCCCCGTGCTCAGCGTGACGCAGGACTCTCGGGGGTGCACGTAAATGTTTAATGCCCGTGCAGCCGGCGGGGTTTCCATGACTGGGGCTGAGCAGTAGGCGAGACTAAATGTTTGCAATGGACTTTTGCAGCCTTGAAAATCTCCGTCTCTTCAGGTGCAAGCGCAGGTCCTGCCCGTCGGCGCTGGGCTCGTACGCAGGCACCCGCCTGGCTGCTCCCCAAGGCGGGGAGCTGGGGCTCTCCTCCCGCTCATCGCTTGGGAAGGCAGCTTAAGCTTCCCTTGTTTGAGGGCTCGGGATTGCGTTCCATGTGGTTGCCGAGATAGCTTGCTTTCGAGATGTCAGCAGGATTTAAATTTTTTTAAAGAAATGGAAATTAAGTGACAGACGTGAAGGCTGAGCATAAGGCTGATGGTCTTGTTACTTGGGATCAGTACGGGAGCAGCCAGGGCAGAGGGAGCGTTTTTTTCAATCAAGTAATAAATTGTGGGGTTTGTATCTTTGAGCTTAAACTAAAGGGATGTTGCCCACAGCAGAAAATGTCACTCCCTTGCCTTCCTCCCTGCCTCCGTGCTCCTGTCTGAGTCATTCTTGAATCAGATGCATCCAACTGTCCTGACTCAAGATTTCGAGATTCTTGGACTTAGCGATGCTCATGAAAATCAGGATATTTCTGGGCGGATCTGCAGAGCATCCAAGGTCTCATCTGTTAGCTTCCCTCTGCAGGGAGCAGTGCTGGGATTTTGCTTTATTTCTTTTAACTGATAGCTGAGATTCGGACGTCGTCACATCACTGAGCTGCCGCTTGGGAAATACCACATGTAAAATAGGGCTGCTACTGTGTGGTGTGATGAAGTGAGTTATCTGGCTGCTCTTGGTAATACCCGAACACCAGCCTGCGGGGAGGCAAAGCTGCTGAAACACCGAATAAAGTGGTTTGCCTGAAGCTGTGTGGTGGGCAGGAGGTGTCCCGGCCCCGTTTGGCGACGCCAGCGGCCCTCTGGGCTCTGCGGGGGTGGCTGCGGTCCCGGGGCTGGGCCGGTCGGGGCAGCACCCCGCGGTCAGGGCGCCGGACCGGGGAGGGACTCTTGCAACACAGGTTGGGGTTTGCATGGGTGCAAAGGTTGTGCCTGGCTAAACAGCTGGGACGTGGGGGTGGGTTTCCTGGCCAGTGCCCGGTTTTGCCCCTGGAGCATCCTGCTGGGGCTGCCTGTTCCCAGGGAGGCACCCTGGGCTTCATCCTGCCCGCTCCCCGGCGCGGGCCGGGCTGTGCCGGAGGGAAAGTACCACCGCGATTGGAGAGCGATGGTGCTGGGCTGGCGGCAGAGCTCGTCTCATGGGCTACACCGAGGTGTATTTGAATACCTGCGTCCCGGAGGGGACCGTGGTCCTTGGCGGTGGCTGCAGCGTCTTGGGGCCCACCCCGAGGGGTGGGGGTGATGGTGGGCATCGAGCCTGTCCCCGAGTCTGTCCCCACCAGCTGTGTGCGCGTGAGCAGCCCGAGGACGGGGACAGCCAGGACTTCCCACACCCCGCGGCTGTGGGCAGAGGAGCACAGAACAAGCCGTCCCTGAGGAACAGAGGCCCCGGACGTGAGTCTGCTGAAGTCAGGGGAAAGATTTCGGAGGTTTTTTTTGACAAGAGCTCGTGGCCTATAAATACGCAGGGCTAAGTCATCGTGCTGCTGCTAATATTTGCAGAGCTAACGCCAGCTGACTGTCAGGAAGCGCTGCTGCGGATCCGAGGTGCTCGCTGGTGCTTCCAAGAAGCAGACGAGATGTTAGGAGTGGCGTGATGCATCTGCTATCGTTAGAAATAAACTCATGCCTGTGCTGGGTGCTGAAGGCAGGGATTTCTCTTGCAGCCATCTGGCTGGAAAGGAAGGCTCCTTCTGCTTTACCTCTGACAAGCACTTAAAATAAAACCAAAAAAAAAAAATGTTAAGGAGCTGGATTGCTGTGCAGCACCTAGACTGCACCTGAGACTCCACCGAGCTCTTAAATGAGGTTGTGGCAAGGGCTCAGCCTTGCTCCCGAGGTCCTGGAAACCCACAGGCTTTGCCGCCCTGGCTTGTGCGGTGCCTGAGCTCACCGGGGCTGCCTTGTGCAGCGAGGCATCGCTCGGTGGGGCCGGGGGACAGAGTCTGGCACTTTGTGTTTGGTTGGGGATATGAATATGTTTTTATGAGCTAAAGGCTAGATTGCAGTCTAGCCATCTGCCCTGCCTCGGGGGGTCGTGTGTCTCCACCACCCCGGGGAGAACAGAACCGGTTGCAAATTGGTCTCATTAAACTGGCTGAAAACCGGGATTTCTGGTTCACAGGAAATTATTTGGATTTTTTTTTTAATTTGACTTTTAGGTTGGGTCAGACTGAAATGAAATGGTTGTTCTTGTGCTGCTTCCAGTAAGCTCGAGGGTCCTGCACCTTGAGGCTGCCCCGTAAGATCAATGCCCTTGTTGCTCTCGGGCCTAAATCCATCCCCAGTGTTGAGTTGGGAGCTGCTGGGTCCCTGCCAGGGGAAACGCTCCCAAAATCCCAGCAGGGCTTGTCTGGAGGGGTCTTTTATTGGATTACAGCTTGTCAGTCTGGAAGCATTTTGAACAGGACATTCTAGACTTGGAATAATTGGATCTCATTTGTTTGGACAGAACTTTTTTTCCCTGATTCAATAGGAAACCTCCCATCAGCGCTGGTTCCAGCTCCTCCGCAGCCATCACTCGCTCCCCCCACGGCTCCCTCCCCATCCCCTCTCCCTGCTTCTTCACGGCCAGGGATGCTGGAAAAGTGGTCCAGCTTCTCCTCCTACGGCCGAGCAGATCCCATCCCATCCCGTCCCATCCCGCTGGGGTCCTGCAGCCCAGCGGGTCCCGGGCAGCCGGGCTGTCACCCCTTGTTTTCACCAGCCCTTTGCAAAGGCTCCGAATGCGGAGGGGAGGATGCTCGGTTCACGTGGTTTTGCTGGATTGCGCCTAGCTGCCTGCGAAGAATAGACCGTCCAAACACGCTGCTGGAGCGCTAATCGGCCGGGGACGGTTTGAGCTGCCTGAAGCGGCTCTTTTGTTGGAGGCTGAATTCCTCCTCTGGCTGATGCTCGTCCGGATCTTCCCATGCAAAATTCCTATTGCCCTTCGTCACACAAAATGCAGTGGGGTCATGCTGCTGGGCAGGCATCGTGCTCAGCAATAGCTCTGCTTAACCCTCTTCGGGACTTTTATTCCCCCCTCTGGAAGAGATTTTTGGGGTTTCTGCTCCTCCTTCATACACACACGGGTCCTATTTCAGTAAACGAGCCTCCCCAGAGCCACATGAACTAATGCGAAGCCTTAGTTTGGTCTTGTGCTGCTTAAAGTAGGAGGTTGATTTTTTTCCTCAACACCTGCTGTATGAATTAAAATTTGCCTTGTAAATGTAACCGATTCAGAGTCTGAGCATGAAAGACAGGCGTTTGCTTTTCGCCTGGAAAAAAAAGAAAAAAGCAAAACCTCGAAGGTTTTTCTCTCGAGGCAGCTCAGCCTCGAAACCAGAGAGAAGCCCAAGTCACTCTTTTTACCATTTTTAATTCAGTTGCCCCCTGTCCTTATAAATAAGCCACCAGAAACATGACGAGGCAAGCATCCCTGCTATTTATAGCTCGTGCTGCTCCGCATGCCTGTTTTAAAAATCAGCAGCCAAATGGCTCTGCAGCCTTTCAGCAAAAGCCTTGATGACACGGGCGTTTATACGCGTGGATAGATGGATGTCTATTTAAAGGCTGCGGGTGCTGAGCCTTCACCCCGAGCAGGCGGGCGGGTTTCTGCAGCAGGGGTGTTTCTCCTGGGCGAAGGGGAGCCCCCCCCGGTGCAGTCTGCGCCCCCGGGGCTCCAGCCATCACCAGCCAGCCCCGACGCGGGACTGGGGCCACTGGGGATGCTCCCGGCGGGGTCGGTCTTCCCACCTCTCCCCAGCACCTGGGCTCTTGGGGGCGGTTCTCACTAGACAAGATACACATTGATATTCCCCAAGCTTTTTTTTTAAAAAAAAATATATTTTTTTAAGCTGCATTAACTCTTTATTTATTTTTCTTATTTTTCTTTGTGGCATCACCTCTGTATAATTAACCTTTACCCGTTCGACTGGTCATGCCACTTCTCAGGTGAATCTGCTTTATTCCTGGCAAATGATACTGCTGCAGTTTTCAGGCAGCTTTACTCTATTTTGACTGACTGGCTGACTGTATTAACTGATAGCGCTGCTTGGGCTGCTTTGATCCTGTATTATTTATGGAAATGATGGCATATAACTCTGCGTAGCTGATTAATGCTGCATGTATTTTTAATGTGCTATTTCTACTGTTTGATCTGTGCTAAATGACTATTCTGTGTTCCTGGGTTCGTTTTGGTTCCTTATGAAAAGGGTATTGCAATGGACTGTTTTTGTTGCTTTTTTTTTTCCCCCCAGTGGTCTCATCTTGTGCTGGTTTTTAAGCTTTCACAGATCGTTTTCCCAAGCGTGGCTCTGCCGTTACCACACGGAGCATTTACACTTTATCGCTATTAATTTGAGCGTTTCGTTGGTGGCATTACTATAAATTCGTCGCTGTGCGTGCAGTTGTCTGAAGTTTCGTGGAGCTACAAGGTGGAAAACCAACTGTTTAGGCGATGCTCAATTCTTCCTCGTGTGCGATTGCTGAATCCCAGCTTGGCTGTGACTCAGGTCCGGCAACATCAGAACGAGAAAGAAGCCCGTCGAAATTGGAGAGGGTATGATTAATATTTGCTGTGGCCCGTCACAGGATGGCTGGGACCGGTCGGTGTTCAGAAAATGACTTTAATTGCCAGGGAGGCGCGTGCTCGACCCGCAGCTTCCTCCTCTGCGGGGAGATGTGGTCGTGGTTGGGGAGGGACCGGTGGGCGAAGGCGATGTTTCATCCCGGGAAATACCCACCGCATCCCGTGGCGCGCGTGGCATGTGCAGCGCTCCCGGCGCTGCCATCGGGGAAGGAGTTTGGTGTCCTTCATCCCTCCTCCGAAGTCCTTCCCCATCACCAGACGTGGCCAACGGGGTGGAAACCAGGAGGTGGTTCCAGGAGGACCATCTGTGAGCTGGAGGATCAGCATTTCCCTTCCCCGGGGGCAAAACAGAAGGGGGGGAGGTTGATTTTTGTTGTTTTAATTTATTTATTTTTTTCTCCTGCCTTTTATAACACCTGCTTATTTTGGCGGTACAGGCAAGGGCTGTCTCCGAACCCCTGCCCGCACGCGGCGCCTGGGCAGCCGCACCTTCGCCCCGGGCGCACCGCGCTCCAGCAATAACAGGTTTGCGAGGATGCTTTCGTGAGCAGTTCTGTAACGACGCAGAGCAATGCGAGTTGAAAACCTTTAAATGAAGGCTTTTTCCCCTCCTCTGAACAGGGCTTTTTGTCAAAATCAGCAAAATAGATGTCTTTCTGCAAAAGATCCCTTTTCCTTTAATGGACTTTATATTGAAAACAGTTTAAAGTTGACATTTTGATCCTTCCCTCCAAATTTTTCAAATCTCCTTGTTCCATGAAAAATTTCAATAATTCTGTTTTCATCCTGCCCTCTATTTCAAAGATAGATATATAAATTTATAGATATATTATGATATATAGAATTTTTTTTTTTCCTGTCTGCTATAACTCTTGGCTTTTGTCCCTGGGAACAAAGCAAATATGACAGACCATCTCCTGGTGTTCTTCCCCTGCCCCAAACGGAGACGTGCTAACCCGAGCGCTGCAACGAGCCGATTATTTGGGGGGACAGTCGGGAGGGATGCGCCGCATCCGGCGCCGTGGGAGCAGGCGGGATTTTTGGATATGGCTCCTACAAACCGAGTTGCTTGTTGGAAACCCGTCTCGATTGCGGACGCGTGAGTAATGGGGCAGAGGCGTCCACGCCTTGGCGATGCCGTTCGTGGTGGTGCTTGGCTGGAGCGGGAAGGAGGGCTCCGTGCCTGGCACAACGCCCGTGGCGGGGAGAGGGGGGGTCATCTCCGTGCACCCCTTCCTACCCCAAACCGCAGCCCGAGGGGTGCGGGGAGCTGGGCTGGGCTGTAATTAGGACCCCGGGGTATCCAGAGAAGGCGGAGAATCTGCTCCAGGTTGTTTATCAAAACAAAAGGGTTATTCGAATTGAAGTGGAGCACGCCGACCTGTTGGCTCTTGCCTGGGCCGGGTGTTTGCTCGCTCCGTGCCAATACGGGAGGCGTCCTTGGAGCCTCCCCAGCTAATAAGAGCGGCCCCTTCGTGCTCTGCCCTTCCCTGCTGCGGTCAGTTGGGTTTTTTCCCAGTCCTAGTGCTTGAGGAAGGATTTGGGGGGATTTGCCTTGTTTTTAAGCTCCCTGGGTGACTTGGACACGAGCGCGGCCATCCCGTCGCCCGGCACTCCCCTCCCTGCGAACGGCCGCCTCGTGTTAAGATCCGTCTTGCGGGGTTTTCCAGCGATATCCCCCCCCAATTCCCGGGCAGGGCTGGGGGTCCCCCCGTTTGGGTCGGGGGGAGCCGGAGGGCTGCGGGGCATCGCCACGTCTCGCACAGCATCCCCGGCGCTGCGGGGCCAGCTGGCGCGGGGAGCAGATGGGGAGGTGGAGCCGGGCCGCTCGGCCGGGTTTCAGGCTACGATAAAGCGAAGTGACGTAGAAAACTAAATACCTGTTGTCAGAGCAAAGCAAACAGAGCCTCCACCTGCCTCCAGCCTTTCTCCCTTCAAGGGCAGGCTGCACGCCTGGCGTGTAGCGCCCTGTGAAAGATGTTTTATTATTAACGTGCTTGCTTTGGCTTGGCTGCGTTGTTGAGAAATCCAAGCTTGACTCCAGATAATGAACGACAAACATTTGTCTGGGCTTAACTATTTTATTCCGAGGTTGGTTTTTTTTTTTCCTCCTGGAAGTTTACAGGTTGTCGACAGCGTGCCCTTTGACGTGGATTAGCACTGACGCCCCGCGGTTGGATCTTCCCTTCCTTTTCACGACTTGGTTGTTTCTTTTCAAGGGACGCTTTTGTGCATGGCTAATCCATTTAAAATGAAAAATAAACACGAAAGAGACTGATCTCGGAAGGGGCGGTCGGGTAGGAGCGCGGTGCTGGCTTCCCCGCGGAAGGCGGCGAGCTTTGGGGTGGGATGGAGGGAGCGCGCGTCCCACCATGCCCCCGTGGGCAGGCTGCCCAGGAGAAGGCCTTTCCCCCCAGCACCCCAGTTTGGCGTCGGGGTGCCTGGAGCAATGGCTGTCACTGATTTTTTTGGTTTACAGACCCCTTAAAAGCTTGCTTGTAGGGGTGTAGATGGTGAATTCAAGCTTGTGGGCTGGGGAATCTCTCTGCTCCACCACCCGTCACTTTGTGATCCCTCTTGTGATCCCTTGTGTCCGCTGTCGTAGACAGCTCACGTACGTCCGTGAGCGAGATGGCCCTTGCCTTAGAGCTGATTCCTCTCCCTCCTGTATGTCAGTAACGCCAGGTGATGTATTTAATAGCGTGTGCAACGTTGGCCACGTTGAACTGGAGCCTCTCTGTGCATTGCCAGGGTTGTGTCCCCGCAGCTCCCCTGGATTTGGTAGGATTTTGGGTGCCCCTTTGCAGACGGGACTCGGGGGCTCTTTTTGCAGGGTTTCTCTTCAGCCGCAGAGCTGGTGGAAGAGGAGGCACCGCTCCTCCTCCTGCGATGCCAAAACAGTCATTAGAAAGCCCTCAAAAACTGGGAAACGGTTGGGATAGAAATGTCAACAAGGCTCTTCCCGCTGACCCGCTGGCTGCAGAGGAGGTGCTGTGGTTCTGAGCGCTGCCGCGTGGGGATCGGGCTTGGTTCTGCCAACCCAAAACCGCGTGTGCTGCCTTTGCCAAGGGTAGTGCTCCCTCGGCGCTGCCATCCTGGTTGCAAGCCGGTGGTGGTGTGGTGCTGCTGGGGGGCTCGGGTCTGACCCTGCTCATCAGCAGTTTGGGTTTTAGTGACTTGGACTTGGTGTTAGCTGAGGGTGAGATGGGGAGCGCTGCAGAGGATGCCCCAAACCCTCGTGCCTGGCTGCCTCCGTCCTCCCCGTCACGCTTTTAAGGGTTTGGCCTGTTTAAAGAGGATTTGGCTGTTCCGCGGGACAGGGCTGATACCTGTTGTACTCCGCTGCTGCGGATGGCCCCGTATTTATTGTGAAGGTTTCGGAGAATTGGCTTAGGCTTTAAGTCACTGTTTATTTGTGGTTGCTGAACTTGTACTGTTTAATGGAAACATTTTCATTTTGAAGGTGAACTATTGCTAGAAATAAATACAGGCAATACCTCGCGGTTGAGGCAGGAGCCGCCCTCCGCAATCCCCTGCGGGTGGACTCTGTCCCCGCTCCGTGTGCTCGGGGTGGATTTGTCCTCTCTGAACGTCTGCCATCCCTGCAGTTGGTGGAGAAAGGTTTGGAGTATAGCTTAGATGCACCGAGATGTCCCCTGCTCCTGTCTGCTCCTGACATCGGATCTGCTGTGGTTCCCCACTTCCAGTGATAAGGGACGGCTTTCTCCGCCCAGGTGTCTTTTTTCCATGACGTGCTCTGGCCCGTATCAGTTCCCTCTTTGAAACCTCAACTTCTCCTCCATGGATTTGCCAGCAAATTTCATCCTGTTGCACTAACCCACTTTGCCTGGTGCTGGATGGAAGCAAAGGCGAAACAAGTTCTCAAAGGGAGAATTAAAGTCACCCGATGCGAGCTGGAAGTAAATGCGTCACCGTGTCCCGTGCAAAGTGTAGCAGGGCAAGCAGAAGGTTGCCTTATAAAATAAGGAAATAAAACTTACGGAGCAGGAAACCTCTCTTGCCAGCTCGGAAGGCGTTTTCCTTGCCCTATCCCAGCAGCTCTCCCTGCTTGCAGCACATTGTAACTTACAACTCCTTGTCTGGCAGGAGTTACGGTTACTCCAGATTAGCCCGTAGCGCTATGTCGTCAGAGCCTTGAAACAGGACTCAAATGGCAAAACCTGCCCGAAACCAGTTGTGATTACTCATGCTTCGTGCTGTCCCTCTCCCCCGCCGGAGTTTCTGCTATGGTAATTCCACTTATTAAGCAAGGAGACAAAACACATTTATTAAACTTGGAACCGAGCTCAGGAGCAATGAGAGAACTGGGACTCGCTGGCTTCGAACCGTCTGAAGGTTTTCTTCTCTCCAAGTCCCCTTCCTCTGCACAGCCTTTAAAGGGAACGAGGGAGGAAGGAGGATACTTTGCTGTTTGTGCTGAATAAAAGGCTGCGTTTAAATATGTTTATATAGAGCAGGAAAAAAAAATTAGGACAGTGTATTGGGAATGAATCCTGTGATGTCGGGGCTTCGCTTGATCTCCAAGCTTGGAAATGCAATGAGCCGAGATGGACGGGGGTCTTGGCTCAGGCTCTGTAAAGCTTCTTTTTATTAACACTTTCAGTGAGTGTTTATTAACTCCATGGATAAAAGAAGCTTTTGTTAATGGGTCTGTCCCTTTGCTCCTCCGGTGGAGGAGCTGAATCTTGAAAGGAATTGCCCTGGGCACCTGCTGGAGTTACTGATGAAAGTTTTCATTCCAGATTTTCTCCACAAGCTTAAACATAAAATAGCCTGAAATGCTCCAAAGCAAGTCTGCGCTCTCTTCCTCCTTAAAAAGGCAAAAAAAGTTGTAAAAATGCCTCTTGCCGCCTGCGTGCAGAGCTGTGCGCGGTGGCTCCTTGCCCCGTGCCTGCGGAGAGCATCACTTCGTGCTCGAACAGCTGAGAAGACGCGCACCAGCCCCTTCGGCAGTTTTGTCTGGAAAGGATTTAAAGAGAACTGCTCGCGTTGTCGTAGGCGGAGACGAGGGAGGGCTGCTCTGGAGGAGCTGGGGTCCACGCTGGAAGCATCTCTGCAGCCGGGGGATTATCTGGAGGCACGGGGTGGGGACACACACGTCTGCCTGGTCCCGTGGCCCACCGGGCGCATCGGAGGAGCGGGTCCTGCCCTGAGGTGGGGCTCAGGCTCTGACCTTGCTTCTGGTCTTGCAGCAGCGTGAACCCCCTTGGTCCATCTTCCACTTCTCGTGGATGTCCAAAGTCTCCCTTTGAAGGCATCTCGCATCTTGGGGAATGATGAGAGCGGTTTGAAAAGCACTCCTGCTCGCTCGGAGGGAAATCCGGGCAGGATACTTGCACTGCCCCAAAGGTGAAGGTGGTCTCCAGAGGTCGTGTGTGCCCCAGAGCTGGTCGGGTGGCGGTGGCAGCCCTCTGAGGGAGCATCTGCTGCTTCCAGGAGATGCAGAGCGCTCCTCTGCCTCTCGCCGACGCCTCGCTGGGGAAGGACGCGGTTCCCAGCATTTTCGTATTGAATTATGGATTGACTGCATGCCTGCGTCATTGCTGTTAGCATCTCCACGCTTTTGTTCTGTCTTTCCTCCCAGTGTGAGAGTGACTGCTTTAAATGAGAGAGAGAAAAAGGATGACTTCCTACCGCATCCATCCTACGTTGGACCAAGCTTTGGTAATTCTGCCCGATCTTGGTGGCGAGGGAAAGCTGCAGCTCCCTCTGGATGTTGATGGAGCACCTGGTGTAACGAAATGGGATTGTCTTTGCTACCAAAAAAAGATGCATTTTGCAGTGAATCAACCACGTATTTGCCACCTCACTGGGAAACCTCCCCAGAGGTCCAAGCTCTGCAGCCCGTACCAGGATGTACCTACGTGGAGGGATGTAGGCTGTCACGGTCCCCAGCGGCTCGCCTCCCTTGGGCACAGGTTTCAGCCACAGCAGCTGATGCTGCTGGAGCAGATGCGTTATCACCTATTCTATGACTTCTGCACGAAGCAAAAAATGGTTTTACAGCAGTCTGAACTTGGCGGGTCCCTTTTCTTCTCAAAAGCAGTGTGAGCACATCCATGGACCTGGGCCGGCAAACCCCGCTCACCTGCACCCACGTCGCTCTCGGGGTGGGTAGTTCAGCGGGTGCTCGGCACCGAGCTGGGTCCAGGGTGGTCTGGAAGGAGGAGGTTGGAGGTCGTATCTGGTCCTGCCGAAGCCGAATTTGACGCTGAGAGCACTAGGAGTTGATTGCGATGGCTCGGGAGAAGAGGAGCCATTGCATCTGCAGGCGCTGTCAGCAGGCAGGGTCCCGGGGGGCAGAGGCTCTGGAAGGCTGCGCGCCTTGCAGCAATGTGGTTTGGTTTTAAGTAACTTAACCGTGCCAGACAAATGCGCAGGCAGGAGGCAGCTCCTGTGGCTGGGCAGATGAGTTCCTTGCAAGCTGGACAAAGTCCCTGCTTTGCAGCCTGTGGAGCTTCCCCGGGAGCGGAGCCCCGGCAGCCCGGGGAGGGGGAACAAGCAACAACTACTGTATTTGTGCAAAAACCTCTTGGATAAAGAGGGAGAGGCAAGCCCCGGCTTTGTTAGTGGAGCAAAGGAGTCCTCTGCACGCTTCACCTGGGGTTTTGGGATTGAGGAAGATTTGCCCATCTTGACTTGCGGTTTGTAATTGTCTTAGTGATGGAGGCACGGAGAGCAAATGTCTCTGGTGATGCCTGCCTTAATTGCTATATATTTAAGGTATCTAGTGGCTGTAATTTGCATCTTAGTGGACCTCCTTGCAAGGAAGCTTTTATTTGTTGATTCAAGCAAGGAGAAGTCGCTTGTATTGTTTAACTTCCCAGCACGCAGCTCTCCTGCCAGCGGGATGCTGCCTTAATGTGTCTCTATTCACCGGGTGATGGTCAGAGCTGGTAACACGAAGGGAAATAAGATGATAAAGTCAGGCCAGGATGTGTGTGCTGGCCTGGGAGGAGCAGGGCGCTCGTGCTGGCACAGCGACAAGCAAAAGGCAGAAGCATCCAGCGAGGACTTGCCGTGAGCGTGGCTCATCCAGCCACAACGCTGCTGTTGTATGGAGCTGGCTTATTTGCAGTGGTAGCTGCTTTAAAAAAAAAAAAAAATTAAAAATCGAAATAAGCAAATGCTGCATCTTCTGTGAATCTGTCAGATGAACATCCCGTGTCCAGCTGGGGAAGGGCAGCCTTGTTCCGCAGTCGTCGGTGGGGTTTCTGTGAGCAGTGGCAGCCGTGGCGTGGGGAGCGGCTGCTGTGCGGGGGGAGCTGGGAGAAGGCGCTGGCGGTGAGCCGGTCCGTTAAGGGGTCGGTCGTTATCTCGGGGCAGTCGGGGAGGAGGAGCGAGCTGGCAGCCCGTGGCACGAGCCCATGGGCTGGGCTCTTCGCTCCTGCACGGGCATCATCTCCGTACCACGGCTGGCGGGTGAGCCTTGACGTGACATAAGGGAGCAAAGACGGAGAACACAACCTTCAAATTTTCTATATTGCTGCTCAAATGGTCAAAACTCACGCGTTCTGGGTCCTGTGTGAACCTGCCTGAAGGTTCATCCTCATTGATGGCTCTTGGAAGCAGGAGAGTCCTCTCCTGTACAGGAGTCGTCTAGAGCAAGACCAGCTGTGGTGGTTTGAGAAGTTACCGCTGCCCATTCCCTGTCCCCTGCCGGAGGTCCCGGCTGCTCAGCAGGAGACCGTTAGGTGCCGTGGGATGAGGCCGGTGGCTGCACCCACCATCCTGGGTGGGCAGCTGATGGATGGGAACTTGTTAAGATGCTTTTAATGAGGCAGAGCTCTTGGGAGCCTCGGCTGAGGACACCCGAGTATTTCGCGCTGGTTCGTATCAGCGTCAACAGCGTCTGAATCGGTCACAACAAATTAAAGCCAGAAGAAGGTGGCTCGAGGACGAAGCTCTCCCGTGCGGACCCGACAGTGTCGGGGGGCTTTCAGCAGAGTCAGATGGTTCGAGCTGTTTCAGCTGGGCGCGAGGGCTAACGTGGCGTGCCAAACGCTGAGCGGGGCTTTCCGGCGCGTTTGGCCGGGCAGCGATCAGATGGTTTCATGCAGAGTTGTCTTTGTACTGGAGGAAGATGGGTGTTGCAGAACTGGTTTCCCTTTCCCCTGCTCCCACCAGCCTGCTGGCTTTTGCTTTTGCATTTTATATCCCGCTCTTTGCTTTTATATTTTTTTCCAGTTAGCTTTGCCTTGTTCAGCTGCTTTATCCCACACCCCTCGCCTTCCAGCGGCACCGGTTGCAACGCTGGGGGAGCCACCCAGTAGCCCCAGTATAGCACCTTGCTGTTGTTAGCCCTTTTTAGTGGTGTGTGAGCCCGCTCCTTGCAGGTCCCCGACCAGCGCCTGTGGGTTGGCTCAACTAATCCCGGAGAAAGGGGACCGAGGTGGGGGGGTCTCAACCTCCACGCCTGGCTGCTCCTGCTGCCCGGCCTCGGGAGCCTGCACAGGGTGTCGGGGAGCGCGGGTGCCGTCGGGGTGTGAAGGGCTCAGGAGAGACATCTGCAACAGCTTGTCTGGGGAGGAGGAAGAGGAGGAGGAGGAGGAGGAGGGCTGTGCAGGCAGGGCTGTCCTGCCGGGGCATCTGCTCTCAGCCCGGCGGCTGCTGCCCAGGGAGATCGGAGGCTGTTTGACGGGCAGTGCCGCTGCCCGCGGCTGGGCAAGTGGATGCTGTCAAGTGCATCAGGAACAGAAAGTTCTGCTTATCTTTACTGCAACAAGGTTGAGCAGCAAAGCTGACTGTTATTTAAACAAAAGGTTTTACCGTGCCCTCCCCGAGAGGTCACCCAGAGGAGTCTGCAGCTCGTCGCTGAGCGAGAAGGACGCACAAATCCCTTTCTTTGCTTAACTTACGGTGACGCGGTGTTTCCCCCTGGGACATCACGGCATATCTGCACATCTCGGGGCTGTACGGAGGCAGCTCTTGAAAGGTTTGGACATTCACTGCAGAGAAGCATGTAAAAATTTCTGGCTTTTGAAAACTGAGGAAGGAATCGGGTACATCCCCAGGACCGGAGCAAACCCCTTTCTGCACGGCTCTGAGCCTGGGCTGGCGTCACCTGCCCGTTTTATCTCGGTATGAGCACTATGTGGGGCTTTAACCGATTTATACCAGTGTCGAGGGAAAGAAAAGAGATTAATTCTTTTGATATGGAAAGCTATAGGCTCAAAAAAGCCTTATTAGCCTTCTGTGTGAAGATCTCATGCCATAGTACTGACTTGGCTCGTGCGTTGCTGCTCTTCTTGAAATGCAAGCGTACCTGGGGGGTTTCCCCCTTCTTTTGCTCCAGCCATGTCTGGGCCAAAAAACTAAGGAGCGAGTGATTTCTGCTTGACGGGGTGATTTATCGCTGGGCTCCCCTGCAGAGCAGGGCCTGGCTCCCCTGTTTCTCTTGGCTGTCGAAATGGGAGCAAATCCTCCGAGGGGAGGGCTGGCCACTGCGTGGGACTGGGGGGTCGGTGCTTCCCGGGGTACGGGATCCCCGGGCAGAGCCTGCTGCTTCGCGCTGTCATTGCTGCCATCTCCAGACAGGTGGCTTTGGTGGCTCTGGAGATGCCTGGAGACCCGGGGCTTCCTGGACCGCCGAATAAAAACCTCCGGAGTGGCAAGGGTAGAGCTTCCCCGTCGCACCCTACTAACGCACCGAACTCCTGCCCTGCAGGCTCCGTCCCGGCGGTGGCTGCCGTGCAGTTGTGTTGCTTAAATAGGAAAGCAGCAGCGCTGACGGCAAAGTACCTCGGGTTTTCACGCACGTGCGGGAGCCCGGAGCGGGGTTGGAGGAGCCAGCCCGAGCTAAACCCGAGCCCTTCCCTCGCCCAGGCAGGCGCCGGCCCCGGCTCCATGCTGGGAGCCTCGCTGGGAAGGGTGGGGAAGCGATAAAAGGGGGGTTCATCCGAGCTCATCCTTCAGCGCATCTCCTAACCCCCGTTTTCTTGCTGGTTAGTCATGCAGCACAACTTTATAGCCCCAATACAAACGGTTGAAAGGACGTTTCTTGCTCAGGGTTTTTCTTCCTAGTGCCTTTAAAGCTCCTGTATAAATTAACGTGTTCGTTCATTAGCTGCAATTCCCCAAAGCACCGAGTAAAGTTTGTGATTTTAATTACTTTTTGCAGGGATCTGAGCATACAGAGACTTCAACAGATGATTATAGTTCATATTATTCATGCAGCTTTTTTTAATCCCTTTCTCTGCTAGGGCATGGTCGATAGATACTAAAATTGAAGTCTGCTAATAAATTCCCAGCCCCGTCCCGTGTGCGGTGTCTTGATCTTCGAACGAAAGCATTTTGCTGCCAAAACGCTTACATGTCCTGAGAGGTGCTGCAGAAAGTACGTCTGCAAGGAGGGCGCGAGCTGCCAGGGTTGCTGCGTGCTCTTGTGGAGGTATTTGCCGAAGTTACATTTCATCCTGTTTATCTCCAAACCCGAGCTGGGTTGGCTGTGTCACACGCTGGGTGGTAGAAAATACGGAGATTTTCAAACAGAAACAGGGAATATTTATATGGTTGCAGACGTTTGTGAAAATATTAGTGGGAAAATCTAACCAACTAAAGTAAAACGCCAACAAAACTATTTTCAAATTAATTAAAAGTCTTGGGTCTGTTTTTTAACTGTTGAGGTTTTAATCCTCAAGCATTTATTTGGTCTGTTTGAAGTTACTGTAGCTTCTTGTATCATAAACATTTTAGGGCCACATTCTTCTTTATACGCAGTCTGCTTAGTAGAGACCCAGAGGCTTTGTCTGCGTATGGAAATTTATTGTTATATAGGAATAATTCTTTAGCTGCAGCTGCGTAATCCCTCCTGCGCAGCTTTCTGCCTTATAACCTGCTGCTTAATAACTCCTGGACCACTGCTCCTTCTCCTGACATCTTCTCGTCGACGGGAGCTCCTCGGGGATTTTGCCCTGCTCTCAGCCCCGGCAGTGCAGGAGGAATACGAGGTTAATGAGAATCCGTATTTTACTTGGGGTTTTTTTTGCTGATGTTTACAGGGTTTGATCCTTTACTCTCCCAAGACAGCTTTACACCTGCGAGTCTGACTTCTTTGGTGCACGCTTGCTGGGGAATGAGGCGGTTCAAAGCTCGCTGCGCAGGTTGCTGACTGGTTTTGCATCAAAAAGGAAGGGAAAGCAACAAAATTGCTCGGTGCTGACATTGCACAGCGGAGCTTTCAGGAACTCCTCCGAAACCGAATGCCTGTATGTCGGATTGCAGGTGCAGGAAAGGAATAAAAATAACGAATCCCAGGAGTAAGCAGCGTTTGCCTTTGTGTACGGCCGGAGAGCGCTGGCTGTGGGTCAGCCGAAGGAGAGGAGCGGTGGCTTTGCTCGCCGCGGCTGGGGTAGGAGGGCTGTGGACCGGAGCGGGGAGCGATGCTGCACCCCTCTGAAAATGCCAAGCAAAGGCTGAGGGGTGACATGGTCTGGGCTGAGCTAGAGTTTGGCTGAAGCCCCGAGTCTGCCTCCTTCACGCTGATGAAAAGTGCTCGTGCGGCTGCTGGTGAGCCTGAGAGCTGGGACCTTGGCTTTGTACTTCTTTCCAAGCGATAAGAGGGAGTTTTAATCTGATTTAATTTTCCCCGACAAATATGTTTAATCTTTTAACAATATTACAGGTGATGTATAAGCATTGAGAAATCCTTGTCTTTTCCCCCCTGTTGACCCATACAATCCTTTTACGGAACAACACAAGTGACTCGTGTAAAGCTCTTAACAGCGTTGATGTGAACGCCGCTGTTCTCTTCACCAGCAGCACGCCCGACTCCGCAGCGCCCTGTGCTTGATGGAGTCCATAAGTGCCCTCAATCTGATGCACTCGGTAATAAAACGAATGCAAAACAACAGAAGACACTTACATACGTGTATAAAATGTTTTTGGGGTAGGCAGAGATCCTCTTCCTACCACTTTGGCTTTGCATTGTAGCCTCAAGTGAGAGTGAATTACAGGTCTGAGCACTTAAATGCACCTTCGTAATTGCAAGAGTCAAATGTTATTTTGTGCTGAGCGCTGCCTAGATGCGAGTGGAGCTTAGGACTTGGCAGCACACCTCTCTTTAAGAAGTTACAGTGCATCAGCTCATCTCTGATCCCGTTCTTGCAGGAGCTCTTAGCCCATGGCAGATGTTCCTCAGCTCCCTGCAGGAGAGCTCAACCAGCCTGTACCCTTTCGGATCCGCTGCCAGTCAGGGGATGAAGGCAAAAGCATCCTGACGCTGGAATATCGGCTCCTGTGTTCACGGCGTCAGCTTGGAAGCACCCAGCTACCCACGCGAGGAGCGAGGGAGTTGAACGCAACAGCCCGTCCAGGGCAAGAGTTGACCCCATTGAGATGGTGTCATCAGAGACGTGGAAGGGACGGGCTGGAGCCCGGTAAATAGTTTTACAGGGGCAGAGTTAAATAGGACCTTCTCTTTTAACCGACGGCAGCTCGTGGTGGTGCTCCCAGATGCTTTCAGTATCCTGTGCTGGGATGGCACCGTCCCGACCTCCGGCCGGTTTGCTGGGGGAGGTTCAGCCCACGATCCACTGGTGGATCCTACTGAGGGGATGAGATGTTTTTTGAGGAGCAAGGGCAAGAGCGGCGGCGCAGCACAGCTGCGCCTTTGGCTGTAATAAGAAAACATTCCCGGTGGAAATAGCCATGTCTAACTGTTTAAGGGGGATTTGTGTGTTTGAGGGGAGGACTGGAGCTGCAGCCACCCCCGAGGAAATGGGGGAGAAAATCAAAACTGCCAGGCTGGGTCAGACCAAAGCTTCCCCCATCCAAGCCTGGCCAGAAGAAGATGCCAAGAAGACGGGGCATAATCCTGACTTTTTGCAGCCAGTGTTTTGGGCACTTTCCCGTCAGGATGCTTCCTCCAGATCCCTGTGTTTAACAGCTACCAGCGGACCGGTCCTCCGTGAGCTTTTCCAGTCCTCCTTTGAACCTGTAGGTATTTCTGGCTCCCAGAACATCCCCTGACAATGAGTTCCACAATTTAATTACGAGGGGAAAGGAAATGGCCTTGGATAGATTTTTAAACCTGCTGCTTGATCCCTTTATTCCTGTGTTGTCAGAAATGGTGCCTGGAGAGGGATTGAGAAGGGGAAATGAGGGAAAAGGGAGAGAAGGTAGGGCTTGAATTTGGAAATAAAGTATGGGGAGAGGGGAGGAACTGCTGAATTAATACCAAACCGGAGCCTTTCCAGGGATGGGATGCCGTCGTGTGCAGTGACTACACTAGCCTCATCCTCTCTGCCCAAATTAATGGGATATAGAGTCGGTGCTGTTTTAATGTTTGGGAGGTCGGGCTGGTGTGAAGTGAGATTACGTTGGTGTAAACCCGGCGTAACTGCACTCGGTAATCGGAGAGCGAGTGCCGCCTCGGCCTGGCTGGGCTTTTGGGCTGCTTGCCTTGAGCCCCGTGCGCAGGGGCAGGATTTGGGGTGCGAACGATGGAGGGAGGGGGGGAGGACATCTGGCTTTGCCTCTGCCAACAAAGGGCAGGAGGTGCCCCACGCCGGGCGTCGTTGCTGACATTAAATCCCGTGGGATACCTGGTGGCACCTGCTTCAGCCAGCCCTGCCGCGCCGCGCTGCAGAAACCACGCTGGTGCCGGGGCAGCGCCGCCACCCGAAAAACTAACAGTGCCTCCAGGTTAGGTAGATAGATTTTTATTTTATTTGTTTTTTTCCCCATCTCCTAGTCCAGAGGCTAGAAAATGGCTGTCTCCCTGGGGGTGTTTTTGAAGCAGGACAGTAAATAGCATCCCTGGGACTTCACAGCTTGCTCTTTCAGCTGCGCCGCCTTCTAACAAAAAATGTGCATCTTGGATTTTCTGTGGCGGCTCCCGGTGAGTAGGTGACTTCCTTTGGGATTTGCAATGTTTTAACACGTCCCCAGCAAATACAGTTTCATATAGACATTTTTGTGTGTTTCGTAGTGATTTCTTCTTTTGCTGTTTGTAAATATTTCACCTGTTTTTAAATTATTCATTCATTAAGTGGCTTGGATGAGAGGCCGAATCATGCTTAAAATACCTGCAAAGACTTAAAACACTGCAAGGATGTGAAAAAATAATCTCAGAAATTATTTTTACGCCAGAACCAGCTCTACTTAAGTACTAGGAGGGGATGGGAGACGAAGGGACGCGGCGTCACGCCAGACCTGGCTCAGGCTGGGACGTCGCTGGGGTTTGCAGGGCAGGGCTTTGCGTCGGCGCTGAGCTCCGGGGCCGGTGCTGCGGGGTGCTGAGCTCCGGGGCCGGCGCCGCAGCGAGGGGTCGCAGGGCACCGCGCTCCCCACGTCCTGAGAACCCGCACGCGCTGGGTTGCGTTGGTGCTGCTCACAGCCACGGCGTGTACCCAGTACAGTGAACGGCAGAAATAACTCACCTCCAGTTTATAGTAACCTACAGCTTTTGTGTGATAATTAACCAATTTGGGGTTGCAGCTAACTGAAATTGCATGTTAAATCGGTGTCTCCCGTACGGCAGCGTGTCCCTTGCCGTGGCAAACTGTAAACCTTTCCTTTTACTCCACCTGCCTCTAAGCAATGAAAAAATAAAGGTTAAAATGGCACTTGTGAAGGGAGCGGTGTGTGGTTTGGTTGGTTTTTTGCTTGGAGGAGGAACATGTGGCAGTGATAACGCACTTTTATAGGGCCTCTATTCTGGGATCCTGAAACGTCATCGGGCTGTTAATGAATTAAAGCCTGTCAATACCTTCACGAGCAAAGGTGGTGGGTTTTGTCAGTGGTGGCCAAGTGCTTTGAGCTGTTGCCTGGTGCTTTACGGGCAAGGAAGGGAAACCTCGATGTTTTAGAAATGAGGAAACGGAGGCAGAGATGAGCAGGGCTCGGAGGCCCTGGGGGGTAGGTGAGCACCCCGTGGGTGGGGAAACTGAGGCAGAGCAAGGGTGAGTGACTATAGGAAGTCGGGGAGAGCCGGGAGTTGGATCTTGGACCAGTGCCCCATCCCTGAGAGATCTTTGCCCCTGGCTCCCGTTGCTGATGGTGTTATCCCAACCTCAACACGACGCCTCCAACCGTGGCTGAGCATCCCAGCGCGGGGCAGCTCTGCGCTTCATCCACCCTGGTTCGCTCCTTTGCGTTTGCGAAAGCTCTCGGTAAGGTGTTTTTGAAGGTTACCTTCAAAAGCAAAACATTTGCTTGAGAAAACTGAATAAAGGCTCCAAAAACCCAGGCTCTGGCCAGGAGCCAGGATAATGTTCCCTCATCTTCTTCTGTAGTACTCATCATCTGTGCTGTGTTCCCGGAGTCTAAGGTGGATGTTCGTTACCGCTTTCCTCTTCTGGCTGCGGACTGTTCTCACCTTCTTGAACCCGGCTGCCATCAGGACAACAAAGCGTCTTTTAAATCAAGCCCCAGGTTTTCATAGTCTGGTACATCATCACGTCAAACCTCGGCGCTGCGCTAGGCGAGGGATGTTAATGCTGCTGGCTGGTTCTCCGCCGCCGCCGCCCAGCCGAAGGGGCTTGAGGGCGTTTTTGGGATGCATCAGCCAGGCGGATGCACGAGCCGAGCTGGGTGCAGCAGCGGTGTCTGGGTGGGTAGGGGGGACCACGCGTGATGCCGCTCCCCCGGAGTGGGCCACCATCCCTCCCCAAAAATCTCTGGGGTGGTTTGGGGGAGGCAGGACTCACAAGGAAAACGACCCTTTTGGGAGATGTCTTCTGTGTCTGCCCCGTCGTGCCTTACCACGCGCTCGGGGGCGATTTCGCAGCTTCCCGATGGCTTCCGCAGCAGACGGGCTGGGCTCCGCGCCCCCGCCGGCAGCAGAGCCAGCCTCCCCCGTCACTGCCGCGGCAGCTGGAGCCGGCGCTCCACCAGCCTGCGAACAAAAAGCTGCTTTTTGCCTGCGTTATTTTGGATTATTGCAGCATTTCTCGCTCTCCTGGGGAACCGGCGTACGCAGAGCTGGTGGCGTCTGCGTTGCTGTTGCGTTCGGCTGCTGAGGCTGAGCCACCTCCAGGTTTTGACCTGACTTGGTGCAATTTTCATGGGCAAAGACCTGCAGGGGCAAAAAAAAAAAAAAAAAGGCACTGGGAAGTTGCTGCGTGTGTGTTTTTGGAAAGCGTACGGCTTTCCAAAAGCGTCTCAGCGCACAAACAGCCCTGCTGTTGGAAGGAAAACCCAGTTTGGTAGTCGGTGCCATTGCCAAGATCAACCCAAAGTCAGCTGCTTTTTCCAGCAAGGCTGTTCATGTTTGCATCTCGGAGATAAGCAGCGGGGCCCGGCCGGATCCTGCCCTCGCCTCCCGCTGCCGCCCGGCGCGTGTGGGGCTCCCGTCAGTAGCGATGACATTCCCAGCGAGTCGCAGCACGGTTTGGCGATGGCCGGGCCCTTCCGATGGGTGATTGAGGTCCCTCAAAAGAAACGTGAGGCTCTTGCCAATGTATGCAGCCCCTCTGCTCGGACTCCTGGTTTTTCCTTTTTTGCCATGGCTGATTTTCTTGGAAGGTAATACGCTGTCAACATCAGTTCTCCCCGCTCCTGTCAGTACTTATGGTCTCAAATTGTGCCAGGGGAGGTTCAGATTGGATATTTGTAAAAATTTCTTCACTGAAAGGGTTGTCGGGCATTGGAACAGGCTGCCCAGGGCAGTGGTGGAGTCCCCATCCCTGGAGGGATTCAAAAGACGTTTAGATGAGGCCCTAAGGGATACGATTTAGCGGTGGCCTTGGTAATGCTGGGTTAATGGTTGGACCCGATGATCTTGGAGGTGTCTTCCAACCAGAACAATTCTATGATTCTATACAATATATCTGGGGACAGCCCTCCTTTTTCCCCCTAGCACAAACACGGCCACAAACCCAAGTTCCTCAGTCAAGTTCACAAAACCTGCTACGGCGCAGCCCTGTCTCACTAAGGGCCTTTCGGGCTCTTGGGGTGCGTGAGGTGGTTTGATTTTCACAGCAATGTGCCCCGGTACCGGCTGTGCCTCTGTGTCCTTTTGGGCTCTGACGACTCCGGGCGAGCCGCGTCCATCGGTGCCGGTTTGCTGGATGGAGAGGGCAGGAGCGGGGCAGTGCTTATGGATGGTCCCCATCGCGTGGAGGAACTCCTTCCCATCGCGTACCCGCCGGCAGGAGGGCAGCGTTTTGAGTGGGAATCTGACTTGTAGCACCCATCGCTTTCCGGCTGAAGAAGTCCAGCTCTCGGCCGGTGGTGCTGGAGCCGCGGGACGGGCCCGGCGTGCAGCCGGCGCTGGCTGCGACGCTCCGGCAGCACGAGCGCGGTCTCTGCGCGGAGCAGCTCGTCACCGCCGTGCCGCTACGTCGCCGTTAGAGCTGCTGCAATGCTTTTTTTCTTTTCTTAATCAATTCTAGCAGGTCTAATGGCACTGCACGCAACGAGCTTTGAGAGGTCAATTCGTTTTGGTGCATGTTTGACAAACTCCAAAGCGCTTCTGCCCGACAAGTTTTTGCAGTTCCCGTTGGCTGGGAGAAGCCCAAGTGCCCAAATCGATAAAGTTCCACTTGGATAATTGAGATGGGAATTTGGTTCGTTATGTGAAGTGGATGCTGAAGTGGGTAATTGCAGATCTTGAGGTGTTTGTCCTATTTGCTAGTTTAGATTGAAGAAAATTTAGGTGCAATTTCACAGGCGTATAGGTACAAAATGACTCCTGTGGGGATACTGTGCAGGTATTGATAGAGTGACAAAGCTAAATAACTCGTATTTCTTTGTGTGCTGGAAGAAAACAGATGCAAAGTAAAAGCGCCGGGGGCTGTTGAACAGCGAGGGGCTGCAGCCTGGCCGGCTGTTGGTCAGAGAGGTCCCTTTCTGGGGAGAGGGGGATCCTTCCCCCCACTTGGCTTGTAGTGTTCCTTGAAAAGTCAACCTATAATCGCATTTTTACGTTCATTTAACGTGTTTGGCAAACTGCTCTATAATCTGCCGTCCCGTTCTGCTGCAGTGCGCCGGCGAGGGCTGCTCCCCGGGAAGGACGGACATTGGGGAGCCGTTACAATGCTCCTGGGGGGGGTTAGACCTTATGGCTTGTGTTTCCAAAGATACTCTGAGGTCTTCAGTGTGCTCTGATTTCAGCAGATTACTTACGTATTCATAAATTAATCTTTATTCAGTCACTGGGTTTTAAGGGTGGTTCGATCCAGGCACCTGCTGAGGTCCTTTCCGTTGGATTGGGGCACAAACGTGCAATATAAACGTTAAAAAATCTGAAATACTAGCGCTGATGTAGAGCATTAGTGTTGGGTCTTCTTGACGTGATTTGAGCTTTAAGTCAAGTTTTCTTGGGATGGGAACCCGGCCTCTCCCCTCTCCGTGAAGAGCCCTGAATTACTGGCTTTTCTCAGGGAATAACAAATACCAGCAGTTGCGTAAAGCCCCTGATGCTTTATGCACTATTTCTGCAAATAATCCTTGTTTATAATTCACCCTTGGCAGAAAAAGACTTTAAATTATTAAGGCACTAAATATTTTGCAATGAAGGAACGGAGATAAAGCTCTTGGCAGAAACAAATTGCCGGGGAGAAGCTGTTCTCCTCGGTGCGTTTGGTACTTTAAAGTATTATGAGAAATAATGTGCGGGGGGACTGGGAATTCATCACTTGATCAAAAGATTTGCTCCTCTCTTAAAAAAGCGGCTGCTCGGTGCGTGTTTTCCATAGCCCCTGTAAAGAAGGAGTGTCCCCAAGGCACATGCGTGGGTCCCCAGAGCGGTCCCCGCTCGCCGTGGGGCTGAAGGTGGCCCGCTGTGGCTTGGGTGGTGGAGGGTGGTAGCCCGGAGGTCTCCGTCCTGCCCCCAGCCCCACCACCCCGGCGTTTAAAGCCATTCCACGTGCTCAGTGCTCCTTCGAGGACAGATTTTCAAGGAGCTTGGGCTGGTGCGGTCAGGACCCCTGGAGCTCCTCTGCTCCCGGTCGGGGAATCCGCATCCCTTCTCCAGGAGCGGGAGGCGCTGGTGCCGGTTCATCGCGTGGGTGCGTTGGGCACGTCCCGTGTCGTCGGGACCAGCCCGTTGGGAAATGGGAGGGTCCGGCGGTGTGAAATGGAGGATCTTGTAATTGGTGGTTTTGCTACCCGTTGCTTATTTATCCTGTTATCACAACAGCTAGCGTTTGTCAGCTCCTGGAGTCGCGCAACCGGACAACCGTGAGAGCGTATATATGTGTGTGTGTATATACATACAGACATTATATACAGCTACATATGTATGTATTTAAGTAGTTATACCCATAACCTTCTAGCTCTCTTTTGGAGAGAGATTTGAAACATGAGCCACGAGGGTTCAAACCCCAGGGTGCTCCCAACATTATTTTTTTTAGCATCTCAACATTTTAAAGCAAATATCATCCTTACGGCGACAACGTTTCCAGCCCGGGGTAAGCAGAGGGAGGGCAGCCGTGCTGACGGTGCCTCTGGCCCCGCTCGGGCTCTTGCTGGGCGCCGTGCCCCCGGCACACCGGTTTCAGCTTCTCTTTCCCTTTGCAGGAGACCTGTGCAACTGCAGCGCCGTGGGGAGCGCCGGCGCGGCCGAATGCAACGGCACGACGGGGCAGTGCCCCTGCCTCGAAGGCTACGCGGGGCTGCGGTGCGAGAGCTGCGCCGAGGGCTTCTACCCGGAGCGGAGGAGCCAGCGGTGCCTTCCCTGCGGCTGCAGCCCCGCCGGCTCCCGCAGCGCCCAGTGCGACGAGTGAGTAACCGGCGTTTCGCGGAGCTTCCCGGGGGGGCTGCGTGCGCGGCGTTGGGATTTGGGGGGTGTTTTGGGATTCGGGATGCAGATCAGGCAAGAATGGATCTTGTCATCTGGTGCTAGTATTTTAAAAAAAAGGGGGGGGGGGGGCGGAGAAAAAGCAGGAAGGAAGCTGGCCTTATAAAAATTCATGAAGCATATTCTTGCTCTCTTTCAAGATCTGGATTATAAAAATATCCATAGCTGTGGCAAAAGCCCCGGCAGCCCCCAAGGGAGTTAACCTGCATTTCTGAGTTGTACGGAAGCAGAACCTCTCCTCTCATGCCTTGCGCATCCGTCAGTGCCTGTCGGGCAGGACTGCCTTCACGCCTGAGCTCAGGGCGGGAGCGGAGGAGCTTTGGAGAGGTTTGTTTTCCAAAGGAATGTTCGTTGCACCAGAGGCAAGCGAAGCTTTGTGCTCTGCCCATGCTGAGCACCGTGAAAGAAGCGGGAGCCCGACAGAAGTGGCGGCTCCTGCCTTGCCTGGCGGTTAACCCTGCCTCCTCCTCTCCTCCTCTGTGTCACCAAAGTCGCCGTAGCTGATGCTTTGAGCTCCTGTATAATGAACGTGGTGTTCTTCATTTCACCTTACCTGCCCTCACATTTTGCCTGTTAAAAGCCAGCACGCAATTATCTTTTTTCCCAACTTCCAGTGATCCGTCAGTCATTTGAGAGTTGTTGAGGGCATCACTTTATCCCTGCAAATAACGGCCTGAGCAGCAGCCGGACCCTTTGGGTCCCCTGCTCGTGCTCGCAGGGCGGTGAGACGCAGGGTCTCTCCTTGGAGGAGACCCCCAGCAAACCGCCCTGCAGCGACTTCCAGCCTTCCTGGGCCCCAGAACGTCGGCAGCAAAGGCGTTCCCGGGAGCCCGGCCCTTCTCCAGGGCCCCGCAAGGGAAGCGATACCGGCGTGCAGATGCGATGGGCTTCTGCACTGGGTGCCTCGCGTTGGCATCAGCCTTGTTGTCTTTTAGGGTTTGGTCCAGGCTCAGCGCGTGTGGAACACCTGCGCTCTCCTGCCAAGGCTGGGGCTGAGTCAGAATCGAAATGTTCTGCAGGAACATGCTGCTTGTAATTATTTTATACCTCTTTTTTTTCCAAGCACTCAAACCCTCTGCTGATGTCCTTCCTTTTCATTTCAATGCTGCATTTTTCTGCTTGCATAAGCTCTGAAAAATCAGGAGTTAAAAGCAATGCTCCAGTTGACTAGAGTGACCTTCTTACTGAAAAAGGTGGTTCTTGGAGGTGGAAAGTGGAGAGTTTTTCTCTTGTTTTTATAGTGGTCATTTTAGGTATGGGAAGATGTGACTGGAAGCATCGGGGTTTGCCACAGACTAGAAAATCTGAGTTTGGTCAGAAAGGCAGATGGGGCAGATCTGATCTTTGAGGGCTGGAGGAGGAGGGAGGCGCTGCTGGAGCGACTGGGTTAACTGGGAGGGCACATTCTCGCCCCGACTCTGAGTCACCGGGCAGCGGGCGAAGCACGGACGTGGGTGACATCTCCCCACGTCTCGCTGCGTGGAACGAGCCAAGAAACGCCCTTGGGAACTTCGGGTGAGATGCTCCGAGTGGTGAAGGAGAATGAGGTGGAGTTCAGGCAGGGAGCGACCCATCGTGCCCAACCCCAACGCGTGCGGACCCAGAAAGGGCAGAGGACCTCCCTAGCTTCTCCTCTTCAGCCCCATTCCACAGCCCGGAGGGACGCGGGAGATGCGGATCCTCACGCGTTTAGAAGAGGCAGCATAGGGCAAAATTTGGCGGAAGACTTGGGGAGGAGGGCTGATGTTAACAGAGCTGGCTCTGTATTTCTCGTCTGCGCTCGGGGGGGTTTGCCCCAGACGGAAATGGCCTCTGGGCGTTGAAAAAGAGGGAAATTAGGTCAGTTGTCTGGGTTGCAGGGCTGGGGGCATCAGTACGGCTGCACGATGGGCAGCCGCGTGCGTAGCGACGCGTGTGGGGAAAATGAAGTGGGATGCAAAATCCGGCGGGGCGGGAGCACGGGCTGGGTCCTGCGTTGGGCTCTGTCCCGACGGGTGCGAGAGCCTTTTCCGCATTGCGAGGAGCCGTGGGTGTGAATCCGGGAATGGGATTTTTGACTCTTGTGCTGGAAGCGTTGGGTCTGGAGCTCTGGGTTTGATGTCTACCTGCCGCGAGTCCCTGGATGAGCGGTGCGTTCCCTCCATCCCTCCGGCAGTCCCTGCTGGGGATGAGGCGCACAGGCGTTGCCCAACACCAGCAACCGGCTTCTGTTTTGCTGACATTAAAAAGACTTTAAGTTGTATTTTGTTCTTTATTTGTTTTGTAAAGCACCAGCCCAACTCTAATTTGCACGAGGCTTAAGAAAAAGAGCATCCGCTGTTCAGACGAGTCTCTGAGTGAAACAGCAGCCTAGTTTTGGACTCTGACCCTTTCTGACGGTGGCTGATTTGAGAGGCAGACTGCCTGCAGGCTCGGCTCTCGGGGCACACAAAACGTGCCTGATGATAGGCTTCAGTCAGCTTGCCCAGGCTTTTGTAAAACTGCCTTTTAAAGCACCACCACGGGATGATTTATTAGTATTATTCCTAGGCATGCTCTATGGCCGGCCAGATGGCACACCCAAGTACGCTGTTTATTAACTAGACCTCAAATGCAGACCATCAAATAAAAATAAAAAAATCCCTTTCCCGAGGCAGACAGTTGATTTTGGGAGTGAACATTGACCTGACATGCTGTCGCTACGAATGGACTCCACGGCCGCTAATCAAAGGTCTATTTTGGTGGTGGTTTAAATTTGATTATCCAGGGAGATCCACACAGATCCCCCTCTGGGATGGCAGAGGATTTCCGTGCTCTGGTTTGGGTGATTTTTTTTGTTAGATGAAAAGCTGTGTGTAGTTGAAGCCGTGGGGCTGGATGCAACCCTGGGCTGCTTGGAGAGGGCTGACGCATCTCAGAGACGGGGAATGTTCCCCGTGTTGCGGTAACGCCTAGAAACCTCAGATAAAGCCATGTTTCCCCAGGTTGGATGCTGCGTAGGTGCTTGCTAAAGATAGCTGTGGCCTGGAAGTGTTCATAGTCCATAGAGGAAGGGTGGAGAAAGAAGCTGAAGTTTCAAGGGCCATGGTCAAGGTCACGGAGAAGTGGAGAACGAGGACGGTGACTCACGTGGGTGCACGGGCTGAGCTGGAAGGGCTGTGCTCCCGCTGCAAAGCCTCGGGGATGGGGACGGGGAGGGAGGGCAGGGTGTGTGGTGGTGGCCCCAGCTCATGGTGATGTGGCCCCGGCCGGGAGCTGCCCCCCACCAGCTGCATCTCTCGCCATCTTTTGGGCACCTCGAGTTGAAAGCTGTGTTGTCCATCGGTCTGTCCTCCTCCGCGGGAGCAAGAACGTCCCTGCCTGGTGGAGGAGGCAAAGGTGAAGACGATGCCGCTGGAGAAGGTCACCGTGCCAGGGCTGGCCAGCCCGCGTCTCCCAGGCTCGCACCCCTGTGCATTTATTTTTCTTTTTTCCTGACGCGAGCAGAGTCCCCTGCCTGAACTCTCGTCTCCCGCGCCCTGCGGCCGGGCACGGAGCCAAGCCAGAGGCAGCACAGGCGATCTGGGGGGGACGGTGGTCTCCAGCCCCACCGGCCGGGGCAGCGGTGGGAGCGCTGGGGCCCCTCGCAGCGTTTGTGCAGCGCCCGGCACAGCCCTGCCCTCCGCGTCCCGCGCTGCGGCTTCTCCCCAAGTGCCGCTCGTGTCCCCGGCTGACTCGCGGCGCTGAGCCGGCACGGAGAGCCGGCACGGCGGCTGCTCCCCACGGCACCCCGGGACGTGGTGGGCTCTGCCCGGGGGGTGCAGGGTGAGAGCAAAGGGGTTGGGTTTGGGGGAAGCCCATCCCTGCAAAGCAGCAATCCTGCACCGACCCGAGGAGCTGTACGGGCACAGCTATTTAAACGCACACGGAAATAATTTTCCTGTGTAAACCTGTCCTCTGGCTGATTATTTATTTAAAGGAGCAGGCAGAGCCCAGCCTGACAGAGGCAGTGTGTGGTACACTGCTGGTGAGCAGGAGATTTCAAATGACTCTGCATTTTTTTTATTTATTTATTTTTACCTTGCGAACAGCACTGGCCATCCTCGCACTGGGCTGCAAACGTGGGCAAAAACTGGCCAAGGGTAGCCCGGCGCCGGTGCGGGTGCCGGGCTTTTGGGCCCATCCCCGGCCCGTGGCGCAGCGCGGAAGGGGGGTTACTGCCTTGATTTACCTCCTGCAAGGCGTTCCTTCCAGGTTTTCCTAGCCCAGCATGTAGGACGTTGCAGCTTTCCTCCAAAGCGTGGCCCCGCGGCCGCAGGGATGGCGTGTTCAGCCCACTGTCCCCGCAATCGGGATGTGAACGGAGGAGGAGGGCTGCGGAGCAGAGAAGGAGCTATGAGACGCCGCTGCCCGGCAGAAGGGTTCAGCCCTCGATTCCCTGTTTCCCTGGGAGGTTCTGTGTTTTCAACTAACTCACCCCCGTTCTAGGGAAGACGAGGTGACGCACCCTTCAACTTCTCTTGCACCGTTCCCTGTGCTAGCGAGCAAGAGGAGAGCTGCGGCCGCTGCAGGGTGTTTACGGGTTCCCACGTGGTTTAGCTAAACCTGGCTTAACCATCTAATCTGGGTTAGGTTTTTCCAGTTCCCTTAGAAAGCCCTAAACTAAACACACATCATATGCTGTCATTGTCCCTAATGAAAACAGATGCACGTTAAATTGTGAATCAAAGTTGGTCCCTCTGCCCGTGCCTCAGTTTCCCCACAAGCAGAAGGGCGATGGGAAGCGGAGGCTCCGAGGGGCTGCTTGGAGGTGACGTTAGCTCTGGTTCACGTCGGGCGCTGAAACACGCTGCTCCTTCGCTAACCGAGCAGCCTTTCCCTACCGCCGGCTGGGGAGAGAGCTCTGCGGCGTGTGGTCCCGGTTCATGCACGGTTCGTGCCGCAGGCTCGGCATAAGTCATGTTAGAGAGAGCTTCTGTCACTCGTTTCCGTTTAAAAAAAAAAAAAAGAAAAAAAGATAAAGCATCCATATAAATGCCAAAGTGTTCATTCAGAGACGTTCTGCCCCCTCAAGGGGATCTCATGCTTTGTGTTCGTATTAAAAAGAATTAAGGCAGAGCGTCCCCGAGAGCATTAATACATGGCTGTCCCCTGGAGCAGGGATGCTCCGAGGGGATTGCTGTTAGCCGGGCAGCCTCTGTCCCTGTGTGCCGCCTTTGTAGCGGGCTTCTCTTCGGAGAGGCTGATCTCGTGACCCTTACTCGTATGGATTTGCAAGAGCGTTGCTGGGGAGAGTAAGGTCAGCAGCGCTGGACAATGGTCTTTGTGAAGGTCTTTGAGTGAGGGCCGGGGTTTGTGAAGGAGCGTGGGGAGCCGGGCAGGGAGAGCCGCCCGCCGGGTTTGCAGAGGTGGTGGGGTGGGAAAAGATGCAAAGAGACCATGGAGTGGGGAAACGATAAGGAACGTCGGTCCTGATGGCATTGGGAAGCACCCCGGTGGGCCACAGACTAGACCCACCTTGAGCATCGTGCGGTAGGAAGCTACACGGGGCAGGATTTGGGGTGGTTTTGTTAGGAAATGCAGATCCGTTGAACTTCAAGGCTTTAGTGGAGCTTCACCAGCCTGGGCAGGAGGAAAGGTGCTCGTGGCCATGGTGCGAGATGAGAGAGACCTCATGTGCCCAGGGCTTCTGCCCGTCCCAACCACAGGAGGTTATTTGGGGAAAGGCGGTGGAGAAAACCTTCATTTTCTGTCTTTAGAGTGTCATGACACTCCTGAAGTGTCTTGTCTTTGTGTAGGAACTGTCTTTCTGTCCTACTGTATTTTAGCAGTCCAGTAAACCACGTTGGGCGCTGCTCCCCTTTGGAGATAAGACCTTGGCAGCCCAACTCCTCAAGGACTTATTTTAAAAAACCAAACAAAACCCCAACCCTTTTCCCCTATTTTAAAAAGACTGCTCTCCCTTGTCTAGGCTGGCTGAGCGCGAGCGGTGGCTCATTATCTCCCAGTAATGCCTTGTCAGCATCACTCTGCAGAGAACAGATTTTTTCTGTAGCGGAAATCGTTACATGCGGACGTCATAAAAGCAGAAGAATACCCCGTTAGGGCATATTTTTCTGTGTGCTTTAATTATCTAAATCTCTCTCCTATTACAGACTCTCATATCCTTTACATCCGATTTGCTCTCCTCTTCTCCTCCCCCCAAGCAGGTAAATGTTGTACCTGCACCCATTTTTATTCGGTTGCAGACAGGGATGGGAAATGAGTGAGTGACTGGGCGCAGCGGCAGCGAAAGGTAGATTGTTATCATCTCCCCTACAGTAATTGCGGCTTCTCAGAAATCCTGTTATTTGGTTGATTTTCCAGCCGGCTTTGCCGTTCCTGTGTTGTCTCTTGCAGACTTGCTGCTCTGGTAAACATTGACTGCCCTCAAAAAGAAAATATTGGCACAACTTTTTAAGCTCTTACGGCTGAATTCTGGTTTGGGGGAGGCGGTGCCCGGCCTGACTTCAGGCAGCGCTTCTTGCCCGTGGCTTTTTCTGCTGCCTGCGAGGAGGCGTCAGCAGAGATCTGGGGGATGGAGGGACCACGTTGGGCAAAACCAGTGTGTTCAGCGTGGACAGGCCCTGTCTCCCTGCCTTCCCCATCCATGTGTGCTCCTCGGCATCACGGTTGCCTGCGCCGTCCCCATATTGTCGTGATCTCCAAGGGATGCTCTGGGAAGGTGGGACCCACCGTTTGGGGTTGAGATTTTGCAGTTAGTTGGGCTTTTGCTGTTCCTCCTTGTGCCAAACCATAGAGGACCCCACCCAACCTCCCTCTCCAGGGCCATCGTGGTCTTCCCATCGCTTCCTCCCTCCCCAGCCACCAAGGTCCCGGCGGGTGGTGCCGGGAGGGCACCCGGAGGAGACGGCACAGCCCTGGGCTGGAGATCCCCGGCTTTCCCTGGGGCGCGGGGCATCCTCGGCGGGGGAGACGGGGCCGCGGAGGCGGCGGTGGCCAGACAAGGTGGCCCTTTGACATTTACAGAATGGCCTTTCAGAGCTGTGAAGTGTCCCCGCTCCGTCGAGGGCTGCCATATAAACAGACGCCGTCCCCCGGCGCAAAGCGAGGAATGCGGCGCACAATGGCCCAATGTTCGCCGCAATAAAGCCCCGCTTCTTCTGCCCTCCACAAAGGCAGCTCTGAGCGGGGCTCGGCCGCGGGGCTCGGCCGCGGTCGCGCTAACCCTTCCACCAAGGCGTTTTGGCTGCTGGTGACTTTGGTTGGAGCCGAGGGAGCGGGGAGGTGAAACCCAACGTGGGGCTTTTTCCTGCTCTCTGCATCCCCACGTGCTGATACTCAAATTAATTGACCTGAAGTAAAATCAACACGTGGGTTACGAGGGTTCTCGATTTGCTCGGGGTGAGCGTGAACAGTGTTGGTTTTCCAGGGAAGTGTCTCGGAGCGTTTAGCTTTCAAATGTTAACTTTTGTACGTTGCCCAGAAAAATGTAAGAGGTTTATCCCCTGGCTGCTGTCAGACATCACAGAAAATCAGCACAAAAGGAGCCGGGCTTGCTGGAGAAACGCACCGTTTTTAGCGACATCTCCTCTGAATCCTCCTCATCTTGTGCAGCATCCTTTTGTCTTATTCCATCAAAGGGTGACAAAGCCTTTTCAGAAGGGCTGTTTTACAGATGCTCGTACTTCGGCAACGCGTTTTTCCTCATTCATACGGAGCGCTGCCGTTGCTGTTAATTGTACACGTTACAGGATCACCTCCGGGCCCTGCTGGGATGAGTGACGGGGGTATCTGTAACGAGAGGTTCACAAGGCAGGGGATGGGGAGGCGAAGCTGGAGATGCCGCCGGGTCGGGGAAGGGCTGGCAGGAGCCGCCCTTCCTCCTCCTCAGGGCACCGTGGCCTCTCGCCGGCTTTTCTGGGGATGGTCCTGGCAAGTGACGTGGTGCTGGGAGATGCTGTGGCGTGAGGGGGGTGTGCGTGCTCTGTGCTTCGAAATGAAGATGGTGAATGTAGTTGGAAAAGTTCTTCTTCAAAGCCGTGGGGGGTTTGTGTGGCTCGCTCCCATGGCATGCCCTGGTTTGAGACCCAAAATCTTGCCAGTCGCGCATGTTCTAGAAATAAAGGCACAAAAGCGTGGTGCTGTACCGTCTGGGCTGGCTCTGACTTGGTCAGGCAGCCCCTGGGCTCTCAACGGCGGCTGGGCATCCAGGTTTTAATGGCAGCTGGGAAAACATTCAAAATGAAAAAAAAATAAAAAAGAAGAAAATAAACGATTAGAGCTTGCGAAGGGTTTTCTGTTACACCATTAAGCCGTGCACAGCACGCCTCCGAACAGCCCTTAAGGCTATGGTCCTCCGTCTTCCCATCCATCTTGGGTCTGTCTCGTCCCTGCGAACTTAAGGGTGTTTCTGCGGAGAAGGACTGGAGACCCATCGCAGATGCAACTGCACATTGCGATCTCTCTCTCGGATCACAGATACTTTTAATGCCTTTTTTTTTTCGCTTGTGATGAGGTCTCGAGTTCCCGTGCTGTCCTGTGCGGAGCGGAGCGGGGTCAGGGCATTGCCCGAGCTCCCAAACGGAGCCTGTCCCGTCAGTCTGTCCTTCCCCGGCCATCAGACCTGGCAGAAGATTACCTGCAGGATGCTCCGCAGCTTCAGGCCGAGCACGAGACGGGATTTTGGAGGTGTTACCTCTTCTTTGTGCTCTGCTCTAGGACACTTCCAAGTGAGGTCAAAACTATCTGCGATCCTCCTCTTTAAGGGCAGCCAGAGCAATGCACAGAGCGGGGGGCTCTGTTGTATCCCCTCAACTTTTGTGGCTGCAAAGCTGCAGTCCCATGTGAAATCCCACCACGGGGAACGTTTTGTTGCCACTCGTGGCCCGAATCCCTCGGTGGGTGACGGGATTTCCTGTGCTCTGTGGCTGCTTCCCCTGGGGTGGAGTAGAAGGGGGCTGTGGGGGGTGGAAATGAGATCAGACTGGCTTTTGCAGACATATTTTGGGATGTCGGCTGTTCCCCCTTGCTCAATATTTTGCTTTTATTCCCAGCCCCCTCCCCAGTGTCTGCTGGCCGGCGTGGTGCTGCCCGGGGTGGCCGCATCCTGCCATCGCCCTGGGAGCATCGAGACAGCGGCTCCCCAGCCATAACACGAAGCCCAAGGGCTGGGAGCCGCCAGACGACCAGATGCACGAGCTTCTGCCTTGGGGGGGTCCCAAACCTGGCGTGTAGCCCTCGCCCCCGGAGGGTCGGATCACTCGGCAAGGATCCGAGCCGTGCGCGTGGTCTGCCCCATCCCCACCGGCCGGCTAATCGCTGCCTGCTCCTCCTGCCAGGATCGCTTGTGCTGGTGATGTTTTTAATCGTTAGGAAACGTCTATGAAGTTGATGGATGATGTGATGGTGATACACGCTACCTGCACGGTCTTGAAAGTAAGTGTATTGGTAAAAATCTAGTAGGAACCAAGGCTGGCAGGAGACTTTTGTTACTGGAAGTCTGGTTTTGTCCCAACGCATCCTTCCATCAATTCTTTTGTGAGAGCTAAAAATTGGCTGGTTTCAGTGGAGTTAATCATCATCTGAAATGGAGTTGAGCAATTGATGTTGCTGCATCAAAATGTTTCCCTCCTCCCCTCCCCCTCCATCCCCCCCACTCCCCCCAAAAAAGAAATTCCTGGCTGATACTCAAAATCCAGTTCAGTTCTCACTGTGCAAGTATTAAACTGTGGGTCTTTTCTTTCAAGTTTCTGGATTTTTATGGGCACAATCGGTCTGTTAACAGGACTCTTTTTTTTTTTTGTGGTTTCAATGCATTTATATCATTGACCTTTGCTTTAAAAAGTGTCTGACAGTCTTTACTGGGCTGGAGCTATGAAAAGAAGTGTTGTAAGGGGGCTTTATTCTATGGAAGCAATGACCACAGGCAAAGCTTTATATTTGCTGAGTGATTTAATTCTTGCACATGCAGAACTTGGCTCTGTGCCATGTGTAACATGTTGAGAAAAGGTCTGCTTGAGAGGCATTAAACCCAAACTTTCCAAAACCGTCTTTTTTTTTTTTAAAAAAAAAAAAAAAATAGCTTGCTTTCCTGTTATTTTTAAGCTAACGAGTAAAATCAAGGGACGCTGCCCCAAAATGCTGCATTGAGCTGTAGCAGAGTCATTGGGGAAATAAACCTCCTTGAAAGAAATGAAGCGGGAGTCTGGGTGGAAGGGTGCCAGCGGGGAGGAAGAGGAGGGTGGCATTAAGATAAAGGCTTGATCGAGGGACAGGAGAGAGTAGAACGGAGCAGCCTGGACTCCAGGAGGAGGCCTGGGAGGGTGAAGCTTATACAGCTCTAACGCTTGGTCCTGTAAAGCCCTACTCCCAGGGCACGTCTCCAGAAGACGTGTTTTCAGGCTAAATATCAGACCCCCCTAATTAGTTGCTTTTCCCTGCTTGGCTCTGGCCATCCCCTGCCCGCTTACAGGAATATCTGTCCAGTAGCGGCCAGAAGCAAATAAAAACAAACTGCTTTTTGTTTTTTCTTGTTCTAAACATTGTGACAACATTTGGATTAATGTTGGGTCTTGTGAAAAGCTCTTTAAAAGTCAAACATACTGAGCTGCTTAACAGCATCCTTTTGAATTCTGCATCTGCCTGCTGCAATTCCAGATAATGGTCTGGAGAGCAAGGAAAAATCGTATTTCTTTCTCCTTCTTCTAATTAGTCCATTAAATATGCCTGAAATTTCATATTCTGAAACTATTTAATTGTGTAGCCACTTGGGCTGAGTTCTGTATTTTGGTGTGCCTTTGAGTATTTCCTCTTCCTTTGGCAAGCAAATGAACAACAGAAATACTAAATTATGTTAATTTCTAACAGAAGCAATGTCTTCCCCCAAAACATTGCAGTCTACTGCATTTTAATTAAAAACAACACATCAACAGTACATCAAGCCATTTGGAGCCTCAGCCTCCATTAGTTTTAATCAACAGATTTTTCTAGGGGCTTTTAGAAGCAAATCGTGCGTTGCTCGCTCTTCCCCGGAAGAAGCGAGGGAGAACAATAGATAATCTTCGTGCAGGCACAAAGAACCCTGAAATACTGAATTAAAAAATTGTGCGAATAGAGTGGAGGTTATATAGGGGGGGAGCTCAGAGGAGGGTGCATCCAGCGGGTGCAGGGGATGCTCCGTGGATGGTACCCGCCTCGTCTGCTGCAGCTGCAGATAAATCCAGGAGACTTGGAGGAGACCAAGTCGTGTGTGTTTGGGTTGCTGCCCTGGCTGCCCGGTGCAGCACGCAGGGGCTGGGGTTCCCTGCGGGTCGCCCCGGGCTGTCGGAGACGCGGAGAGGCACTGCTGGGCGCTCTCGTCCTCGGCTGGGGTGTTGGTGGTTCCCGCGCGTGCGGGCGGGATGAGCCGGAGCCGGAGCCCAGTCCCCGTGCTGGGGGAGCGATGGGAAAGAGCGTTCTCTCCATTCCTGTGATTCCTCGGAGAGTTGAGCCTAAATGCTGCTAGTATGTGAAGTCGCTTATGAAAGCGGTAGGTTTGAAGCCTCTATGTGGAGAGACTGGCATGGAAAGCCAAAGGAATGAGGGTAACCTCTGCTTTTTATAGCCTCCTGGTATTTGCTCATGCCATCTAACACCAATACCCTCTATTTTAACTGCAGAGCTCTGTGCAGTCAGCCTCCGTGCCCATGTAAAGCGGCTCCTGCCTGGGGCTGGCTATAGGGGAAACCGCAGGGGAAGGGAAAACCCTCTCTGTCCTTCCCTGGCTCGTACCGGGTGAGAGAAGTCAGCTGGGGAGAGGGGCTTTGCCCGAGTGGCCGTGGGGACGTTGCGTGGAGGGATAAATAGGCTCGTGGAGGAGAAGCGGAGGGGGTGCAGGTGGCTGACGCCTGCCTGGGCTGAAACCCAAGTGAAGACGCCTGAGCTGCTGGGCCGGCTCTTGATGGAGAGCCGGGAAAGCAGGTGGTGAGCAGGGAGTTGTCTGCTCACCCGAAAATCTGGGAGATGCCGCTTGGCACTGATGCGGAGCAGGGGTGATGATCCACGTGGGTGCTCTTTCATTGTTCAGGGGCAGTGACCACGGGTGTCCCAGGGTCCTGCAGGGCCTGGGGCCAGTGCAGGGCTTGATGAGCTGGGACCGGAGAGGGGCTGTCGGAGCATCTGCTGGGGGCTGAGGCGTGGGGATGGCTTTGAGCCAAGGCTTTCCAGAGTGAGTGATGATTTCTGGTGCCCAGCTGGAAATTGCTGTCAGGGAAACTGGTTTTGCAGGGACTCAGCCTTTCTTGAACTCCCCATCACTTTTTGGAAATTGTTGCCCATGGGTTTCATGTCCTCTTTCCAGCGAGCGTTTCTGCGCAGAGTTCCCCGCTCTGGAGAGGGAGTCCAAGCCACTGACCACAGGTTTGTACTTTGGATGCCTCCCAGCACATCCAGATTTCACTGTTGATTTCTCCTTGTGCAGCTCTGGGAAATGCCAGTGTAAAGTTGGTGTCACGGACCTGAAGTGTGACCGGTGCAGTGATGGATACTACCGGTTTAACGAAACCACGTGCGAGCCGTGCCAGTGCAACAACCACTCCAAAACCTGCGACAGCTTAACAGGTAACTTCCCTCTGGTGACCAGGGTGGGTGCAGGCTTTACCTGTCTTCTCTGGTGTTTGCTGTTTTCATTCAGCAGACCTCCGCTCTCATCCTCTTCCTCTGCATCCTTATGCCTTGAGTACGCAGAGTCTTTACCTTAAAACCGAAATTAAAAAGCGTGGCAAGGTTGGAGCTAGTCCTCTTCTCAAGGAGGTCAATAAAGGCTGCGTTATTTACCCCAGGCTGCAGTGCAGAGCCTTTATTCTGCAGTCTCTATCGGAAATCAGTGCTCTCTTGTTCTCTGCACTTACACGAACACACAACATGGGCTTTTAAGGAGCTTTTGTTCAACTGCTGTTTACCTGGAAACATATACTGTACTGGCACTGACGTAAGGTGACTGTTACTGCCACAGATAACAGGATCAGTGCTGGAAAAAACTGGCAGCACCTAATTAATGTTGTCTACTTTTTATAAATTGGCCTTGTTCATTTTCCTTGATCATATCTTTGACTGCGTCTCACTCATACAGATGTTGATGCAGTGCAAATGTCGAAGCACCTGTGCTTGAATAGCTTATGGGAGGGCAGGGGGGAAAACTAATTGCTTTCCCGTCTCCACTGAAAGGAGAGATCCCGGAGGAGCAATGTTATGTGACTGCCTGCCCAATCCCCACTGTAGCAACAAAACTCACACTTCAAAATCCAAATTCTCATCAAAACTTCCCAGCTGAAATGCAATTCTGTAGTATTTATCCACGAGCTTAGAAAGGAGCATTTAAAAAATGTTGCAGGGTTTTTTGCATAGCTGGCAGAGAGGCAGAGCTCGACAAATACGGAATTTCTGGGCGATTTCTGCACGGGTGTCTGTTCCCTCGTGGCCTGTGTGTTTGCCGCAGAGGAGCGGGCGGCCGCAGTGCTGACTGTGCCCAGCCTGTGCCCTGGTCCTGCTCGGCCGAGAGGGGGTTGCTGGGGGTGCCAGGGGTAGTGGCGGGCACCAGACTGCACTCCTTGAGGGTGACTTACTGCGTTCATTCCTGTACTGAGCTTCACGTGCTTATGTCCTACTAATATTGAAGGATATAAGATTGTACCTAAAGCTGTGCGCGCATCAGCTGCGTTACTGATTTGGAGCTGGATGTGTGGGTTTTGTGAAGGAGTAAGATAATCTGCTCTTCCTTTTTCTCCCCTCAATGTTCCCCCGGCTCTTGATTTAAAAACCCAAACCCAGTGCAGACCTTGCCTCCGGGCTGGGGCTGTTCAGGCAGTGCTTCTGCTGGGGCTGTTCAGCGCTGACCATGGCCCTGCAAAGAAAGACCCTCTTTTTGGTTAATGACCTATTGTTGAGTTGACAAAAATCCCTTTTTTAAAAATTTTCCTCCATCTGCTTTATTTACTGCTGGGGGTGGGCGAACCCCACAAAACCAGAACAGAGAACAGTCGATTAAAAATTAGATCTGACGTCTAATAAGTAACGCAGCGCACTCAGCCTGCTCTAGAGACTGCACTTTGTGTGACCTCCCCAGCTTTACATCAACTGTGTGTAGTCTTTGTCAGATTTTCAAGGTTTCTTTCGCGTTAATGCTGTACTTTGGGCTCCCTCTGCCGGCTCTGCGACCGGCTTCGCATGGCCTCGCTCAGCGTCGCGCTGCCCAGGAGGAACATTTAAAATTGCTGGGCTGGAAACCGGGCAGCCAGAGCTCCCCAGGCGGCAGCGCTTCCTTCGACACGACCCTTGTGCCCCGTGTTGTGTCTGTGCAAGGAGTTGGGTTGCTGCTTCCCAGCTGGGGTACCGTGAGGCCTGATCCTTCCCGAGGGCATGATCAGGATGGGAAGTGCTATTAATTATTAAGGCTTTCCACAGCGATACCTGATTGCAAGCCCATGCGTGCTTTGCATGGCTGAGCAACTTGCTGACTCATTGGAAACGCAGCCATTTTGCAGGGTTGGTGTAGATAAATGCGAGTAATTTCCGCCGATGGGAAAGACATTGGTCCTGAAATGACCCAGGCTGTACAGAAAATGCAGGTGTGATTCCAGATTTATACCGCCATTAATGCCTGCAGAGCATGGTTCGAGGCACCCTTAGTGCTGATCGGGCAAATTGACCTTCCACGAGCCGGTCTGTCCCGGGCATCCCGCTGAAGCAGCCGATCGAGGTTTGCAACTGGAGAAACCGAGACCAGCAGATAATTTTCCCCACTAACCCTGACATCTCTCCCACAAAAACCACCGGCTCGTGTCTGACAAGCTGTTGGGTGAAGAGCAAACAGTGCGTGGGAGCTGACGGCAGGCGAGCGTCCTTAGTCATCGGGGTGCCGCCAGCCCCACCGCGCCGGTGAATCAGCCGCTTCCCAAGAGCGGCAGCTGCCGGGGTTTGCTTCCTGCCCCTCGCACGAGGGTCGGCTGCAAGGACGCGCCGGGCTTGCTCAGGGATGCTCGGCTGCGGAGTCATCGCTGTGGCAAGAGTAGGAGCCGTGCAGCGTGTCGGGATTGCAAGGGTGCCAAACTGTTCCAATATTAATAAGAAAATCTGCTGTGGTTTTCTTAACAGTCAGCATTAACCTAATTCAGGGTTTTTTCTGTGGTTAATGTTGATATGAGACTTTTCCATGCCCCCGCAGCAGTGCTAGATGAGCTCAGTGAATCTCCTGTCTGTGCTTATATATGCAGTGAATAAACTGCTCTGTGCCGCCCCGGTTTGTTAGAAGGTGGCTGTTGCCTTTTCAGAGTCTTGTACGCGGGGTTTAATCATAGAAACTTCCCTCAGGTCACTGCCACCACGACGAGGAGCCTGCTGAGTTACAGGATGTTCCTGTTGATGGATGGGCTTTTGGTAAAGGCTGCGTTTTTATAACTAGGGAGATTTTTCTTCCTCTGGTCACAGTAGTATCAAAATGCAATTTAGAGGGCCATTAGGACACAGCCTCTGCTAAGACACGGAAATTTGATTTTCTGATTCAGGGGCTTCCCCAGGAAGGGGGAGGTGGCTCACGTGAACCCCCAGTTCTTGCTTCTCCAGGAAGGTCAGTAATTGCTGCTGCCTTGTGCTGGTGAGGGGGCTGGAGGAGCTGGAGCCACCCGGGTGGGATGGAGCCGTCTGTCCCCAGCGCAGGATGGTGGCACGTCCTTACCCACGACCACCAGCTCTGTGGTGTAGGAAGAGGCCGCACACAAAAAAGGGCAAAGGCATAAACTGGAGTGGGGGATTTGAAGGCTCAAGATCCCATCTCACTGGTACAGAGGCAAACCAAAGCCCCTTTCCTTGAGGACCATTTAATATTGATAGTATGTGTTTACCTGCACTGACCCTTTTAAAGTGATGAGCTGTGGGCATCTCTGCTGGGGCTACCTACTTTTTCACATTGTGTGTGTGTGCGTGTGGAGGGGGGGACAACCATCAGAAGGTCGTAAGAGGCCAGGATCGTGTTTTGGCCGGAGGGCATCCAAAATCACCTGTGAGCTCTGATAATTGAGAGCTCTCCATGCAGATTCTTGCTCCAAATGTTCTGCTCCAGTTCCTGCTGCTGAACGCTTGCTTGTGCTCCCGTCCCTTCCCCAGGCTCCTGCCTGCACTGCCAGGAAAACACCGAGGGAAAGCACTGCGAGCTCTGCAAGGAGGGCTTCTACAGAAGCGCCCATCCTGCCCACGCCTGCCATCGCTGCCCCTGCTCCACCGTGGCATCGACCGGCACCTGCCGAATACGTAAGGCTTTCGTTTTGGTCTAATTCCTCAGATAATGAATGTAGCTCTTTTCAGTTAGATTGCTGCTCAGAGTGCATCAGCCTAGCAGGGTGGTTTATAGCCCATGAATCTCCTGTTAGTGGGAACCGGGGCACCTTGCTGGAAGCGGCGCCTGCCGCGATGCATCCCCGGTGCTTGTGTTGCCTCTTGTGAGAGCAGCTGTGCAGCATCAGAAACGCTTCGCTACAGGCTGCAGCTTGCTCTGAAGAACCTGCAAAGTTTTGCAGAGAGAAACTGCTGGGCTCGTGGCAGCCAGGAGAGGTGGAGGAGATGCCCAGCAGTGCCGTGTAGCCATCCATGCCTCTGTGAGCCCTCTTCTGAACATCTCCACGGGACTCCAAGCAGAGATTCCCCAATCTTCCTGCTCTATTTTGATGTAACCAAGAGAAGAAGTCATAGCTGTAATAAACATATATAAGACTTGTTGGTTTTTGATATTTCCTTAATCAGTTTTGCAATCAAGCTACCTCTGGCTTCATATAGGCCAGAAAGTTCCTGCAGATTGCTAACATCCCCGATATAGTTCCAGCTGCTTTCTGAAATTGGCTGTTTGAGATGGAAATGTTCGGGAGTAATAATCTGTTTGCTTAGCAACGTGCTGAGTATGCTCTGTGATGCTGGTATGAGGCATCAGAAACCCCCAAAGCTTTTTTTTCCCCCTAGAAACAGAAAATGCTGCGGTTCAAAAGGTATGTTTTCAGCTTAAACAGGGGTCAGGTCCCACAGAACAAACCCCACAGCGGGTGTTTCTCTGCAAGGGGCTATGGCACATACCTGGTTTGCTTTCTGTGTTCTTTAGAGCCTGGTGAAACTGCCCCAAGGTGTGACAAATGCAAAACCGGGTACACTGGCCCGAACTGCAACCAGTGCGACAACGGCTACTACAACTCCGACAGCATCTGTGTAAGATGTAAATGCAACGGGAACGTGGACCCAGCGCTGTCACCCGGCGTGTGCAAGCCGGATAGCGGGGAGTGCATCGGCTGCCTGTACCACACGGCCGGGTTTCATTGCGAGGAGTGCGAGGAGGGCTATGTCCGAGACCCCGAGGGGACCAACTGCACCAAGAAAGGTAAAACATGCTCCTCAAGTCAGAGTCGAAGCTTGCTGTGCGGCTCAGGTGGGCACAAGCTGCCTGAAGGCTCGGGAGGGAATACTGTTCATTGCTCAAATTGGTTTAGATTCATCTGGCTTGTGGTACAGGGAAGAAAACCAGACCTTTGTAACACCTTGGTGCCTTGAAATCCGTGGTTTAGAGTTAGCTCTGTAACCACCCTCATTCCCAGACTGTGGCAGGCACCTCTAGTGAACAAGCTGGAAAACAAAAACTGTTTGCAGTGTATTTAAATGTAGGTTTTCAGATTTCCATTGCTTGATATACTTGATCTCTTAGTGCCCAGTGAATTGTCCTCATTGACTAGTCCATTCAATAGGCCTGTCTAGTTCCCTAGAAAGGGTGTTTATAATAAATTCTGTCACTCCTCATACTCTGCAAACAATTAACTATTTGGACCAAGTTTATATTTTTTTTTTCTTTCTAAATGGGGAAGCCAAAGCTCAGAGAGGTGAGATCCAAATTTGCACAGCGAGTCAATGCCAGAATTTACTGGTACCCACTCTGGGGGTGTCTCATCGGTCTCCACATCAGACACGGCGTGTAGCACCTTAGACGCAAACTAGCTCTGGTGCTTAGGCTACTGCACAGCAGTAGTAAAATGAGAGCAAATGGTTCTTAAGTTGCTCCTTCAGTGGTTATCGGGAGGTTGGTCCACAAGGTGGATCTCCAGCTCCACGCATGGAAACATTACTGGTGTTATGTATTAGGTAAGAGAACCCAGAGTTCAGGAAAGTATCTGAGCCCAAATTCGTCCTTGTCACCAACAGAGATTTAATTCAGATCTTCCATTAGGAGCTAATGTGGTTTTCACTCCCATGCTGCTCTCTGGAGGTGTAATCACAGAGTCCTCCTCTGCGCGGGGAGATGATCGATACAAAAAAGTTGAATGCTCATTAGCTGTAACTGTACCGTTACGGGGCTGGAAATGGCAGTTTTGCATCGGGTCATCCATTATCTCCCCCTGCACAGCTCTGTCTTTGTGCAAAGAGCTACATGACCTTGCTCCATTAAAATCCATATGTATGGCTTTGCTTGTATACTTGCAATTTTCACCATTCCATTTATTTTACTGGCATGGTTATAGGCCATCCCTGATGTGGGGAAAGACTGTCCCCTTTCAAAGGGACTGGGACATGCTCTTCTAGCTCTCCTGTTTCCTTGAAACCTGTGTTTTCCCTTTCTTATTAAGCAATTAAAAAGGCGTACAGTTTCTTTCCAGTTTCTTACACACAATTTGCCTAAAAATTGTCATGCTGAGGTACTGTGCATTAACTAGTTTTAGGTTAAGATTTTCATAAACCACTAGTGCATTTGAGTGGCCTGGTTTTCAGTGGCTTCTAGAGCAAAATCCTCACCCACCAGATCTGCAGATGAAACTGTTGAAGTCTGAGACTCTAAGTGGTTGCAGTTGAAAAAAGACAGCACGTTTTGTACCAACCTCTAGTATCCGCAGGGACTGTTCAGAATCTTAAACCTGACTGAGATCTTGATGCTTTCAAGGCTGATGGAGAGAATATCAAAGGACGTGTGGGATGACCAAAGTCAGTGTTTCCAGCCCCTGCGTGGATGGTGTTCCTGCTGTGATGGCGAGACATAGCAGCAAGGACTTAGTGATGCAGCGTGGCTCTGTGCCACCCAGCCGAGCATCGCAGCCCTCCCCGAGAGCTGGCGCGTGGGCTGCTGGCGCGGCCCCGGCTCCTGCCGGTGCTCATTCATCGCAGGAGGTAGCAGAAGCTCTGCAGAGGCTGCATTTCAATCAAGCAGCTGGATATGACGCTCACGTCAAAGCTGCCAAAGCAGCCCATTGACTGAACAGCTGCCGCTCTCAAGGAGCTGCTTCAGGACATCTGGAGGGCTGGCACGGCCCCGGTGAGCGGAAACATCGCTGTCTCGCGGCCCAAAAGCGCCAGTCCACGCTCAGAGCATGGCACTGTTGCACCATGACGTTACTGTCAGTTCCAGGAAATGTTTTCACCCATGGCTCCCTTGCCAGCACTTAGCTGATGCTGACTCACAAATAAAGCCCAGAAAGGTCCTGTTTCCTTGCGGGTGAATCAGCTATTGTCTCTGTTCTGTTTTTTTTCTAATTATAGCTACTGGCAGGGTTTGCCAAGAATTGAGTGTTGATGAAGGAATTTGGAAAGGATGACTGATTTCCTCATGCCCTTCTCCCAAAGCTGTATCCAGGAACCTTTTGCTCCTGTCACGTTGCTTCCTACTGCGAAATTCTGCCTGTTATCCCATAGAGAAATGCCTTCTGGCGTTCAGCATCCCGAGTGTTCTTATCAACCTAAGGCAGGACCTGCAGAGAACGGAGCAGCTGCTGCAGGGAGGGACGCTGAGCAGGAGCCGAGATTGGGTGTGTGATGGCCCCTCCAGAGGAGTTTCTTTCCCCATTGCCTGAACTGGGAACATGACAGCGCAAAGTTACCTCGTAGGAGTTCCCCCGAGGGCCCGTGGCAGGAGACGTGCTGAATATTTCTAGCTCCTGTTGCCATTGGAGATGCAACTTAGTGCAAAATTAGTCCTTTGGAAGTGACTCTCCTCCTCAGCCATAATTAGTAGACATTCTCTTCAGGAGAGCTGGATCAATACAGCACGGCACCATCAGCTGTAATTGCTGGAGCTGTAAGTGGGTTTAAAATGAAGTTGCATTTCTGATATCAGAAGGAGAAAAGGAAGAGTTGGAAAGAGGGTGCAGAGAGTCCTGTGGAGCAATAGGTGTAGAGAACGTTTTGGTTGATTGAGGCTTCAGCTTCTGGAGGGTTCCTGCTTGCCTGGACTTGAGAATCTAAAATAGATCAGGTTATTCCTGTGAAGAAAATGCTTTATTAGTTACCTTTGGGAGCCTAATACTCAGGCTCTTACGGTGCTTTCTGAGGCCTATAGCTCAACTGGTTTGAAGAAGGCGTAATGAATTTGCATCCCACTTAGGAGACCTCCAGTGTTCTCTTGTCGCTGACTCCTAGATCTGAGAAGGGAGTTATCCCTTGTTTGCTGGAAGCAAGGGAGGTTCTTGGCTATTTTGTGGCTGGGAACAGGCTGCAGAGGAAGATGGAGCTTGTGGCACACTCTGGTAGTTCCCATGTTCTCATCCTTCGTGGGTGGACATATGCCAGCAGCTGCAACCAAAACAGGATCCAAACTGGCTTCTGCTGTGTTTGAATGCTTTGTAAGAACAGCCACAGTCTTTTTTTTGTTGTGCTTCGGTTACCTTCTGCTCCTGGTTATGCAGACTGGGGGTTTCTATGAGATTTGTGTATGATTTCTTCATTCAAAAGCAGAACTGGGATTATTTTGCCCTTTTACATAAAGCAGCGTAAATATTGAAACTCATTGCTCAACACTGTGACAGCAGAATACTCATGTTTCATTTTTTCATTTTTGATCTTCTTGTACAGGTAAGGCAGAAATAATAATATTATGAACATAATCCTACATCTAGTCTACTAAATGTTTAAGCTCCTGGAGTCGCTGTGTCCTCCCAGCCTGATTGCGCAGCCCACGCAGACAACAAGTGAAACTCTGCCTTCGTTAGGTTCAAAGTCCAAACTCTTGCTGAGCTTGGTAGAGCCCCGTTTTCGCGGGGCTCGGTGGCTTGCTTTCATCATGAGCTCACGTATTCAACACTGAGTCTTGGCTACTGCACCTCTCCATAAGAACGCTGCAGTCAATGAGTGCTTCGCACACAGAATTATTTAAAAAACCAAACCCAACCCTGGCTAACCATTTTTGTAAACTATTTTGAAAAAATACCAGCTTTAACAGTGTAGACTTAATTGCCATAATAACTGTGATATAAATGTGAAATCTCTTATGTTTGTGTTTGATTCCAGCTTAGCATATTTTTATTGATCATTTTTTATTTGTTTTGTAGAAGCCACTCTTGGCCCAGAAACAAGGGAGTTTACAACTTCTGCTCCAAATGCCAGCAAGGCAACATCATTTTCAACTGCAGTGATAAACAGTACATTGTCACCAACAACTATACAGACTATATTTCCTATAAGTTCCTCTGACAATAGTACATCTGCTTTTGCAGATGTTTCATGGACTCAGTTTAACATAATTATTTTGACAGTTATCATCATTGTCGTGGTCCTACTCATGGGCTTTGTGGGTGCTGTCTACACGTACCGTGAGTATCAAAACAGAAAACTCAACGCTCCTTTTTGGACTATTGAACTCAAAGAGGACAACATCAGCTTTAGCAGCTACCACGACAGCATACCCAACGCTGACGTTTCGGGGCTGTTGGAAGACGATGGGAATGAAGTGACACCGAACGGACAGCTAACGCTGACGACTCCCATGCATAATTATAAAGCTTAGAAGCAGCAGCGATCCAGCTATTCCAACGTTGGCTTAAAAAAGTTACAGGGCTTGTTGAAGGGGTATCGGGATCCGTGCCAAGGCTCCACGCAGAGGAATTTGCTCTTCAGATACTCTTGTGCTGGGCATGCTGTAGCTTGCAGGTGAACAGAAAAAAAGTGTAGTACATCCGAATTTCAGGTAACGTGGTGGAATGCATTCAGTGTCCTGTTCTCCATAAAGATCCATCGAATTCACTGTTGTTAAAGACTTGATTATGCTGATCTTAAAACATTTTTTTTTTCTTAATGAAGAGGAGGTGGGGTGGAGAAAGCAGTGCCCCATGATTAATCAGAAGCTACTTGATTTCCAGCCAACCTAACACTTATGTCGGCAGCCTTCAGTTTGAAAAGTAGCTCATGAATTAACAGTGGATTTTCAGGAAACAGACCTTTGTAAAGGCTTCGTAATAGTTCCTGATGTAAATTTGTTTGAAAAGGAGGACAAAAAAAAGGGAAATAATTGTTCACTGTACTACCAAAACACAAGTAGAGGAGTGAGTTGCACATGTGAAAAAAAGTCACCATTATCAGTTTCCAGTAAGCAGGGAAACAGGAAAAAAAATAATGAAAATATTGGAGTTAGGGAGGAGGCTAAGCTTTTCCCTTTCTGAGTATTTATACAGGGTGATGATGCTATTAAAACATAGCAATCCATTTTTTTTTTCTAGAAGGAGTTAATGAACTTGTATAGTTTCTGTGCAAGGGAAGACGACAAGACATCTCAGGGTTGCCGTGTAAAAATAAAAGCTAGGCTTAATACCCTACCCTGATAGAAATGGTGTGTTCTGTATATAAAATGTAATATATCTTCTTGGAATTGTATTTGTAATTATTTGTAAAAAAGACAACCAACCGACCAACCAAAAAAACCCCCAACAACAAAACCGTGAACCCTCCCTAACCTCCCCTATTCCCCAAGTCATATTTTATCATCTAGATTTTAATTGTACAGCGGTTGGTGGCGTTGTTTAAAAAGAAAAAAAAACATGAGGATTGTTTAAAATACTGTAAATTAGATGGCAATATTGTTGGAGCTGGGACTCTGGCAAACACCGACTGCTTAAAGCTTTTCTTCTAGTGTCATTGAATAACTTTCTTTTTTAGAGAAATGTGAGTGCTCCCTACTTGCATCTGTCAAATTTTCCCATTCCTTTAAATATAGAGTAAATACCAGTGTCGCCATGACTAGGGCCTAGTAGGTGTCCAAAAATCGGATGTACCATTCTGTTACTTGCTTTTAAGTCTTTATACAAAATGCAAATACACTGTCATGAATGCATTGAGAGCCCGATCTCGATGGCCGAGCTTTTCCGAAGCGGCTGCTCATCACGTGCGTGGATCTCATTGCCGTCTCTCCCGTGCTGACACGGGGACTTGCCGGGGGGCTGAGCGCAGCCTCCTGGCCTCTTGAAGGGCAAAAGCAAAAATCTCCTGGATTTGGGTGGAAGAGCTTGCAGGACCCGATCTGCGCTTCTAGGCTTAAAAGCTAAAAGTGCATGGACGTTTTCAGGAAATTCATGTAGCACAAGGTAGTGGTGGGGAATCAGCTGTCAAAAAAACCTACAGGGGACTTTGGGTTTTACAGTTTCCCCTGATTTTTGTGGGAGGCTGGCGGACTGTTAGCAGAGGGAGAACAACTAATGGGCAGCGCAGCACGGGGAGGTCGCTCCACGGAGCTCCTCGCTGGTACCCGCAGCGTGCGTGCGTGCCTGGAGGCAGGCACCGTGCCCTCCCTGTGCTGGGGAGCCGCCAGGTCCGACCCACGAAAATCAATACCATTATATTTAAGCAGGGCGTGAAACAAGTATTTCACCTAACTCATGACCAACCTCAGAACTAAAGCTGCGTTGCTGTGTGTGTTGGTGCTTTGCAAGCGATTGATGCTGAGGATAAATGAAGTACCTGCTAAAGGTCAGCAGGAGCTGACTGATGCATCCTCAGAGCCAGGCAAAAATAAATATTTCTCAAGATGAGAAATGGTAGGAAGAATGTGGTGATTATTTATTTGCTTTCTGGTGCTGCATGGAGGCTTTTCTTATCATTGGAGACTTTGGGGGGGGGGAGGGAGAATAGGTGCTTTAAACACATGCACAAAGGTGCCATTTCTGCCTCAAAAACTTGCTGCCTGATTTAAAGGTGAGGCACGGCGAGTAAGAAGGAAGACAGTCGAGGATGAGCAAGGGAAGCGGTGAGGGCAGAATGTGGTATTGCATATAGGCCTGAGCTGATGGAAAAGCTCCCGTTGCCTTCTATGGGCCTGGGTGAGGTCCCATAGTTGAGGTAATAAATTTGGCTGATGTCATTCAGAGCAATGTTACTTTTAGTTATAAAACGGGGGAGGACTGGAGGAGAAAATCTGGATATTGCTAATCCTCGAGTTACTCATCAAACTTTTAAAGAGCAGAGTGGTGACAAAATAGAAAAATTCCTAAAAATTGTAATTATTTAGCGGTGCTGATTTAGCGATACACTTGCACTTGGTCACTTCATAGGGTGGGGAAAGGTAATTTAGGAAGTGTTAGCTTCTGGGGCTAATGCTAGCAGGCAAAGTGAAGGACAAACTGTTCACTTTATTTCCAAAATATTTTAGTAGATCTTTTCATCTTTGCCACAAAACACCTCTTCCTCAAATTGTGGTAGGACTGTAGGCTCCTTTGTAACAGGAATAGGCTTTCATTTTTCTCTCACTGTAGAAACAACGACCGTCTGCAAAACCAGAGCGTGAGTTCAGATGCTGAGCCCTCCTGCCTACCACAGCGCAGGAGGTGTTCGCGTCTGGGCCGCGCCTGACCTCCGAAGTCCTCTGAACGCTTTGTGTTTGAGCCTCGGGTTGGAGAAGAGGAGGAGGTCAGGATGCCTTACGGTCAGTCTGCAGGGGAGGGCGGTACAGCCGTGCTGTGGGCTGGGGGTCGCACATCTGGGTGAAGAGATCTAGGCGGCCCCCGCAGATGTGGTGGGAAGCTTGGTTGGGCAGGGGGGACCTGGCTGCCCAGGTTTGGAAAGCACAGGATGTTCTTCGGCGGGGACTGGAGCCCAGCAGGGATGTGGCACTGGGACAATGCTCGTCAGATGGCAAAATGACTCAGCAGGGAAAAACCAGCCATCTCCAGCCGAGCAGCCCTTTGGCACAGAGGAACAACATTTGTAAAAGGAGATCGATGCCTCAGCAAAGAAAGAATAAACAGCTTCGTGTTCGACTTTGGTGATGTGAGATTAGATCCTCCTCGCTCTCTCCATCAATCATGTGCCTGTGCCCCGGGCACCGCAGGGGGTGAGGAAGAAGCTGAGCGAGTGATGTCTCCAGTCAGCTTAGGCTGGCGTTGTACTTCGGTGGGGTGCAGAGCTAAACACTTGTGCCACGGTACTGAGGGCCACCAGGACCTGCCACATGTTACAACTTGTCATGAAGCTTCCCGGAGGTTGAGGTTTGCCCTGCGCCACGTTGGGGTATGGGTAGGTAAACCAGAAATGGACTTTCAGGGCTGCATTGAGGCCCAACTCAGAAGTTGGCAAGACAAGGGGAAGGCATCTGGGTGACTTGTAGGGCTGATATGGTGATACAGATACACGAAGCTTTCCTGAAGGGCCACCATGCATCACCTTCAAACTGGGCATGCCGCTGTCTGGCTGCAGCGGTGTGGCTGTTGTGGAGAAAGGCAGTCGGTGGCGTGGTACGGTGGTAGCTGTAAGCATGGAGAAGGTACGACAAGGCAGGTGAGGGCTGGGTGAAGGTGGGAAACCAGCTCTCAAGGCACGATCCTCAGGGTCGTGAGGGCTCTTTGGACCCAGCTGGTCTGGATGGGGTGAGTTCGGTTCCACAGTCAAGTAGTTGCAGGCGAGAGGATATAATGGAGCGGATAAAGGGCAAAAAGCAATGATGTGTCAAAGGCACGGGGCAGCCCGGATGGCTCACAACTTAGGAGAGCATTTGGTAAGCACAGAGTGCAACAGACATGCAAAAACGTGATTGGGTTAGTGTGGATAGATGATCTCGAATCTTATGAACCACTGTAGCTAGAAATAACTGCGTGGAGCGCTAGCCCTGGGGAGCTGTCAGGAGATGTCATCCACTGGAATGATAATTCCCTTGGACCAGGCTGAGCAAACTTAGCACGCTGGAAGCCATCTATGAAAGAGGAGGGGATGTGTTCAGCATCCTCCAGGTATCCTGGGCCAGTTAACCACTGCTATACGGCATCTCTATCTTAAATGTTACACGCAATGTAAATGTGGCAGAAAGTTTGCACAGTCTCCTTTAAATAAAGGATATAAAAATACGTTTCTCTTTAAAGTGAAGTTTTAAAATGAGCTCCCACAGGACTCTGCTCTTTATGTGTCAGAGGAATGGATTAAAATAGGAAAAATGTGGGCCTGAAAAGTTGTACTTGCTCCCAACTGAAACCCATCAGTCTTACTACACATCCAAATAAGGCGTCTCCTAAGCATATGCTATGCTTACAAATGCATTTCTAAAAAAGAAAAAAAAGTGTATGATTTGAATATATGTCAGAATTTATACAGAAGAATGTTATTTAAAATGAATAAAAATAAATGTATATAATTTGTATCTATGCCACTTGGATTTTTGCATTTGTTTTTTGTTCATTAAAGTTCAGCAGGAGTCTTTCCCCTGATAGCAACCAGAGCTGGACTGAAACGTGAAGGATTGAATCGGATCTCGTCCCAGTAATGACATTTGTTCCAAGAGAATTATTCCTTCATTAGAGATAAGAACCATGGCACAAAAATGTTTTTTAACATCAGATATTCATAAGTACAGTTGACATTCTGTCTCAGATAATCCATATGAAAAATGGGCCCTATGATCTCTTGTGTCTGCTTATTAACCATTCCAGCTTTCAGCTACTTTCATTAACGTGTTTGGTAGCTAGAGAGTCGGTGCGTCTTTCCCCATTATTGTCTATAATATTCGCATACACATATTTTGTCAGAGATGTATGCAGTCATTAACAATGAAACGTACAGAGCAAAGCTAGAAACTGGGAGAGGGTATTGTATCAGATTTTTCTTCATGACTGCACTGGATCTTTGAAAGGAAATTTATGTTATCAGATACTCTGAAATCCACATCTGTGGCGTCAATAGTTTTGAATAGTTCTGGTAGTGTCTGCAAAAGGGCCTATGGAAAACTTGCACTTCTTTCTCACTCGTCAGTGTTAGGAAATTGATTTTTTTGGCGCAGAAGCAAACACAAATGCTAAAGGCTAGTCTTTCCTCCTGAATGATGTGTCTAACTCTTTGGCCCTTATTAAGCAAAGAACTTGGAGAGAAGTAAGTCAGCATCAATTAAGCGAGCACTTAAAACTAAGTGTTCGCTCAAATCTTTAACTGAGCCAGAGCTATACAAGCAAGGGCCACACTGGTGAGATTCCAGGGCGTTTATTGAGACGTGGTTTGCATTAGCAGAACAGTTTCATGGTGCATGACTTAGCTTAGGAGGAGATTTGCTCTGAACTGTAACAGGAGGAGGCATAACTGAATGCTGGACCAGGTCCCTAGGGTAGGGACTTGGGAACAGGATGGCAAGGAGGAGGCGCGCTCATCCGACGGTGACATCCGTCCTCCTTGTGCCACCATCGCGCTCCAGCCGCAGTGCACTGAGCAGCTGGCCTTCATCCTGCTCCTTGGGAGTTCGTGGTCAACTCATCCGTACCAGTACACCCACCATAGGTATTTCTTTCCTAGACTCCCTCTAGTACTTTGTTTCTGACGTGGTAAGGATCTCGGACTGCCTCGTAAAGTAGGAAAGTGCCATCCCAGTACGGCATCCTGGTACGAGGATTTAGTATAATCTCCCCAAATGGGCTACTAATTGAGATAAGGTTAAACAACATTAAGCAGATTTGCAGAAGGCAAGTTGTTAATTGCTTCTGAACAATACATTTCCCAGCCCTTTCCGCCCCTCGCACCTTCTTGGTGCTGCTGCAGATTTTAAAACCTTGGGCAGTGCAGTAACCCAGGGAAATTTTCCATCATGTCTGTGTGTATATACAGCATATATATCTATATGCCTTTGTCCATCGGACAACCATTTCGTGAAGTGATAAACTTTACAAGGAGGGCCCTGGTGATTTCCTTTCGAAAGGTAGTATGCTGGGACGTGAACCTTGGCTCTGCAGACACAGAGGTGCTTTACCAGCCCACAGCCCACAAGCAGTGAATGATTGGCGCTGTACTTGTGGCTGATGGATGCCGATCTAATGGCATGCATCAAATATGTAACACCTTACTGTAACCTTAAACAAGAGCAAATTGGTATCATCCTTTCGGTAAGTGGACTCATTCATTTTATGAAGACCTCCGTTGTAAACATGTGAAGCCACATTTCAGACTGGCTGATTGGATCCTGGCGCCATATGGCAGACCTGATTTTGGAAACTTCACTTCAGCTTGGCAGAAGGTGAGGCCACTGCAAAAGGGGACCCGGTCATGTAAGGTGACAAATGTCTCTCAAGGGCCATGGGGGAGCTGAAGGGACCAAACATCTCTTAGGGTCATCAGACCCCAAGTGCAAAGCATCAGGCATGTCCAATTGGACAGGAGATGAGATTAAGAGCTTAGTTGTGCTCAGCAGTGCCTGGCGTTTCCTGGCAGTTTGGGGCACTAACAGCTGCTCCATCATGCACTTTTACACATAGAATTGAAGGACAGAAGTAGGGATGGGAAGCCCACCATGACCATACACATCCAGTGGTTGCAATGGCCACTACCACCAGTCTCGGGGGTTTTACAGGCTTACAACATTCACCTGTTGTGAACAGAGTAGAGCTGGAGCAGGTACCTGGAGAAAACGGAGCTAACGGGGCACCGTTACAATTTGCAATAATAAAATCACAAAATTACCGTGGCCCATGGTCAGCCCTTACCCACACCCTATTTCCTAGCCAGGTAAGAATCCCCTTGAGACAGCACAGACGACAGTAAGTGAAACCTGACACATGCGGTACCGAAGAGGAAACCAAATCTGACGCTCAAGCACACGATCACCCCCGTGGGTGAGAGCCAGGCGAGTGTCTTGTGGGAACGGAGCTTCCTCATCTTACAGGTAATGCTGGGAGTAAGTCCTAGCACGGTGCCCCAGCTGAGGTGGTAAATATTGCAGGAGAGCATTTCAATCCTACGCACGGGTTTCCTATAATGAGTTCAAGAGGGAGCCGTGTGTAAGCAGCAAGGCGAGGTCTGGAGCTCCCGGCGGGGCCCCCCCAGGCCAGACCCGCCTCTGGTGCGCCCTCAGGGACGGCAGCGCCTGGAAGGGGAAACGATGGCGGCATTTAATTCGGTTTAGCATTTCCAACTGTCGAGGTTCTGCAATGTTCAACATAATGGCGTTTTTCTCCCCGAACACGCGGGCGCTGCAACGCTTTTACATCTTTGCTTTGTAAAAAAACCCCAACTGTTTCAAAGCCGGCCTGCTTCAATGCGGATGGATTACAATAGCAGCTGGCTTCCCGGGTTTTCACCCCTGCCAGTTACACAGAACAGTGACTAGAATTCGAAACTAACGCGTAGTTATTTCTCTCTCCAAGCCTGATGGCGGTTTGGCGCTGTGGAGGACATGGAAACGCTCAGCTCCAGGCCTGGCAGGAGCCCGGGGTCCCAGCGCACCCCAGCAAAAGCCCCTTCCAAACGTGTGTTTCTTGGAGCAGGGCCCGAAGCCACCCGGGGAGGGGCGGGGGCCGCTCCTCGCCGCCGCCCGGCCGCGCTCGCAGCGCTGTCCGCCCGCCCCAGCGCCCGCCTCGGCCGGGCTCTTCGGGCGCCTCGCCACGGGCGCGAAAGGCGCGCCCGGCTTGCCCTCAGCAAAGATGGCGGCTATCCCGGGAACGCTCCGTTGTGCCCTCAGTAAAGATGGCAGCTTAACGTCGTCGCCCGCCCTGCTTTGAAAAAGATGGCGGCTGACGGGCGCCTCTGTTGCTTCCCTCACTCAAGATGGCGCCCGACGGCTTTCTCCTCCTTTGCCCAGCTGGCAGTCTCCACCATACCCCGCCCCGCTCTGCCCTCAGCCAACATGGCGCCTGCCCGCCCAACTTCAGCCACCACCCGTAGCAAACATGGCGGCTTCCCTTCAGTTTCCATTGTGCCCGCCTTGTACGCTCTTCCGCGGTGGCTTCAGCGGCTTCACCTCCGTCGACGCAAAGATGGCGGAAGCGATTGCGGCCGTTTGAATTCCAGCGAAGCCGCCAAAGCCGCGCACAAAGGAGCCGGAGCTCTGGCCGCCGGCGGGACCCTCGGGCCGGCGCCGCCATGGACTCGCTGCCGGGGGAAGACCTGACGCTGCCAGTGGCCTTTGAGGGCAGGTAGGCGGGCAGGGCCGTTGGGCGGGGGCTGGCCCCACCGCGGGCGCTGGGCTGAGGCGCCGGGCCCGCCGCCCCCCTCCCCGCCGGTGCGTGTGGCGGGGCTGGGCCTGCCGGCCCCGCGCTGGTGTCAGGGGGACGGCACTCCCCCCCTCCCCGGGCTTTCGGCTCCTCAGTGCTGTCCTCCTCCTTCCTCAGCGTCAGCGTCTCCCACCTGCCAGACGTCTCCCGCGGGGACCCCCTGCCCGGCCCGGCTGGCGGCGCAGGTAAGGCCGGATGGCGAGCGGGAGCGCCCTGAGCGGTGCGGGGAAGCGGCGGTCAAGCCCCCGCCGCACCGGCAGCTCCGCGCGGTGCCTCCCCGCCTGGCCCGGGGCGGCCGAGCCCTGAGCCCCTCACCGCGCCGTCCCGGCTGGCGGGGGGGCCCTGCCCGCCTCCGCCGGGGCTCGGCGCCTCCTGCGGGCCGCGAAACCTGAGGAGAAAACCTCATGTCTGAGGAGAAACGGCAGCAAATGTTAAGTGATGCAGCTTTCTGTAAGTTATGTGTTCTCAAGACTATAAACCGCCAGCAACTGCTGTAATGACTACTGTCGGCTGCGTTGCCTGTGGTCCGTATGGCTCTGAGTCTTACGCAAGATGATCAGCGGTTTTGTGGAGCGTGCACTTAAAATACTTAGAATGTCAAGGCAATGCTACTGCTTCATATTCTGCTTAGTTTGGGGGAAGTTGCGTGCTGGGCACCGTTAGGTTTCACAGCTCAGCTCGCAGAGTTACTTCCTGCCAGAAGACCTGATCTGGACTCCTATCTTAGCTTTTGTCTAGTTGTGCACTGAGAAGCCTTCCCGTCTAGTTCCTGCTGAACAGAAGCTGTAGTTCAGTTTTTCTATATGATGACCATGTAACTATGTTCATCTTCAGGTGTGGGAGACTTGCTTGAAACACTTATTTTAAAGTAAGATGGCAGAATAGTATTATTTTGAAACCTTCGTTTCAACTTGGTGTTGTTAACGGTTCCGTGTTCTGCTATGTAAATTTGAGGTGTATGTTTTTGATTTCTCTTTATGCATGCGTGTATCCAGCAACATAACTTGGCTGACTTCATTGTATAGATGAAGTAGGTAATTGAAATGAAGACAAATTAGGTGGTTTACCAGGAAGATCCCTTTGCTCACAAAAGGAAGCAAATATAAGAAACGTACCAATGCTGCAAAATAACGTTACTGTATTCTGCATGTGCTCTAGGAAGGCTGTCTTGCAAAATTAATTAGAATGTCAAGATTTAAAAACCACTGGCTGGTCTTCTATTTTAAAGACTGCTCTACATGGTTGCACAACAATTTTGGAAGTACTTTAAATGCAGTATTTTCTTTTAGTTAGTATGATAGTCAGTCTGAGTCCTCAGGTACCTCTTCTTTAAGATGATGTAAGTGCTACGTGTTTTATATAATCTCATTATGCTGATTAAAAGTTTACTGTCACAGATTTGAATGGAAATAATTTATGCATAAATGTGGCTGTTGCAGAATGTGTGTGCAAACAGATGTTTAAGTACACGTGCATTCAGGTGGGATTACATTTTAGGAGCATAGATACTGGCCGTTTCCTCTGTCCATGGTTTCCCTGAGTCTAAGGTGGAGGCCTGTCCTGTGACCAGTAAGATACGGAAAGATTTGAACTGCTTTCTAATAGTTTAATAGGATTTAATTCTAATATGGGAGTCCTTTGTAATTGCTCTGAGGACTTACTCTTGAAAGTGCACCTCACGTAGCTTCATGTCAGTGTACATCTTGGTTTAAATGGGTGATGTTGGAATTTGGGAGCTTAAGTGATAGACAACTTATTGTAATCAGAAAGAAATCTAGATACTAAATACTTAGTACCACTAACATGTAATGTAAACAAGGGGCAAAAAAAATGCCTCCCTCTCTTCCCAAAAGGTGTTGTACTTTTATTATGTTTATATTAGGGTCGGCCTTTGCTGTTTCCAGATTGAAGCCTAGCTTAGAGATTCCGCTGTCTGAACTTGTTTTGTCTTCTTAAACATCTAGTGTTACCAGATGTGGCAGAAGATACAGTCTCACCAACTAGAGCTCGGACCATGAAGGACTATGAAAATGTAAGCAGACTTTTAATATAAGACTCGGTGACAGATTTATGGCCAAGATATTTCTAACATGCTGGCTAAAGTGTTGACTCTCTGGGTCAGGTTCTTGGTTTGTGCCAATCAACACAGAGCTGGTGGAGGTGTGACCAGCTGGCTATCTGTGCTTTGAACCTCCATTTCTTAAATATTGCTTTCAAAAACAGAGGCAACATTTTGTTGTTGAGACTAGCCAACTGCTGCTCTTAAGTTGCGAAACAAAAATTGGCACCCTCTGCTCAAAAGTTCATGTAATCACCAGAAACATAAGAACTTGGTTTGCAAGTCTGCACTTGATTTATTTCAGGGAAGCATCAAGTTTATTTTCATTTAGACTAGTACAGGATTTGGCTTTTTAATTTATTGACTGCTGTATAATACCTTTTACCTTTGTAATTATGTATGAGTGTGCTTGGAATACTTTTGTTGTAAAGGTCTAGTATCATTGTGACAATTCTGTAGGTAAAACTGGTTTTGGCACTTACTAGAATATAAAGGAAATCATTAGAAGTTTTTTTTTAATCTATTAATTGTATTGGTTATTTAAATTGAATAAGCCAGTTGTTTACAACTGCTGAATGATGATCTAGTTGGGGTATAGCTGTGTTCAGGACAACTGCCTCATAAAAAGTTTTAAATTGTTTAACTCAAGTTCTTATGATTGTGTGAAGAAACTGTAGAGAGGAGCGCAACCAAAAATCTCTGAGATGACTGCTACAGATAAAGGCTGTGCCTTGCTATCTTTAGGATGTGTTTGAGTGTCTGTGGTTTTTAGTGTGCTTCTGTAACTGCTGTTACCTTTTGTAGCACTGTTATGTTTGAAATGAGTGTTTCTTCTAAACTATTTCAGTTTCTTGTGGTCTTATATCCCTCTGAGGAGAAAGCTATGCTCTTTGCTGAGAATTTAAAGCTTGTTTTGGAAAGCCTTGGTGAAGGATGGTTTTTTACAGTCTGTACCTATTTCACTTTCTCTTTTGTTCTTGTGTATTGGCTGGAGTAGAAAGACACTGCCTTGGCATTACTATGTGCTTAAGATCTTTTACTGTGTTATGTGTCAGAGACCTCGGTCTAGAATATACATTCTGTAAGTGGTTTATTATCTGCAGCGTTTGTTTGCACAGGGGAAAAAGTTGTAGAAGGGAGGCAAAGTCTGTTGTTGTTTGTTCTGTGTGATGTAGAGGAGAAAGGGTCTCCCCACAGATCTCTGGCTGCCTGGTATGTACAGACCCCTTGTGTTAAACTGAGCTGTAAAACTTCTCACAGGCTTTTATGGATGCCAACAGTATAATGAAGCTCAAAAATCCATTCAAGTAAGGGAAGAAGAATCCATTAAACACAGAGATATTTCTATAACTTCTGGTTTTGAGTCTTTAAGATTGCTGGTAGCTGGAAGGCTGAACTTGAGAAAGGGAGCATTTACTTTCTTTGTCCTTTTACTATTTACCAAGCATCCAGTAGTAGCTGCGTTTAGGTGCGCTTTTGGACTGACTTCGCAAGGCTGTTCTTATCCCACTTTAACACAAATCTGAATTAGTGGGTAAAGTTCCTGGTATCTCCTGCTTGGAGATGGTTTGTGTGTATGTACATTACTGTATGAATCTGCTGATGTTTGAGTGTATGTTATTTATACAGCATATGAAAAGAGTGGGCTCCTTGCCTTGCAGCTCAGAGAGAACAGGATGGATGCAATGACCCTTGAATGGCCTGAAGGGTGGATCCATGTAGGAAAGGTCCTTTTATGTTTAGACCCGGAGAAGATGCTGAGCTAGATAATATTAGAGATGTAGATTTTTTTAGTATTTATGATGTGTCCCGCTTTCTTGCAATATGAGGGGGAACCACGTTGTGATAGAAAGTGTGATTACATGGGCAAAATGAAAGGCATCTTTAATTGAGGACCTTGTTATGGTTTAGTAGATGTTCCTGAGTAGAAAGGATGCTTGGTATCAAGTTAGGGAACTAAGTAATAATATTTGTGGGTTTTTTCTTGTCTCCCCCAACCCGCTTAGAGTTTTGCTGTCTTGTAAAATGGCCTCTGCTGGCAAAAGCTATGTTGCGCTGTGAAACCACAGCCTCTGCTGACAGATGCCATTTTGCATAAAAGTGGCTCTATGCAGACTTGGAAAGGAGCTAAACCGAGCTAGGCAAGTGGTATTTGCTGCCATGCTGTCCGTGGTGTGGAATTTTCTGTGTAGAGTGTATTGCATTGTCCTGTTTTTTCAAGAGGTGTCTGCTATTTCTCTTCTTTCATTCCTTTTTTAAATACAGAAATCAAAATGCAGAAAGGAATTAAGACCAAGTTTTTAAATGCAGAAGTTGGGACGATTGCCATTAAACTCCCTTTTCCAGTGTGACCTTGTTCATGTTTTACACGTTGTCTTTTATTAAGCTATAACTTTCTAATTGTAGCCTGCCTGAATTAACTTTCCTCTGAGAAACTGAACGTCAGAGACAACATTTGTTTCACTTCTTGGTTTATGATTGCGTAGTCTGTTTTGTTTACCTTTTGAAAATAGTGCCCTTAAGCTCTTTGGTTTAATTCTATTGCCACTGAAATACATGTGAGTAGAATTAAGGTATGCTGAGTTCTTTTGAAATTGTTTTTTTTTTTTCTTTACTGTTAGGAATGATCTACTGACAGCTTAATGAAACCGCAAAACACCAAACCAAACCAAATGCTGCAAGGTCTGCTCTCACTAGTTGAACATAGTGCCGAACTTGCCAGGAAGACATGCAGGATCTAACCCAGTTCTGCAGCCTTGCTTCGTTTAAGAAATCTTTAATTTCTTTACTTATTCTGAATAAGGATTTCAGTTTTGAGCAATATTCTGCATTGGACTCTGTGACTTGACTTGAAGTACCAAGTTGCATTGTTCTCATGCTTACATCTCTTTGAATGTTCTAAAATAGTTTTTCCAGTTACTCAAGATACCTCAGATACTGATGAGATACCATGCTTCAAGCAGTTACAACTTGTGTAGTTCAAGTTTCTATCCACTACTGTTTGTGGTCATCCAATTGCAATTGTAGGGAAACAAAGATAAAGTTAAATATATGTATTGCTACTGCTTCTAAAGACAGGCTTTTTCGGGATGTGTGAATGGCCCACAAAGTTTGCGTAGTCAAGTGTATTTTCAGTTGCTTGGATGATATTTACTTGTATGAGTAATGATGAGGAGTCTTGCTGGGCAAAGATTATTAAACTGAAGAATTGTTTTGAGATGCAGGTTCTGAGTGTAGTCACAGAAAATAATCTTAGGTTTCACAAGCCAAATATTTTAAGAATTGTATTGCTAATAATTTTTACAAGTGGTACTATACTGTTCTGGAAAAGCCTACATAAATATTTTATTAGTAGCTTTGTAACATATTAGATTTCCTTTTGCTGGAAGCATCTGGCAGGGGACACAAGTCTTATTTGAATGAATGTTTTATGCTTAGTCACATAAAAAAAATTTAGAGGGAGACTCCTTTCTTTAATGAAACCATCAACTATGTTACTGCTTCTACTAGGAAGGTTAAAAATCATACGCAATTTTTTCCCCAAGAATTGCACTATGAAATATGGGATGGGATAAAGGTTTTATTGATGTTCGATTTGGCTCACATGCCTTTTGTGCTTGTGGCTTTTCTTCCCGTGAATAGGGCTACCGCCCCAAGCTTTTGCCAAGAAAATACTACTGTTTCAACACGGTGTCTTATATTTTGCTCAAGTTCTAGTTTATAGAAGAAAGAACTACGTAATATTTTTAAATTTTAAAAAACTCTTGGATTCCATTTGTGTGAGGTTTTAGTACTTAAAGAAGGAATGTTTACAATGTTTTAGTACTTAAAGAAGGAATATTCTAAAGAGCATTGTCTGCACAACAGCATGTATTGTATATTTTTAAACAAAACTATTTTATAATTGTTATTTGCTTAAGTGCTAGTGCCTCAGAGTTTTGCAGGGCTAAAAATAAACACAAGCTAAATGGTAAGATCTTACACAAACACACAGAGTTTATGTGTGTGCAATGTGCCTATATACCTTAAAAAAAACCCCAAACCCCCAAACAACCCCCAAAACATTCAGAAGGGGTAGACTAGAGTAGGATTTCTTCTTGTCCATGTGAGGAATGGGAATGGGGATGGGGCGGGGGGGGGGGGGAGTTATGGCTGGGATGGTGGGACAAAAATATGTTCCATGATATGTGCTGAAGCTGGAGAAGACAGAAACCTGTTGAAGGGCTTTGAGTTTTTGCTTCTCCCTGGGTGACGCTATCTTGGAAAGATGTTTCATTTTGACGAGTATCATATGCTGCTATTAACAGCTTCACGATTTGTGTGTATATGTGTGTGTGTGTGTCTCTCTCTCTCACACACATACATATACATCTAACCATGTCCAGTGGGTTGAATTCTAATCTTGTACTGTGGAGAACAAAACCAAATGATAGTCGTTTTCACTCTTTATTTTACTTGGTTTGAAACACATGACATGATTTGCTCATTTTCTTTCTTATTTCATAGCAAATCACTGATCTGAAAAAAGAGAACTTCAACCTGAAGCTTCGTATATACTTTCTGGAGGAGCGAATGCAGCAGAAGTTTGATGGTCCCACTGAAGAAATATACAAAATCGTATGCATTTAGAATAATTTAACAGAATTATGTATCTTCTTGAAGAGTTTGTTTTGTGGGGAGGTTACCTGTTTTACTCAACTTTTGATTCTTTTTTTGTTGTTGGAAATTTTGGTATGATAACTTTATTTTCTTCTGGCCTAATCCATTTTAGTAATAACTAAATTAAAATGACCTTTATAAGGTGTGGAAAAATTAGTTTCAAATGTATGAGTGTCTGTAGTTATGGGACAGCCTAAGAGATGTTATGTTTCCAGCAAGTGGTTATGACTATTTGGTAGTTGTGCTACTGAAATCATACGCTGAATGGGGAATAGAAGAAGCAGCACGCTTCCCCTGAATTTGGTATGGAGTTACTCTGCTTTCTACTATCGGGCAGTTCAGTTCACCCCTCTATTCTTTCCTGGGTTTATCAGATGTCAGCACAGCTACTTGGAGGTTGTTTGGGCACTCCAGCTCAAAGTTGCTTCCTTTGAAGCTTGTAGATAAAGTTGTACTAGGGTTGTGAATAGCTTCTCGTTTTATTGCTCTAAATCGAAAGAATGCGTATTTGTACAGGATTCAGGGAATCTATTTGGTTCCTCTGTCAGTTTGTAGAAAAAACTGGTACCATTTTAAGTTGGAAGAAGGATTTGAGTCGAGTGGTATGTCTTGCATCCTCGTTATTACAGGTTTACAGATGATAGGAAGCGTTTCTTGTGCCCTTTGGTGGTGCCTCCATTCTAGAAGGGAAAAGAAGTCATTTTGGTAATGCAGTAGCATGTTATAACTAACAGATGCTTGCATCAGGTCTCATTTCTGTAATAGGATGGACACTTAAGCCTCTCTTGATGCTTGTCACAATAGTTAAGTACATAAATTGATATTTAGGTAGGTCATGGTTTCAACTGAGTATTACTGATTGGTCTTCTGTCCTGGTCTTCTACACTGGTGTCTGTCTTGTAATTGCTGATGTATTGAAATGGTGTCTGCCAACTTGCGGCCAAGTAGTTCTTTGTACAATGTGTGCTTATGTCATGAGTAGTTTTCTCAGGCTACAGTAAAATAATTTTAAGATTAATAAAAACCTCAATAGTTGATGCAATCAGGTTTTTAAAAGAAAATGAAAAGAAAATATCTCATTGCTCAAAGAAAAACCGTGCATGGAAGCCCTAGAAACTCCCAAGTTGATCTGCACTACTCCCCATTACAGTAGTTAAGTGTGTAGGGAATTTGTATTGCTTGAATACAATGTTCCTAAATGCTTTTTGAGATTTCTGAAAACCTTTAACCTTGCAGAATGTGTCCTTTGAAAGCTAAAATGTCTCTAGGCTATTCTTAGCCCAATGATTCTTTATATTTGCTGGTCCGAGCAAAAAGTAATCTACACATTGCCAATAACTTTTGGGTAGGGTGACCTCTGAATTCTCTCCAGACACTTTCATTCTTTTGTCCTAGAACATTGAGCTGAAAGTTGAGATAGAAAGTCTGAAGCGTGATCTGCAGGAGAGAGAGAAGCTACTCATCAAAGCCTCGTAAGTACCAGTATATTTCTCCATGTCTGTTACTTAGGATTTCCAAGGTCTTGCTTCTATTCCTGATGTTTTAGGAATATGAGGATCCCAAAGTAGTATTTTAAGGACACTTATATAGAAATTGCTTCATTCATTACAGAAATTACATGTGTGAATTCTTAAACACACAATGATGTTAATGTAGTTATACTGGATGGTGCGACTCTGATATTATCCTTCATTCTACTGCATTTTTCAGGTAAATAAATGACTCCCTAGTTGGGAATGGCTTAGCATTCCTATTGTAGAAGTTAAGCTAAGAGCTTAATTGTCTCAGCAGGTGAAGAGGTGGGCTTTTTCTTTTTTACAGCACTGGATTGAGAAGACGTTACATAAAACACTTCTGAGTAAGGCTGAGAGCAGTTCAGAACTAATCTAGAATGAATCTTGTGGTTTTTAATGATATAAAAATGAATACACTTAAAATCCCTACTTTTCTGGTAGAACCTCTCTTCTAAATAAATGTTACTTATTTAAAAATCACATAGTGCTACATTGTCTTATGTCGTGGGCAAGGTGGAATATGCGTTGGGGAGGGAATGGATGACTAGGGCTGACAGTAGCCTGTTGAACTGCTTACTTCTAGATGTCTGGTTCAAAACTAATCCAGGCTGGCAGTGACTGACAGCTACTGACTGCTACATAGGCCTCAGTTTCAAGGGGATTTTCTCTGTGTAGCCTACCTCACATGGCATTGAATTGTTACCAGTTAGCCTTTTTTCGGTAGTTCAGAGAGGCCTAGTTTCAAGTAGATCCTAAGGACCAGATTCACTTTTGTTCGGTCTCTCCAGGTAGCTGTCAAAAGGTATTGCTGGGCTTTCAAGGGAGCATTGCACAAGTTCGTACTAGGAAGCAAAATTTAGGGGGAAATCATAAACAAGTGGTCATCCTTTGTTTAGTGAGGAAACACTAGTTGTTCTTTTCTTACGCAGTATTAACAACTACTGAAAAGGCAATTGGAGAAGTCTGAGCAGCTACGTATCTTCAGTTTATTCCAGTGCTGCTTTCCATAGAAAATACAACTCTACCAAAGGCTCGATACTCCATTTGGAAGCTTTAAAAATATGAAGGAAATATTACACTTTTTCATCATACGTCTAAAGTGCTTGCTTATCCACTGTGACAAGGCTTGTGTCTGGAACTCTCGGACTATACCGCTAAAAATGCTATGTAGTGCGTAGATGTGTTTATTTAACCTTAAAGTGACAAGGATGTACAGATAAAGTGGAAGATGCTTGTGCATAATCTATCAGCCACTTGCACTTTAAATGTTTTCTACTTTGATATGCAATGGGATTCCTATCTATATTATGGTCTTTCAGTAAGGCAGTTGAAAGCTTGGCCCAGGGTGGTGATGCCGAAATACAGCGTGTGAAAGAAGAGGCACAAAAGAAGATGCAAGAAATGGAAGAAATCCTGGCTAGCAGAATAAACTTTCTGGAAGAGGTGAGTGGCTGAAACTGAAGGAATAGTTAGAAATCAGTACTGTCTTTGTACTATTGTCTGAGATTTGATACTGTGATCTACCTATATTTTCAAAATTGTTTCAGCTTTCTTGGAAAAATAGCCAGTGGAAAACTGAGAATAAAAAAAAAAGGGGGGAAAAAAAAGGGGGGGAAAAAAGGGAAAGAAAAAGAAGAAAGGGAAGGTGTTTTTAGCTGCTCTTCAAATATGAGGATAGCAGTTCTTCAGGAAGTTTGTACCTGTTGGTGGTATTTAGGTACATTCAGCACAGACCTTTGATTCCTGAATTCTAGTGTGAGGAGGCTGCGTTTTCAGAACTGCAATCTCTGTTTCTACTGATAAGGTCTCAGCTTCATAAATAGCTGAAACCACTCTGTAAGCACTCCTGTCCTTTCCCATCTTTATATGGGACCTCAGTATCGCAATACGAATCTGAGATTCTGTGACTTTGTAGATCTGTGCTCTTGTGTGCTCATTCGAGGCTGAGAGAGGCCACCTGCTTACAGCAGCTTCTGGGTAGGTGACCCAGCGGGCGCTTCCGTGTTGTGCCTGCACGCCTCTCACTGTTGTGAGATTGACCTTTATCTGCCAAATATTGTTGGCTTCTGGTGTCACTGTATCACCTTTTTGCATCACTTTCTCCTGTTCCACAGACTTACTCTTCACAATGTCTTTTATTAATTCCTTGCTGTCTGTGATTGAGACAGTTTATTCCTGTATTTGTTCTTGAGCCATTGGTGATATCTTTACGGGGGAATTGCTTCACGTTTTCCTCATTTTGTTGTGTAAAGGCAAAAAAAAAATTCTTTGTATAAATAACATGCTTCTTCAGAAGCAAGGAGAAGTTCAGTTTCTTGTAAGGAACAAATTTGATATTGAACGGTCTGTGCTGGAAACATTTGCGTCAAATTCTAGAAATACATAAGCTCATGCTTGTTTTGCATCACTGACTGTATACACTTACCTAGGGGTGTGAGATTTGTAGCTGTGTTTGTGAGGGGGTAGACGGCTGGTGCTCTTTCTGTAGGTAAATGGAAATAGCGCAAGTGGGTTTATTCCAATATTAGCTTTCCCATCCCTAAAGGATGAATTGGTCATGGAAGATATTGGTAGCAATCTCCTGATGGTATTTTCTATCAGGATGATTTGGCAGTATTCATAAAGCAGTGAGCTCCTTCAGGGAGGAAGAGGGGGGAATCTCCATGACCTTTTTTCAGTTTAGTGGAATTGGGATTTCTCAAAGCATTCTTCGTGCTATTGGGTAGGTAGAGAAGCTCCTAAATTACTTGCTCTGTATCAAAACAGCCAGTCAGACTGGTGTTTCCCAGACCTGTCAGGCAGAGGGGCAAATATTCTCATCTTGTGGTGATATAGTATTTTCTGTAGCCTGAAGATAGTGTTGGCCTCTGACATTAATTTTATTATGCTTATGAATGTAAACACTGCAGGGTAGTATTAGTCATTTGTTTACGTGGCACCATATAATTACATAGATCCAGGTAACGCTAGGAAATATTAATTTCCTTCAGAGTTTTTGACTGAAAGATGAATGCTGGCAGCACAGCTTTTCAGGAGAGGGGGTGAGTGGTGAAGTCTAGGAGTGAAGGACTTTTTCTTCACCCTCCCCAAAGACATACGCTTTTTAGTATAGACTTGAAGGAGAGAGGGGACTTGCTTTTTAGGCTACAAGGAGGCGCTTATTTTGTAGAAAGCAGAATTCAATGAGCACAACAGGGAAGCTTACAATATAAAAATGAAGATCTGAAACAAATTTTATGTAGTGTATGACAAGTGTGGTTTTTCTGGTGTTCCCTGTCTCCATGAGTTGGGTCACTAGAGAAGTTGACTGGAATCTCTGGGTGTTGCCTGTTTCCGTTGCTGTACAAGAGAGAAATGTCTGGTTCATACTTTATCAATTCTTGCAAAATATTATAAATGATGTTGGGAAGAGTTCCAGTTAGCTGCAGCGAGCCTGTGAATATTAATTTCATCTCGGATTGAATAAAAAAGCCCTTCTTTAACCTCTTTAATTTAAGTGTAGCTATTTATTATGATAGTGGGAGGACAGTGGGACAAAGCCAAATTATAATAGCTAAATCTAAAGCCATAGCATAGGGGCACTCTTGTTTCCAGTTCTGCTATCCATTAGGGTATTTGTTTTATTGCTTTAAAACAAACTTCCCTTCTTTACGTACCACAGAAAATGGATTAATTTTGAAAATGCGGACATAAAGAGTTCAGAAGCATTTGCAAAGTGCTTGAAATACTTGGTAAAAGTTGCTAAAGTGAACATACCAATATATGTTTGGTTGAAGACACTTCAATAGGTGAAAAATTTTGTGAGCATTTTGTTCTTATAGGCATCAGGATTGTGTGTTTAATTACAGAATCTTAAAGCTGCCCAAGATGATGTGGACAAAGCCATTGCAATGACAGAGAAGGAGAAAGCTCTGAGAATAGCTGTTGAGCAGAAACTTTCTTCAATTATAAATGCCCCTGCAAAGGATGCCGATATGATTACGGGAGCTGAGAAGGACAGGTCAGAACTCTTGCTGGTGATGTTTCTAACTACTGGAATTCTTTATTGTTAAAGTGCAAAAAGTCGACATGGATATAGGTTTTATTAGTTTGATCCTACCCTCAGATACATGAGTGAGTATTACTGACTATCTTATCTATTTAGCTATTAAATGAATAGCAACACAGCAACCAGTTTAACGATGATTTTGCTACCATGCAGCATGTAAAAGTTGTCTGAAAGTGTAAAAGGATCGGTACGCATGTGACATGAGCGTGTCCCGCTTTAAAGCATCTTTGTAACTTTGCTGACTTACCTCCTGCTTGCTCCTTTCTTGAACCATTGCTGATTAGAACTTGACTCTACCATTTGTGTCCACTTACTGCTTTCATGGTGTTTATGTATTCCTCAGTCTCAGTGATGTATCTGTTGAGGTTGGTAAATCTAATGGGAAGAGAAACGCGATGTGTTTGAGCTTCGTGGTTTTGATTGTGCTTTGCGAAGCAGTGGCTTTGCTTTGTTTGGCAGGTAGTTGGAAGGGTGTGTGAGTTGTTCAATAACTTTAGGTGGCGAAAATGTGTAAACTCAAATCTCAATACTTTGGAGGATATTTTTTTTTTTTAAGGGACGTAGGGTAAAATACATGCCTGGCAAGCTTTCCGGTAAAGTTTAGTTAGTTTGGGGGTGTGAGCCTGGAGTGGAGATCAAAAGATTGTTATGATTCCTTATACTTCGGAGTATCCTTTCCTGTCTGTTTGTGACTGAACCCTGCAGGTAACTGCTCTGTCAGTTACTGCGTAATTGGTCTACCCTGGTAACAGAAAGTTATGTTGGCCTGAGGCTTTTATTTCATAGGTTTTATATTACAGTCGGACCAAAACAAGATTTGCAGTGTTTCCCAGGCAGGTTTTGTAAAAGCATACAGATTGAAAACTGCAATTTGGAAATCTACAGTGGCATAAAATTATGAAACTGTTCTAATAGGTTTTGATACTGCGCCTTATGTGCCACCACAGTAGTTATAACCTGGCTCTTAAGTTATCTCCCTCCTTTCCCTTTCCTGTCTTCCTCTTTCTGTCTGTTAGTCATCTGCGTAAACGCAGTTGCTCTCCTGAGTGACTTGAGCTGGGAAGGAATTATAAAACCAGTTCCTTTCAGAGGTACTTTAGTTGCCAGCTCTATAGCTTGTGTGAAAACAGTGTTTAAAGCGTGGAAACAAATTGTCAGGGCTGGATCACTAGAGTGAAGGCTGTGTGAAGTATGACGAAGAAGGCTGGGTGTCGTGTGTGTGTGTGTGTGTCCCCTTTTTCTCCTCCCCCTATGATGCAGTGTTGGCAGGATCTTCTATAATTACATGCTAGTAGATCAGTGTAAGTATTCACAGGACCAGAAAAACATAGCGCTAATGGAAGAAGAGAATATTTGACTTCTTGAAGTGAATCAAATATTAACGTGCAATGCTTTAAACTTGTCTGGGAGTAGCACATCTGGAATTCACGTTGTGTTAAAAAGATACTTTCACCATCTAGGCTACAAAATACTCAGTGAATCACAGCTGGCATCTTATGCCAGACACATAACCTTTACGTCTGTCAGAAAACTCAAGCGTTGTTGTTTTTATCAGTTGGAATACTGGAAGTGTCAAGACGTGTATTGACCGAAGAAGGTAGCGCTGACCTAACTTTTTTTTTTGCTTATGTCAAATGAGAACAAGCTTAGGTACAAATATAAATGAAACTAGGTACTTGAGAGCCGTTTAGTGATGGCACGTAAGGATATGGTGTTGTATGTGCTGAGAAGTGGAATGGACTGATAAGCTTTCTGTGTATGCTATAAAGGACAATGTAACTAAAATATTGAAGCTTAAGTGTTGACATTTGAAATGGTACTAAGGGAAGTAAGAATGAGCATTTTGCAGATAGCTCAACCTTGTTTGTTGCTTGCTTTAAAGTTATAGCACCTTTTCTGGTTTCTCTGGAGGGAGATGGGGTTGTGAAAGCATTCCCCTAAATTTTACAAGTGTTGTCTGGAGTCTTCACCTAGGAAAGTTGTCTGCAAGATTTACTGCAATGACGGGAGAATTGGTAGTAGATGATGCAAGATTAATGTTAAAAATCTTATAATTTTAGACTTATAGAGCAACTGAATCTGTCATTGAAAAGTAAAGAAGCAATAATTCAACACCTTGAAGAGGAAAAGTCTCAGAGTGGATCTTATGATGGGAACTTATCAGCAGAAAAAATCAGAGAACTTACCATTGCTTTGAGGCATGAAAAAGATAGTGAGATAGAGGTGAGGAAACTGACTGAACAGTTGTGTATTATAAATCTCACGTGGTGTAGGATTTTAAAGGTTTTGTGCATGACAGCATGTGAGTGACTTAAGCCAGTTTTTAAAAATATTCCTCTCCACAGTTATTCCCTCCCTCCCTTCTCCTCCTTTTCCTTAACATTCATTGGTTATATTGTGGTTTGGTGGTCAATATTCATCCTTATTATCCATGCTTACCATTCATTCAATGAGAGGTCATGTTTCCCATTGACTTTATGCCTGTATTTTATTGTAGATACTGTACAATTGCTTTACAGAAGTATATATAAAAAAATGCTAGATGTTAATAGATCCCTCAATAGACAGTATAACTTCTGTAGAAGTTAGGAATGTGACTTAAGAGTTTATTTTTGGGAAGTATCTCTACTGTTATGGTCTGCAGAAAAAGCTGTGGTAAGGGAGGTAGGCATAAAAAAATCTCATGAAATAAAGTGAAAGTCTAGCCTTTAGCTTATAGAAGGTGGTAAGAGTCAGTCTTTTGTTTCACTTGGCTCTTAAACAGGAAGACAGATATCCTGAAAGCTGAAATGTAGAAACAGGTCTTAAGGCTTGTTGTCTCCTCCCCCCATTGGTTATTTAAACAATAAATTAAAGCTGGCAGAATTAAGAAAGTAATCACGGAGGCTGTTGTGCTTCTGAGAAGTTTTCTTTCCTTTTGTTTTGGAACTTAATATTGATCAGTACCTACACACGTCTTTTGTTTGTCAAGAATAGACAAGAGAACCTTCTGTGATTGGACTGATTAGTGGAATTAAAAGTTTTCAGTTCTGAGTCTTCTTGCAATTAAATCAATATGTGTCAGGAAAAACTACCCTGGTTTCACAGAAATATTTGTGTGTCAGGGTGAAAACAGAGTCATCTTTAATCATTTCATAGGAGGTGAACAGACTGATCGTTTTGGGATGCTGTGTTGGAGAAAAAAATCTGATGAATACCTTTGTACAACTCTGTTTTTATTTATGATTGTTTTTTTAAAAAAAAATATTCTGTAATTTCCCCAAGGAAAAGTGCTAATTAAAATTTCCCTTGATAAAAGCATCTTGCTGACATAGATAAATGTCACATAAAAATGCATTTTTATTAAGTTGGCAAGTACAGTTGTCCTGTCTCCTGGAAGAACATGTTCTGTGGTTTTTTGTTTGTGTTTGTTTTGGGTTTTTTTTCTTCTAAATTTGGACAGGCTCATACTGTGCCCAGGTAGATTTGTAGACTTCCAGGAAGCAACTGATTCAATATATTCCTGCTAAAATCTTGAATGTAGTACAGTTTTGAGGCGTATACTAAGACATCCCCCCCCCAGGTGTTTAAGCTCATTTTGCTTCATTTTAATGCTTAATGAGTTGCATTTGTGTTTAGAATGAATTTACTTGACCGTAACAACTGTTTTGTTGTTATAGGCTATTAGAATGGAGTTTAAAAATGAGAGAAACTCCTTTGAAAAAAAAATTCAGGTAAGTTCTAGTCTTGTTTCTGTTTCCTCCACCACTTACAGTGCATGTTGGGATCTCTTCTGCTGTGCATTCATAGATACAGCGAGGACTTGACTCAAAAAGAAGCAAAGCAAGTCCTCTGGTAAATTCTCTAGGCTCATCTTGGTTTTGAAGCAATTTTCAGTAAAGCTGATAGGCACGCTCATCACACATTGAAGCTGATACTCATGGCCAGCTCATGAGATTAGGCTTCTTGCACTATATTCCAGGCACATCTTTAAGATGATGACTTGCATTTTGGGACTATATTTTATGTTAGTAATCTGAGTAATAAGATACAAGAACTCTGAGAGAATGTGCTTATTAATGTGCAGTTACACTATCTCTTAGTGGGAAGTTAATGCAACTTTCACATAATCTAATTTAGTCACTTCAAGAAGAGCTACAAGAGAAAGAAAATGAGCTTGCTGTTGAAAAGAAGAATGGTTTGAAAAGGGATAAAACCATTCAAGGGCTAACTGTTGCATTAAAAGCAAAGGAAAAAGAGGTATGATGATTATGATCTTGCTGGTTTGTAGAACTATCATTGGGAGGGGAGCGTGTGCGATGTGTATGTGGCGGGGCTTGACTGATCTCACTGTAACCATTAGGCTTCTAGCGGGTCCTTGATCACTGCTGTCATATCTGTAAGCAGTTCTGTTTATCTGGAGTTTTGGGTCTTGGACTGGGGGAGAGAGGAAAAAAATAGTTAACTCATACTTTCTCCCTTAAGAACTTTGAGAAACAATGTTTTCAGTTGCACACTGATTTTTATCACCTCTGAGCACCACTTAAAAGGTACGAGAAGTATTTTATTTTGTTGAGTAAGTGGAGCTGTCATAAAGACAGCTAAAAAAGGAGAGGTCAAGGTCAGACAAATTTCGGATTTTGTGGAAGAATGGGAAATATTTGCCTTGAGTGATAGGCAGTCTAGTGAGTTTTGTGTAAGAACAAGAATTTCTTTATAGAAGATTTATTATGATGTATTTGATGTTTTTGTTCTTAAAGTATTTGTTTTTGTGTAGTTGGATGAATGGATAATGAGATGGGATAGCTATTACTGAATCACCATCCCTTGGAAATAACTCTTTCTACATAGTATTCATTTTGCTTTACTTAAAGAATGAGGAGCTTGGTTCTGAAATTGAAGATCTAAATGCTTCATTGGCTAAGGCAAGAGAGGCAACTCACAAAGCACACATCCAAAAATTCAAGGTAAGAAGCAAGCAATTAATGTGGCTTCCCTCATCCCTGCTCCTCCCTTCTCCATAATTCCACACAGCGGGTAGTGCTTTGTATCTTTGAAAGCAGAGGAATGGAAATCAGTTCAAAATGTTGTTTAAAATGTTTAATTTTTCTTACTTTGAAAAAAATTTCCCAAATCAAATTATTTAAATGATAGTGTTAAAATGTCAGATTACTTATCTTGTTTCTTGAGTTTTTTCTTCCATAACAACTGAGAATTAAGGGAGAAATATGTAACAGCAAAATGAGTTAAAAATAAAGACACAAGTAGTTGTGGAGCTGAGATGATATTGAGCTTTCGTTGTTGACCTAAGAATGTTTTGGTTTTTCTTCCAAAAGTATGGTAACAGCACACTCTTCATGTAAGCAGGGTTCAACTGGATATGAGACACTTGTTGGATTTATTTCTATAATAAATATGAAACCACTGTTTATAAAATAGTGGAATGTTGTTTGTGAAAATGTGATTTAGTAATGCTTTCATGTGTGTGGAGGAGAAAGGACTTTACGATGATAATTTATGCATTATAAGGGTCTTAAAATGTAAAATGGAAGTAAGAATTTGATATTAAAATTAAAATAGACAACATAATCATAGAATCGTAGAATAGTTTGGGTTCAAGGGACCTTTAAAGGCCATCTACTCCAACCCCCTGCCACGAGCAGGGACATCCTCAACTAGATCAGGTTGCCCAGAGCCCCGTCCAGCCTGACCTGGATTGTTTCCAGGGATGGGGCATCTCCCACCTCTCTGGGCAACCTGTGCCAGGGCTTCACCACCCTCAGTGTGAAAAACTTCTGCTTTATAGCTAGTCTAAATCTCCCCTCCTTTAGTTTAAAACCATCCCCCCCCTTGTCCTATCACAAGTGGCCCTGCTAAAAAGTTTGTCCCCATCTTCCTACAAGCCCCCTTTAAGTACTGAAAGGCCGCAGTAAGGTCTCCCCGCAGCCTTCTCTTCTCCAGGCTGAACAACCCCAACTCTCTCAGCCTGTCCCCATAGCAGAGGGGCTCCAGCCCTTGGATCATCTTTGTGGCCTCCTCTGGCCCCGCTCCAGCAGGTCCGTGTCCTTCTTGTGCTGGGGCCCCAGAGCTGGACACAGCACTGCAGGGGGGTCTCCCCAGAGCGGAGCAGAGGGGCAGAATCCCCTCCCTTGACCTGCTGGCCGCGCTGCTGGGGATGCAGCCCAGGGCACGGTTGGCCTTCTGGGCTGCGAGCGCACAGTGCCGGGTGATGTCCAGCTTTTCATCCACCAGCACACCCAAGTCCTTCTTGGCAGGGCTGCTCTTGATCCCTGCATCCCCCAGCCTGTATTGGTATCGGGGGTTGCTCCAACCCAGGTGCAGGACCTTGCATTTGTCCTTTTTGAACCTCATGAGGTTTGCCTGGCTCACCTCTCGAGCTTGTCCAGCTTGTAATGTCTCCTGTCATGTTTTCCAACTCATCTAAAACTAAGTCTGATAAAACTAATACTGATTAGAGGCACTGGTGAATCTTCCATTACGATGTTTGTTCATCCACTTGGTCTCTTAGCTTGGCAGGAATGGAAGAGGTTGACACACTTGCCTTTGAAGTACACACATCTAAAGCTTTTGTGACTGACTGTACTGGTTTTTGATTTCAGAGTCTAATGGAGTAGTAATGCTTAGTTCTCACAGAGCACCTCCATTTCTTCAAAAGCCATTTATTTCACTTAAGCCCAAATTTTAAGCGTGCTCTACTGAGAAAAGTATATCCTATTTCTTCTTCAGGTCATTTTGGCCTGTGTGTGAATCTGTAGCTCATGTTTGCTTTTTCATACCATGGAAGTCCTGCTTTGAAATATTACTCTAATTTTAACCCTTTCGTTTTTGAGAGCTTGATTATTTTTGAAAAGTTCTAGGTTTTAAAAAGTGTGCAACTAATCCTTCCTGTCCACAGAATCCATATTGCATGGTGGGTGACAGAGCAAGCCTTTCTCCTCATTACTCTGCTACTTAGCTACAAACTTGAGTTGAAGGCAGTTCTCTGTGAGTAGATGATGCTGTGTAGCCCACTACTCCTGTCATCTGTGTTGTGAACTTCAAGGAGGCCAGTTGTAACAGTATGTGATGGGGAAGAACACAAATCAGACTTGCTATTTCATATGGAAAATATGCTGATGACTTGGTAACTACGTGACCTAGTCTGGATTCAAACTGACCCCAAAGTAGAAAGCTTCATGTAATAAGAGCTTTGGGAACCAGTAATAATAATATGGTCTCATTTGTACTATGCACTCCTTTGCAGGTCAACCTTTATCTAGTTCTTAGTTATCTAAGACTTTGTTATCCTGCGCTGGATGTCACTGAAAGCTGTGGTGCGTTAGTTGAGAAAATTTTCTGTGTAATATTTTCCCTGTTGTGTAACTGCCACTACACTGTATTTTTGCACCATAATTTTGAAGTACTGGAAAGAGGCGCGGGGGAGTGGGTTTGGACGCAACAGGAGTAAAGCCTTCCAGTCTCTACAAAATACCCTTATAGAACTTGAATGCTGCTTTGTGTTTCAGGGTGCTGAGGATTATCAAGCTCTCTTGATGGAAAAAGAGACCCTCTTAGCAGAGCTGCGTTCAGAAAACCTTACAAAGGATGCTGAGAATCGTAAACTACAAAGGAGGATTAAAAGGACCGATCAAGAGCTAAATGATTTGAATTTAGAAAGAGAGAAAATGGAGAAGGAGCTGGATGAAGCACAACTACAGAAGAGCAGAAGTGACAAAACCATTAATGTTATTATCACTTTTTTCTTTATTTCTTGAAGTTTAAAAATGATTTAGCATTTCTAGTGTGTCCTTTTCTAACAAATTTAGTTTTTTAATTTGAATAATTTTTGGAAAGGTAAATGCATTTGCTTAAAGCTAGTGTTCAAAAGAATGTGACCAAGGAGATTGAGGAAAATTATGGCATGTAGTCTGCACAGAAAAATATTTTAAAATAAATATCACTTTGATAGTCTTAGTTAGGGCCTAAAAAAATCATTAGCTTTTATCAGTGGTAAATGTTTGCTATTGGTTTCAGTTTTTCTGATGGAGAGTCTGAACATGCACGACAATGTACGTTTTGTATTTCTGCTGTATTTGTCATGTTACATGTCTATACACTGTCTTGAATTACACTACTTTAATTGAACATTCTTCTAAGTTCTAATGCAGAACAGGAGAAAGTAGCCAGTTGCAACCCTAAGCCAAACTTCCCCTTGCTTTTTGCTATCACAGCAGGGCCACTGTAAAGGCCGTATATTTAATAATTTCTGCTTGTCAAATTCCCAAAGCACAGGATTAGTTGATCACAATTTAACATAAAAATGATGTGCTGAATCTGTTCATTAGTTTTGCTTGCTTCATATTCTGTTTAGGGTTTTTTACCTAGCTGTAGGTTTTAGTTAAGCACTTCTGCTTCCAGCACGCACAGCTCGTGCAACAAATGAATGATCAGGTTTCTTCTTTTCTTCCTTTGAAAAAAGGATGCACCTTCTGCTGAGTGTTTGACATAAAACATACTTCTTGTCTGTATGTCTTGCCACGTGGATTTATCTAAAGTCTTCTCACCATTGCTTCCATTAGGGCAGCATTTGCATAACGAGTGGAGTCCTGCCTGCATGCAAAGTCTGGCCCTCTTCAGTTAGGGATTAGTCTCCTGCTATACTAAATTACATAAAAGGTGAAATGAGCTTGTATTTATTCACTGGATGTTTTGGTTCAATTATTTAATAAGGACCTTAAAGCAGATATATTGTCCCTGCAATATCACTTAAAACCAGTAGAGGGGTCTCTTTACCTGCAAACAAGGAAGGTCTCCTGTCTCCTGCACCCAATTTAACTTGCATTTTTGGTTGATTGTCAACTGTGGTTAGGCTGCTGTCACAAAGTCTCTATCTTTGGTGTGCTTTGAAATTTCTTCAGGGTGTTGAGGTTAAGGAGAGAAAGAACAGATCGCTCCTGTCAGTAAAACAGCCACAAAGAACATATTTTATTGATTTAAAGTATTTTATATTTAACTGTCTTCTCTATTCAGAACTTTTTTCATCTTTCAGGGGAGCTAGAATATAACTCTGTATAGGAAAGACAGGAAAAATAGAACTGAGTAGGAAGTTGCCAGGGGATTCAAAGTTACTTGTACTACAGAAGCCTATTTGACTCCATTATGTCCAAGTTTTTCATGTAAATGACTACCTCCTTGGGAAAAGCATTCCTGCCAAAAGATGAGCAGTCTTATAAAAATTATATCCCTAACCTATTTCCTACTCCTTGTGGAACAGCTGCTTCAATTTCAGAGTTGCTAGTACATTTGGATATAGCAACATTGCCTGTGAAATGTTGCCCATTAAGCAGCAGATATGTGGGAGTAAAAAAAAATGTGCCGTGATATTTTGCTCTTTGACAAATGGAAAACCACTTCAGTGATCTGATGCAAACTTTTTATGAGACAGCCTTAAAAATTCTGTTCTATTTATGCTCCAAGATACCTATTTGTCAGTGTTTCTATTTTGTTAGAATAAAACTAGCAAGAATGTACCTAAACTGTAGAAAATGCCCTCGACAGCTGTAACGAACTGGTATCTTAGCTCTTCACTCGCTTACAGGGAAATTTTCAGTGACTTTTCATGTACTGTAATTAGGATAATCCCAATTTTTGCATATATCTATTTAAAAAAAACCCAAACCTTAGAGATCCAGAAAAGATCCTTCTGCCCTGTTGTAAACACAGCTTGTTGAGATGAGTTGGGCTTTACTGTCCTGGAAGGGAAGAAGGTTAATTAAACTAAATTCATTAAGACTGCTATATGTGAGCTGATCATCCAAATTGCAGACTGTGCCCAGTATTAGGAGTCTTCTGGAGCAATGGGCATAGATGTTCTGGAACACTGTCGCTGCCTCAGGGTGGGCGGGTGCCCTGGCTTTTTACTAGGTTGACTTTAAAAGCAAAAACTCAGCAGTTCAGCATCACTTTAAGCTCTTTGAAACAAACTTTGGGCATATATTACATACAATTGATGAGGAATAAACATCAACTCATCCTTAATGTTGCTTGTGTCCACCACGTTACTGGGTCTATAAAAGAGATTCACTGCTTCTTGATCGAAGAGTTTGTTCAAATTTACATGATTAAACACTTTGAGTATCCGATCTCTCTCCAGGCCTCACTGTAGACAATTAGAGTGTATTTACTAGGTATTCATATTTGATCAGTTGGTTGGGGAAATGCAGAATAACTCATTAGGCAGAATTTATTATTTCGCCTTCCTACCTGTAGTTTAGCCGGAGAGGGAGGTTTTGGAGCTTCATGACTTAATTATTCACCAACCTGTTTTCCATCTGACAAGGAGGGGGAGGCATCTACTCCAGTCTTCTACATTATAGCGTTTCACATTCATTTTTCTTAGTTCAACTATCATTAATCATAGAAAAGTCTCTTGGGGAAAAAGGTTGGCAGAGGGAATTGCAAAGTTTATGCTCCGAGAGCTATAGGCACTATATTATCCTTGCATGTCAATGTATAGAAACCAATAGATTTTCTCCCAGACAATTTGAGTGGTCAATGAGTTCAAGCAACCTGCTCTAGTGATGGATAGTTTTGTGTGTTCAGAATTCTAGCTCATGCAAAGAAGACAATTTTCAGTCTCAACTCTAGCTCGTTTTAGGAAGGATTTAAGGAACTCTGGGGGCAGAAGTAGTAGAGGCAAAGTATCTGCAAATTGCAAGTCTCTCGCTAGCTCTTTTACTTTTTCCACAACTGTATGCCTTGTCAGTCCACCTCTTTCCATAAACCTAGCCATAATATTTGTGCTGCTTTAAAGGCAGAAGCATAGTTTCTGTACCTGACAAGTGTTGTACACCAAGGTGACTCAGATTAGATAATAGGGAGTGTAGTACTGTTACTGCAGCAGCACCTTTTCTATCTCTGCATGTCTGTCATCTTTTCTTCTTAAAGCTGTTCATGGTTTTCATAAAGAGAAGTCACAGAGTGTTGGTCGCTGGAATTTATAGAACAGGTCAGAAGTGTTCCTTTGAAGGTTAGTTACCTAACAGGTAATGTATTCACTTAAAGCCTCTCAGTGATGTAATAGTATAAAAACAATGCAAAAATAGAAAGCCAAGGAGTGAATTTTGCAATGCAGTGAAAATCATAACGCTGCAGTTGGTCCTTTACTTCCAGTTCACGTGTTGTGTATGAATAGGCTTAATGGGACCCACTTGAGGTCCATAACTTGAAGCCAAAATACTTTGCAGTTATCAGACCTTACACTAATTCCAAAAGAGCTGCACTACACTGCAGTTTATAGTTAGTAGTTAGGAAGAAATAGAAACATATTTGAGAGACAAAACTTGGACCTGATTCTACAGTTCTTCAGTTTTCTTAGTCAAGCAAGTAGTTCTTTTGGTCCTGAAAAAAATATCTTTATTAGTTTGCAGAACTGAAGGTCTAAGCTTTATCATTCTTTGAAACTGAATAACATTTGAGTTTTTTTGGGAGCTATTAGGGATTTCTTAGCTGAATCCTGGTAATGAAGCTAAAATTAAGCAAGTAAACCAAAAGGCATTGTAAATGACAATTTGTATTTAATGTGCAAAATAAACAGAAGTAAAACACTGAAGTAGTAAAATGATGTTAAGGATTTGATGTGAACCTGCATGAAGCAAGGTAATTAAGTCAAGAAAAGGACATAAAACAGTTTGTAAAGAGATTGCAATTAAAGTGTCACTAGTACTATTTCTTTGTACTTAGAATAAGAAACAACTATTGAATTTTAAATCCCAGTGGAGGTAAATGTAAAGTTTATAGGTGACTACCATATGTGCAAACTATTTAAAGGGCTTATGATACTTCACAAATGGGCCCTTTTTGGGAATAAATGGAAAACATTCATTTTAAGATGTAGGCTGTGTTACCTGGTTCTTTGAGTCTGAAGAGAAGTTTAGATAGTATCAAGTCTTCTGTAAGTTTTAATTGTTTAATTTTAGACAACAGCTCCTTTGTTACAAGTTTCCCCTTCTCTTTTTCCACACAATCCGTGCAGTAAATGCTCTAGATCTTGCAGAGTAAAAGCTTATAAAATGAGGCTAGTGTATACGCAAGCTATGCCTCCTTCAATTGGCAGTGTTGAAACTTCCAACAAATCAGCAAAAAACTTTGAAGTGACACAAACAGTGGTGGTGGGAGAGAAGTGGGAAGGACAGAGAAGACACGTTATGCATTTTTCTACTGCCCTGTGCTCTTGCATATTTTCCACTCTGTAATTGGAACTGACTATTAATGACATGTTAATAATTTCATATATATTTCCGTCAATTTAGCAATTGTCCCAGTTCATAGCGAAATGTAAGGAACAGGAATTGTTACTGCTTGGAACCCGAGGTTTTATCAGGTGGTCAGACTTTGAAAGCCCATAGGTAGCTACATTTTCAGATGGCAGATTTTCAAGTGAAGTGGAACAGGATCTGTGGGAATGCAGAGGAGAAAGCTATGATTGCGGTGTGTGTCAAGTGTGTAACCTGCAAACTGGGAGATGCTGCTTTGTACGTTGCAGTGGTCCGTGTTGATCCTAACAGATCTCGGGGTCCTTTGGACTTGCAACTGCATAAGGCTATTGAAAGAGATCGTTTCTGTGTTTTAGAGGCAAAATGGACAAGAAGTATATGTTTCTCTGATGAGAAACTAAGATGTGGAGATGATGCAACTAATCCTGGAGCTGCAGGTAGTAATTAACAGAGCCAGAATCAAAATCGAGTTCTGTTCACAACTTCTAATCATGAGACTGACCCGATTGGCCATTTGAAGTTTGTGCTCTTGTCAAAAGAAGATGTTTTAACATTTCTGACCTTTTGTTTGATGCAAGAGTAACTAGTAATACAGTGTTAGTGCAAGAATTTCCATGGTGTGATGAGAAAAAGAGCAAATGACAAACTGAATCACCCGTAACCAATTTTCTCCTATTTCTAGCAAGGGAGTAAATTGACTCAGAAGTGAGTGTTCATTCCGACAGCGACAACATCTACGTGCATGATATTCCCAGCAGCCTTGAAGTCCAGTCATTCTGGATGAAAAGCATTCACACAATAACAACCTAGATTTTTAGAAGACAATACTGACACCTCATATAAAAATTTTCTTTCTTTAATTGTATTCATTGATGCCAAGAGAAAGATACTGGCTTAAGTGCGTTCTCCAGACTATTCAGTGATATGAGTAATTTAAAGCAATGGAAAGTTAAGCTAATAATGTGGGTTGTTAATCTTAAACTTTTTTTAAAGTTGATTTGCTAAATATTCAGTTTCATTTTTTTGTAGGACCTTAGAAATCAGCTAGAGAAATTACATGGTGAAATGACTGAAAAAGAAAAAGCAGCTGAACATCATTACAATATTCTTTTGAGCGAAAGCAATCAGAAGCTGCAGAACCAAGAACTAGTTATCAAGCGGCTAACAGACAATGTCAATCAAAGGGATCTACTGCTTCAGGTAGGTAGACTTAAGTTGAAATGAAAAATGGAAAGTTATCGTTTGATTTTGTATGAGGAATTATTACAAAAGCACATTTGTATTTGGAATTACTGATGATTTTGATGATAATCCTTCACTTCTTATAATACTGTATTTGCAGAACAGACATATAATTATAGAGTGTGGCATTCAACAAGATTTCTTGTTAGGGTTTTATGAAGCGTGTGGACAGAGGAAGAAAGCTTTGCTAATACTTACGTAGAATTTTCACTGTTGTGGTAAGATACTTTGAAAGCTCTGAAGTGCCTATGATTTTCAGTTTATTGTGTAGAAGCTAGAAGCTGAGGAATAGGTATAGATACTGAAACATTTTCTCTTTTTTTTTTTTTTTTTTGAGCCCGTTCAAAATAAGGTATGTGAGAAGGGAGTAGCCTGAATGTTAATGGATCCCTGCTCAATTTTTTTATAGCTGGAGGTATAACCCTGAAAAGTACTGATGGTATTCAACCAGCAATGCAAAGCGTAATAGTTGGGGTTACCCTATACCTGGAGACCAAAGTGCACGCCTTGACTTATGTTTTAATACTTAAAGGATTGGATAGCTGGGGAAAGCTTCTGTTTGGTCTATTTTTGCTTAACTACATTAAGTTGAACTCTTCTGCAAGGTGTGTAAAGAACGTGTGCCAGATCATCCTTGGATATTCTCCTGAATTTTGTTTGTTTTTCTACTTTGCAATATAAAACTAGAGTAATTTTTGTAAAACTGTCTCGTTGTCTTTTGTTAGAAACTTGAAGGAACAGTTAAGGAAAAGGATGCAGAATTGCAGGAGCTCCTGAATAAGTACAAGAACCTTCTAAGAGCCAATGAAGAACTTGAACTAAAAAATGAGGGCTTAGTAAAGGAGAAATGTGCTGCACAGTCTCAACAGTCAATTATCAAGATAGTCAGAGAGTTAGAGGTGAGTTTTTCATAACTCTGATCATTTGCACATAAATACCTTGACTGCAAATTGAAGAGATTTTTGACTTTGGCTTTAAAGGTGTGGATTCATATATGTTGTAATTCACCCACATAGCAAGGGGCTGTTTTTCCTTCAGATCAATACCATCACAAAATGTTCTGTATTATTAAAAATATATCAATGACTTTATTAATAATTGTGTCATATGATTTATTGATTGTGGTGGTGTTGATCTGGCATCATATGAGTACGTAATACTGCACTCTGACGAGTTTATATGACATCACTGAACTCTCTACTCTCAGAAAGCGTGTAAAATGCTTTGCCTGCCATAAAGAGGTAGAGTTTTGTGCTCATTAGGGTAGACATATTTCCCTGAGAGGGAAAGTATCTGCGTTTCTGCAGAGAGATGCAGAGGAGAGTTTGTGTACTTCTGATAGATGAGGAGAAAGGTTGCACGGAGCTAGTGACCGCAGGAGATAAATGGAGTGTGAGGATAAAAAAATACAGGTAGGAGTGAAGATATGTCTAGGGTAAGAAGAAAACTACTTTGAAGCAAAGAAGAAAGGAAATAGTCCAGGAAAAAATATATATTAAAAAAGGGTGGACAATATATGCCCATTATTTTATTTAATGCCATAAATTGAAAAGATTTGTTAGTACCCAAAATCGGAGGTCAACATTCAAAGTCTTAAAATGTAGAGTTAGTTCCTTCCCACCTCACCCTCTACTTCTGGACTAGCAAGAAAAAAAGTCAGGTACTGTTGACAAGTTTTTGAATCACTTGCTGACTCCATCAGTGTATTTTTTATTATTGTGTACAGATTAGTGAACAAATAAGCTGCTTTTGAAGATACATTTCTTGTCTTTTTTCTGTTGTTTGCAACCTAGTATGTTAATGTCTCCAAAAGCATCAGGCAAAGTAAAAAGAATTAGACTAGTAAATACTAATGATGGAGAAAGCTATTTTGTTTCTTTAATAACATATCAGTCATTAATGAGATTTTTCTCAAGGAAGTTTAAAATGAAGTGAGCCAATGGCCAAGGAAACATGAGTGCTATGTCTTGTGTCACATTCTGAACACACTAGTGATGAGACGCTCCATGTGTTATGGGCACTACTATTAAACAAGGTAGATGCAAGCACACTCTGAGTCACGGGTTATTTGACAAGCTCTGAGTAAAGGAGCTGCATCTCTGTTTGCCAGGGTACCAGTGCAGAGTATATCCAAGTATATGTGAATATACATGCCGAGAAAATAAAGCCTGTGAAAGGTTGGGTAGAAATTCTACCTCTGTAAAACAAACTGCAGTTCATGCACGTAACTTCTGTCACGAAGGGACCCAAGAGTGATGGAAAATCATACAGAATTAATGAAAATCAAACACTGACTTTGCTCTGTACACCCCACTTCCAGTACAGGTGTATAACCAGGAGAGAGAACAGTGGCAAACGAAGCCGTGCATGGTAATGACCCAGCACCCACCTTCTAATCACCATCTATTCTCTTTTGCTAGTTCACTTAGTGATTGTGAACAATACCTAATCACAACCCATTGTCCTCTCAGCTCAACCTCTGTGTAAGATATCTCCCGTAAGAACCCACTTCGGCATATTAATCATAAGTTTTTGGACACAGATAATCCAGAGCTCTGCTCTCATTGGCTGCCGTGGGCTCTTTGATGACTTTATAGTGCTGCACCAACTCTCAACAAACGCACAGCTGGATCCTCCCCACCAGAGAGAACAGAAACCGAGCTCTTCTAGCCTCGCTGATCTTTAAAGTTGAAGAAACTGAATTGAGAGATGCAGAACTTTCTCTCTTTCATCATACCTTTTTACTTTATTTTAATGTAACGATAAATTTTAAAGCAACCAACATCCAAAGCTCTGCTGGGTGCCTTGGCCAGGCCAGGGAAGATAAATGACAGTTTCTAATTAGAGTTTGGATTCTTGAGCCACAGTCATGGGCTAGAGAGAGAGTGTGCGAGGGCAGTGATAATTAGGTTAGTCATGCGACTGCTGACTCTGGTGTCTATGAAGTCTTGGAATGAAATACATTTTACAGCCAAGGAATTTAGAAGTGCAAGTGTTTTGGAAACTTCAGTCGGTTTTGTGCTTAATGCTCTTCTCACAACCAATACTCCTATACTAACAAGGCTCTCTTTGTTGGAGCATTTGTGAGGTAAATATATTTCCAACATGGATTTTTAGACCTTTGTGGTTCATTTTATTACTGAGAAAAGCAGCAAAATTGAGAAAAGTGGCTCTTGCTCAGTCCTTGAGCTGTCCTTCTGGGTTCTGTTGTGTTGCACGTGTAATCTTGTACACAGCATATCCTGCAGTAAGGGGCCACAGTGATATGAGTTTTAATTCTAAATTGATTTCTCTAAGTGTAAGAAAATTTCTTGGATTTGCTGTAATGTAGCCTTTCTGTGATGTCTGGTTTTGGGAGGAGGAGCTTCTGTACCACTTGAGGGTGGAGTAGGAAATGCAGTTAGCTGGTGCACTGCAGGGCAAACCTGATGTTTCTGCAGACACAAGGCACTTTCTAATTCCTGTATGATCAGCACATTATTCGACTTTGGTTATAATTTCTCCTGTATTTAGGGAGTTAATACTGTGCAGTCAGGGAACTGATGAATAGTGTGTGCATGCAGTTGTGATGTCTAATTTGCTGCAACTGGAGAAGTTACAGTCAATGCGTGGGAGTTACTGACGTAGCTGGAGCATTGCAGTTGACGGGCGTTGTGGGAATTGGGATTGGTGCAATTGTTGCAGTACTGCAGACATGTCTTAGCTGTTGAAATTGATGCCGTGTGCGCATTGTCGCTGAGTCGTCATGATTACGGAAAGTGATGTAGTTGACCTTTTTTTTTTATTCAAGCATCCTGTCTATTAAATAGTGATCAGTGCATCATAGTTTTTTCTTTCAGTCTCTTGAAATTGATGTTGTGAACACATAAACAGGGTGGTAGTTCAATTTCTGATTTGATGAGATTATCTTATAGCTGAAAACAGTAATCTTTTTGTCAATATCCATGTCTTCACACACTTTAACCATGATCGTTTTTACCTGTGACACTGAGCATGGCCTGGTGATGGGAGTGGATGTGGTTGGTGTATCTCACCATTTCCATATTAGCAGAAATTTCATCTTAAAGGAGTTAGCCTGATGAAGTGGTATTTGGAGTGTATAGTCCAGTAGTCTTGCCTTGCATATCACCAAGAAGGGCCATAAGTTCCTCGGAGCCATCAGCTTTGTGACATTTTCTGTGGTTGAGATGACATCTTCTAAAAGTCACCAACGAAGTCTTTTGCTATAGTAATTTTCGTCTTTAGATATATGACTCAGTGGCCCATAACAATTTTAATCTTATTAGTGATTGTTTCATTTATAGTAGACCATACATAAAGTTTACTGCAATGTTAGAAGAAATTACCAAATTCTGGTGCTGGTGGATGGATGGATGAATCAGTGATGAGGTGTAGGTTATGGCCTTCTCGCACTCATTCATCCTCTAACCTTCAGAGATTTTAAAATGATCCTGATGGTTGTCGTAAGCAAGAGAGTATTCAGCGAGGGAACCAGATATTCTTGTGACTTTGCCAATAAGTTATTTATTGTGGAGGTATAAACCTTTTACTTTCATTGCTTACAATTTGAGAAACCTTTAATGAAAATAAGTTATGTTTTCCACCACTGCTGCTTAGCAATAGTATTTCAGACTTAAATATAGACTTTAATGTATTAGATTGCCTCCTTTCATGGGAATATAAATCTTTCACTGCAATATGGTCCTGGATGTCTTGCAGCTATCTCCTCTAACACATTTTCCCTCACACCATGTGTCAAGAGGTTTAATGTTTCATTAACTCCCACAGCATTATGGTCTATTTAAGTTACAGAGCTGCCTTATGTTTTGTGTACCATTGGGGAGTTGATTGGAATAATTCACTCCTACGCTTTATTTAGAAATGACAGTAATAATGTACCAAAAAAAAAAAAAAAAAGAAAAAGAGATGTTCATGCTGTATCTTCTCATCCTTATTATTCATGAAAGATTCTGAAAAATCAAGAACACTTCTTCATGATTTTGCTAACCTCTACCTAGTTGAATTTAGAGTTTAATAATTTGTGTATAGTCTGTGACATTTGGAATCAAGAAACAGCTCATGTCTCCTGTTATGCAGAAAAAAAGAAGAGCTGGAAGGATTTCATGAGCTGACTGAGATTTTGGTGCAAATGTAGAATTAATTAACATGTGAATTCTAAAAGAAACATGGGAAACCGGAGCATGGTTCTGTGTGTAGCACTGCTTTGTTAATACAGCAGTCATAGACCCTGAACAATTGGTGACAACCGTTATCTAATTTGTGTACCGTAAACTCTTCAGAGTGACATTACTTTGCCAGTGCTTCAGAAAGAGCTTTTAATTAGGATGTAGTTCTGTAGTGTCTTCAGTAATAATTGCAAGGCTTGTATCAGACATATGGAAGAGTTCACTAGAACTTTTAACAGATTGTTAACCGACTAAATTAAGTCAAAAGATTTATTTCTTCTTGTTGCTTTCTACGTCATTGATCAGTGTCATTGTGATCAAACTTTTTCCAAGTTAAATCGCAATCTGTGTGTTTTATGTTTGGTGACTGTTCTTGAAAGGCTGAGATTCCAACGCATTGATGAGACTCCTTAACTCAGGCTGTAAGATGTACTTTTTAACTTTTTTTTTTTTTTTTTGTGAGATTTTTTTATTAATGGACTCTGGATCACCCACCTCCATCTGTTTGCCTTTGTGTTTCTCAGTACTCAGTCAGCAAAAGCCATTGCTGTGTGCTCCTCCTCTGCTCACCTAGATAATAAACTTGATATGAAGCTCAGTATTTTGCACTCTGCATACAGAATAGTATTTAATGTCTAAATTGCACTAGAACCTGGAAACATTTGTTAGAGTACAGCTACCATTAGAAATGACGGTAGCTGAACATGATGCACGTGTACAAAGGCAAGGTCACTTCTTCAAAGAATCTGTAGCGTTAGGTGGTAGAAGCTACTCTTTCCGCAGTAAGATCTGAGATGCAGATTACCTTAACGGGAGTAATTTGATCAAAACTTGATTACACTTGCAAAATACTATTTAACATATTTGCTAGCATACTGTGAAGTATGAGTGTAAATAATTAAAAGTAAACAACAGTTGTCCTTGCTTTTGTACTGTTTACTTTGCAGAATACCGAATTTTTCAAATTAACAGAGTCTTTGCATCGTTAGTGTGAATTAACGAGATTCTACTGTAGCTGAATTCTTGTTGCAATTCCTTCCTTAGGAATTGCAATTGGAGTAATAACAGCTGCTTAAAACTCCTGGGTGTAGATTTCTTCCTTGTTAATGATCTGTTCACTAATGATTTAGTATCTCTTGAGAGTTTAGTTTCCCATCTTGAGGTTGTAATATGGAGAAAATAGAATTACCTTTCATTCTTGCTCTCCAGAGTTATCTTGTCATACTAGAGGCATACACACATTCCCCTTCGCTGTGGCACTTTTTTTGTTCTTCCTTTCAGTTTTCAGTCGAAAAAGAAAACTGAGAAGCAACAAGGCTTACTATTCTTCTCAAACAGAGGCAGAATATATGTGTCTGACAGTAATACATCTAAATTTGCTATAGCTATCCCGGTTATTTTCTCTTCTGAGATGGCTGATACCTTAGATATTTTTATGTAATAAGTGCAAGCAAATACTCCTTTAAATAGCTACGTTTTTTGCCTCCTGCTGAAAAAGTGGCTGTGTGGTTGTTTTGGAGTGAAAAAAGTCATGGGAACTTAGTGGATCCTTACTGAGAATGTAGCATAAGAGTCTGGATTTATTCTAATAATAATAATATACCTTCTGTGAGCAAGGCTGCAGGTAGACACTTTTCTTTGCACAAGTAAAGAAGCAGCTTGTAATGATGCAGCTGAGTGTGTTCATCCTTTTTTTTGTCAGCTCAGTATGGTCCTTTTTGTTCAGAAATGGAACAGAATTTGCAGAAACCCCTTCCCCCAAAAAAGCCAACTTTATCCAGAACACAGAGAGGACTGTAGGACAACATTCTAAAATTTGCGCTTGGAGCTTGGGCTTGTCTCCTTTCCCTTCCCTCCCTTCCCCTCCTCTGAAATCGCTACCTGCCAGGTTGTTCCTGGGTTGTTGAGTTGTAAAATTTGGAAGTGAGGATGCTTGGGGTGGGGGGGAAAGCTTTTTAGACTGTGATACAAATGATGAACCACTGTCTAGATATATGACTCACGGTAGGTAAATAGTGAAACAATATTTGCCTCCTGTAATAGTAGCTGGTTTTAAGTATTATGAAGAGTTTCCAGATTCGTATTAGGCTTTGGAGGTGGGCAATCCTGTTCAGCAAATTTGGATTCCTACTTCTTTCACGTTTTCTTCAGGACACAGGTATACACATAGTTGTAGACGTGCAAACTTAAAAATCACATTGTAAGCTTAGTACGTTCTTGTTTTAATTTAGGAAAATAAAGAAGCTGAATATGAAAAGCTGATCCTTGCTTTAAGAAAGGAACAAAATATTTATTCTACGCTAGTGAAGACCTTCAAAGAATCGGATAGGTAAGTACTTTTTCTGTTTTGGTGGATAATGTAAACTCGAAGGGCAAAAGTCGGAAGTTGTGAAAAAAGGTGCAGCTTAACTGGAGTGGTGATTATTTTGTACTGGCCAATTGTTCACAAGGCATAAACCAGCTGCAGTAGTCTCCTTAAGAGAACTATTTTTGTAAGTGGAGTTATATTATCTAAATTACTTACATATTTTTGAAAATATTTCTGTTTGGATTGGAATCTCATATGAGCCAGATTTCCAAAGTAAGCAGCTAGATTTTCAGAGGAGGTACATGTCCTCTGTTGGAATATAGGGGAAAAATCAAATTGCAGTGAAATTTTGGGTGCTGGATGATTTGCCATGCTTTACTCCTAAAATACAGATAATGCTTGTCTTAAAAGTGGCACTGTGAGAATTTTGATGAGAATATAACCCAGTAAGATTTTGGAGAAGGTTAAACAAAACAGAATAATTGAAGTTTGTATAGTATACTTTCAATGTAAAGCATTCAAAAGTATGGCAGGAGCAAGTGTTTTTTAACCATTTAAAATCAAAGACGACAAAATTTTAGAAAGAAATTTGTGGCCTACTTTGTATCCTATTATTGCTTGGCAGTTGAGGAGGAGACATTATGATAAAATAAAGAAAATTCTTAGCCTTTAGGTAAAATAAATTTAAATGTTTTATTAAAAATTTGCTTTTACTATTATAATTACAAATATCTTAATTAGATATTGGCAGCATTTGGGAGAGAGCTCCTGACTCTTCTGGCCTGAAGGCAGTGGCTCATACCTGCCAACTTTGCGGGAATGGGGGTTTGTATTTTGCAGTTGGTTTATACACCACTGTAGTTTGAAAACCATAAAGTGAGTAGCTCTAAAGTAGATGAGATCTGGTATTTGAATTAAGCGCATTAATAGTAATACCATCTTGTGCTTGGCCACAGCTCTGAAGCTCAGAAGCCGTTTTAGATAATAGAATCTTTTTCATTAGGAATACTGATAGAAGTCGGGTTATGGAGATTATTTCTTATCTCTGGGAAAAGAGCAATGGCTTTTGTGAATTCTCTGTTGAACAATCACCAAATGAAGGAAGAAGCCAGTTTGTTTTAATATTTCATATGGAGAGTGTGACCTGCCATTGAAACTCATTCTGTGGGTAAGGCAATTGTCAACACTGTCTAGTAATGACAAATGAGGAAAATTATAACTGTAGTTGCAATCATTAGGGTAATAGGAGTTTTCCAATTAACTTCTGTAGGATCGGGAGCAGGATCATTAGTTCTGGTTTCTTGATACGGAGTTGTAGGATGCCCGGAGCAGCGCATGTTACACAGCGATTTGCAGAGGATGAGCAATGATTGAACAATAGAGCTGGAAGTTGGTGGCAGGTTGTCTTTTTTCTCCTCATACTTTTATGGGCTGAGAAGTGCTGTAAATCTTATCAAAGAAGGCTTGAACCCCCAAAGTTCTGGGGAGCTGATAAACAAGCCCTGCAGATAAATTCAGCTTCCTCGTTTGTGTAATTGCCATCAGCAGTGACATGGATTTTAGGCAAACATCTGTTTTCTTGCTGACGTATCTTCTTTCAGGCATTATTTATTTTAAGCAACCTGGATGGTTATTTTTCAAAATAAACTACTGGATGTCAGGACCGAGACATTTCTTGTCTCTCCAAGCAGGGAATCAATGCTTTTTCCTATAAAACCTTTAACTCATGAAAAGGAGAAAATGTGCTGACTTAGCTTCTAGTAATGTGTTGGTTTGTTTTTATTCTTAATTTTTTGCTGAGCATTTAAGAGCTCTCTGTTCAAAGATACTCTTGAGCGAGAGATAATTGGTTAAAGCAATAGTTTCTTGTGCAGGAAACACTGACAGTAGCACACTTGTCAGAAGACAGACTGAGAGTCTTTTCATACATGCTGTCTTTTAATTAATGCATTTCTACAATATGTTGTTATTCTCATGCGAGTATGCTGTGCTGTATGTTCCTGTATAGTCTCCTGTAAGATGGATTTCAATTTTTTTTAAAGATTCCTGAATTCTCTGGCATTTAGTGCAGTGGATTGGAAATTCTACAGCAGCTTAATTTATCTTAAAACACTGAGTTTCTGAGTGAAATAAAAGTAAAAAAAAAATAATATGAGTTCAGTAACACCTTGTTATTTATTTGTTATTAAATCCAATTTATTTAATTTTATTACAGTTTCAGTTTTTAGTGTACTTAAGTCTTTTTACGGACTGATCAGAACTGTCTTGTCGATGTTGTTGAAGGGTATGGGGAAGATCTAGCAAGGGACAGCTAGAGGTGCTGACACCGTGAGGCCTGAGGGACAGTGACTGATACTAAAGTAAGAGCTTCAGTGGCCACCTTGGAAGAAAGCTGCTTAAAGAATTAATTCACGTTGACAAATTAACAGTTGTAAGTTATGGCATTTACACCCCATTGAGATAATTGAGACAATTTAGACCTTAAAAGGTCTTTTTATAGACTGTCAGATAAATGAAGAAATAAACCAGTTAGTTGTATCTGGGTCATATTTTCAATGAAACATGATTTTTTATTTTTTTTCTTAAGTGGAGCATCAGATTATATAGTATAGTTCTGTAGCAAGGGAACAAAGTTTCCATGGTCACCGTATAATGGAATACACAGAGCCATCAGTATTATGTGATAATGATATTTTCTGGCATACTTTTCAGAAGTTAGTAATTTTGATTTTCCTTAAAAAGAATTGCGCAGAAGTTGGCTGGTAGAATATATTTGTCATATTTAAGCTGACTTACAAGCAGCACATCTCAAAACAGCAAGAAAATGACATATATGTAAAGATTTAGTCTTACCTTTCTGTGTAGGGATTTGTTTATTCTTATGCATCAAAATGATGTAAGTGTGTGATGAAAAACAGCGATGGCTACTGTGAAATGGGCTCTTTGTGGAAGCCCAGATGTATAAAAGATGCTGAGGTGCACAACAAAATGTTTTGAATTGAATCTTGAAGATTTTATTTCTCCTTTTTTTTAGTATAAATAGCTTGCAAACGGAACTAAACAACATTTTCATGTTGCGAAAACAACTAGAAGACGACGTTTTAGCTAATCGGAATCTACAGAAGGTCTTAGAAGATCATATTAAGGACATTAAAACCCGACAAGGTCTGTATACATGTGCAGCCCATCCCTTTTCTTGATCTTCTTGCACAAAACAAAAATGGTTTTATTACAATCAGTTTGCTGTGATGGAGAAGAAATGTTTGAGAGTAGAAAAAGGTGTGAAAAGACTTTTTTTGACTTTCTGTACTGAAAATTATTTGGAGGATTTGTAACAGCATGTCTTTGAGCGATCAGAGCATATACAGAGGGACAACTTTGCTCTTTCCATGCAGCAAATGTTACGAATTCTATGGCAATTCTACTGCAGTGATCATTTCAAGGTGCCTACAATTTTGTACCCATAGGATTTACTGTTTTCTGCAGAAGTCAGAGAGGTCCTGGCTTTGAGTAAATCTGTGGCCATGGGATCACCTTCTGACCATGGAATGTAATTATTTCATAACACTTTGGTAAAAGAGTTTGTGTCTCAGGAAACGGCTAGACTCCTCCTAACAGAAGAAGTATTTCCAGAGAAAGGAAAAATAGCCAGAGGCTTTGTTATTTTGTAATTCAGAAATAGCAGAGTTTTTAAATATAACTTATCTTTTAGCTTTTTCATTGTACTTCTCTGGAGATGTTTTTAGTGTATACTTAGATATAGAAAAGAATAATGTAAGGGGACATTGTTAAATATAGTTTACTGCATATGTACAGATGTATCTGTTTTATTCCATAGGGGTATATAAATAACAATAAAGTCTGTTCACTTACCCCTTTAAACTTAGATTTTCAATTTTAGCATCACTCCCTTGACAGCTATGATAAGTGACGAAAGGTAAGCTGCTGCCGTTTCAGAGTTTCCAGCCTCAAAAGCACAAAGATGATGAACAACCAGGGTAGGCCAAAGGGTCTTGTGGAGACTCCTGGGCTCTCAAGAGCAGAGGGTGAGGCTGCTAGGAATGAAGGCTCTGAAAATCGGTAATCATTTGTGAAGCTTTGCGTCCTTGCAGCAGCCATGGGATCAGTGTCAGAGCAGGGAGGAGGATTTAGATGTCTCTTCTTGGTCCTAATTTCGATGTGCTTTCTCCCTATCTAATGAGATATATTTATAGAATTAACTGTCATCTATATTGTAGAAGAACGGGTGTTTATTGAAACATAACAAATCATTCCTGCAGTTATAGAGGAAATGAATGAGTAGCTATTTTCCATTCAATTAATGCAATCTTTTGACCCAAAAGCAAAATAAATTCAATAACTTTGTCTAACCCGGCTTTTTGCCTTGAGACCTTGAGTTCATGTTCATAAAAATATAGCTAGAACAGAATAACTATTCATGCCTTACTTATCCTTCCTAAAAATTATTTCTAATTGTAATGCTAAATATGCAAATTATAATACAGAATTACATTCACAACTCATGCTGATAACCACAGAAAATACAGCCACGGAAAATGCAGCATGCCTACGTGTCAGAAGCACAAAGAAATATGAGGACAAATTTTGTTCAATTAAACAGAAAGCTTATTTTGGGGGATGAAACACTATAACTGGCATCCCACAGGCTTATCAGTAGGTTCTTATTCGAAAAGTCCTGTCTTTGCATTTTATGCTGTGTTTTCCTGCAAATAGAGTTTCTGAAATAATTCCTGTCCCTGGTTATTTTGACAGATGAAACACTGTCTTTCTGTGGAGATCAAACATCTTATATGAGTATCTGTTTAGGAGAGCAGGATCATTTAAGCCTACAGATAGACCATCTGTCTCTTGAAGAACTTAAGAAAAAGGTATTGATCTTTTTTATTATTTACTATTTCTAATGGTTTAATTCTGCTTCATTTATAGTTTGTGTATCTCTTGCAAAAAGGTTTATTTAGGTACAGTTGGGTAGTTCTGAAAGGATTTGAAGTTCTCATCTCGATGGTTTGTGATCCACCTTTTATCAACTATTTAGTCTTTGTTACACCACACGAGCTTCAGAATCAGCTGAAAGATAGGTGGCTTGCTGCGAAGGTTTTATGATAGTTAGACACCTGGATTCAAGTTTCAGTCTCAATACTATATTTCAGTCATCGTGAAGTATACTAACTCCAAAGAAAAGTTTTTTGCATTAAGTATCCTACAAACATGTATTTCATGTGCCTTTATTAATTATGAAGATGGTAGTGGTGTCTATAATTTGTACTTCTGTATAGCACACTCCATCCCAGGATTTGAAAATCTTTTGGTAAATATGGCATGCTATAAAATAACTCTGAGGTAAGTTAATGTTGTCTCTATTCTACATAAGGAGAACTGAAATTCATATAGATTAAATGTACAGACCATGGTCATACAATAAATCAGAATCAGAGTTCAGAAACTTGTTCTTCGGACTCCTCATCCTGCGCAGTGACCTCTGATCCATGCACAACTTAAGATAAGGAATTATTTTGAATATGGTCGTTTGGGAGTGAACATAAGTGAAGTTTTATCTTTCTCATGGCCAGCTGAACTGTAGGCAGGTGTTCGAAATCTGGAGGTGGGTAATCTGAAGGAAAGAAGTTTGCCTCACACTGAACAGGTGTCAATAAAAAAAGCCCCAGATTGTGTCCCAGTCCCGTTCTGGGGTTATACCACTTTTATCTCTGAACATAGTCCCTTCAGTAGGTTCAGGGACACTCATTAGCAAAAGACGTTTATAAACCATTTCTTACTTGAAAAAGGGTTTGTATGCCTGAAAGCTGATCTGTTTTTTCCAAATATATTAATTGGTCTAATAAAAAGATTTTACTTTCTTCTGCAAACGTTGCCTTCTTGATATACTACGTGAGTCTGTGATAGTAATGTCTGTTCAAGAGTTTTGAACGTGATTGTCCATTCAGATTTTGTGTCTGTGAAACTACTCAGAATGATAGTGGCTTATAAAGCGTGTTTGAGATGGAAGAATAGGTTGTTTCTGAATGCTGCTATTTCCCTCTAATGCTGGTTTCCCTTGCACTAAAATGTTTCTTCTCAAATCAGCCTGTTGGTATGAGGTGCCCTCAGGTTTCTTCTTGCTACTGAATTGTGAAACTTGATACCTCAACTTAATAACGTGGCTGGAAACTACAGTCTTACAAGTTAAGATTTATTGAACACTAACTCACAAATACATGATCATGTTTTCATACATAGGGAGATTGCCTCATGAGCAGATATAGAAGCCCAGGCTTTCACAGAGTCACAGGATGGCAGGGGTTGGAAGGGACCTCTGGAGATCATCTAGTCCAACCCCCCTGCTAGAGCAGGCTTTCCAGCTCTGCAGTTTAGATTTAGCTGGAGATTTACATACCATCATTTGTTTTCATACTAGTATGGATGTTACCAGTTTTGCTTGTTCTTCCTTTGGTTATTTAGGTTACTGACCTTCTTGTGATGGTTAAGGATCTGCAGTCAATTAATCAAGAGCTTAGGAATAAACAGCTTGGACTTTCTACAACAGATTCTCAAGGGAAGGAAGCACTAAAAATATTAAACCACAGTGAGGTAGGTTTTCTGTGTTTAAGTAGTGTATCTGACTCTCACATCTAATATACCTTGTGGAATCATTTACATCAGTTCAGAATGAGTGTAAAACTCTCGGGGTTTAGGTTGCTAATTCCTTATAATAACTTTTCAAATTAATGATGTAAACAACTTAAAGATGTTATCACAACAGAGAATCAGCTCAATGCAAGTGTTCAGTGATGTGTCAAGTTGATTTTAAGGAAACAACATACACATTAAAATATTAATTGGGTCTGTGATCTATTTCTTTGGTCAATTGAAAGGGGAGGAAATAGTTAATTTTACAAAGAAAGCAATATCTTATATAACATTTTAGTTATTACTGAAAAGCTGCTTGTCTACTGTTCAAGAGTCATTCTCCCGCTGTGTCTAATTCTGTTAAGAGCTTAGTTCGTATCTCCTCTGCATCTACAAAACAACGAGGGTTCACTGCAGCCAAAAAAGAGAGAATAGCACTTCAGGTCACTTAAAATGCATGGCTGTTCCTTTGTATAGAACGTAGAAGTATATGAAGAAGTGGCCAGCATTGTGGGAGATGGCTGAGAGGTGCAAGGAAGTAATCGTTGCTGGGTGTTTCATTCTTTTGCCCAAAGCTAAGACTGTTTTTAGCTGTGGGGAAGAAGAGGTATTGGCAAAATACTTGCACTGAGAAGCATTTTGGGTGCTGGGTCCCCAGGTGTTGTGTTATGTGTGAATGATGAAGGATGTTCAGGAGGCTCTGGTAGATTCTAGTGAACCTTCTAGCTCGTTATGAAGTATTACTTGAAATGTTGCTGGTAGTACTTTTCTTTATATTCTGTTGCGTGTTTTGCCTTTGGTTACATTGTTCTTGTGCACCACATAGGTAGGTAGAAATATAAAAGGAGTAATGATGGTGCTAGTATTTTGTGTCTTGAATCTCTGAATTAAAAGAACAAAAAGTTAGGAATAGTTTGAATTGGTTATATGTAGGGTTTGCCTAGTTCTAGAACTGGGACTGTCAGCTGTGGTGTTGATTTTTCTGCAGGACCCTGGAAAAAGGGTCATGTCTTTTACTGTATGTGCTACAGATGCACTGGGAGAAATATCAAAAGTCATGAAATAACTCTTGCTTTTTCAGTTTTAAGACATACTTATGTTACCTTTAATTGAAATGTGCTTCAAGTTATAGATGGACCTTTAGGGGTGCCATGGCTTTTATTAAAATAATGAATTTACATGTTACTGTAATAGATTTGCATGAAAAGCTTGCGGGCAATCTGTTTCAGAGATGATAATGTAGATTAATATTTTTAGCAACTTGCCTCATCATCCTGCAGAGGGTGCTGCACCCTTGCTGATGCCGCAGTTAATGCTGAAGGAATTCATGTCCTGAGCTAAGATTATCATGACAAGATAGTGTACGCTCCTGCATTTATCTCGGCATGAAAAGAACATACGGGGCTACTTACTTAAGAAGCTGTCTACGTGAAATTAGATGTAGAATGACAAAGAGTGAAGCTTGTGAAGTATAAATAAACCTCAAAATTCTGGTAAAGGAAATAGGAAAGTAAAATATGGTATTTTAACCTGTGCCAGAGTGGTAATAGTACTATGGAGCTCAAAAGTGAAAGGATCTGTAATTAAAAGTTTTGAGTTTAAAAGGTGCCATTTTATCAGTTTTGACAGTAAATGGCAACCTGGATTGTGACAGCAGTGTGTTTTGGATATTAACCATTGTCAAAAAGCCTAAGTTCTATTTCTTTGTGTGTATTTTGGGCTAGAATTTGTTGGCAGGTAGTGCTGGGATGACACTAACATATGTGCTATACGAGGAATTTGGACAGGCACAGGAAGATGTATCCTTCTCAGGTTCTTAAAATGAACCCATCTTTCTCTTCCTTCACAAAGCTGGAGCACAAATGAGATGAATCTGCATGTTGGTGGCTCTGCAGGGCGTCTCCCAGAGGTCTGACAGCCCCTAGTACTCTGTTTCTTGGCTTCATGTTCGGAAGGGAGGGAGAAGGAGGAGAGAAAAAGGTTGTTTTTGTACTGTCCTCTGAACATCTGCTTTCTCTGAGAGAAGCAGCCTCAGTGATTTCAGCCTTCAGGGCTCCAGGGATCTTTGCAAACCAAGCATATCAGGGGCTCGTTTAGGAAAAACATTCGCAAGGTTTTCAGTCTCCACGGAAATACTTTAAACAGGCAGCTTATTCTTGGTAGACTTTTTTTCTGGCCTTAAGACACTTATTTTGTTGAACATTAGGTTGTGTTCCTTGGAGCACAGAACGTTTCTTTTCAGCCTCTCGGCCGCAGGACCGTAGGACCAGGCTCAAACCACAGTCATTTGTTGTGATCGTGTGCCATAACCTGTTGGTCTTACGTAATGGTCTCATTCTAAGAAGCGTCACTTATTAAGCCAAATACTGGCCTGGGAAAAGCAAATACTAAAAAATGTTGAGTCATAAAAGGTAGCTGCATTGGGTGGATAAGTTATGTGCAAGTAAGTTTAATTTTAATAAACAAATGCAGGGGTTGACCTGAATCTACACATGGAAGATTAAACCTTAACAGTTTTTTTTTTTTTGTAATAGCTAACATTATTGGACTTCTGGCATCCCATGATTACTACAAAAAGATATCTTTTTATAATGCATGCCCCTGCTATATACTGCAATCCTGTCCTCCAGGACATGGAGGACATATATATCCCAATCCTCCTCCAGTTTTCAGATGGTCTTTACTTTGTGTTGTCCTAGAAAACAAAGTCTGAGTGAAAATACCAAAATAATTCAAACATGACTTGGAAGTTAGTTTTCAATATAGATTTCTAATAGTGAAAGGCAAATATGTTAATAAGCTGTGCCATCTGGTTCCTACCTTTTAAAATTCATACTTAAAACCATTAAAGTTGCTTATACTGCTAGGGATTGGGAGATAAAAAGGCTTTTCTCATTTATTTCATATATATATATGTATGTGTGCATACATTCTATGCATACTCAATTAAAAAAATCAAACCCCACGCATGCATTCAATGCCCGGTGTTCTTAGGAAGCAAAAATAACGCTCCCTGCAGAATCCCGTTTGTCCGCGAGTGGACTGACGAGCTGTGAGCCAAGAGGTTCCAGCGTGTGATGCTGGGGAAGCAGGTTTCTCTTTTCATGTCATAAGTTTCAGCACCGCGCTGTATATCCATCGAAGCTAAAAATATCACATCCACGACCCCTAGGCACCAGTTTCTTGCCTTCCAGTCTGTCATCTGAGTCTCTGTACCTATAATCTCAGTTTTCTGTAACTAAGCTCAAGATTCTGCTTTTCTTGTCTTAAGGTAATTTGTCTTTAGCCCAAGTCGCACCAAGATATGAGTGTTACACACAGCAGTGGTGTATTATTGCCACGAGTGCTTTAAGACTAAAATTTTTCTCTCATGCAAGTTTGAATCCCCGATGTCGGTGCTGTATCCTGCCTATGGTTTAGGCATATTAGGCATCGTGTCGTTGATATTTACCATCACTCTCGCACTTTTCTACTATTTAATGAGATTCTAGCAGCAAAGATCTTAAATAACTATCTTTTCCTATTAGATTGGGAAATGTTGCTATAAAACAAGATGATATAAATGTCCAATCTGATCTTATCACAGGGGAGTGGTGGAACGTGGTAACTGCAGCTCACTTGTGATGGATCCCAAAGCCCTTTTATTCCGGTTGTTTTCTGGCAGGCTGTGCCAGAATGTGGCTACTGAATATATCAATTCTTTGTAAATACGAGGTTTTCTTATGATCAGTGTTAAACCGACATAGGCAAGGCTAAATTCTGTCCTCTGTTGCCAGAGGAAACTGAGTATGGAGGTGAGTTGTAAGCGAGATGAAAACGCTCTCCGTGAGCTGTGTGTAAATGAAGCCGTTCAGTCGTGGTCTTCGCTGCCGGCGAGAGAGGAGCCGTCTCGGCCCTCGCTTGCAGATCTCTCGCTGAGATGTAGCATCCAGCAAACCAGAGGGATTCGGGGCCTGCTGTCAGTTATGCTGGTGTCGGGAACTCGCGTTCTGCTACTAAAGAAGACGAGTCTTCCTCCTCCTCTTTGCTCAGGAAATATTAGTGGTGGGAGGTGGAGGGGGTTCTGTGGAAAATAGGGAGAAAAAAGATGATTTGGCACCATTTGCTACAAATCAGCAAATTTAGGCAAGACAAAGCAGATTGTGACCTTCAGTGTTACAGTAAATCTTTTTAGTGTAGCGCAAGCTCCGTGTACTTTGTTTTAAAAGTGTCTATTTCTTGGATGCTATAGAAGAGTCTAAATTGTGAAGCAAATGAAAATAAATTCTGGAAATTGGAAAATCACATAGATACAATGAGAACATGACTGAAGATAGGGGTCCTTTGCCAGAAGAGCTTAATTTTTTTTTATATTTTTTTGTAAATTCTGAAGAGAAAGGGTTAAATAAAAATGAAGAAATGTATAAGATACAGTTTCCCTGTATTTAATATAAGTCATTCCTGGTTTTTATATTAATTTTCTTTGATCTTGTTAAAGAAATCTAATTCAGTGTTTGTTACTTTGTATTACAGGCTTTTTTATTTTTCTTTTAAGACATGTCACTGACTTATTTATGCATGTTTCATATCACAGTATTTTTTTTGTGCTACATTTTCACATCATTCCATACTTTGTGTAGTGTCTTGAAATAGCAGAGGAGCCTGTGACGCAGACTGAAGATGGTGACAATGACAGGAGGATGCAGAACAGCCAATTTTCTGAGAGGGTCAGTCAGGTAGGACTCTACTCTGGGTACATTATGTTACAGCACTCTTTTCTCTGTGTGCCTTTAAAAATTCTTATTTTCTTAGAACACAGTCTTTTGCAAACAAAGCATACTTTTCTTGGTATCTGATTCTGCTTTCAACTAATTGTTATCCTAAAGAGTTTCTGAAAGCTTGTTCCTATATTTTTCTGCTGCTAGGGTTTTGCAGTCAAGATAGCTTTTGTTCTGGTCCTTGTTTTCTCTTGTTTGAGTACTTAATAATCTTCCTTAATGAGGATGACAGAAATTCCCTTGAAATTTTGTTTCTTTACATCCACACACCCTGATCTTCAGCCTCCATTGCAGTCAGGCCTATAGTACAAATTGTATAACATTCACTTGTTGCCATGATTGGGGAAAAAATACTGTAGATCCTTCTTCAGGGCTGAAATACTCGATGTCTTGGTAACTTGTTGACTACATTTTCATACATACAGGTATCTGCTGTCCTTTTATTCTATCATTCAAAAGCGATGTAATGTAAAGCATCATGGAATCATAAAATAATTCAGGTTGCAAGGGACCTTAGAGGATTGTAGAGTGCAATTAAAGTTGAGCTCAGTTGAACTGGCTTAAAAATTATAACATGTTAAAATATGACACAAACCGGGGCATTTTGGTTAGTAATGTTGAAGGATAATGATATTCTGTTCTCTGAAATTTGTGATTTCTGTGTTTTGTCTGTTTACTAGGTATGCCTTCAAGTATCTTTGGATTTTCCTTCTGAGGTGGATAAACAGGTAAGTAGTGTATTGTAAAGGTTCTTTTGACGCTTAAATATCTTAATCTCTCACTGCTGATGTCTGCTGATGGAAACTGTATCCAAATGGGCCCAGTGTAAATTCTCATGTATGTGATACAGAAGACTTTTATTGATTTAAATGGGGATTGAATTACTGGAGAGACCCCATGTGGAAACTTCCTAGGACCCGTCTGCAGTGTTGCATACAAAAAGTTGGCCGTTTGTAAATACTTCAATTGCATCCTGTCCTGGCCGTCAGGGTTTGCATCTGGAGACCCCAGGACAGAACTTGGTACTGTAAAGACAGATGATTCAAAGATGAGCTAATAAAAAGTTAGCTGCAATCTGCAGGCAACGTTCCAGAAGACTCATGCCTCTTCATAGATAAAGACCTTCAGGGAAATCTACTTACTACTAAACAACTGATCACTATGAATTAATCATATGAAATAGATGTTAATTAGTTTTTCTATTAATAAATAGCAAGTGAAATGTCTGTGGATGCTTCTTAATGTAGATAAAGAGCATCAGGAATTACAAAACCCGATTACAAAAAGATTACAGCCCTGAATTTAATAGAACAGTGCATACCTGTGTAATAAGAAAATGTTTGCAATTTTTTAACAGATAACTCCATCAGGCTATTCAGAGAGTTTCTGCAAAGATAGACGTTATAGGAGTCCAAATAAGCCTCAGTTTGAACGTGATACAACAGGCAAACACTTCGGCACAATAGGAATGAGTGAACATGAAACAGAAGAGAACTTGCTCACATCTCTTTTAAGAGAAAATAGAACATCTGTACTGGAATCTACGTAAGTATGAGGGATATGCACTGCTTTTGACAGTATTTCTATTTGAGAAGAGAATAAAGTAATTTTGCTAAAGTGAATTTAGATAATGGCACTGTCTAATTTACCTGAGAGATTGGCAAGGCGCCTTCAGAGCCATTTTAGTCTATCATGCAATTAAGTAATTAGGAAACATACTATCACTAGGAATCCTTATGAAAAACCCATTACAAGAAAAAAACTCTCCAAAGTTACTGATATATGGAGCTTTACTGTAGGGACTGATTGTTTTCAGGATGGGATCTAGCAGTGTTGAAGGGCTCAGATGATAATAGGTGGTACTTTTTTTTAAAAAAAAAAAACCCCAAATCTGAGAGCACAGGCCAGTGAAAGGTGGTGTGGTGGTGGGGACGGCACTGTACTGCTGTAAACATTACATGTGTAAGGAAGCGAGGATGGAGGAATTGGAGTTAGGATGACTGTTTTACAGGGTTAATTTTGAATGGACATTAGTGTACGCTTTGTGGCCTTTGCCCTTTCATCTGAACTGCTCGGACAGAGGTTTGCTCTCTGTCAGCAGCTTAGGGAGCCTGGGCCCGTGTGCTGCAGGTGACCAACTGGTTACTCCAGTGTAACCAGTTGTAGGACTGTGCCGAGATAACCGTGTTGCAAGGACTTAGGTCGCTTTTCATGCAGGAGAAAATACTTGTGTAACTAAATCTGTATAAGCCCTAGTGTAACCAGCGTTTTTCACATGTGTGTGTGTGTGTGTTATACTATGGTTTGATCAATTCCCAGCTGAAATGCTCATTTCCATAGGAACTGGGCAATACCAAGCAAGAAAAGGGTGGATAGAAAAGACACACCCTGACTAGTTTTTTTTTCTCCCCAATTTCATCCTTGCACCACTTAATCTCCCAGTTGAAAACTGAATTAAAGCTTTGCTGGAGATCATTATCATTTTCCTTTCCTAGTTCTCTCCACACTGTAATGACTATGTACAGTATTACATGACTTTTTTCAGTGCCCGTCAGTGCTGTTCCTTCAGCTAGCCATAGTGGTTTTTGGAGAGTGATGGGAAAGAGCTTCCATAAACGTTGTGCTCAGCAGTGCTGGTAGGAGAACATCCTGTGGAGTTACACAAGTCAAATCCCGTTTTCTGTGTCTGACTTTACTGAAGCAATTCTATATTTTTACATTGCTATTTAACACTCTCCAACAGGCATAAATGGTCTTAGTTGTCAAAACACTAGTTAGTGGTAAATGAGGAGATACTACTCTCTTCGAAGATGAATAGATAACATTGTTTTATTTGTTAACTTTAATTAATATCTGCTAATGAGTGATTCTAGTGCCATCATTTTTACCACTCTAGTGTGTAATCTTTTCTATGTTCAAGTATAAATGACCAGATTGACTGGTGATGAGCCTGTACTTTGCATAACTGAATCCTCGCTAATGACATTAGATGCCAGAGAAAGACATAAAAAGCTTAGTTAGCTTCTACCATTTCAAATGCTAGCTGTACAAATGGCATTGTTTTAAATGCTGGTTTATGTGGTTAGTGACACAAACAGCTCTCTGTTGGACACATGAAATCATCTGTAGAATTTGAGGGCTTGCTTATGTTTAAACGTCTCTTATTTGGCTTCAGTTTCTATTAAAACATTGCTTTCCAAACTGTTGTCCCACTAGTTATCTGTGGGGCAGTTTGGTGGTCTGTAGTGAGCTGTTTTTGCAGGCTTTTGGCTGCTTTCTCAGTTTCCATCTTCCCTGTTACATTAGAAGTACATGAAGGGGTAGATTTTCAGAAAAATTCAACGTCTAGAGTCTCTTGTGGTTTTGGTAGAATTTTATTTTTAAGGTAGTTATATCAGAGAGTGAACTCTTCTGAAAATCCATTCATACTTCTTATGTTGCTATGTTACGTAAACAATTGATTTAGTTACCAGAGGTTTAGTATCTGTTCATGAATGGGGAGAGGGGCGGCAGAGCGTATATGGTCATAAATAGGAGAGGTAACTTGTGATATAACTCATGTTGTGAAAAGGTTTCAAAAACTCTCTTTGTTAGTGAGTAATTCATTAATGAGTAAAACAGAATCTCCTGGGAATTTCAAATATGTCAAGACACTGCAAAAGAGTTTCTTAGAAGGTATTCTTGTTTGTTTAAATAAAAATCAAAATTCATGCCTTTTCTTTCCTTTCCTCTTTCCTGAGTATAGCAGACAAGAACAAATGAAAATTGTAAATGAACTGTTAGATCATCTGAACACAACTGAGGAGGAATGTTCAAGTGAAGATACAGAGAATAAGGATGAAAAAGATCTTAGGCAAATGATTATTCAACTAAGAGCTGAACTCAAACATTTCAAGCAGGTCAATAAATTCTTAAAGCAGCAAGTAGAATTGAAATCAACTTCTGATGGGAAAGCGAAGCTTTATTCAGATGCAGTGCCACAGATTAATAAGGATATTGAGTTGTTGAAAGTAGAATTGAAAGATGCAGCTACACAAACAATGACTTTAGAAAGTAATGTCATGAGATTGAAACATGAAGGCAAAAAAACAGCCTCAGAAGAAAAGCCAAAATATTCAAGATTAAATGCAGAAAGAGAACATCAGCAAGAAAATGTGTATAAGAAGAGCGAACAGCATGAAAGACTCTTTTTTAAAAGGAGAACAAATGAAGTAAGTTTATTTAAGATTCTCTTTTTGGTACTTAGGGAATAGATGTATAAAAGAGAAAAATATGTTTCATTTCTAATATTAAATCTTGCTTTTGTGTAATTTTTAAAATTAGAAAAAGAGATGTAAGCCAAATATATTTTAGATAATTGTTCTTAATGTTCAGAGCTTTTCATCGCATACTTCAGTGTGCTTTAGAACATTAATTAATTGAATTTCAATCCTCACTGGGACCAGATAGTAGTAAATATTATAGCTTTTGGAAAAAGAGATCATTTATAGCATAATGGCCTGATTCTGTACTGCCTTATATATCCACATAGATGTTCATAAAGTGCAGAACCAGAGCATTCTGAACTGACAGCTTAAGTCTAAATGGCAAATGAGGTCTACAAAATGGAAGATTTGCATGATGTCTGAGAGCATGCTGGTGAAGAGTTAATGGTGGATTTCAACAAACTCGAATCTTAATTCTGTGCTCTTATTAACACCTTATCATTGTGTCTTGCTTTTAGAGAAGTATGACCAGTAGTACTCTATAATGGGGGCAGTTCTTCTTATTTGTTTGGAACCTAAGTGCACAGAATCTGTATTGTGAGTACAGATGTAATTTGCTTATGCCAGATAAGTTTTCAAGCCTTTTGTATGCAGGCAGCCTGTGATTTCAAACAAAGAGGGGAAACCAGTGTCTACTAAAGAGTTCACGTGCGTTGTTTCAGTGGCAGTTCTAGAAGCGAAGTTGAAAACTCTTTGAAGATCTTAGCTCTTGCAGAGCAGACAAAGGAGAGTATTGCTTTTGATTTTGTTCACTGCTAATAGAGAATGTTGTAGCACCTTCTGCAAAGAATGGTTTCCATGACTTTAGTGATCAAGTGATTTCTGTGAGCTAGCAATTGCGAGCAACTCATTTTTATTCTGGCTTGTTCTTGTTGGATTCATTTTTCTGAAGGAAGGGGCTTGTAAACCAAGAGATGTTGATAAGACTTTGTTCTGTACAGGCATAAACATTCCAGTATAGTTTGGGATTTTAAGGAAAAGATTTTGGCATGCATGGTTGGTCCCTGGCAAACACCCTAGGAAATTCACGCCAGTCTTAGTGATAGGTTATGATTCCCCTGAAAAATCAAAGCCTAAGTAACTCACCAAAACTATGTCTTGCTTCACCAAACAATGTACATGTAATCAAAATCTATCAGAGTATCTTCAGGTACGTTCTTAGTCTTTTAAACTTTCCCTATTGGCAATAAACCTGATACCTTTAAAAAAAATGATGTTTGAGGAGGAAAGAGGATAATAATGGAAATGTTCTTGGGCTATTGTCAATGCTCTTAGTCTCTGAGGCATTTGGTCAGTCGTGTTTGGCAGGTTGGCTGCTGTGATAGCTGTCCCTGCATCTTTGGGATGCCGTGGCTAGTCTGAGGCAGAAATGAGTGGACGTGCTTTCTCATCTCCCTGTGTTGGTGCTATCCAGGGCAGCTGATGCCAGAACACCTGAAGAGACGAGGGCGGGTGGAAGTCAGGAAGAGTGAAGATGGGTAGTAGAGGGAGAAGGGTTCTGAGATCCTAGCTGGTCTGTTAATGAAGATCTGCTTGTGACGGCTTGCTTAAGAGCGCTAATGATGTCTTTGAGTTGCTGGTCTTGTCTCTCGGGAATGAAGGACAATCTCTCTGAAGGCCAGTAAAGGTCTGTCTGCCCTCCACAGGGAACACCTAGAGTTCTTTGTGCAATTCTCCTTTTTTCAAGAGTCCGTTCTCACTGAGTTTCATAAATCATACTGTTTTGATTTGTTGTTTTCCAGATTCCTCTCTAGTTTAATCAGTTGCAACCTCAATGCAATCCCCGAGTCAGTTGCTTTAAAAGCTTTCTTGTTTGGACTAATGCAGTGTATCTTTCACTTCTGAATGGCTTTTATAAATAATTTCATGTAGCCAGCTGAACTGAACTTCGGGTAATCTGGGTGACGTATATGTCTGTACAGCAGCCCTGAGACAGCTGGAAATTGGTCGACATTATTAGTGCAGTTTAGTAAAACTAGCAGGAAGTTCATCCTGCCTGGATTTATTTTTCAGCCTCCAAATGATATTGTATTCATGTATGTATAAAAGGAATTGAGTATGTCATTAGGAAAATGGAACTTGCTTTTTATTATTTTAAATTGTGTAAGGACTATAATTGCTAAGAAATGAATGTGGAAAGGTATTTCAGAATACATTGGGTGGTAAAAGAAATTACGGGACTTATGACACTGGTGGAGCAAATGAACAGCAAAAAAAATAAACTAAGTCTATCTGAACATGCCATTATTGATTTTTATTATTATTACACACAATTCCATAACTCTCATCAACATATAGCATGCTTTTATCTTTTTGGAGATAGCACTATTTTATGCTCTGTGGTTTAAACAAAGACACATTTATTTTATGCAGAGTCTTCAAAAGATGAGAGGCTAAAATGTAGTGACTTAAGAAATTTAACTTCTCCCCCCAACTCCAGTGACAGAATGTCTGTTTCAGCAGGAAACAGGAATCCTGCAGAAGCAATTTATAGACTGTATGGGTGAAGAAGCTATTCTTGTTCATAAAGAATTTCTCTATGGCAGAATACATTTCCTCTGTGGCTGATGCAAAGCTATGTTAATTTGCTCAAAGGTATGAAAGGGGGCTGGTACGAAGTCAGGCCTGTTGGATGGAGACAAAAGGAAGAAAGGAAAATACGTTCAGGAATTTGTGGAAAAATTAGGAGGATCCTCAATTTAAAAAAAAAAAAAAAAAGATTTAAGGGAAACAGCTACTGGGCTGTCAGACACTTATGATTATAAATCAGGAGAGTAGGAAGTAGCAGTTAGAGAGGTCGATTTGGGTGAGAAAATATTTTCCTAGGGCCCACACAAATTCAGGGTTAACTAATACTCCTACTGATTAAAAGCCTTTGCTAGTCAATGCTGAATTTGCTGTCTTGCTTCATGAACTGGAAGCCATTCACTGTGTGGCTGTGGATGCATAAGCAGCACTTACAGAAAATTGAACCAGTGGGATAGTTTCTTTTCTCTCTGAATGTTTGTTTTTCATATTGCAAGGGTATTGTGATCTTATTTTCAAAACTAATGCAAGAGCTGACTGATCTTAAAGGAAAATTTTTATTTTTCCTGGAATATTTGTTTATACTTCCTTTACTTGACTGTTACATGTGAGCTACCAACTCCTCATTTTATTCCATGCCTTTTTTAGACTGATTCTGCTTACCTGCCCAAGAAGTCCCGTCTGCCCGTTCTCTTAAAATCAGCCAGACCATTAGGAAGTGTGCCTTTGAACTCCTGTCTGCAGAATTCAGATTCAAAACTACAGCGTCATACCAGGGCACCTTACAAAGATCTGAAAGCATGTGAAGTACGGAACAAACAATTTCAGCCACAAACAAATGGAGAGTTATTATTGAATGAGACTGGCACTGAAAACCTTCAAGAAGAGCCTGCACAGGAAAGCGCATCAGTGAGAGGTAAATAGAGAGCAGACATAACGACTTGTAATGCTGCTTGAAACAGCTCCGTCTTTTCTTGTAGTGGAAAGTAAACCCAGATCATTTTTACATATGTACAATGCTGCTTAATCTTACTGTTTTCTAGGGTAGGCACATATATATAGATCTTGAAAACCACCTTTTTTTCCTTTTATCTTTGGCGCTAGGATGTAAAACAGCTTTGTATGGAATGGAAAGTGCTTTGTATACATGGCATAAAGTATATAATAAATAACAGTTTCACAGGGTGCCCACACATGCACTCATATATGTCAATGTTTAGGTAAATGAAAAATTTCCTTTATAGGATGCCAAGTCTAATGAAAACTGTCTGTAATGGAGACAGGAGAGTATAAAAATACTGTATGTTTTTTATGCTGCATAAATAAGTTTTTCCCATATTCCACTGATCAGTCAAGTCATCCATGTCTCTTTCTAGTGTGGCTGGGTTAATTTAAACTTGGCTGTTGACAAGGTATCTGGATCAGCAAAGTATGACGAATGTAAGGCAAAGAACAATGGTATTATATAAAGATTTGGGGTGGTAAAAAAAAATGCACTTAGCAGTTAGATTAAGAACTGAGTAGAGATGTAAAGGATGGGTGGGGGAGAGAGGAGGTGTAAATATAAGAAATAAGGTTCAGTCAAGTAGTAAGTGAGCCACAGTCTAACGCAGACGTTGCAGAGGCTTTGTTGTTAATGATAACGTTATTGTGGTAAGGGGCAGATAGAGCACAACTTTATTGTAAATACTGAAGTTGACAGGACTATGGCAATTAGTTTTGGTAAGTGCAAAATCCATGGAGAATTCTGAAAAGGGCAGTACTTTTGAATCCTAAAATGAATCAGAACCTATCAGGACTACAGTCCTGTGATTTCCTTTCCACACTGATTTCTTTACCCTGGATAACAGTTGTACTGCACACTTAGTAATTCTGAGACAATGCAATGGGAGAGTGCAGAAGATTAGTTTACGATCAATGCTCATGTTAGAGAAAAGGCTAAAAAGTTTCTCCAAGCTTAATGTAAAACATTTTTAAATGCACTAAGAATTGATTAATTGTTACATTACAAAGAGGACTTGCAAATGTTTATCTTCATTTGTTGGTAGGAAGCCTTTGCAATTCACGTTCTTCGTAGTTATCCTTATAATTAGTTCAAGTATTTTAAAAATAGATGCAAACGCTGTTTCATACCATCAGTAATGTTTGTATTACATTTCAATAGTTGTTCTGCCTTAGATGATTTTCCTGTTCTAAATTGTCAGAACCAGGTTTGGCTTTGTGGTTGGGGTTTTTTTGTTTGTTTGTTTGTTTTAATTATCCCCACTTTATTTTTTTTCAGTCACTTACTGCCTTCTGTTTTACCTTCCCTCGCTATTCTCCAGTTGACTCATTGCTCAAACTGGATAATAGTGAGGTCCAGGTCAAGTTGCAAGATGTTGGTCCAGACAGGGGGGACAAGAATGAATACGAGATGGACAAAAATCAGCAAAACTATCAAGGTAGAGCATTTATGTGGTGTACTATATAAAAAAAAGAAGTTTTAAAACTCTAGTTTCTTCTGAATTGTGCAAAATTGTAAATTACTCCAAGTAATTGTCTCCCTTGCCGTTATTTGTGAGTTTTAAGTCTCGTTTTCTTAGCTAGTATGGATTAACTGCTCTAAGAATCCAAGTGCATCTTTTAAGGGTTATGCTTTCGGAAGGGCCACAGGGACTTATGAGTCTGGTTTCCAGTAAAAATAATGAGTTGTATGCCTAACTCTGATCTCTATTGCTAATGTCCTCACTTCTGGACTCTTCTCTGAATTAAATGTTTGTTACTTAATGCTTCTGCATCTAGTTATGAACTATGGGAATGAAGCAATTGAGTGATAGAATTTTGCTTATCTGAATTATTTGAAGGCATTCAACTAGGTTGAAACCTAATGGAATCGTTTAATGAAAATGTAAATAGGCTTAATACTGTGTATTACGTGTTTCTGCATCATCCATTAGTCTTTTTTGGGAGAGTTTGAATAACCTGGTTAACATGTTGTGTACAGAGGATATGGCCAATTTTGTACTCCTTGGTCGCATCATTAATTTTATTTGTATAAGTAGTTTCATTGAAGCCAGTCTGTTGGTTTGCAGGATTGTGCTCTTTGTGTGCCCTTTGTGTGTGCGGACACGTACATGTGCAGAGAGCTTATTAGTTCTCCTTTAATTAAAGGGCACTGTTTCATTAAAAACTATAACCAGTATTCTAATCAGAAATATTTCTTTCCTCATACCTGGTTTTATTTCCTGGTTTTGTTATCTGGAGCATTTGCATGAAATCAGGATTGCAGAGTTTAAGAGTTCATCTGGTATCTGGGCGGTTTTCCATCTCAGTCCGCAACCTTCTTTGACATCTGTGTTACTGCAGCAACCAACTGGTAGAGAAGGAGGAGAAGCTAATGAACTTAAGTGTTGCATTCCTTTATTCAACGTGTCTTCTTGAATTCATACACGGGCATTTATTGGAAGCATTTCTGTCCTGCGATTCTGTCACCTTTGGCATGACATACCTAATGGTGTGCAGCAGTATGTGTACTGCAGAGAACATCAGCTAGCCTTATTTCAAATATATTGATATCCCAGTATCGCAGCTTCATTTTTTTCCGGCTTTTAGGTTATATTTGTTTTTATTCTCTTGTGATTGGGCTTGACTTGGTCCTTCATATGCAGCTGCTCCCTCTCCCGAGATTTTGTACTGATTTAGAGGTTGAACCTGGCATTCGAATTCTCCATGGAAACCAAGTTGAAAGTATTAAGACCTCCACAAGATCAATGAATGACTCCCAAAAGGGAGGTTCTAATTCGCAGCGATCTTTTGCAGAACTAATAGAAGGGGAAAAATTAATTTACTGGTGACCGAAAAAGAACCATTTTCTTATATACTTCCACATACAGCCCTCAACATACACAGAACTATAAACATAGAATATATGTAGGAATATGTAGCTTTTATTGGTCTGGATCTGGGGTGATTGCATTACTTATGAATGGCAAAGTCAACGAAGGGATGTGCTGCGCATGCCAAATGAGTGCCAGTAAAACCTTTAACACCGAACATTATGGATTTTGTTTAGAACACATTTTAAAAAGAAGTTATTAAAGCCCCTTTTTCAAATTTTACTATTTTGTTGATAATCTTTTTAGAATTCCACTGACTTTATGCTCCAATGGGTTTTGTATAGATTTTTGCAGTGAGGAGAAAAAGAATATTTAATTAGAAGTTTTAGGAAGAACCATTTAAAGTCATAAAGTCTACTTTTAAATCTCAGTGCCTTGTGTTTGAGGTTATCTTTGTGACTGGAAAGGTCTGGGCTTCATCAGTGTCTGATTCAGGACAGCATATAGCAAAAGTAATTTTCAATCATTTGGGAAAAGAAGGTGGGTGTATTTTGAGTATTGTTTATTTGAAAGGTGATAAGGGGTTTGAAATATTTGATCTGCAAGTTGAATTAATGGGGAAATCGTAGAAAGAGGTCAGAAGTCCAAAACTAATATTGTATAGTTTGTAATTATTCTGCATTTTTATTCTGCTATTATAGAAGTAAATGAATTCATTCTAGTGCTGTTAAGAACAGAATGTCAGATAAAGAAATATTAATATTCACACGCAAGCCTGCTATTTTTCAGAAATGCAAAATCATCATAACATTAGCAACGTGAATATCCAGTGTTCATTAAAAGAGATAAATGAAGAGTTTCATTCCATGGAACATGAGGACATTGACTCAGCCACCGCATATTCAGATTCCAAGTGCCTGCGTTCTCTCAAATTGAGTGTAACAAGTACAGATGCACTTGATGACTGTGAAGTCATAGATGATATAGAAGAATTGAAACAAAGAATTAAGAATATGAAGTCTGAGCTTGAAAAGTACAAAATGTTCATGTTTAATTTACAGACCTCTGACCAGCTTTTATCAAGTGGTATTTCCAATACAGTTTTGAGTGACACAGGCTTGCCTGCGGAAGGACATGTTACACAAGTGCAAGATGCAGCTATGCAAGACATCAAAACATTTTCTAGTGTCCATCAGCTGATGGATTATGAGATCCACACCGAAAATAGGAATTCAGAGTCTTCAAAAGCACCCAATACATGGACAGCACAAAACCTTAAGGAACTACTATCAGCAAATGAGGCAGAACTTGAAAAAGAGCAAATTGCAAATATGCATCTTGATGAAGTGTATCATCTTCAGAACAAACTGAGAGAATCATCACCATCCAAGTGAGTAAAGCTATTATTGTTTCAGGTTCCTTTTTGTAAACAGCAATGCCAAATAACATAGGAAGGTTACAGGAAGATAATTTTATTCACATATGAGCGTGTTGCTATAATAAAGGCTAAATTTCACTAACATTAACATAAAGCAACTGAAACGTTTATTTAAAAGATGCCTTGAAGTACAAACCAGTATTTCTCTTACAATAGAACTGCTCCTGATAAGCTCCTGTCATCCTCTGTGACAATTCTGTGCCGGATCCTCTGTCTCTCCCCACACCTCAGGTCCACAGCTCTCTTTGCTGCCAGACGTCCTCTCTTGAGCAAAGTCAGATCTCCTCAGGTGACTCTGTGAGACAGGCTGACCTCTGTAATCAAAGCATTACAGTTTTGCATCACTCGGGTTTTTTTCAGGTGACAAGTATAAGAAAATGGAAAATCCCATTTAAGACAGAAATGTTTCCGTGGGCAATTGGCTGACGGATTCATCCTGCCCTTCTGTTTGTGTGACCATGCTTTATGTATAAAATAAGAAGTTTATGCTCTAGTTATAATTTATTTTGCAGTTGAGTGCTGCAGTGCCTGCCTTTGAAGGATGTGAAAGTAGATATGTATATATATAGAAATTAATGAATGAAATTTTATAGCATAAGTTCATAAGCTGGAAAATCATTTATGGGAGGCACTGGAAAGGATTAGTGTTGATTTTTGTGTGATAAGACTGGGGGCAGCATTTTGTCTAGCTTATATACAGATCACAGACATAGAATGGGGTCCCGTAAGACCAAACCTTTTTAAACTTCCCCCTCCCCCTTTTATTCCCCCCCTCTGATATCGTTATCATTGCGAGAGCTTATAGAATGGCAGGAAGTATAACAAAAAAAGGTATTTGGCCTGTTGGCTTTCTTGAGAATGCTCGAGTAGAAATATTTGGAGACACTAAGCAACCACCAACATGGACTATTGTATATCTCTTAGTAATACTGTCATAAAATATGATTGTGCTACATAGTACATATAAATTTACATACCTTGAAAATATACCTCATCCATTTTACAGAGGAAGATCTAAGTGTGTAAATTAAGGAGTGAGACAGTATGGATCGCTGTAAAGTTTTTATGGCCACGGTCTAGGACAACTGCATGAGTCACAAGTGACAGACCCAAAAATGAGTTATGCATCTCTTCCTATACAAATGACAATAAAAATTCTATAATAACCCATACCATCATAGATTTTGTTTATGCTCCGTATATTGTTTGATTCTCTGCATCTTTTCAGATCCTCTCCCTTTTTCTCTCCAGTAATGTATGATTCTGTAGAAAGAAGCGTATCCGTGATACAGACAGTGGCAGTATAAAGGGGATGTCTGCATTTGCAAGTGCAGAATAAATTCAGTTGATCTGAGTTGAAATTTATATCCTGGCTTGTGAAGTACAAGGGTTTGGACACTGCAGTGGTTGTCATGGTCATGTCTCTGGTAATGTACATACAGAGACGTGTAGAATTATCAGACTGGGTGAAACCATCAACTCAGAAAGTCCAATATTGTGCTTCTGGCAGGAAATACATAACGTTTCAGAAAAAGGGACAGCTCCATCTGCTCTTCCATACTAAATTAAAAAAAAAAAAAAGTGTCAGGAAAAATACATGTATTCTTAAAAATTCTTTTCATGTATTCATTCTTATTTACTTGAATTTGGCACCTTTGCGTGCTATCCGGGTTATTTCCAAGCAAACAAACAAATTCATGATTTTAGTTTCTGCCCATCTTATAAATGAAGCAGTTAACTTGTGGGTTATTATCCTTCACTTATGCTCATAAATACAAAACTCAACAGTTAGAGACAATACATTTCTCAGTGTGGCTGTAAAAGCATTTTAAAAGAAAATTGAGTCACATAAAATTATGGCTTAGGAATATAAGTTTAATTCACTTTTTATTTATATTTAAATGTTATTTATGGTCAGAAAATTACTTTAAAGATAATTTCATTTTCTCAGGTATGATTCATTAGTTCATTCACAAGCTCGAGAACTCTCCTTTCAACACCAACAAATTAAAGAAATCCGCAGTGGTTGTATTGCTTACCATCAACATCTGACGAGCCTTATTAAAGCTTTTGAGGAACTGCTTCAAGCCAGTGATGTAGATTATTATGTTGCTGAAGGCTTCCGTGAACAACTGAATCAAAGCGTACTGTTGTTTGAGAAGCTAGAAAGGAAATTCCTGTATGGTAAGTAGCAGTATTTTGTGCTTATTGTCTGAGTTATATTAACATTCTTGAAATTTCAAGGGTGGTTTTTTTTTTATTAACATTCTTGAAATTTCAAGGGTGTGTTTTTTTTTTTTCTTTTTAGTGAAAAGGAAGCTGTACTTCCTCTTGGTTGCTTTTAAATGATTTATAGGGAGGAATGTCTTGGAAGATAAAATTTTAGTGCTCCAACAAGACTGCATTTTACTTTTGTAGTTGTCCTCTGTGTTGACACCTTCCGTTTTGAGTTGTTTGTCTTAGCACATGCATATTTTAACTGTTCAAAATATAGTGGTTATAGTTTAGTAAAAGTTTAGTTACAAGTACGCTTCAGGACTTTGTATTTCAGGAAACAGCCCGGCTGACTTTGAGCCTGAGCACCGGATATCTCCATTGCAGGGTTCTCATGGGCACGGTTCACGGTTGTTTTTTAACACAATCTATGTTTAACTAAAAAGAAAAAATTACAGGTTCCTGAAGTTTTTCCCTGAAAGCGGAGTCGCTTGCAGGAAGGGTAAATGCAGTGCAGAGATCTGGGCTGTGCTTTTATAGTGAAAGAAGAAATGACCATATGGTAGTCCATCTAGGCAATTTTCTATGGCAAATGTCTTTAAAGCAACTGCAAGGAATCCTGTATTGGACAGTTGGAAGATAATACCAAGCTGATTTGCACATTATTGATATTCCTGTAGAAATAACACAAGTTAAATTATATGCAGGTATAAAATCATCTGGCACTGGATACACCAAGAAAAAGAGCCACAGACTTTATGGAGAAACCCACCCAAATGATGCACACAGAAAATGAAAATAAGGGGGGAGAAAAGGAAAATCTGGTTGGTTAGAAGGCAGAGGAGAATAATTCCTTTCAGAATTTTGAGTAGCTCATGAATTTAAGAGACTGTGGTATTGCAAATCAGTGTGTATTTGAGGGTTTCTGTAGGGCATAATAGGAGAACAAGAGCCTCCTGAGCAGGGTCCTAGGTGAAGTCAAGCAGAGAAGTGTTGTCCTGACGTTAGAGAAACCCGAGTGCTGAATGGAGCGTATACCCAGGAAAGGACATTGTAGTGTGTACCAGTAAGCAAAGCCCTTTTAATTATCAGTGAGAACTGGCTTATTGTCTGAAAAATGGGAGCTTACACACCTGAAAATGCTCTTGTCCTTTCACTGGTTATCCCAGTTCCCCCACCTATTGTTTGGCAAAGCATTAAGTTGGAAAGGCAAAGCCTTAAACGTCTAAGAAGTGGGACCGTGTTGGGAGATGTATTCTTCCTAACATTTCTAATTATTTTCCTAAGAGACTTGCATCTTGCTGCCAAGTAGTCTCGCTGGTTAAGAGAAGCATGCTATCTTTCATAATAGCTAAAATGCAACCATGTTTTGTAAAATGGGCATCAAAATCGACATTTGTCACCTGAAGGAAGAGTATATCATGCATGTTGCCTTCAGTCTGTAGTTTGAAGAAAGTTAGCAGCAAAGTGATGGAGAAGGGATGCTAACGTGAGTGAAATTCGGCAAGAAAGACCTTTTCCTGTCGTCCCAAGCGTTGTTCTTTCTGACCCAAACAACTAGCAATACTTCCACAGATGTCGGCTGCAAAACTGACATCTTCAGTAAGACACTTGAGCGGGGCTGAAATAGGCACCCTGACCCCTACGTCTTCCTGAAATTGGCTCTAGAAGATCACTTTGTTCAGAAACGTTCAGGGCCCAGCCATACAATGATCTGTATTCTGCCTTTCATTAAAGATAGTGGCAGCATGTTGTAGTTTCGATTGCTCATATAAAGGAGTTGTATATGAGAAAAAGGTATTATGGCTAGTGTGTCATAGCAGTGTAATAAAAGATTGAGTGTATTCAATGATTTCAGTGGCTACAGAGATTCCTTGCATTACAAATGAGAAGACTGTGTAGTGAATAAACATTAAATGCCTTTAAAAAAATCCCCAAACCAACAGATGGTATCCTATATACTATGAAAAGTCACTGACAACTGAGACAATTCAATATATCTAACACAATGGTGTTGCATTGAATCACGCATTAAAATAAAATGATGTTTGTAGGGTTATAAAGAACATCCAGCGCACTAAGAATTGACTGTAAAGAAGAAGCATAAACAACCGTCTGTCTCTGCATTTCCATCCTGACCTTCAGTTCATTCCCCTGAAATTTCAGCTGTGCAACTCTTGCCTGCCACTTTTGCTTAATTGCACAAAAAATTTAAAATACGGGGAGCCAAGGTGACACCATTTCCTTATTCAAATTAGCGTCTGAGCGCAGGTCTCTTGCACTGGATTGCGCTTGCTCTCGCACACTATACCACTGAGAATATTGCAGGCAAAATCCCGTGTATGCCCCTCTATTAAGGATAACAGGTTAGCCTGACTCTGGGTGGACAAAATCCAAGTGAGATGGAATTGGTTTTATATAATTTTTATTGAAGGAGTAATGGCATGCACCCCTAATCCTTTTGCCATATAGCACAATAGTTTACATCTGTATGCTAACTAAAACACCAAGGCTGTAAAATCTGGCACCTGTGGTACGCAGTCATTTTTTTTTGAACTCCAGAGAAAGCTATTGCTTTGTTGCTGGGCTATAAATAGTTTTGCTCGTGTACAGCATTTGATGTTAATACACAGTGTGTTGGGTATCTGCTGACTTCTCTAATTTCTCGTTAATTTACCATTCTATATTTAAATCATTTAAGATGGAGGGGAAAAAAATGTAATGCTCAATATCTGTTTTTAATCAGATATTTCTGCTTTGCAGGAGAATCAATAGGTACAGAAGTTACTATACTTTATGAATTAGCTCAAAGGTAAGAGTGCAACTCAATGTTTATGAAGCATACGGTTGTTTGATAAGTTGATAAGGATGCTCCATGTTTTGTAGCACAACTTCCACCGTTTTGCTTTTTGGGAAGGCTTTGCTTATGTTGCCTGTTTCATTAATACCAATTTTGTTAATAAAATATCCATAGAAAACAAACTAAGGCTTTTTTCCCTCACTTCTCAGCAAACAGCTGAGATACTGAGAGGAAGCATCACGCTACCAAGATTGTTCCTTTCCTGAACAAGCAAAACGTGCAATAATACACTGTTGTGTATGTTCAGATATTGTCCTAATTGCAGCTGCTCGGAGGGAGAGTCAGCTACCTTTCTGTTTCCGTGGCCTTGGGGCTGGCTCAGGGTCACTGAAGTACAGTGCTGTTGAACTTCCTTCTCAAAACACCCTTACGCTGAAGGTTGAAGAGAGCAGGTGGTGTTATGCTGCACATGTTGGGTTTACGCCAGCCTGGGATTCTTCTGCGCTACAGAAATCCTCAGCTGCCTGTTGAAGGCAGCTTGAGATCCCCTTCACGCGAAGGTGGCTACCTAGCGCTGGAATGTGAACGCTAGGCTGGAGGTCCACTGATTATTCCTGCTGCCTTCAGTGAGGGCTGAATTCCAGTCTTGATGTATGCCCCTGATGTGTAGTGGTTTGTCGTGTTCTGTTGCATACATTCGCTTGCTTTACCTGTCCCCCGTACATTTGACACCATGTTCTCTGTTCATGCTTCCAAAGTAATAAAATAATTTTTACATTTTAAAATGTTTTGTTTGGCACAAAAGGGATGATGAGAAGAACACCACAATGTACCAGCAACTGAAGGATGAATCACCTGTACCATCTGCTCTTCATAGCTTATCTGACTTTGATTTGTCAGAGAAGTCGTCTCTTGGATCACCTGAGCACAGACATGACCTAGAAGGACAGCATGGCACACTGGCGCTTCTGCCAAACAAGTTTCCCCCAGGTAATTTTTTTCCCACTGAAGATTCACTAGATACTGGGAAAATGTGATAAATAAGACACAAGGGAACTAATTAAAAAATAATGAAGAATGTTTGTCTGCTTCAGCTTTCCAGTATCTTGCATAATCATTGCAATTTCAGTAATAAGGCATACAGAGATGACAACGATTTGAACTACCTCCTGTTTGAAACAAAATTAACTGTGATATTTTGTGTCTTTGTTGTTTTAGACTATCATCTTTTACAGTACTCCAGACGGTCTTTAAATAGACAAGTTATAAGGGGAAAATAGACAATTGTCAAGAGATTATTACATTGAAAAAGAGAGATTTTCTAATTTTATAAAAGCCAGTGTTGTGTTTCCTTGAGAATTGTAAGTGCTGCATAATTAATAAGTGGTGTCATGTTTGACCTGGATAGTTTCGCTAAGCACAAGTGATGCTTGCAGTAGTTTGTTATAGGCAGCAATGAAAATTTAATAGCTGAGATAGCACATACTGTTCAGGAGAAAAATACTGCAGAGTAAACCAGGAGTGTATGACATGGATAAACTGACAAATAAGATAGTGACAGTTAGAACAGATAAGTTCCTGAGTAAAGCTGAAACTTACAGCCAATGGAAGAAAAATTGTAGAATGGCAAAGCAAGAAGGAAAAGGTACGGTAATGAAACTTGATAGAACAGATTTATTTATTATGGTGTGCATTGTGTAAGTCAAAGTCAAATTTATATCTGAGTTACTCTGGTAAGCTTCCTATTGTTATAAGGAAAAATGTATACTATTGGTGTGTCGAGCCTGAATGTGAAGCTGCATTGCAGAACTTTGGTTTCATTTCCCAGTACGGGGAACGTTTTAAATAGATAAAATTGTTATCTACTGCAGTTTTGTAGGAAGAAGAAAATTAAAGAGCCTTGAAACTGGACCATTGTTTAAGTTAAAATGTAGAGTAGGAGTTTTCACAGTTTGGGCACTATATGGAAAAACACTGTTGTGGAGTCAGATATTTAATGTCTGCCATTTTGAACAGCTCTGTATCATTTTTTAATATTAACACACATTAGCTTTGACAGGAGTTCACAGTATAAAGGAATACAATCATTTACGCTAAATAAGAAGTGGTCTCTTGGTTTATTTAGAGTTATTAATGGAGCATCTGCAGGAAATTCGAATCCTGAGACAACGTTTAGAATACTCCATAAAAACTAATGAGAGACTGAGGAAGCAGCTTGAGAGACAAGTAACAGACAAGGAACTAGATCAAGGTAAGAATTTATTTCATGACAAATTAAATCCACCTTTCCTGCTTAAAGCCTGAGGGATCAAATGCTGCTGGAAATGTTCTGTGTGCTTTTTTTGAATAAACCTCACCCCTTTACAGCTGGAAGATGATGTGCCTGTCTCTGAGTACTGCTGCATCTTGAGCTCCATCAGCAGACACAGCTTTTCCATGCTGCCTGTAGCGTGGCATAAATGCAGATCTAGTGTGCCTCTTCCTTGAGTCCATTGGTTGAAGTGTATCCAGTACCGATGCACAAATCTTTTATGGGATACAGGGACATGACCCAGCCTCAAACCTACAATTGCACATATTGCTAAGCGAACAGGACTAGCAGGTAGTTTGATGACATTTGATGATGCCGTGGTTGAATTTCATACAGAGAATTGAAAGACCCTTCTAGTTCTGTTACCAGCAAACAGCCTGCTTTTTTGTTTTTGTTTTTCTTTGTGCCTTTGGGATATCATAATTGTTGTAATGGTCTCAGATTTTAGGATGTCATCCTCTTTTAATTCTCTGCCATGTCCATCCAGGGACAGTTGCAGGAGAGGAAGCCCATTTTATCAACATAACTTCAGTGGGGCCTGGGCCAAGTATGAATATAGGAGGAGGTGCTTTGCTCTAAATTACATTGCTGCTGTTGATCCAAAGTAGGAATTTTGTGGAATTAGCTTTCCTACGCCTACTCCATGTATACCTGGGGTGGTCACTGCTAACAGGACTGTTGGAGATGCCTTCTCTGGAATTTTCTGACTGCTTTAAAGCCAGCTTGTGTTTACGTACAGGGACAAAATATCTATAAGACAGAGCCTAGGCCATGGTGTTCAGCTTGTCATTTGAATGGATTGGTGTGATAAATGTGTTCTACACAGAATGACATCGTGAGTTTTTAATGAGAAATACCTGACAGAAATTGATGGAAATTTTAACATAGAGGTGGTTTTCATTCCAAACTCTAATATAAAGCAGTGGATGAAAAATACTAAAAATAGGTATGCAAATTCAGAGTCACTGCTCTCTGTTGCTAGTGTTCAGTGTCTTTGAAAGCTGAGCTCTGTGGTGCGTTTAAAACTTTCCACAAGAGAATAGCCAGGCTTTCACTAGGGATGCTTGTGTAGCACCTTTTCAAGCACACCATACTTGGCATACTTTCCTGCACTTTACTCTGTTCTTGCTTTCCTTCCCACATTTCCCCCATAGGACAATTGATTAATATGCAATATTACTCAGAGTGGAAGCAGGCAATAAATACATACAGGCTTTCCTTTTACTCAGTTTCACTAATATTGACATTAGATTCATTATGTTCTACATCATCCCCATGATCCATTTCTGTTGTTGTTTAAATGGAGACTACCTGCAAATGGCAGTTTGCTTTCAGGAATAATTTACAGTGATGGAAAGCTGTATAAAAAACATCCATTTCATTCATGAAGTATTTACACTGCTGGAAAGGCATACTGTTCTCGTGAAATAACCACACTGAAACACTTCCAACTCTTTTACAGCTTCATAAAGATTCTGGCAAGGGCATCCATTAATGCAGTGAAAGTATATTTTCTTTATAAACTGTCTTATGCCTTCCATCTGTCTTCCTGTTGCCTTAGTGCATCTACCAATGCATGCAGGAGAAATTTGGGAAAGAGCAAAAAAGCAGCTACCTGTTAGAACAGCTCCTTTTTGTTACTATGTTCTTTCAGTGCTTCCTGTTTTCTCTCCGTTTTGAAGATCTCTTTCATGTTGTCAGATATGCGTATTCTCTCTTCTAGTAATGATGCTACTTTTTCTCCTAATAGATGGGCGTTTTTTGCCTTTCAGTGTAAAAAGAAGTTCCTAAGTGAAGTTGAAGCAAATTTTAGCTTTGGGACATAATAATTCAAAACAATTTTTTACTTTTAACTTAATATCCTTAGTTTGTTTTCCTTTAAAAAACAAACCACATTGTAACGTACTTAACTGTTGATAAGAGCCTGTTAAATTCACGTGATACTGAGTTGTTTGTTCAACAAAAGTTAATGCATAGAATTATTCTTGTCTGATAAATATTATATGGATGTATATACACACATCTGCCCGCTATTTTTACCATGCTATTTTTAATATTTAGATTTTCCAAGTATTTAAATGCCTCTGGGCTTCTAGTATTCTATAAATGACTCAAGTGCTGGTAATGACTACATCGTTACTATAGAGCTGAGGTTTGTAGTGCAAGTAGAACTAAAATAATTGCTTCCATCATTTCAAATGTTAGGCTTCAAAATAAAATCAAAGGTTTAATTTTGAGTTTCCTAGGTTTCAAATGTTATTACGGCAGTTAACATTAAAAGGCAGTTTTGTTTGCTTTTTTTAACCCATAAGTAACTAATGTATCTACTCTGACTTATCTTTTAGTATGCCTTTATTTTGCTTCACCTGGGAATGAATATTTCCTTCCTCTTTGCTGTGATTTTCAGTAGTGCTTGTCTTTCAGTCAGTGTTTCCTTTGAAACCTTCAAGGTACGCTTCCTTAGCACTCACTTTTTCAGCACAAAACATAATGAAAACTCAAGTGTATTGCAATTGTAGGCCCTGATGCTCCACTTTACTCTGGTTAGATGGACCTTTGCATCTATGGAGAGCGTAATTGATGTCAGCAGGGTTCTGCACAGAAGTAGTAGTCTCAGTAGTGGGTCAAATTGCAGGATTGTGGCCTTATTACCACTGGCTCTACATTATCCCTTATAATGTAAGATAACTAATAGTTATATTCTAAAGCCTTTCAGTAAGACTGTGATAGCATAACTTTTCAAATAGGATAAAGCTGGGTGATGGGCAATAAATTAAATTAGAATCAAGATGAGACCGTCAAGCCTTGCCACTTCAAGTTGAATTGCTTTGTTAAAACCTGAAAGGAAAAAGCCTTTTGAGTTCACATAGCTACCTCAACTCTTTAACATATAGATAGTAAAATGCCATTAGTGCCAGGCTTCTAGAGCCTTTGAGTCTTTCAGTAACGACAAGAGGTGCATATCATGGCACACTACATCTCAGTTAGGTAGTGGGTAAAAGCTTCAATTGGGATTACAATAAAATGAGATTACTCAGAGGAAGTGCAGCACATCAAATTGAATTGAACTGCCAGATCTGAAAGGCATCCTCCTCATACGTTCAGCTAATTTTTTTGCCAGCTGGTTATTTCTCTATTAACCAAATAGTTGACACTCATGTAGTTATCTGAGGCTTTAAAGCATAGGAGATACTGGGATAACCAATCAACTGAAAAATACTTCTAATATTAATCTTAATTCCAGTGGGTCCTGAAGTGTTTTACTGACTATAAGCTGGTTATAAAGGGCAATAACAATTACTTGACTTGCATTTCAGAGGCAGCCACCTTGAGCGTGGAATGTGGCACTTTTCAGACTGTACCGTAACATTACACATTGCTGTGGGATGAGTAGTGTAAATACAGTACATTATGAGGATTACCGAGGCTGGAATTTGACTGACTGGATACACTATTTAACACTTACATTCATTTGACTAGCGCAATAAGATCCTCAGAGTAGGATTCATCACCCTTAAGTTTCTCAAAGTTCCACATCTAAATCTGTGCTGGTTACCCAGAGCTGCTGGTGGAGGCACTGGAGAGAAGTGTCTTCGGAGGACAGGGCATCTCATCCGCGGAGAGGTGTGTAGAGACTCATCGGATGAGTCACTCTCTGGAGGTGCCTGTTTCCACCCTTGACTATTGATGGTTGATCAACACTGGCTCAGTTATCTAAATTTTAGATAATGTGAATTTAAGAGGGATGAATCTTCATCCCTGTGAGCGTAAATGGGTTCTCAGTGTGTAATCAGAGGCAAAGACAGTGACTCCAGCCTTATGCTCTAGACTGGCCTGGTAACAAATGTATTACCAGACTATTTATGTTACTTCCTGCATTAACCACCATGGATTAGTTGGTAGAATCTAGCGGTCCTCTGCAATGGTGTCATTAAACACAACAGAGTATGAACAGAGCAAGACTGAAATATATGGTAAACCTTCCTACAGTTTGCATTATTTTCAAAGAACAGCAATGCCACAAACCACTCCTGCATTTTGTCCTGTTGGAATTTTAGCTGATAGGTAAAGACTGCCAGGGATAATTTTGCAATTTTGGTAATGGTTGCCCAGCAATGAGAGGTACTTGTGATGCACGGCTTTGGATTACTTGGCATTAACCTGAACTGCCTTTTAGTCTGTAGGGATAACCTTCAAAATATATAGGAGAGAAATCTCTTTCATAACATGTTTTTCTGCAATTTTTTAAATTGTTCTTGTCTGGAAAGTTTAATCTTTAATGACCTAGAAATGACTCATAAATCATCTTTTATGTATATATTTATAGGTTCTGCAAACATTTTTATCCATGGCTCAGAGCAGCATAATTCCCTGCCTTCTGAAATACATTTCCTGAGGAAGCAAAATCAAGTTCTGAATGCAATGCTAGCAAAAGGATCCAGAGGTAAAAATGTAAAACTCTGCTTTACAGGAGTAGACTGCAACTCCTTTCAGATCAGAAAACAATAAAATATTAACAGTCCATTCATCAAACTGGCTTAACCATTCTTCCCACTCCTGAAATTCCATGCTCAACCTAAGCATTAAAACTGGGGCTAACTGATAAAGGAGTAGCAGTAATTCTCCTTCTTTCTGTTTATTTGTAGCATTTTCCATTTGATATTCACTTTCATTTCTCCATTCTTCTTTTTGCATTCCTTTCTTTTTATACATTTATCCTTTACTTTTATACATTTACTCTTTATCCTTTTCCACCCATGCCTTTTATTACCATTTTCTTGCTCCTTTTTCCCCATGCTTCCATTCTGAATCTCTTTAAATGAAAAAAAAGCCATAGAATAGCATTCTTGCTGCAAATGAAACCATTCAGTACAGAGGAGTTCAGAGGGTTCAGAAAGCTGCAGAGGGTTGACTGGGCAGCCGAGTCATCTTCTGTTTGGAAACACTTCAGAAGAGAACAGAACTGAGGGAATCCATTTGGAAGTATTTATGATCTCTGAGATTAATTTTAAACTTTCCTTATTTTCACACCTACAAAGAGAGAATATTAAAACTCTTCCCTCTTCTTTTCCCCCAAGAAAATGAACAACTCGCCAACTATGTTCGTAACAGCAGCTTAAGCTACAATTACAAGTCTCTATATTTTCAGACTGTTTGTGTAAAAGCGCTGGTGCTTCTTCCAGAGTCGTGTATTCTGTCATCTGTTTTAGTGCCTCTTGGTGCTTATCCGTTTGTTCAAGTTCTACTTTTTTAATGAATATATTTCCGCTTTTGTTTGTTTCCATGTTTCACAATATGATCTGATAATATCAGGGTTTCTTTTTTTGTAAGAACCATGATGAGTAGAGCATTTTCGCCCATGTGTTTTAAAATAATTTCGGTATCTCTGGAGTTTGTGAGCTTCTTTTCCTTTTATTCCTGGAGGTACTAGAGAAAGAAAAGCCTCTTAGTACCTTCTGCATGTTTTTGTCTCAGGTGCTTTCTGTCTATAGTCTTAGCTTAGCCCTTCAGTAGTGAAAGGCTGGTGATGCACGTTTTTAACAGCACGTGTGGGTTACCATTTTCATACGCTTTCAACAACAGTATGGAAGATGAGGAGATGATTTCTAACTGTTGGGAGATGGAACGATTCCTGCCTGCTGTTTCTTTGCCAAGGTTACCTCCTCCTTTTCCGATGCTAAACATAGGATCACGAAAAACTTGGGGTCCCTGTAAGCCCTTCTGATTGCAGCTGTCTCAAAATGCTCGGTTGCTCCTATCAGCAATTCTTTGTCACAGAACCAGTTTGGGGAAATAGCTTGTGCCGAGAAAAAGACGACTGCAGTGGTACATTTGGCAGATGAATAGGGCCGGGAAGGAGAGGACAGCAGGATTTCTGTGAACAAAGAGGAACATGGATGCAACATGCCCTAGAACAATCCTACTGAGTTCTTTTCTTCTTAAAGAGAAGTCAAATCCCTTATTTTACGAGGACTGTCAAAATGCATGTGCCTGCTTTGGGACCCTGCTGACACTAGTTGTTGAATACTATCCTTCTGACCAAATTCCAAGAGTTGTTGGGGACTTTTGGCATATAAGGCTGTACACAGGTTTTTATTGAGCCTTTGCGAGTCCTGGGGGTTAAATGTTGCATGTTACAGAAAATGTAATGTACAGAAAATGTCATTAGAAAATTGAAATACTGAAATCCTAAAACTCACAAGAGCAGCTGTTATTTTCTGGCAGTCTCTGAAAAAGCTGTTTTTGTTAAAAAGCATCGCTTTAGTGGGTTGTGGGAATTGCAAATATCTTGTGTTTCTTCTTGTTTCAGATAAACAAAAGGAAAATGAAAAGTTAAGAGAATCTCTTTCTAAAAAGAATGCAATCATTGAGCATCTTCATGAGGATTATGAATGCATCAAGAAAGAAAATGAAAGGTTGCAAAAACAAATTGGCCAAAAGGAGGATGAAACCAGATATCTGACATGTCAAATTTACAGCAGTCGTAATGAATTAAACAGGTATTGATTCTGTCCACGTTTAGACATTCATTTAGAGAAGAAAATTGTCAATGTGACAAGCATGTGTTTAGCCATAGCCGTATAACATTAATGAGGTGCATAGATAGATTGAAAAGGCAAGGGAAGAATTATGCAGGGAAGGGGAATGGATTTTAGATTTTGAAACAAAATATAAGAATGTAACTTTTAACTTAGCCGTTTATTGGGACTTAACAGGTTGCAAACAGAAATTAATGTAAAGCAACATCAGCTCTCTGAGAATGAGAAGTTACTGCAGTCACTCCGAACTGAGGTCAAGGTTTACGAAAAGTTGGACGAAGCAAGAAGGAAGAGGACAGGTATAAATGCACAATTATTTCTATACCCTTAGCCCTTGCAACCCTTCCCGCTCTGAATATGATCTTGTCAAAGGACAGCAGGGGCTAGGTCCCTGTTTCTTTGTTTCTACTTGTGTCTGCTGTGCAAAGTAGAACTGACAACTTGATGATAAAACAAACGCTGCTTTTCACTTAGGAGCGTAACTGCGAGGTTGAGATGTGTGGTACGTTCTGACTAGGCAAACCCAAGTTTCCTTTATCTTTTTAGCTAAGCTAAAAACAAATATTGGAGATTCAGTGGCTCAGGCTGAATAAGCATTGTGGAAATCTTAGATATTTACTTGTTATCTCAATGCATGCTGCTGCATCCTCACAGGTAGTGCTTATTCAGGTAGCTTGGGCTTTCTCTTGTCTGACTATGAGGGTAGTGTCTTCTCCTTCGGGCCGGGGAGGAGTGCTGGCACTGCTTTCTCAATGAGACATGTAATAATTTCCTGTCCACTTTTCTGTCACTAACGGTGAGGGGTAGGAACAAGACTTATGTGACTAAGGAGCTATACCACCACATAGCTGTTGATATGATTAGGTAAAAAAGTGGAATGCTGTTCATTGCTGCATACTCGTTACAGGCTCCAGCAGATTTCCCATTGGAAGTTCTTGTGAAAGTGGATTTTTTTTTTTCTTCCTTCTACTTTAAGTAATATGCCCTGCCGTCTCTGTATTTCATGCCTAGCTGCAGCAGAAGAGCCCTGTTGGCATAAGGCTTTAAGCTAAAGTTGGCTCAGGGATGGAGGAAAGTCTCCTTGCAGAACTGGTAATGTAATTAGAGAGCAGCAGCACCCTCCTTGTGCAGTTGAGCCCCTTCCCACTCTCAGGAGAACAGTTTGATTTCAGCATGAAAGAATACATGGAATTGTTTGTGTACTGACCTCTTTCTATGAAAAGACGAACACAGCCCTTGCTTTTTTCAGGTTCAGATTTGTTCCTCTGGTTGCCAGGTGATCACTACTTTCTTTTTTCTTCTGTGTATAAAATTAAACTTCCAATTCTACTCCTTCCCTCCTCCGCACTCCGAGATTACCCATTCCTTTTTCTTTCCCCAGACTGTGCCTTAATGCACTTCAAATTTTGTAAATCCTGTTCATTCTCTTTTTATTATATTTTTTTGCTTTTGGCATGAGACTTATTAGCTTTTATGGACAAAGTGAAAAATAATTTTCGGCTCTTTAAATCTTTCGAGGGTAGAAGCAATTAAGACGTGCTTTTTTGTCAAACCATTGTCTTAATGCTGTTTGTAGTTAATTCTTAATATTGAGGATAAAACTGGCTGTAATTTACTTGCTCAGCATTCTGATAATGGCTAATATTATTTTAATTGTTAAAGATGTTAAGTGTTTCTTTTGAAATTGTCTCAGATCCCAGATGTGATGCATCAGAAGAATTCCGAAAAGATCAGAATAATCCACTTGACTTACATGAACTATTGACTGAAATACAGAGTTTGCGAGTGCAGCTTGAAAGAAGCATAAAGACAAACAAGTCTTTGCATGAAAAATTAGAGGAACAGCTTTCAAAAGAAAAGAGAGAGGAAGTGAGATCAGTGTCAGCTGTGCATATCGACTATCTTTTCAAACAAGAATCTCAGCATTATGCAGGAATGAATGGTACTGTGCCATACGTGCTTTTGTTATACTGTAGAACCTGTGCTTTGTTCTTAAAGAGGCTCTTAAAGCCTTATACAACATCAGCTGTATGTTTGGCAGCTGCCCATCAGCCTTTCGGATCCCTGTCCTGTTAGAGCTATTAGTGCATGGGGAGGTGAAATGCACCTGCACTGTCTTACAGCCTCCAACTGCCACTGCCTTTTCATTCAAGAAAAGCATTTGCAGACAGTCTCTGGGATGGAAGGGTGCCTACATTAAGGTGCCATAAATTTTGCTTACCTGGGGGTTCTTTTTTTAATGCAGAGCTCTCTAGCGTTTGCTCTGGGTGAGTATGTATTACTCAAGTATGATCAATAAGTGTACTAAATGGTCTCTGTATAAATCAGTTGTCCCCTTTTTGCCCTTGAGGAATATTTTACCTTATTTCAATCACTGTTAAGTGATACTGTTTTAGCAAATCAGGGAAAATGTAGTGTTTACACTCAGGGTCAGATTATTGTCCCAATATAGATGTACATGGGATACAGAGGGCACAAGAATGTTCTTTGCTGCTGCTGAAGTACTCTGCATAGTAACAGCTTTCCGTACTTACAGCATAAAGCCACCTCTCCTACTGCCTATACAGGTGTAGATCATGTTATGGGAACCAATAATAATGGGGCTTTCTGGGTCCATACGCTTCACCTGAACGTGCATACCTAAATCTTATGCGCCACACAGAGCAAGCGGCACCAGCCAGAGGATTAGCGTGAGAGCTTGTGAGACATGACAGGGTTTTTACCACCTTACTTCTTTTGTGGGTCCATCATGTCCAATCAGAATCATACTTCAGATGAAATACATAATGAGCATAATTCTACGCTACTCTGTACAAGAAAAAAAGATGCGGAAAGTAGCAAATAACATTTACGGGTTGCTACCATTCTCTGTGCACTTTATACTTGAATGCTAAATTACGGTCATGTGCTCCATATGGGGATGGTTCCTTAGGGCCAGTCATGATCAGGCAGGTGTGGAACAGCTATCGTGGGGAACCTGCACCACCAGTATCCCCCAGTTCCATTTGTTCCTAGTTGGTTTCTAGGTACAATCCTAGATGTTGCTTTTGACCTGCATCGGGTAGAGTAGATAGGAGCTGGAGAAGCTTGTTATTTCTTTGAGAAAATGGTGAATAGAGCCACATTAGCTTGGTTTGATATGGACCAGAAAGACTCCTTGGAATGTCAACAGCTGAATTTGTTAGCTTCCTAGATGTACTGTGATGAGTCTTTACTCATAGAGACTTAGGGAATTTGGAAGGTCTGGAGAGGGGGGATATAGATATGATCTTAAGTATGGTATAGCTGTGGAGAGTGTCATACTTTTTGTGGAGTTAATGGGAAGTTTACATTTGTTGATTAAAATATCTTCATCAGGATGTATTTTAGATTTTCTGACTATAACTTGATTTTTGGAGATATCTAGAACTTTGGATAGATGCTAAAAAGATTAATGTAGGTAAATACTGGAAGATACATGGCGTGGTACTAGAAAATTAGCTGTGTTTCCCTGCTTTCTGAGTCCAAGTGCAGCATCAGCAAAAAAAAAGGAACAGAAGTAGAGCTAGGAAGTTTTTTTTTAGTCCATGTTAACTTCTACTCATATACTCTTCCTTGTCCCGTTTTTATGTATAGAAAATCTTTGCAAATGCCCTGCTACCAGCAGAAACATTTGTGAGCTGCAGAAACGTGGACATTGCATTTCACTAGGGAAAACAGGTACATCCAAAAGTGTCTTAGACCTGTGTGTTATCAGTATCCCAGACCTGCTGTTTAAGAGAAATCTAGTGTCAATTAGTTCTATATGTAAGGATAAAAAAAATTAACCACTTTTTCTGTCCCAGGTACGCACGCAGCCTCTAAAGATGATTTAGACAGCACTTCACACTGCAGTAGCACCTCATCTTCCAGTACGGCATGTACCCCTCGTCTTGTGCCTGGACATCGTATGTGGGCAGACAAAAATGGGCGCCACGTTCTTGGCTTGATTGAGGATTATAATGCTCTGCGGAAGCAGATTTCAGAAGGGCAACAGGTTTTAGCAGAAATGGAGATTTCTGTAAGAGAGGTCACTGGTACGAAACTGCAGGAGCCTGGAATAAAGGTAAACAGTGAAAGCTGTTAGAGGATGGTGAATTTTACCTAGAGGTGCAAAATGTATAGGTTACAAAAGCAAAGAACTAGGTTAATGGTGCAGCAGGCACCATTAACTGAATAACTCTGTCAGGACACCTCAACCTTGACGGTCCAAGTCTCATCTAGGTGCAGGCACCTATTTGTGATTCTGGGTTAATGAGGCTACAGATAAATTAGTTACTTCTGGTCCTTTAATAAGCAATCTCGCTTTTACTTGCAACTTGAAATGAGGTGAAACTACTTGCTTTTACTATGGAAATTGGTGATTGTTACACTGGAAACGATAAAAAAGCCAAACAAAAACAACAACCAAAAAATCCAGATAAAACTCTCAAATGCTTTAGAAAGGGCTTAAAGCAGGGGTATGTGTCAGTAACCTAAGGATAAAAATAGTTAAAGAGATTTTCTTGTAATGAAGGCTTGGGATAAACCCAGAAGTATGAGACAGTTCAAAGAAATGTGATACACAGCTGATGAAGTTCCCCACTTACTTGTGTTCAGCCCTTTAGTAACACCAGGTGGTAACTGTACATTAATGATTGATGTATGCTAATGAAGGTTGTTTCACATTAGGGAAGCTTTTTAATATTTTTCCACTTCCTGGTGGTATTGGTTGAACACTTTAGCAATATCAGTAGCTAGTCTAGAAACTTGAATATCTCATTAATGATCAAATGTTGTCCTCTAAGACATAGTGTATCATCCTTTCTACATCATGTAATAACACGCTTTAACTTGGTCAGCCCTGAACTGGTCAGGCAGTTGGGCTAGGTGATCGTTGTAGGTCCCTTCCAACTGAAAATACTCTACTCTACTCTACTCTACTCTACTCTTCTACAAGAAGCCACAGTGCGCTTCTTGTAGTCTTAAACATAATAATTCTTAAACCAATTAAATGTTTGCCTTGTATTGAATAATGTCAATCCTTTTCCTCTAGAATCAGGAGAACAACTAGTGTTTACTTATGCTAATTTTTTCTTATTTAATATTGTTAATTTCTGGAGACAGTTAATGATAGCATATGTGGGGTGGATTGGATAAGACAAATCTACCTACAAGCTTCAACAAAAGGGAAGGAACAATCTGTACATGTCCGTGGCAGCTAATGAGGAAATAAGAAACTTAAACTGCAACAGGAAAGGCTTGGATCAGGCATGTAAAACAACGTGCCAGTGGTAAAAATAGTGAAACACTGGAATGGAGACTCCTCAGAGACATTGTTACTGGAGGCGCTTTTAAGAACAGATTACGTGAATGTTTGAAAAATTACATGTAATGCTTTCCTGCCTTGGAGTGGGAAAGCAAACTAGGTGACTAATGAAGCTCCTTTTCACCCCTATGATTTTATGATAATATAAATGTTGTAAAAAACATGCTCACTGCTCTTCAAAAACCAGAAGGTCTTAACTGCATGGATAACTTTGCGCTACTTATTTTTCTAGTTATAATTAGTAAAGCTATTGAAGATGAGGTCTTCAACAATTCTGAAATTCTTTTTGTGGGATCACATGTGTGCTCACACAGTAAAATGATGTCTGAATGTCACTTAAGACTCTCTGAAGTATCATGTATTTTCAAATGACCTAGTTAAGATACTGATAATGACTGAAAAAGTAATCTAAGTTTTTAACTTGTTTTGTTGGTGTAAAGATAAAAGCAGTAAGTTTCACAATTTGCCGTTTCCTATCAAGCTTTACATCACTGAAGTTTCAAACTACTTAGCAAATGGGGTATTTTATGTGACAGGAGGATTCTGGTTAGATAACAACGCTAAATAAGTATTCGAGTTATATGCTGCATGGGGCAAGAACTGTGAATGCTTTTCTTTCATTACCCTTCCGCCTTCTGTATCGCCATTGCTTTGGTAATTCATCTGCTCCCCTTGCATTCTTTCCCTCCTTTATTTCACATTTATGCAATTTCTTCAATTTGGTTTTCTCATCTGTCAGCAGAGGAAAACATTTTATGTGTGTCCTGATAGTTATTTTAGCATTAAATGGAACAGTTTAAAGGGTCTGCTAAGGAAGAAACATCTATATTGCTTAAATTGATGTCTGTAATCATTTGACTTTCAAATAACGTGACACGAAATGCAAATGGAGAAAGAAGAGAGTTGCCAACTATTACCATGTGGCATAGCAAATCTAGTAAATATCATCTATTATTAATCATGGTTATTGATTAGGATAAATCCCCTTCCTCCCTGAAATTCTCAGATAATGCATAATTCAGCAGTCTTTGTAAACTAACAAATTAGCTTTTGTGGCACACAATAGCTGTGTACATCATCTTAAATATGAAATCATACCAACTGGATTTAAGCCATTAATTAAGATTACATTTTCATAATGTTTTAAGCATAAAATATGACATGTCTCTAATCCTATGATATAGGTACCAGACCAGGCATCGCTGCACAGCTTTTCTGCAAATACTCACACAGTGCAGCAGATTTTAGAAGAGGCTGCACGTTTGCTGAAACTTCTCTGGAGAGTTTCCCTTCCGCTGAAGGCTGTACACGGTACTACTCATGGCACTCAGGTACTATTATGTTTCATTTTTGGTTGTGTTTTTGTTTTGTTTGGGTTTTTTTGTTGTTTTTTTTTTAACTGTTGTAATGTGTCAAGGAAGCTGCACCAGTTAGGAACGTGTCATTTGGGAAAATGTTTTGAAAATCATGAACCCAGGATGCCCAGTCTCTGGACACCTGGATTTAGTTAGCTCTCATCACCGAAGGCTAAGGCTGTGCTGGCTTTCAATCCTGATCATATTGTATACCGGAGTGTTTATTTGCAAAACACATTAAAGATGTAATCTGTAACCCTGTTACGTGATATTCAGGAAACCTAGGCAGGTGGCAAACGTTCCATTTCAACAAGAAAAGGTTTGGACTTCCTGTTATAGAACCAAATTCAATTTGATTATGTATATACTAGTAACAGTAGAAACTTCAGCAACTTTGATGTAATCTGAGCTACATTTTCCTTTTACGTTTTTGATGCCTAAGCTGTAAAATAGGATGCTTTTTTAAAAGTGTGACAAAACCCTGAGACAAGTTTTATAACATTTTAACTAAAAAGGATTGCACTATGCAAATGAATGGAAGTAAACTGAATGAGGAATGAATTATCTATACTGTCATAATACCACCACTCAGTAATGAAACTGTTTCAAACTCTGGCTTTAAAATAAATCTAAAGTGTTTTCACTGAGGTTTTTGTATGTGTTTCTTAAGGGAGGCAGGATATTGCTGGAAAAAAAAACAACTTTAGGAAAGTAAACATTTTATATATAATTTTAATAACATTTGTGGTGGTGTTTTCTAGCATCCTTAAATGTGTAAAATCACAAAAGCGGTAAGAATGAACTGTGCTGTCTAATATACTTCACTGATGTTTCAGCTCCCTATTCGGGATGTCTTGACAAGTGTGTATACTTCCATTTTTGTCTTTATGCGTTTAGTCTATATAGACAGCTACATGTTGGCCTGGATTGCAGTATCTGAACACATCATACACGCACACAGGACTTTGAGTGTACGTGTGATGCATCTAATGCTTTACTGTCACACTGATCTAAGCCTTCTTGATCTGGATCAGTCGCTTCTCAAATTCTGACCTCAATGTGTGGGGGATCTGAGTTCCCAGGACTGCACCTAAGGGTCTCATAGAATCTTTTCTAGAGTTTGTTATCCAACATCCTGAGATCTTAAGGACCTTAGATTGCTTCTGATGTCTTAAATGCAGTATATGAAAGAATCTCTCCTGAAGCTGAATTCTAAAAGATACTGAGCACTCACTGCCTTCTCTTCAGCCCCACAGGAGCTGTGAGTAATTAGTTCTTCTGAAGAGCTAAATGCTAGGGGTGAATTCCAGAAGATACTATTATTTAACAAGTGGCACAACAACAACAAAAATGTGCAAGCTTAAGTTTGCATGAGGATCCAGATCAGTGATACCAGCAGGTTATGTCAGGGCTACTCATAGTCCTGTTTTAAAAGATACTAACCATAACTTAGTTGGAATTGGTGGTGAAAACTGAACCTTGAATAATGACACTGACAAATAATTTTGCAATAAAGTGTCCCGGTCATTTATACAATTCCTTTCAGCCCTTTGATAAAGGCAGCATCAACTATTAACAGAACTGGAGCAGGAAGCTGGGAGTTCTGAACCTGGCAGACAGGATACTTGCTGATCCCATGGCACTGGCCTTCATTGTATTTTTTCAGTTCAGGGGAAAAAAAAAAAAAGAAGAGAAGAATGGAAGTTTAAAAACAAAAATAGGCACAGACTCAGAGTCACGGAAAAATTAATTGCACTGAAAGCCAGCTAAGAATTGCAGTTGTCTCTCGGCAGGTGTCATAGAATCGCATGTCATTGGGGATGTAAATGTGGAAGGACGGGCGCTCAGTGATGTTTCCCTCCTTTAAGTTGTTCATACTCTAAGGAAGCTTGAGGGCTCTTGTACAAAAGTATTTAGCAATTAACAATGTACAAAGTATTTTTCTATAATGCTTTAATATAATATCTTCTTCCCTCAATTTAGGATGAAGGAATGAAAGCAGAGATATTTAGATTACGTAAGAAGCTGTCCGAGCAAGAGAAGAAGTTACACAGCACAGTGAAACGCTTGCACTCCACAAACCAGCTGAAGGAAAACATGGAGAAAGTCATCATTGACCAGTGTAAGTGTATGCTTTATTACTGGTTCTTTTTTTATTTTTGTAGTCTGTGGCTACCTCTAAAATTGGAGAAACAACAAAATGAATATAAGCACCTGTTCTTTTTTGTGTGCACTCAGTTGTTAGTGAGAAACAATTCATGAGGTTCAGACTGTACAGAACTGATGGAGCCTCATTCAAAGGGAAAGAAGTTGCCCAGCTACAAAAGGCTGCACAGAATAACATGAGCAGCAGTTCATGGTTTTACACAACCCACTGATAATGTGTCAGTCATGCAGCTGCCACTAATTGCCACTAATTAATTAAGTTTTCTGTCCTACAACAGTTCCTGACAGAAGCAAATTTACTGTTGCTGTAGACCATTCTAGCCAAAGTTTTTGATGTTGTCCTTCTCAAAATTGTGATTTTGCCTCAGTCTTGATAAGTGTGGGATTAGGCTTTTAGATTTTCTGAGGTGCCTGTCTGTTGCGTGTACCGCACTAGATAGCTGAATGCTGGGAAAAGCCAAAGCAGCAGCAAAGGAGATTTCTCAACGCTCTACACCAGACTGAGAAGTGCAAGAGAACAGGAGGCTCAGAACAAGGGCAACAAAAGCTTGCCATGAGTAATTTTTTAAAGAAAAATTAGGACATGCTGTGAAATGGTATTTTACCCTTAGCAGCCATATCTAGAAAATTATCTGGAAACATGAAAACAAGTGGGACATGGACTATATTGTAGCTGTGTTAAGCCAGGTGACTGTTTTAACAGATTCATCTCTTCTGCTTTAGAGTTTAGTCACTCATCAGAAGAGATTTGAATGGAGCTAACCTCTTCTCTACCTTCATGCTATGCCAATGTGTGTGTTGTGGCGGGAGGATTTAATTTTCTTCTTTAAAAAAAAAAAAAAAAAAAAAATCTATCCTTACCTTCTCTTAAGAGATGGGACTAACTCACTCAGTCTCTGCTGGAATGGCACTTGTGTTATCAGTCATTCATCTAGAATGTAAAATGTTACACGTCATACAAAGTTATGAAAGTGGCCATAATACTTTAAGTTACTCAAGTCACTTAAATGCAATGTAGAGGAATAAATGTTATTTTGCTCCATAGCCTGTAATTTTTATATCTAGGTACATGTATCTTCTGCCTGCAGATTATTTTTTCTTTAAAGCATTTATGGGCTGGTTTTTGGTCACTTCTTTCAGAACTGTTGTATCAAATGACGTACAAGTTACTTATATTAAATCCAAAATAATGTTTTGTTCAGGTTTTAAAGTTAAACAGCTCAGTTTGGGGTTGTCATCTGAAAACCAAAGCTATTCTGTCTGTCCAAATAGTATCCCTGGGGTAGATTTACTGGTTTAGTTTGGTCAGTTCCTAGTTCCAGTGACATCTCAGACGTACTGGGGAATTTTAGTAGGGCTGGGCAGAGAAAATAAATCCGCAGAGATTTTACCCTTATGGCCAAAATGTTTTCCCCACAGCCACTCTACCCACCCATACTTTCAAAAAGAAAACAGTACATCTCCCCCTTATTTTGCTCTCTGCTTTTCAGGGCATTCAACCTCATCTGAACTCGGTCCTAATAAAATGAAGCCTGCATTTTCTGAAATCTCCTTAATGCAAAGTACTGCCTGGCTAGCAGCAGCTTCGCTATTAGTGTCACATCCTCTAAATTCTCTTCATGTACTGAATTTAATATTTTTGATTTAGAAAAACCTAGTTTGCCAGGTGAAATGAATTTACTAGCAGAGTTCTTTATGAGCAGAGAGCACTCTGCTACACAGAAAGACCTAGATACGATTTTCTATAAGTTTCATTGATTATGGCAATTATGGATGTCAAGTTACCTTTGCCTTAAAGAGCAATTTCAGAAATGTTTCTAAATTGCATCTGTACACAAATTCCTGACCAAGCATACAACAGAACTGGTGGATCATACGAAGCTGCAGGATTTTATTAGAATGCTTACACTTGTGTTTGTTATTTCTTCCTTTCTCCTTTTGCTAGCAAGAAAGCAAAGGCATCGCGGTAGGTGACCTTGCCTGTCTCCATTCTCCAAACATCCTGTTAGCTGGCCACTCCGCTGAGGATATTCAGGTTCCCTCTGTTATTTAGTTGAGCGTTCCTAAATATATTTAGAGGCAGAGACTGGAACATTCTTGTGGCTCAGAGTCTTCTGTGTGCTTTCTCTGGCGAGAGAACTCATTGCTTATAAACCTCATCTGAACCTCTGAACATGTAACAATGCAGTGCCAAATTGCAGTAATCTGCCAAGGGTATAATTATCTCATGACAGCTCTACCCTTGGAGTTGTTGGGTTCTTATTATTGTAATGAAAAATCTTTATTATGGCTAAATTGTTTATTTTTGAGACTGGAATATTAAATTGGTACTTGTGAATGGTATTTTTCAGCAGTTATGGAGCTGACACAGATTAGAGAATCACATATTTAACCTGACATTTCTAAATACCAGTTTTGTGTAGAAGCATCCCCTCCTCCGTTCACAGGTCTCGCGCTGTCCCCACAGACAGACTAGCTGGATGAATAGAGAACACTTGGAACCCTTCAGAGCAAGCCACTGACGTGATTTCCCCTAAGCATAGATAGGTTGCTTTGTCCTTGAACTGCTGGAGGAGCTGGCTGACTTCTTCTGCCATCTGTCCTCTTCCCAGCCCGTCGTCCCCCATAACCTCTTCACGGCACCATTTTTTCTCCCCCTGCTGCTAACCGCCCCCTCCCAGCCCAAGCAGGCTACCCCATAGATCAAGCTGTAGTTGGCTCATGCACCATTGCCCCTTAAAATTAACAGAAAGTCTTCCTTTGATGTCTTAGATTAAGGGAACCAGGTCATCACTATCGCAGGGGGTTGTTCACCCCTGTCACGTTAAATGTAGTGATGAGCTATGTGTGTTTTCACATGTATCGTTCTTGGTCTGGTAGAAATACTTTAAAAACACCTCCCTGATGTTTAGACCTGAAAAGCAGATTACCTGCTAGATGGGACATAGGCTGGGGGTAGGAAACGGCGTTCTAGTGGTGGCACTGCTTCAGACCTGCCCCGCGGGCCGGAGCGGATCCTTCTGCTCTTCCCTGACTCGCTCCATGTGTACAGCGTTGCCCCTAAATCTGGGGTGGTTGCAGCTGGAGGTTTGTACGCCAGCCCGAGCTGCTGCACAGGGCTGGGGAGGGAGTAACGGTTCTGGGTTTTGGTGAGTAACAAAGTTGGAGCGGTGGTAGGGGGCTGTGTGTGATTGCCTGGTCGCTGCCTGTCGTGCAGATGCGAGTTCTTGCATTATTTAATATTTGGTCATAAGACTTGAATACAGGGAATATAAAAAGACTGTGCAGTATTCTTTTTAATCTCCTCTTTCTTGCCAGTGGTTTTAACTCATGATGTCTTGAAGAAAGCTAGAGGAAACCTGGAAGTAAGTAAAATTTTTGCTTGCATTTAATTCCTTGGTATATACTCGTTACAAATACGCATTGCTGTGGCAGTGGTATTTTGCAGAATTAGTCTGATTTGCTTTCTGTTTGCTACCTAATCAAGTCGGGGTGACAGCAGTTTAGTATGATAAATATTCTGCAGTGTTTGATGTTTAAATTAGAGTTTTATGACTGACCACGTAAACAGCTAAACCCTCTCTTTTCTGATGCTTTGCCTAGGTTAATATTCATGTCTGTCATCTTCTTCCAGTAGTTTATTTTCAGCAGATCACAGTCCAATAACCAGTTTACTGAATAAGTTCACAAAAGGCACCCTTATTTAAAGCTTGCCTATGTGTTAATAACTGGTGGTGCTTCTTTTTTAAAAAAATAGAGAGCTGGTAGGCAAAGCTTTTGCAAACAGCTATTTGCTAATGCAGTGTATTAAATTAGTTTGAGTGTTTAAGTAATCACTGTTCAGATTTGATTTCTCCCAGAAGGTTCAGACTTTGCTCCCAGAAGGATGTAATACACTTCTTGACTCCTAAATCCCATCCTTCTCCTCACGCCACTCTGAATGATTGTGCATTTCCCAGCCTCTCCTTAAATTTTCCTCTAACCTTTTCCGTGAATCTCTTCTCCCTTATCCTCGTGAGCAGTGCCGCCTTGAACGCTTCCCGACGCAGCTGCTGTACTGTTGTCTCAGCCCTACCTGAGTTAGAAAGTGATGACATTAAAAAGTCTTTCTGCTTACAGAAGTCTTATCAATTTAATTTGAAGATTTGCTGAACACAGGAGCTCGGGTTTGCAGATCCTTTTGCAGCATTATGGCCCAGGGGTAGGGACAAATTGTGTGCATTTGGAGTACTGTAAAATAGTAATAATTACTGCTTTTCTCACCAGGTCCCACCAGCTGAGCATCAAAAATCACCTTCCTATACCAGCAAAAAGAGGATTCTCTGAAGGAGACGGTTCCACTAATAAAGACCAGTCCTGTGATTGTTGTTTGCTTCTTTATGCCTTACTATTTATTGATGTAAAAATGTTTGTTCAGCTCTTCTAATGGACTCAGCCTCTGACCAAAAAAAAAAAAAGGGACAAAAAAGAAATCTTTTGTTAAATAACTTATTTAACATTTTCTGTAACGTAAAAGATGGTTTTTAATATTTATTACAGAAGCAAGGTACTGAAGGTACTGAAGAAAAATCGAGATTTTTTTAAAGTCGTCTCATTTGAAATTTTATATTTGTACTTGTCATGTTATAAAACTATTTGTTGTTATAGTCAAGCAGGTCCTGAAAGAATCAAGACTGTGATCCACCTTCCACACTGTTTCTCTACTGCTAAAAGAATGTAGGTTAAAAAAAAATAATAATTCTGCCAGTTGTCATTGTTTTGTAGCAATGTGAAAAATGTTCAATACTTTTAAAATATTTTAAACATATCTGGAAGATTCTTCTGGAAGCTGCCTGATGCTGAGCTTGCTTATTGCCCTGTTAGAAACGTAGATTGATGCTAGGTCTGAAAATATTACTTAGAATCAGACAATTAAAATGAAAAATAATCACAAATGTGTTTGTTATTTTGTTTAAAACATCAGACTTGGAGCACTTACTGAACAAAGAAGCCACATTCGAGTGTTCGGTTCCTGAACTCAAGTAAAACGAACCTAGTCCTTGTCAGCGGTGGTGGGCAGGTATGGTAGAAGCGCTTGTCACGGCTAAGGGGGGTGTTGGAAACTCGCTTTCAGGAAGCTGCGAGCAAAGACGTTTTGCGGTTGGCAGAACATGAGTGTCGTCCCCAACACCGCCCTCCCCGAGGTGGGTACAGAGAGGATAGAGGGACACGGCTGAACGGCTTTGAAATCCATTTTTCTGCTAAAATCTCTGAAAAAATGTTTCTTAAATTTAAATAAATCTTTTACTATGGGTTTTTATCTCCCACATTGATACCTATAATAAATAGTGATATTTTGTCAAGGCCAGAGAACACCAGCATAAACCAGTTGTGCTCCCCTTGTCTGCTGCCTTTCCCATTTTGCCTTCGGTTTGAGCTGCCCGAGCACCCCGTTTCACAGCAGAGCTGACCGCCTGCCACCTGCTCAGTGGCACAAAGTGACCTGGGAAAATAGTTTAACCCTAACAAGACCATAATTTAAAGTGATTTTTGGTTACAAAAGTAGACCTTATGGTGCAATCAAGGCTTTATTGAACTAAGCGAATTTCACACAAAGTGTGATTTCCTCCCCCCAAGTTGATGATGTTCCCATGTACAAGGTAACTTGCCCCCGGCATCTGAGAAGGTCAGCACCAGGTCTGGGAAATCTCAACACAGGATTGTGGTTATATTGGGTCCTTGGACACTCTAGAGAACAACCAACATGTAATAGGCTTTCACAAAAAAATGCATTTGTGCAGATAGCTCCCCTCCTTCACTAAAGCTTTGGTTCGTTCAAATTAGTTTCCCAACAACGGTTTGATGATATTCAGCCAACTCTGAATACCGCAAAGATGCTCTAAATCACTTTGCTTCTAAATTGCAGCTTGATATTAAATGGTCGGAGCCGTTGCACCCTCCCTTGGGGCAGACCTGCACGCCGACGTTCTGGGTGGTTGCCGGTACAATACCTAGGCGTGGCACGGGTCGCAGTTAACCTGGTCCCCGGCCCTGTTAGCGGGGTGCTCTGTCCTATTCCAGACCTCATGCAGCCATGGTGCGTGTGAGCTTTTATTTAAAAAAAAACCACCACCACAAAGCCAGGCGCTTTCAGGGTGCCGTTTCTGTGGGCCCCGGTATGACCTGCTTTTTGCAAGTTCACAGCAACGGGCCTTCTCCGAAGTACGAAAAGGGGTTTAGTGGGAGGTCCCACAGCCTTCCTGGAGGTGTCCCGCTCTGAGAAATGGTACCTGCTGGGGAGATCCCAGCCTACAGTCCTTACCCGAGTGAGCCTGAACCTCCCTCTCGAGCTACGGCTGCTGAGTACTCGCACCTCTGGTCCTTCAAGGGAAATGAGAGCTCAGAAAGGCAACGCCGTTGTGTTTAGCTGACAGCAGGGGGAGGCAAACGCATTTGTCTGGATTAGAGGAAAAAGATGCCAGAAAAATTGGAAAAGGTAAAAATAAACTTTGCAAATTGAAGAAGGGGGAGGTAAGGGGAGAGCATGCAGTCAAACTTGTTCTTCAGTCTCTTCACACATTATTGTCCTCACAGCTCACTAAAAACGTCAAGTTAATTTTACTAAGTAGCTAAATTATAGACACTCAGATGTAATCAGAATCTGCTATACATTTCAACTTTCAAAATTAATCATCCTACGTTTTTGAGTTACAACACCTGAAGGAAACAGCTGTACATCTATATATAGTACACCCATGGCTCCTGGTCTTCTTGCAGCCTTTTTTCCCCTACACCATCTGTACTTAAAAATAAACAAATGTTTCCCTTTCCTGAGATGATTTGCCACTTACTTCTCAACGGTCCCTGCTGTGCCCTCTCAGCGCTCGTCTCCTGACCCCCTTTTCCTTCCGCTTGGCTCCGATTGCTGCTGCCTGTGCGTGCGCTGGGCAGGTCAAGGGGACACATTCACTTCTGAGATTCGGTTAACTGGGAAAAAAAAATGTAATATTTCATTATCTCTTTAAAAACAGACGATCCTACAAGATCAAAGTATTTCATCTTAATGAGAAGTGCCTCTTAAACACACGCAATTTACTGGGCTGGTTTAAAAATAATTAAAAAAAAAAGAAAAAAGCCTACCAGATGGAGGGCTGCAGAAGACAAAGCTTATGGAGTGTTAAACTTTGTTCCCATTAAACAAAATTAAATTTTCCTTTAAAAATAATTATGCAGGAGAAAAATAAGCAGCGTAAGCAAATGGAATTAAAGGAGGGGCTCATTTGCTTAGTGAGTTCCTGCCCGTACTTCCATTAAATGTGCAAGGTGATTTGAAACATTACTGAGAGAGTAGTTGAGGAACGAGCTTCCGAGTAGGTGAGGGGAGACCTGCGGGTCTGTTGTCTTTACCCGTGACCTTGAACCTCTCCGCTCCTTTCCCAGGCTTGCAGGCAGTAAACAGGCTGTGGGCTCTCTCATGGAGGATGCTGAAGGCCAACTGAGATTAAGGAAAATAAAAAAAAAAAGAAAAAAGAAAAGGCTTTTTCCTTCTCTTTAGGCCCCCGCAACATGTGCGGCTACACGGGAGCACTGAATAAAGGAGATATTTAGTGCCACTGGGGCAGAGCGGCCCGTTACAGACACACGCCAGTACCTGGTGCTGCCGGCCAGCCCCGAGCCATCCCTCCGGGGCAGCACGGCTGGGAGCCTGCGGTCGCAGCTTCCGAACAACCTTCTAATTACCTCTGCCAAAGAGAACAAACAGAAATAATATTCAGAAATCACAGGTGGTTGGTTGTATTAAAAATAAATCAATGCTAATGCATTCAAGCGTTTAAAAACAAAAGCACAGCAGATCCGTGTGGTATTTTAATCTCGACAAAAGCTGCCAGTTCCATTTTTGCGAGGGAGCCGGTGAGGCTTTGCGGGATGCCGTCTGCCGGGTGGCGAGGGATGGGTCCTGCCGGGGCCTCTGGCAGCGGGCAGGGCTGTTGTGGGGACGGGGCAGAGCCCTTGCCCCGCTGCGTCCCGAAAAGCCGAGCGGAGGGGAACGCACCCTCTTTAGATTTGGGGTTTATTTTAAACGCTTCTGAACTAGATGGAAAGCAACTCCTGTCATCACTTCCAAATGCAACAGAAATGACAATATGGGAAGAGAAATATAAAAAGAAAGTGGCAACACTTCGGAATTCTATTGACACCGCAATCATGATTTAAAAGCAGCCAAAGCCCGACCCCCAGTCACCCGTGGACACAAGCTGCGTGAAGCCATGGGCACCCAGAGCTTTTCCACCTGGGGCAGGCGTGGGCTGTGGGTTAAAGCACGAACCTGGGAGCAGCCGCGTGGCTTTGCTGTCAGCAAGATCGCCTGCGAGGTCAAACCGCTCCCGTGCGAACGAGCCCGCACTACTCCGCGTATTAGAGCCCTTGGACGCAGCCGCTGCTAGGTGGCCGTACAGAGCGATTCGCACCCCTGGGTGCGGGTTCTGCTGCTGCTGGAGGGCTTTTGGCGGCTGGACGTCGCTGACGCTCGCAGCCACGCGCAGCCGTGTCGCAGGCAGCGTGGCGCTGGGGATGCCGCGCTCTGGCCGGGCCTCGCAGGCTGATGAACTCCCACATTAACGTATCAGCAGTGCGCTCTGCAAAGCCTGGCACGCTGGTCTCGTCTTCGTGTCGGTAACAACTCGGAAAAAAAACCTGCTTGAACAGACAGGTCCCCCCCATACGTTTCTCCCCCCTGCTTTCCCTTCCCGACCCCCGTCCGTCTCCACCTTGACCCCCCAGGTCCATTTTTGAGCCTTTCTGGCACAGCCACTAGATGGCAAAAGCAAGTTGTGCTCGCAGAGACACGGGGCTGCAGCACTGGGAGCCGCTGTCGGACGGAGCCGTGCAGAGCCCAGCACGTACCTGCGGCCGCAAAGCCTCCAGCACAAAGCCGCTGCTCTGGGTTTGTGCTCCTGCACATCTCCTGCCCGCAGGGAGCTGAAATAAACCCAAACACACCGTGCCGGATCGGGCCTGGGCTCATTAGTGTGAGTGACATGAAAAAGATAAGATTTGGAGCCAGGGCTTACTGACTTTATTACTTAGATTAAAAAAACCCAATCCCAAAGTGTCTTAAAACAGGCCCTACGTTGAATCAATGATCCAGAAGCCACTGGCGTTACTGTCGGGGTACAATTATCAGCACGTTTAGTGCTTGTGAAGTTTCCGTGCTGCCCTTTGCCTGCGGTACCGCTCGCCTCGAGGCAAAGCCCCCAGGCCCTGTTCAGGGGGCTTTGGCTTCCAGAGGAGGAAGCGCGAAGGGTGCCGCGTCCTCGGCAGGGTGCTGCAGGCAGCCCAGCACCGAAGCGCTCGCCTCCGCTCGCAGCAGCGACCCTGCTGGGTTGATGGGCCGAACCCCTCACCCTCCAGCGTGAAGCAAAAGCAAACCAAACCCCTTCTGCTCCTAAAATGCCATTTTTCTCCACCACAGAGTTTGACGCTGAGCCCACAGCTCGGCGCCTGGGTTTCACACTGCGCGCTGACCTCGGTGCATCGCTCCGGAGGGCAGTGCTCTCGGAGAAGGGCAGTGGGCTGCTGCCTCTCCTGCAGCGAGTAATTCAGATTTAGCAGGGGGCGAAGCACACGCGCACAGGGAAGGAGCTTGGTCACTTACTTACTTTATACCTTTTTGCAGAGGAAAAGGTTGTAGCATCCGTCTGCAGAAAACACCCCTTGCAGGGAGGAGAGGCTGCATCGCCCGGCTTCTCCAGGCTGCAGAGCGGCAACTGGCAGCAGCGGGGGAAGCCAAGGCTGCTCCTGGGCTGGCAACACCAAGGAAAGGAGACAGATTTCAAGTCACTTTAGTGGCCCATTCCCACCTTTCTGTCCCCCTCCTCCCACACATAAAAATCTCTCTGTCACGTGGCTCGCTCCTGTCCCCAGAGAAGCAGCACAAAATCTGGCTTGGAGCATCAACGCAGAGTCGCAACACGTCTTTGCAATCCAGCAAATCAAAAGCGATAAATAAACTGACAAGTAACCCCTTCTGCCTATCTACCCAGGACGTCACTTCTCTCATTAGCTCCCCACAACACGGAATCAAGCCCTCGGACACGTCCGCAGGCGGCTCTGGGCTCTCCCCGTCCATCCAGGGGCTGCTGCCCCTGCCCCATCCTGCGTTCAGACCTGCTGCTCCGCCCTCAGCAACCGCGTAACCTTTAGCTTTAATTTTTGAATTGATCCCTCTTGAGACAAGCTCTGCAGGTCTATTTTTTATGTGTTTATCTTGTAATTTCTTCAGAAAGACACTTGTTACAATATTTTTTTTCCCCTCCTTCCCCCCAGCCCCGTCGGAGGAATCTACTTGGGTAATTTGTCGAAGCGGGTTGCTGGGCCATGCATTATGCATGAGATGCAATCTTTATTTTTGCACTCCGCTGTGTGCATTCTCAAACAGGAATGGCACCGCGTGCCCGCACGCAAAACGAACATTAGCAGCTCAGAAAAAAGAAAATGCCCATTTATTTAAAGCAAAGCAAAAAAAAAAAAATATCCCCCCCACTCTTTCAAGCTGTTCTAGCTGGGATCGCTCAGAGCAGCTAAGCAGCAAGAGCAGTCAAGTCGTTCCCATTTATACTCCGCTGTTGAATAAACTGGCTCAGGGCTGCTGCGTTCAGCGCGACGCGCGCAGCCAGCGTGGACGGCGAGCCCCGAGGCGTTCACCAGCGCCAGACTCACCCGCAGCCGTGGAGCTCAGGTGGCACACACCCTCTCCTAGGAGGAGGCTCATTCTCTCCGTCCTCCTGGTATCTACACATATATACATGCATATATGCACGTACACTTGCATTAGTGAGCCCGTTCTTTCTCGCTTCTGGAGATGAAGCCTGTATTAGCCACCCCTGTTCACACGTGTTGTGCTGCAGTAGCTTTCAGAGCATCCATGCGGCCAAACCCCAAAGGCCATGTTCACCAAGGCTTTGAGCCTTTTGGCAGATCTGCCCTTATTAACCCACCTCTCCCCCGACACCCCCCTTACCTTCTCCGGCCCGAGGGCTGGATGCCCGACTCCTTGGCCGGTTACGCTGGGAGCAGATGGTTTGCTACGCAGTGGGGATGTGGTAGGAGCTGGTGACGCTGGAAGGCCAAATGCCTAAGGATACCTGCTGCTAAGCATTGTGTCAAAAGCCTTCGGGTTAAATGGGTAAAGCAGAACTGCACGGAAAAGATGCAGAAAATTCATAGGCCATCAAAACTCCACCGTATTTCATGCTTGGAGGTCATCTACTAGTGCTTCAGAGCACTAAGATGCATAGCTCACGTTAAGGTCTGTTTAAAATCCAGCTGCGACACTGATGTCCCAACCAGGGACAGAAACCAGGTCTGTGAATCCCTAGAAGGACATGAGGAGTGGAAAAGAATCGGAAAGTGGCCCCCGAGAAGGAATAAGGGGGAAAAAAAATGCCAGAAAATGAATAAGAGGGAGAAAAAGAGGACACGTGGAAAGCAAAAAGGAACAGGATAAAATGGGGACCAGGATATAAGGCCAATTATTTTTCATTCTTTGGCTTAGGGGCTAATTTATTGCAGTGGTAAATCATGCTTAGGATAGGTAATACGGCAGCCAGAGCCGGGACATTATTTAGACAGCGTCATCATGATGTTAATGCTCAGAAAAGTGGAAAATTTTAACTACCTACAGGCCATGTCTCGCTCTTTACGGTCTCCCCTGCTGCTCGGCACGAAGAAATAACGTGCTTTCCCCAAGCCACGGGGCTTCGCGTGGGGGCAGAGAGGTTTGTGGAAAGGCTCAGGGTCCGGTTTCTTTGCCTGAACATCCCACGCCTGAGCTGGGCTCAGGCCACAGCCCCACGTTTTCCTCGGTCCCAGCCCCTGGGCGCCGGAGCTGGGGATGCGCCCACCCACGCAGTAACGCGGCTGCTGCTGGGGCACCCCGCGAGGCCAGGGCAGAAATAAACACATAAACCCCCCCCCCAAACCATAATAGGATGTAAACATTAGCTGTACGTCCCATGCGCACAGAGGTGAAGGGGAAGGTGGGGATACGGGAGCTTCAGCCGTGCTCTCTGGGGTGGAGACTGGCTGTATAAACTGTAAACTAGGTAAGGCTGAGCCTTTCACCACACCTCCACAGCGTGTCTCAGTTGACAGGGAAAAATCTTTACGCTATATAAAGATGGTGTATATATAGAAAGAAACTTTCTAGGGGTTAGAAGAGGCGAGGTGGTTCGTTACGGATACCGGGAAGCGCAGGAGCCGCCCCATCCCCGCAGCCCTCCTCCACCCGCTCGCGGTTCAGCGGGGAGAAGTGCACAGAAGCAGCAGGTCGTCACGGCTCCGTGAAGATCCCTGCGCCGCACAGGGCCGGCACGACTCGGAGGAATCGCACCCTGACGCTTGGCTGGGCTCTACACCCCTCTGAGGGTGCCACGTCCACCCTCCGCCCCTCTCCTCCTACCCCGGCTGCAGTGGGACCCGGGGTGAGCATCCCACCGCCGTGCCCACAGCTCCCGCGAGATGCAGCCGGGGCGGGGGCTGAACCGCGGCAGCCCTCAAGGCAGCAAGTGATGTCGGCAGCCTGGAAAAACGATGTCAAAGACGTGAAAAACCAACCTGCTTTGCCTCAAGTCATCTGAGCAAACTATGCATTCTCCGGCAGTCACGTAATACAAAATTAAGTAACTCCATCGCGTGCCGATCTTGCTGCGAATGGGAGAGGCAAGTTCCCCGCTTCCCCTGGGCGTGATTTGAGCCCGTTTGCTCACGATTTCCCTCCAGCGTCACTCGCCGCGAGATCCACGTTGCGATCCCAACGTACCACTTGGCACAGAGGCACAACAGCATCCCCTTGCAGCTCGGTGGTGAACCCTCGGGTCCCGCAGCCCTCCCCGTGTTCTTCTCCCTCGGGGCACGAAAAAAACGGAGCAAGAGACCGTAGGATCCCACCAGCCCACGCCAGCCTCGCCTGCGGTGCACGCTGCCGCTCTGGCAGTCTCCACCGGTGTTCTGCTCGCCTAAAGCCACGGCAGGATTTTTTTTTTTTTTTGTAGATGGGAATACATTTAAGAAATGTGTTTACTTATATCCCGTAAAAGCACAATAAACTTATCTCCAGACATTGCATTAAAGAAATACTGTGATTTTAAAAGTTACTTTGTTCTAAAACTCCTCCAGGCAGTAAAGATAATAAAAAATAGCAAGCCACTGGTGGTTAAGGAAAAAAAAACACCATGCGGTTATAATTTCACTCGATGGCCTGTCCCTAACAGAGCCACACACCAAATGCACACGTGGGATAATAAGTTAAAATATCTTGGAGAAAGCTATTAATTTATAACAATGGTAAATAAGGGTTGATGGGGACAGCGGAGGTGTTTTAAAGTGCGGTTCGTGTTATTGAGCCCACCAGATGTCATATTGGCACTTAAAAGCCTAAGGTGGTTTGAAATGCAGTACAGATTGTCTCGCGTTTGATCCTCTAAACCTGTCTCCATCCGTCATCGTCAGCAGCTGTCAAGATAACAGGGGACAACTTCTGATTGGGGGCTGATGGGGTTTTTTTGGTGTAAAGGCAGAGATGCATATGGTCCCGAAACCTGGCATTTCTACTTCTGCTGCAAAAACGTGACTTTAAGCAGAAACGGGGCTAACTTCCACCCCCGAACCAATTTGTTTGATGGAATTCAGCCTGCAGGACAGGAAGGATATTTGTGTTTATGTCCGCTTGAATGCAGGCTTGCACGCACACGCTCCTTGATTGTTTTTACTTACATCTGATGATAATGTGGAGAGAAAGATCAATATGAAGTGAGTTGGCCTGGTAACCTCCACAACCAGCGCAGAATTTACACTGAGACTTGACACAGGGAAACGAAGCAACATCATGAAAATTTTATGCAGCCAGGGAAGCTTTGTAATGATCTGCTCTCCGTGGACCCTCAAGGTCTCTTGCATTGTGCTGATTTTCCCTCCGGGCTCCACTTTTCAGGAGCGATTTTGCAGCTGAGTTTGTCGGCAGCGCTCGACCTGCACCGTGTCCCCCGGGAGACCTCCCGGCTGCAGCCTCAGCGAGACCAGGAGCGGAGCCTCCCCAGGCACCTCCACGCTCTCCTGAGTGGAGAGGTGAACGCTGGAGCTTCTCTACTCTGAATACACCCTCTGCCCTCCCAAGGCCTGGGCCACCCCGTGCTGCAGCGAGCGGCCACGCTAGGCATTGCGTGGCCACCACCCTTGCCGCAGCTCGTCCCCCGGAGACCGCAGCCTCCGAGCCTACAGAAACCCCGCGCTTGGCCTCGATGCAAAGAGCAGAGAAGCCACCGCTGGTGAAAGAGCGAGAGCACACCCCGGCCCGGGGAAAACCGGAGCTTTACCCCACCACTTGTGGGGGGGACCCGCTCAGCCCACCGTGCCCGTTGGCTTGCACAGTGCTACTGCGTGGCTGTGGAAGCCTCTCAGGACCTTGGCTTGGCCCCTGGAGCCCCACCAGCTCCCTGGGGATCCGTCGTGAGCGACAGCGGCGGGATTTGGCTCAGGACACCACAATAATATGGTGCTGATTAAAGGTTTTATTACCATGAGCTTGTGTGGTGACTGCATCGCTTACAAGTGCCAGTAAAGCACGTATACCACACTATTAACCAGCCTCTATCTGCCACATCACTCTTCTGTAAAACACTTCATAAAGTGTTTTAAATTTTTTCTGTCCTCTTTTCTTGGCCGTAAAACCAGGCTGGGTTTAACGGCTGAGAGCTCAGCTGAACGGGGCTTGCTGGGAGGGGGAAGCTGCCTTCACTTTGTCACTTACTCCATGGTCTGAGAAAAATTCTTAGCTGTGAAAGCATGAAATGGAGTAAAATTTTGCAGTGTGATCTCCTGTAGAAAAATATGCAATCCAAAACGATCCTGTAACGGTCCAGGTTCGCTGTTTATGGCTGGTGTTTTGGTAAGCCTTCGACTTCACTGGTTTCACAGAGCGAGGCAGAGGATGCTCCTGATGAACTTGGATTTTAAACCTATTTTCACTGAAGGCTCCAAAGGACTTACTCAAACACGGGTGTGTCTCGAAACAGGAGGACCCGTCTCCAGCCGTGATGGGAACTATTTACAAAACGTCAGGGAAACAGACCAAAAACCCTCCCCCAAACCAGCGCCGAGCTGAGATGCACAATCGGGCTGACCGCGGCCCCGCATTCATCAGATGAGCACTTCATTTTTGGAGAATCTAGGAATGAAAAACCCGAAACCCAACCCAAGGTCAGGCAAAGCAATCTGGCGCGTTCCTGAGGGATAATGAGGGAATTAACACTAGGACAAAATACGTTCATTTAGCATAAGCCTCAGCCAGGATGTTTTTCTGATGGCACGGGAACAGATTAGCGTGTGATCGCTCCAAAATCTCTCTAAAAACGGAAACGTTAGAGGGCTGGCAACGGGGATAACGCAGCTGCGCGTCAGACAGTCCCGTCATTCCGGGTGAACCCCACGACCGCCTCCGCGGTGCTGGCGGCACTGAAACCTGCCCTGCCCTCCTCGCCCCCTTCGCCTGCGGGGTTTTGGGGTGGCCGAGAGTCAGGGAGAGACGTGGTCCTCCCCAGCGAGCTTTTGCATACACGGGTCAGGGACTCGAACCAGACAGGCTCAGCCCTTGACTGAGGTTTCTGGTCAGGAGGACAGACACACGGACACCTATCACGTCCTGCAGCGCGTGCGCGACACGACCAGGGCCACCCAGAGCATCACCATGCGGGTGTCCTGCGCCAAGCTTGCCCCCTTCACAGCCTCCCAGGTCTGTCTTGCCTGAAGTTGAGACATCTCTTTTCCAAAGAACCAGTTCCAAAGCACCTCCTTTTCCTAACCTTGGGCTACTGCTCCTACAGCGTTGCTTTAACTATCTTTTTTTTTTTGTCCCTTCAGGAACTGACACAGTTGAGAGAGCAGAGAAATTAAACTGCGCAGGATTGCCTCCTGCATTGATAGACTCAGATTCTTATTCACACAGAGATTAAAAAAAAAAAAAAAAAAATTAAGAAATCATTGGGCTCTCTCTTTGCTCAGAAATCTGTATTCCGTTAGCTCTGGCGTAAGGCACAATGCAAACCAAAAGGAAGAGGAGCTCACACCAGTGGGTAGCTAGAAAACAGAGGCAGAGCAAATTAGCATACTCGGTGTGCAAAGCGAACAGAGGACTTCGACTCGTATAAAGTGATCCTGATGGGAGGAACAGTCAATCCCTCCTCGGAGCTGCAATAAAAGCCTATGGCCGAGAGGGTCTGTGCGGATTTGGTAGCAGAGATAAGAAGGAGCCAAACTCCAGCGAGCATCACTTTCTTGCAATTGATTCGCTGCTCCATTTGAAGCTGGAAAACATGTGCACCACACTTGGAAAAATAAGAGTCGAGAGCACCCTGACAGCAAACCACCGCGCACAGACAGCTGAAGGAAAGCTGGTAAACAAGAAAGTGACAATAATCCCATTATACGGTGACAAAAAAGTTTGTTTCCGTCCCTCAGAGGTAAGAGCTATGCGGAAAGCGGAGCCGGGTCCGTGCAGACCTGGCGAGACGCCGGCTCCCAGGCGGCTCCGGTTATGGGGGCTGGAAGGCTCAGCACCAGGAGGGGCTGCAGGAGCAGCCCCAAGACGCCAGCGTGACAAACCCTGCTCAGCAGTAATTACCGGCCTCGCTGGCACCGGCCCCCGAGAGCTGCTGGGCATCGCGCCCAGCACCGGGCACGCGGCATCGCTGCGACGGGGGACTTACACCGCGGCTCTCCAGCTCCTCCGGACATGGCACGAGCAGCGTGCGAAATCCTTCACGCAGCAAGCGGAGCACGGCGCTTCCCAGGGAGGCCTTTTGGCACAGCTAAATTGATGGCCCCTCCTTGTTTCACGCGGGAGCGAGAGCCTACCACCCTCGGGATGCCGAACCCCCCCGACTGGATGAGCGCGATCGGAAAATAACGGGCAGGCAGGTGGCAAACCAGGACAATTGCTAACGATTTGGCTGCGCACAGCTACCAGTTGTGCTCACAGCCAGCCTGCCCGAAAGCGCGCGGCAGCGACGGGCCCCCCGCCGCCCCCCGCGTTTCTCCACCTGTTAGTTCCTGTCGGTACAAGCATTAGCGCAGAGGAGGGCGATGCTTATCTTAGCGTGGGTCTGCGCGGTGCCTGGCGCAACGGGAGCTCGGCATCGCCGAGGTCTCCGGGCATGGCCAATGAGTAATTACAAGTTCACCCACTGCGGCAGCAGACGGGTGTTAAAGCTGGGACCCCAGGCAGGGCTTGGACCCCCACACCATCCCCTGTGGGGATGGGCCAGAATGACTGACACTTGCCGTACAAAATACTCCTTATTTTCTCTACGTGGTGCCCTAGGTTGAAAGTGTAGCCCCACCAGCACCGACACTAACGACACCGTCTCCCACGGATTTGTGTCTTGGAGCAAACCGCAGCTGGGACATTCATAAACGCCTTTCCCACACGGACACGCTGGGATCTAATGAACGGCTGAGCTTGTGGGGCTGCTCTTTCTCCAGCCGAGGCACAAATATTGTGCCTTCCTGCAGCACGACTCCCTTTCCGCAAGCATTGACGGGCTACGACGACGGTCGTGGGCACGCGGCAAGGCGCAGAGCGAGGGGAGGTGGCGGTGGCAGGGAGAGGGGGACGAGGGAGGTATGAGGTGATGGGAGAGCAGCATGGGGGACCCTCGATGCCTGTGCTGGATTCTAGTCTTAAGTAATTTTACAGCTAAGTAAGGTGAAGTACCAGCTTGCAGAATTGCACCGTGATTTGTTCATGTGCATCAGTGAAAACGTATTTGGGACATCTCCGTCAAATTGGGTTGAAATCCAGCAAAGCAATTAAGATGTGTGTACATACACATAGAGACTGATCACGTCAGCCTGTTTCCCAATGACATCTGGCTGCAAAAGATATTAAAAAAACCCATTCCCCCAGGTTTTTGCAGAGCACACCTTCCCCGTTAGCCAGTTCCCTTCACGCGCAGCACGCAAGGCTTGCAACTCTTCGGTGAAGTTCTGCAGAGGGCTGGATTTCACCAGAAGAGAAAGGAGGAGAGAAATCCCGCGAGCCCCAGGCAGACCCTCGCGGCCCCGGCAGCCCTCGTGGGAGCCCTGTCAGCCACCGGCCGGAGCGCGAGGCTGGCACGCGAGCCCAATGGCACAGTTTCTAGTGGTCCGCACAGGCAGAGGTGATTATGTGCTCCGTACATGGATCCTTCCAGCTGGAGGTATTTTAAACACATAGAAAATAATGTCGGAATCATAGGACTGCAATCTTTAAATTATATTCAAAAAAAGATGCTCAAAGCATATATCATTGAATTATGAACAGCTTTGGCAGCTTTATTGATGATGTTGAATCTGGTTGACAGATGCATTTACACTGCATAAGCATTTGAGATGCTAGAGTAATTGCTTATTAGTCTTGTTGTGAGGCAAAACACCAGATTGAAATAAATAGGAGCTCATGAACACAGAATTTTGCTGCCTCTGATTATTTTTTCAAGCTAACCATCTGCTAAGCATCTGGGATTCTTAGAATCCAAGATCCATACCACACACAGGTGGGAATTAAAAAATACAAATAGAAGGAGCTTAAGAACCCAAACAAACTATAATATAAAATTGTCCAAAATGACTAAGGAGTTTCTTTCCTAGCTTGCATACAAATGTAGAAGTTTTAGGTTCTTACAGGACGCCCTACACACCGAGCAGAGGCACAGCCAAGCAACCGCGTCCGCTTCATGCTCTTCGCCACGTGCCAGGGCCAAAAAGTGCTCTGCACCCCAGGGTGGGCACGGGGGGCTGCACGAAGCAGCCGAGCAGGGTACTCGGCAGCAGTTGCCTTCTCCACAAATGAGACGTAGCAGGAGAACCCAAATTCCCCCGAGGCCACCAGAAAGACTCCCAGGGCTCTCTAGGGCTTCGCTTGCAAGAATTTTGGTAGACATCGTAAGACGCCAGGTCACGTCTCTGTCCCTTGCTGATGCGCTTTTAAACCTTCTACCGAGTTTTAAGCATGTTTGACAGAAAAAAAACTTAAAACCGCCGCCCTTAGCGAGGGAACGGCTGCCACGTCTGTTGACATTGTCTGGCTGATCCTTTCCTCTGCTGGGAGAGGGCTGCGTGCCTACACACCACCCACCGCGACGGAGACCCAGCCTTTCACACCGGCTGCCCTGCCCTCGTCGCCCAGCGCCACAAGCACACCCGTCCTCGTCCTCGTCACGGCCCCGTGCCGGCACCGCACCCGGCAAGCGCCGTCTGGCCGAGCACTCGTCCATCGCAGCCTCTTCGACGTGGCCCGAAGACGGGGGGAGGCAGCGCTCCGCGCCTGGGGAGCTGCGGTCTCGGCCGAGGTGCGGCAATCCCCGCAAGAAACAAGAATAACGATCTAAAGCGCAAAATTCAAGCAGGACAAATTCAGGAGTTGGAATGAAGTTTGCTACGCCGTTTATTGCAGCCTGTGGGATGGCAGCTTTGATAAGAACATAAAATTGATATTTGAATTTTCCCCAGCTGCCATTGCACTTGATGCCGAGAACATGAGTTAATAAAAACAGCCAGTTAAATAACTGTCAAAATCTAGCAAATACCCATAAAGCAAATGTTCTTTTAAAAAAGCAAATTAGACATGCATTTTTCTCCATGAAAAAGTGCAATTAGAGAAGCTTTATAACTAATATTTGTTTTTGGTTCTAAAATATTAAGGATCTTTCCTAAACATAGCACAGTGAAGGGTTTCAATTAATCTCCTTTGAACACACACGCATTCAGGTGTTTAAAAAGGGAAAAAGAAGAAAGAATGATTTGTGCATCATGATCTATCATCTCCAAAAAGCTGTAAACAGGATCTTAGAGAGCAGAGTTTGTGTGACAAATCTGAGATTAGGCGGATTCCGATCTAAAAATTAAATTGCTTATCAAAGAAATAATATTAGAGTAAAATAAATTAGAATCTCTACTGAAGACTCTAAAAGTAATTTTTAAAATTAATTAGAATCAAAAAGATGGATCTCAAAGGATAGGACAACTCTAATTTAGACAGACGGTAATTAATTCCTTATTTCAGAAATTCATTAACAGGCTGTAAGAGCAAATCATTCCTTTGCTGGACTTAAGCTCCAGAGAAAAGGATTCATCTGGAAAGGGGAGACGAGAGCTCCCTGCCGCCAGCAGCTGCCCGAGCCGGGTCGCAGCGATTCACTGCTGGGTGGCAACGCGTGGCCGGGTGAGCCGGGCTCGGACCACAGCCGGCCACGCTCCCGGCTGCGCGGGGAAGAGGCTGCAAGCGCGGAGCTAGGCGGAACCACGGCCCTTGCAAGGATTTGTGGGTGGGGAAAATAAATAAAACGCAAAACGTCGCTCTGATGTCTCATGAGAGGCAACACGACGTGCTGCCCCTCTCCCACTCGTGGTTGGGGCAGCAGGTTTCAGGCTGCCCAGGGCAGTGGTGGAGGCACCATCCCTGGAGGGATTAAAGACGTGTAGATGTGGCGCTTGGGGACATGGGTTAGTGGTGGCCTTGGCAGTGCTGGGTTAACGGTTGGACTCGATGACCTTAAAGGTCTCTTCCAACCTTAAAGATCTCTTCCAACCTAAACGCTTGTATGATCTTGTTTCACCCTTCACCGAGCTCCTGCCAGACCAGCACAGGTCCCACCACAGGTCCTCAGGTGCGGAGACCAAAAACCTAGAGATTTGGGGGAGTTTTGCCACTTTGCCATGCAGCAACAGGGAACTGCGCTCAGAGGGGGCACATTTCCATCCTCTTTCTCTGCTCCTACCTAAAGCCAACAGACGCATTCCGCAGCTCTAAAAAATAAACAACCCCACCCAATTCACAGGGCAATATCCATGAAGAAAATAACTTGTGCACCTCGGTAGGTTTAGTGCATTAGTTTCCACTGCCGATGAATAAATGCACTGGCAGCCTGGTCTGCTGCCAGCCCCCCTGGAGCAGTTTCACAATCGCCACTCCACTCCGCAATCCTTCGGAGAGGCCAAAGCGCAGCGCTGGTCCTTGCCAGAAAGCGCACTCGGCTCGCTGGCATCTGGATCCCTTTGATAACTAGTTAGGCTTGGAGCTTATCCTCCGAGCTGGAGGGTTTGTTAAGGGGAGGATAAGCAAGGCTCGAATCCGTTGCCCGCACCCAACTGGAGAGAAGCCCAAACCTAAATCCTTATCTGAAAAGACTCGAGCTCTGGACCTGGATCTGAGGAGCATCCTGCTGGCCTTCCCATCTGCGAGGGAGGCAGCCCAAGTCCCGGATCTGCAGCGTGGTGGGAGGGAGAGCCATGAATATGGATTTAACCCTCCAGCCTGAACCCTGTGGGCTGAGGACTGCCACGCACTGCAAGCCGGCAGCGGTCCTGGGCTGTGCTGGCTTCTTGGCCCTGCTGCAATAGAGAGGATTAAGCGGACGTTTCTCCAAGGAAGAAACGTCGTGACCTGTGCAGTGCATGGACAGACGGCTCGCAAGCCCTTCCACCAGACACCGGAGGAAGGAGATGGAAACACAATAGGATTAGCTAGTGCTGGTTGCAAAATAACCTCCCTCCGTACCTTAACTCATGGTGCCCAGGTCCTGATGGGAGAAGCAGGTTCCAGAGAGGAGGACAGACCACCTGGCAGTGGGCCTTCACCATCTGGGACCACGAAGGAGCCACGCAGCACAACATGCAGCTAAATACGCGTCGTACAAGATCTCACATTTTGCTCACACTTCTCTGCCACGAGCTTAGGGGCGAGTTCCCTCCTCCTCGCCATGGCTCATTTTGTTTTGCATGGTTCAGTGTTGTTTTGCAGTAACTGAGGGGGCTCCCCAAAAGCTGAAACCCGCCCCCGTGCTGCGCCTGTGTCTGTAGTTCCTTTTTCCTAAGTCACAAGTCAGCCTAAACCTACTTCGTTGGAAAACGTGAGCTGCTCCCGGTTGCAGAGCGCTCAGCTCTGAGCGCTGCACCCCGGGGTATCCGGAAAATAAAGACAATTAGTGGCTATCTCTGAAAAATTAATTTAAGTGACAGACTGTGAAGCTGCCAAAAACTAACAAGCATGTGAAAACTGAATTTAAAAAAAAAAAATTATGGCAGTTATCTATTTTTCTTTTTTCCTTTCACAGAGAGCCATTGCTACCTTGAAAGGCCTTGCTCAAACTTAAAATAAAAAAAAAAAGAAGAGATATTAGAGTTACTAGGTTAAACAGTTGATTAGAAAGGAAAGTAAGGGAAGGATCTCTTTTCTCTCACTGTTTTTCTCTGAAGTTTCCCGGGATGTTTCAGCTGGAGGCAGTCACGTTGGCACAGCCCGGTAAGGGTGGGAGATTGACAGAAAGCACAAAACCCGGGAGGATTTGGGGTTAGGTGACACAGTCCCATCTGCACACTGGATAGCTGCTTTTCCTTTCCCTCAGTGGCATCAGCGGGTTAAAAAAGTCACATTAACTTCCTCACAAGCCTTGTCTCCTTTCCGTCCGCAGAGAACCCCCGCCACGGGGATTGCACCGCTGTAGCGATACACACGGTTACGGATAAAGTCCCTCTGGAGGGAAGACAGGACCTGGCCTGACCGTCACGTCTGCGCGTGGGGCCCCGCAAGCCCAGGCTGCTGCTGCGCCCCGGGTGCTCTCACGGGTCCCGGGAGGGGGGGGAACCACCGAGGATGCTGCAGGCGGCAGAGGCGGATGCAACAGCGGCTGTGACTCCTGGGTGGGGATTTACAAGAGAGCTAAGAGAGGAATTAGGTATCTGCTCTCATTAAGTGTCCCTAGGACTGCGTAGCTGGTGTCTTTGGTTTCCTGGGGGGGGATCTAAACTGTTGGTTCTAGCCAGTGCCAGCAGGTCCTATTTCACTGCCACGTACGAGACAGAGGGAAGAGCAGTTGGCCACCCAAGTCTGTGAGGGAGGTTTGATGGGGTTTTGCTCCAGCTGGGCCTCGACACAGAAGCATGAGCCACAGCCGAGGAGATCCTGCTGACCCCACATCTGGCCCAGCCTGAGCAACGCGCCCCAATGCGCATTTGGGGGAGAAACCCCAAAGGCCTCCCGGTGACCCCAGCGCGGCAGGCAGGCGTGCTCGCAGGTGCCCCATCGCTGTTTCAAGGCTCCTTGCAAACCAGGCACACACCACGACCTACGTGGGAAACAGCGGCTGCAGCAGGAGAGCCGGTGCCAGAGATGTCCGAGCCATCGCGTGCCACCAGCGCGGCGCGGGTGCTGGCTCGGAGGTCACCCCTCCGCCGCTCCACCGCGGCAGAAAGCCGTCGGTACACGAGATACGCTGCCAGGCTCCAGCCGTAGCAGGAGCCTATTTTAAACAAGACTTGTGCCACAGATTTAACATTTAGATATGTTTCACTTTTAACCTCCTCTGATGCCCACCCAGTCTCTGCAGCGCCTCAGCACCTGGTGCACCAAGCAGTGTCGGGGCTCGCCATGACACTCTCCTCCTCCTCCTCCTCCTCCTCCTCCTCCTCCTCCCCCCGCCGGCTGCTTCGCTCAATTTTCTTCCCGAGGAGCACTTGAACGTGGTGTTGCGGGCAGCTGTCTTTACAGCTCAGTGAATCAAATGTTCTGCCCGCTGCCGCGTTGTCTCTTTCATTTACTGTGTGACAAATGCCTGGAAACTGTTTGGTTTTCTGTCATTATAACCCAAGGATATTAAATATACATCAACCCGACAACGAGAGCATGGCTAGGGAAATGAAACATTGCCTCCAGAGCGAGGGAGGGACAGGCATCCCTTCGAACACACGGCGCGGGTCCGGATTTCTGCTTTTCCTCCTGCCTCATCACCACCTCCCGGGCTGAGCCCAAACAGCTCCGTTTCCCCTGGAGCAGAGACCCTGTGGTCCGGACGGAAGGGATGACGCTGGAGGTGCCTCTGTCTCAAATACCGTTCAAGCCCTGCACGCCCCGAGGCCGAAGGCACCGTCCCCCGCCCAGCACCACGGCACGTCCGCGGTGGCCAAAGGCACAGCTGGCACCTGCCACCTCATTTGCTTTCCCAGAGCCGTGACTCGCTGGCTGGTTCCTCGTCCCCAGCCCCTGCGGAAGCATCAGCCCGAGCACGAAGAGGTGCTGGTGGCCGGTCGCCCTCCACCGCGTACGCTCCAGAGCTGTTGCCACATCAGAGTCTCCCTGTTCCCTTCGCAAATCCCCAGGTAGCTGCTGAGCTGCCGCCTCGTCGTCAGGAGGCCTCTGGATCTCTGTATCGACACCAAAAAGCATTTCCACTTCAGCGTAAGCTCCTTATCTCACCAAAGAGCGCGCTCAACGTCTCTTATCCCATTACCAAACACGAAGAACTCCTATTCTTCCACCTACCGTAGAGATCTATCTTTCGATGTGTTTAGAGCTTTGTTACCCAAATATCTCCCCCTCCCTCCCACCCACCTTTCCCCGATTGTGGATAAACATGGAAATCCATTCCCCTCCTAGCAAGGGGAACAGGGAATCTTTTATCCTCCCCCGATAAACGGTAATAAGCTTCTTATCCTCTTACCAATAACCGAGAGCGTTGCAAATCCTGTATCAGACACACTAGGGTTAGGGTTGTTTGCTTTACGTGAAGAGATTTTGTAAAGTGGCAAATAAAAGGCATATAATTTTGTTCTTTTATCTGAAACTTCCTTCTAGGAGGGAAGGTAGAGTTGTTTAGAAGTACATTTAATTGGGTATTATTCAGTATCAGGTTGAGGCAAGTTCTCCTGTCTCCCACAAAGAACTTCAGCACTAATTTGTTCCTGCTCGTGGATGAAAGGTCATTGTGCTGACTAGGAAGTTAAGTAAACAAAATTAGCATCTGATTTAAGAGACTTCTTATTCCCTCTGGTGTAAATTAGTGTAAAAATTAGCAAGACTTTCAGATGCTTCTGTTTTCTGCATTTGAAATGCATCAATTCCCTGAATTTAATGGTGTAGAGGCTTATTATTTCTTTATTTATGCAACTGCATACATATGGGTGGTGAGATGGAAGAGACCGAGTACAGCAGCCTCAGAAGGGAAAGTCGTTCAAGGTCAGCAAGAGCAGAAGAGCTCACAGCAGCACTGACACCCGGACACCGAAGGGGCAACGACGCCATATGCGTGGATGGGAAAACATTTCAGAAATGCAACGTGGACTTTCGCTGTGAAATTCAGTGCCACACAATAACCCAGGGCAAAGCACACCCACCCTTACTACAAAGGCTAACAGGGGGCTTCATGCAAAGGTTTGATTTTATTTTTTAAATTGAAATAAAAAATAGTCTCTCAGGTGTTTATATCACATTCAAATCACTCTGAGTACTTTTTATTAGAAAAAAAACCAGCCACTGCTTGGGATTAAGGGAGAAAATCCCAAGAAATATGTTCCAGAAGCAGGTTCCCGATAAGTTGCTCATTAAAAACCTTTAAACTTCTTCCAAATCATCTATTATTGATTATTGCTGCCCATTCTAATAAATAACCTGATGTTACTGCAGCTTTCCCTGATGGGCTTAACGTTGTACTGCATTCTTGAGAAGAGCTCCGTACAGGGACAGAGGGCTGAAAAACGTAAACACGTTAGAAAATTACCTCAGAGAAGGAAGGCGACAGAGGTATATTTTTCTGTCCTGCTGGGCAGAACAGCCTTCCAAAGGCAATCATTCCTGGGGAGGGAGGAGGACTTGAGCTGGCAGTAAAGGAGCACCTGAACCTTGGTATCTTCCAACATAAGTGCGGGAGAGATTTTTCTAATCATCACCTCGTTGATTTAAAGACTATTCCCAGCACGTCACACATTGTATTTCAGCAGCGGACAGGAGGCATGAAGACACCTATTAAATTCGAAGGCTAGAAAGAAAGCCCAGAAGTGGGTATTTTGGGAATGCATCTTGCAGAAGCCTTCAGCTACCCCATAACCAAGTGAGGAGCTCGACCCTTGGGCCTCCCAGAGCCGTGGGACTCACATCTGTGCAACACCTCTCCCAAGACATTCTTGCTTGGGGAGAAAAAAAAAAAAAAAAAAAAAAAAAAAATCTATATATCTCAACCAAACCCCCAACTCCGGCTTGGCTCCAGATATTGACAAGAGACGCTGGCGGTTTGCTATTTCTGTCCACCTGCACCTGACCTGCTGTGGTCCCATTGCACCAACCCCATAGATGAGTTTCTCCTCCAGACTTACACCGTCCAGGGATGATGCTCTGGCCCCATCAGAGCCATGAGCTTCCCCAAGGACAAACGTTACGCAAAGGGAGCAAACCCACCTCCCTCAGACAGCCTTGTCGAGGTGGGGGTTACACTGGTCTCTGGTGAGGTCCTCCTACTGTAGTATTTTTAATCTTACATGCTACTAATTTAGATGTTGATTTTTCCACTGTGCAGTTCAAACATATTTCCACTTTAATTGGTAAAACTCAGTCCCCAGACCCCAAAGAGAGGTGCAGCTTTTTCAACCAAGCTCATCATTTTGAATCCGCAATTGCTTGTTAAACCAAAAAGATGTGGAACTGAGAGCAATATGTTAAACTTAATAACACGAATATTAATTCCCTGAAGAGTTATGGAATATATCTGTTCTACCAGCTAAGTAAAGGTAACACTCCTCCAGCCCCGTAAGAGAAGGCAGGCACTGAAGTAATAGTTTGCGTTTCCTACTGACTCCGTTTAAAATGTGAGCAGAAACGCTGGTTTTCTAGTTAAGGCGAGACCAGCTATCGCAGTTCCCACGAAAGGCTCGGTACAGGAGGGGCCTGGGACCTCCCGGGTTTGGCTGGGCAGGCCAGGGGAGGCCCACCGGTCCCTAACTGAAGAGCAGAGTTGAGAGACAGCCCATGTGCTGAAATTAGGGTATTCCCACCATCAGAGCTGTCAGAAACCAGACGGCTGCTGGCAAACCCTTCGGCCTGAGGGCCCAGGTCTGGTTTGTGTGCCACCAGGTCCTGCGCTCTCTTTGCACGAGGAATCCTGGACTCCTTCCTTGCACTAGGACACCGATTTTCCCAGCGGAGCCACACCACGAACTTTTTCCTCTGACTACAGACACAGCGTTTGGTGGGAATATCAGCTTTTCCCAGCCTTGTATACATGCAATAAAAATGCCAGCCTCCTCAGAGACTGAAATAAAGGCTTAGTTTCTGGATACAATTGGGTGTAGAGACAGAGTAAGCACAGAAGTATTTCTCTACCAAAAGAGATCTTTGGAAACATCAGGGCCCCAAACCAAGGGGTTCAGGCACCTCTAGGCATAGGTGGCAGCTGAACAGGGGCGTCAGGCAATCACCTCAAGGAAAGGGTATCTGAACTCCTCCCAAATCACCCCTGAAGGGCATGTCTTCCTGTGTGGGGCCCTATGTCCAGAGTCGCCGTACAAATCACTTCAAGTGCTAGAAGATTCAGCTTAAAACCAAACCCAAATGTGTCTTCACCCACAGGGAGAGCAGTAACCTCTCAGCTGGCTCAGGAGTAGCTGGAATATTTTCTCCTGCTGCCCAGATCACGCTTGGCTCTAGCGACCCTCTCTAATGTCTCTGGCCTGGATCCCACCTTGACCAGCCCTGAGCCAGGAACTCTTGTCGTAGCCATTTTCCTCACTACTGTTTTCCTCCCTGCAGTTCATCAGCCAAAAGCAGTGCTAGAGAGGAGGACAAAAGTTCAAAGCCTGTCACAAAAGGGACCTCTTACAAAAAGGTCAGTAGACCTTGCAGGGAAGAGACAGTTTGTGACTGCTGTGGCCACGACGTCTTACAAAAACAGAGATTAAAACCACAGCTAAAAAAAATGAGCAGAAGAGCCATTAAGCATATGTTGGGTACAAGCTAATAAACGCATAAACAACAACGATTGCTAGTTAACCACAGGCGAGAACTTTCTACAAGCCGCAGGTACTAGGCACAAATTGACAATAATCAGGTTTAATGGGTTTGGCTTACAGTCTCACTGGTTTGCATGTTTTATTCTTTTCTGCAATATTAGTCAGTAAAACAAAGTCTCTCTGTACTTGCAAATCTGTTTGGGCGGGAGAGTACCCAATGTTGGAAGAGTCATAGGCAGAGATCCCCAGGGACTGGGAATTTTTGTTCCGTTATAATGCTGAGGCCTCAGGCAGAGTGTGAAGAGTGCAATAACAAGGCTGAAATTTGGATCCAAACCAGAAGTGATAACTAACAGAAGTGCTTAAGTCCAAGGGGATAAACTCAACCTTTTATTTCCATTCAGATGGAAAACCCTTTGCACTGGAAAAACATAAGAGGCTCTATCTAGAGGGATGTTTAACACACAACGACTGTATTTTCAGTATAAAAGTTGAAGTTCTGCTTTGATGGGACTAGAAATAGAAACAAACAAAGCTCGTTTGGAGAAAAACGCAGCCACCTTCTAGCTCAGACTCTGAAAGAGGCTGCCCAGACCAAGACAAGCTCTAGCCGAGACCTCTAGAGCAGCTGCGTGCATTTGCAGCTTGCCTCCAGGACCACACCAAAACCAGACAGCGCTGCTCTCCCCGCTCCCAAGGAGGAACGAAACCCTCATTCCACGTTCCGCGCGCGTAGCAGAGCTGCTTTCCAGGGGAAGGTCCGGGTATCCCTGCAGAGGTACGCACAGCTCTTGGCCACCGCTGTGCGTCAGAGGCACCGCACCGCCCGTAGCACGGGGAGCTCGGCATTCCTTGTGATCAAAGCTTGGAGAAGGCACCATGAGAACAGGAGTCAACGCCGCAGACAGTTATTGCTATTATAAGACATTCCTGTAGCACCACGAGTTTAGTTTGCATTTTGCAAACAAGGTCAGAGACTCTGCCTGACCCAGAGAGACTCTAGTCAACGTAAGGCAGAACGCACAAGCAAAACAAAATACAGGTGTAAGAGCAGTTGGGAGAGGGGCTGGGAAGAAAAGAGAAGAGGGAGGAGTAGGTATTCAGCAGAACCTGGATTAGTAAGAGCTTTCAAATGATTCACTTGTTTTATCAGTATCTGTTGCACAGTTTTGCTACCTGAGTGCATACGAATGCCTTCAACACTCCGACGGAGAAGCAGAAAGCAATGACGTGACTTACCTGTTTCCATGAACCGAGGCCAGGTTTCGGGCAGGTCCTTGCTCCAGGCCAACCACAGTACCCATCAAAGGGGGGAAAGCACCCGGAGCAACCCCAAGCAGCCCCTCTCCCACAGCAGAATAACCTTTTCCCACCTCCCCCTCCAACGGATTTGCCCTTTGCTTCCTGATTGGCCCCAAGAACCTCACAGAGCCATGTGTGGGGAATTAATTACATCCTCCTTAAAGGCTCCTGATTAACATTTCCATCACATGCTAACGAGACACTTCCTGGCTTCAATCTGCTTTCCTTCATTACAGCTTTCTGGAGACAAACTTTATACGTTTATGAGAAACATTAAACGCACCATCGTCTCACTACGATTTACAGCCATCCTGGCTCTCTGAAGTTTGCGCAAAGACTCAATATATTATAGTATGAAATCTGGAATGGGCTCCTTGGAGCGAGATCTCCATCCACAGCTGTTTCCGAGGTCACTTTGGAGGTTGCCATCACTGTAAAGAGCAGCAACCAAACCCAGCAACGTGGATTGATGCAGCCTACCTGAGCCTGCCGAAAACGGAGGGGAATGCCCCCATCAAAAAGCAGCAGCAAAGCAATGCCTTCAGGACTTCCAGGAAAAGCACAGGGTGATGTAACTACTAACCGCACCTCCAACAGAGAGAGACTATCGAGAAAAAAAAGTTAGGATTGGCATTGTGGGCAACATGCTAAGAAATGAGAGAGAGAAGTAATAAACAAAGATGACTGAACAATACGTGTAGAGATAGGAATGAAGGTGGGCACCTGGACTACTTCTTACATTTAATGTAAGAGAATAAGGTTTGAATAAAATGACTTGACTCCTATCAAGGGTTTTTGCAGTTACACTCACTGTAATGCCTATAAGCCCCCGCATTTAGTGCATACATTCAGCATCCAGAGTCTCACTCCAATACATAATACAATAAATACACAGGAAGCTTATTGTAATAAATATAACACCACTGCAAATGAAATAGTAATTAGAAACATAATTCAGACAGATTTTAGTTAATACCTATTTACTAGGAGGTGCTAATCTCTCAAATAAATGTTCTAAGTATACAAAATGTGCCTCCCTGCTCCCAACTTCCCTCTGTCAAAAACTGTTCACCCGCTAATTGGAATTTAAAAAATTGCCTCATTTTTTGGAGTATGTTGGCAACAGCTATACCAGCTTTTGGAAACTAAATGCTGCTGAGGTGGACAGTTTAGCACCTCACTTGCAAAAGCTGGCGTGGGCAAAGCAATCCATCCGCCCTGCCCTCCTCCAGCCGGGTCGGGATCCGCAGCACCGCTACTCCCACGAGTAGGAGTTGATGTGGCCAAAAAAAAGAAAAAAAAGGCAATTCTGTTTCCTCCCTCCTTGGTTGATTCCCAGCCAGCACATCAGCTCCCTGCAAGGCCATTAACTGCGGCAGGTGCAGGGGGACCTGCGGGCCGGAGGGGACTGGGGACAGCGTGACACCAGCCCAGCACATCTCTGCCCGTTGGGTGGACGGGCAACTGGAGGCTCAGGGGCTCCTCTGCTCGCTCCCTGCATTAAGAGCCGTGCCAGCGCGCTGCACTTCTGCTGGGTCTCTGGGGTGGCTCAGCCTTCATGCCTGAGCTTCGTAGTGAGCCTAGGAATTATTTACAAATTTAGAGTAACAGGCAGCAGAGGGGAAAATTGTTTATTCATACTAGAGTGGAGCCCAGAGGTCCCAGTGGAGACCAGGGCTCGCCTGCTCCTGCCGCTGAGCACGCGCAGGGTACACGGGAGAACCTGCTCAGCCCCGCGCCAGGCCAGGCAAAGGCAAGAAACGAGGGTGTTCTTTTGCCTCCATTTGCAGAAGGGGAAGGGAGTCAAGCTGACGCGACTTGCCGAGACGCACAGATAGCCTGTGGCGGGAGGGAAGCAGCTCTTCCGAGTCCCAGCGCAGTATTCACACCTCCAAATTATTCAAGTCCTCAGTGAAGCACTGCTGAGCCAACAAAAATGAGTTACAGCCTTTGCCCGGGACTTGACCCTTGTTCTCCAGAGAAAAGATTAAAGGGAGTAACAAAGATTAGCTTTTACTTCTCCTTTACGCGCGGCCGCAGCGGCTCCGAAGCCTTGCCCTAGCTGGGGACGGGCGCACAGGGTGCGACGTGAGCAGAGGGGGGCTGTGCTCGCAGAGCTGCGCCCTTCCCAGTGGGGAGGGGAAAGGAGACCCAGAGGGAGCCCCCCAAAGCGCCCGGGTGCAGCAGCCTCCCACCCCTCTGCGGTGCACTCTGATCAGGGAAAAAAGCAAATCGGTCCTATTCCTCCCCTCAATGCTTGGAAATCCCCCAAGACGCTCAGGTTGGAGGGAGAGCAGGCTGTGCTACGAAGTCTTCAGGCTCGTGGACATGTGTGCGCCAGCGATTGCCACCGCTGCTCAAGCCGGACCCGGGAGCGCCTGTCAGCCCTTGATGAAGTAAAGGCACAAATTGCCGTCAGCTGCGACAGCCCAGGGGTTGACCTGGCCCTAAGGAGACAGCGAGGGGGAAAAGTGGGGAGTCTTAGCCTACGTGGACTGTAATCCTGCAGCCCCAGGCTGTGCATTCATTGCTGTCTTTTCTCCCTCCATCACTGGGGTCATGTCCAGGAAGGAATTTTATCCTGCAGGGCTGCCAGCCTTTTAATCCAAGCAGTTCATTTTCTCCTTGGAATTCATCTTCTGGACCAGGACGCACTAACTGCGAGCCTGCATTTGTGATAAAGACCATGAGACATAAATATTTTACGCTGGTAATGAGATATTTAGCATTGATATACAGCTCAAAGCTCAGTGCAATTCCAGCTTTGTTAATTATAATGAACTATTGTAGGACTCGACTTCATCTGCTCCTTGTAAATCTTGCGATGCTGGTGTGATGTGCTGGTGGCTTCTTTCCAGGGTGAGGCTGGAGCTCAGCCTGGCGAATGTTTCATCAGATGTTCAGGCCCACTATAAGAGCAGTTTAATGGTGTGAATGGTGCGTGGGTTGTGTTATGCTGCTGCCTGGCTCCGTTCTGGAGATGAAGCTACAGTCCTGTGCATGGGGCCTGAGTACAACTCTACTGTAAATCCACCATTTTCCTCCTTGTATGTCTCAAGCAGGGACTGAAGGTGCTAACCATGAGGACTGTCTTCTGCTGCCTGAGCTGCCATGACCGGCAGGACAGTAAGCCAGCTTTGCTCATATAACTTGACCTCTGGAAGAGCATGTAGACCTTAGCCATCAGTTTTTTAAGCCCTTTGGACACCTTCTGTCAGCTGCCTGCTCTTCATGTGGCAATGTTAGAGTCTTGTCGCTCCTCCCAAAGCCTGCGATGGGCAGCAACTCTGTCCCCATCCCCTAGCCCTGCATCTGACACATCCCATCCCAATTTTGGCAAGCTTAAAGTTCACATTCATCAATAGTGTGGAAATGGTGCAGACACGCTATGTGTTGGGGTAAAAAATCTGTATTCAAAGCAAAGCCCACCTAAGGCCCCCTGGCTTTAGACTGCTACCAGGCTCAGGCGAGGAGGCACAAGTGTCCTCCCACATTTTCCTTTCTTGCCTGCTGAGGAGGAAGGGTCTGGTAAGGCACAACGCTTCTTACACTGGATAACATCCCTGAAGGGGAGGTGGCTGTTGTACCCCCCCCTCCCTCCTTCCCTACGTGCCTAGGAGAACCCATCTGTTCCTTTGCTTCTCCCTGTGTCTTTTGGGGGAAATGGCTCTTGGTCCGCACCATCACCGGGGGCTATCGCACGGCAGGAACGGCTCTGCTTCCCCAGCAAAAACGCTGCAGAGGCTTTTATCCCGAGAAATCCCAAGCCTTTAAAGTTACGTTCATGTGCTCAGAATCACCCAGGATCGGGCCCTTTGCCCTGAAGCGGGTGTAGGACGTGGGAGGAGCAGAGGAGATGACACTTTTGAGCTGATACTGAGAATTCCCCTCTCTCTGTCCAAACAGGCTAGCCAGCACGGCTCCGGCTCTGAATGAACCCTGCCTGTGCCGAAGCACCTGGAAACGGCAGAGATCAATGGCAGGAACAGCATCAAGTTAAAAATGCGACGGAGTGTGAAGCTGGCGCTGGGAACCGCCGTGCAGGAACGGCGCGGTTCCGCCTTTATTTAGAATTAGCAGATACTTGAAAAACTAGCTTAACATTTTGTCAGATGCTAAGCATAAATCTGGATAATAATTCACGCTACACTAGACTCTTTATAACAGTAGTTTGCTAAAACAAATTGAATTCAAACCTATATTCATTTACTAACGTAATGCATGGCATATCTGTGAATAATTTTTCATAGTCTAAAAAAAATTCTAGGCACAGACTTAGTTGGAAAAGGGCCAGCAAATCTAAAATTAATGTACATTAAAGCATAACTGGTACTCTAAGTGCGTTTGTTATATGCAACAATAACTGCTTTAAGCCCTTTTTTTGAGAAAGAGATGATTGTGTAATAGCTAAAAGAAGTTGAGATCTGAAAATCCTGGGGTAGAATGACAAATCAGAGTTTCTTATATTTTAAACTGAGGTTGTGCAAATTTAGGAGGAGGGAAAGACCCAAGCAATTTGGCACTTAGAAGATGCAGTGTTATTAATGGAACAACTTAAAGAAAAAGTTTGCCTTTTTCTTTTTTAAATGGTTACTGGGGGTGGAAAGAATGAAACTTCTTTGCTTTTGAAGATGTGTTGAAACATCTCCACTCTCTCCCCATCTCTCCATCACTTGAAAGCATGCGACTTCATAAAAAAAAGAGAAATTATTCCACTTTTATGCATCGCATTCCAAAACCGAAGCAATTCCAATTCTTTTTTTTTTGAGGGATAATAGGGAAAAAAGTGCTAAGTTCTGTAAAAGTGAGGGCCCGCTTCTACACCCCTTCTGCACAAAACCGGCCGTTGCAGTCCTGCCCGAAGCAACGCAGGTAAGGTGTGCTCGCCAGCCATCTGCGTCGCCGGTGAAAGCCCACCCCTCAGTGTGACCTGCTGCACAGACAGGACCCTTTGGACGAGAGCGGTGGGATTTATCGGGGCCACCCAGAGCACGAAGGGTGGAAGACACCCAGCAGTGTCTCGGGTTTTATGTTCCTGCCTCCTACGAAGATTCATACTTCAGAAAGCAAGAACGCTCATTGCACACCATCCAAAGGCTGCCTTACATTTCACCTCTGTGTCATCCCCTCCAACGCACGTTAATATTAATTTCTTCTTCCTCCCCCATCCCAACAATTATTTATTTTGCAGAGGATTTACTGTGACACTTCAGCTGAAGGCAACGTGTATAAGCCCCACTCCTGCTGTACAAGAATTAATTTTTAGAATTCTTAATTTATTACCAATTAATTTCTTCTAAATTATAGGAGAGGCGACCTGCTGTAGATAACTGTTCCTTTCTAATGCCTTCCTAGAAAATCTTTCATTAATGAGCCCATTAATTTAACGGTGGCAGGGGCAAATCATCCAGAGAGAACCCTTCAGTTGCAATCTGTATGTCCCGCCTCATATTCTTGAGAACATGGTAAGAAGAAAGCTGGGTTTGTTCGCAATAAATGCTGGGATAAAATATGCCTGTATATGTATGTATGCAAATAGCCTGATCTAGCATCATTAAACCTCTTAAGGAAATATGAAGTTTTGAAGCCATTTCCCACTTTAGAGCTCAGGCAATGACTGGAGCATCTGCATTAAATGTTTAATGTTCAGCGGAAGTGCAAATCACCATTTAATTAACTTCTTCCATAAAATATGATAGTTTAGTGAAGTGAACACAGATGAATTATCATTATTCAGAAGGATGCTGAATGTGTTGGTGAATACCAGACTTTACAAAGCTGACAACAGTGGATCGGGGGGTTCCTGGTATCTAAAACAGAGTGGGTTTTTTTAAGGGACCGTTTATTATTCATGAAACTGCATTTTTCCATAGCAGCCACTGTTATCAGACCCAGGCATGTGAACGCACAATTAAAGGCAAAATAACTACTGCCAACAGCTGGCAAAAAATAACTTCCTTGAGCAACCGTTCATTCAGCTTCTGAGCTGGAGCTTCTGCAAAGCCAGTGTTTGATGTTAAAAATGAATGTCCTGAGCTGTCTCAGCCTGTGCTCGGGCTTCCCGGAGGGCCAGAGATGGATCCTGCCCTCTGAGGCGCTGCAAGACCATGTCCCATTGCTTTGCTAGAAGTGCCCCCGTTCCTCCATGGTCTGTGAAGCTAAAGGGTGCTCAGCAGACTCACTGATTTCTTGCTAAACTCCAATTTTGTGGAGTTCGTTCATCCCCTAAGCCATCTGGAAAGGATTAACCACTTTGAATGGATTCATTTTATCTGATTATTGCCATCTACCACCACGCCAGTCATCTACGCTCCTCTGTAGTGCGTGGAGACGAGGACAAGTCTGTTGAGCTGAGGACAAGTCCGTTGAGCGCTCTTATCTTAGACATCTCTCATGGTGAGTCACCTCCTTAAAATACCTTTCCCTCTCTCTCTTGATTATAGATGGGGCCTAGCTGCTCATTTTATGTGGAACAGTTAATTATTTTTTTAAAAAAAACCCCATACTACTGCTGTACTATACATCGCCAAAGAGCCAGGCCAGGCAGACATCTCATCTCCGGGGAGAGGAGAGCCTTTCCCGCAGTATGTTGGTTTAGGAGGCAGCCCAAGCGAGAGCTAGTGCAGAGTGCCCCTGGGGAATAACGCTCAAAACAGGGGGAAAAAACCTGTGTGAAGATGACCTGAGGCACTTCTGATTGTTTGAGAAATGAAGAGTAATGAAGCCAAATGTTTCAAAGTTGGAGTTCTCCTATTTTATTTTCACTCTTCCACTAACAATGATCCTGCACTTCATCTCTCGGGTTCTGAGCTAACAGTGCTTCTGCTTGCCGAAATCTTTTCTTCCCTTTTGATAGATGTTTCCTTGAAACAACCCTTCTCTATATAAAAACACATTCCATTTGAGCAGTCACTAAAACCGTCTTAATGTCTCCACTCTTCACTTGAAGAAAAACACCGGTCCCAGCGAGGTGATTCTCTGCTTACAGAGAGGTAAATACGTCTGTGTCGAATCCAGCTTAATTTAATGTCACTTCAGCAATCATTTAACTCTGGTTGGCTGTCAGAAACCATCTCCTTTGCCTTGAATACTTGCCGTTAACTTCCCATCGATAACTCCCTAATCTGTAACAATCCTGCGCCTTTTCCCCCTGCTCCTTTCACCAGCCCGGCCCGGTCCCCTCTCCCGCTCTCGGCGATGCCCGCCGGCGCGGGCTCACGGCTCACGGGGGCTACAGGCTGAGATGTGGCACTGATCTTTCAAGATAATTTCTTACCGTGTGTGCTGCTGACGTGCTTACACGTGCGCACACGTATAACCGCTGCTTCTTGCTGAAGGATGTGTCCCCGCGTTGCCTTTTGCCATCTTTAGCTGGGTTGCTTAAGTCTGAAGTTAGAGATGGTTCCTATCGGAGAGAGACGGGCAACTGGCACACGTGGGGGTACAAAACGTTGGGTTTGTCCGTTTGCAAACAGGACAGATGAAAATAGTTCCACGTCCAGAAAATAAAGTGTTACAACAAACGTGTATTTGTGCTGGTTTTGGCAGGGATAGAGTTAATTTTCTTCACAGTAGCTGGCATGGGGCTGTGTTCTGGGTTTGTGCTGGAAACAGCGTGGATAACCCAGGGCTGGTTTCGTCACTGCTGAGCAGGGCTGACACAGAGCTCCTCACCCCAGCCCACCAGCGAGGAGCTGGGGGGGCACAGGGAGCTGGGGGGGGACACAGCCGGGACAGCTGACCCCGACTGACCCAAGGGATATTCCACACCATATGGCGTCATGCTCAGCACATAAACCTGGGGGAAGATGAAGGAAGGGGAGCAATGGCATTTGTCTTCCCAAGTAGCCGTTAGGCGTGACGGAGCCCTGCTCTCCTGGAGATGGCTGCACACCCGCCTGCCCATGGGAAGGAGTGAATGAATTCCTTGTTTTGCTTTGCTTGCGCACACGGTTTTGCTTTACCTCTTAAACTGTCTTTATCTCAACCTGTGAGTTTTCTCATTTTTACCCTTCCGATTCTCTCCCCCATCCCATCGCGGGGAGTGAGCGAGCGGCTGCGTGGGGCTGAGCTGCCACGACAGTATTGCAGTGCTTAAATATGAGTGTCCAAGAGGATCCTGGATGAAGTTTCTAGAGGCACCCAAGGCACAAGGACAGTTAGCTGCTTGCAGAAGGGATTTACGAGGCCCATCATGCTAAACCAGCTTCCTACTGCCCAGCCCGGCCAGGTGAAAATACCAGAATTCAACCAAGTGTAAGTCAGGGATATCATGGCACAGCAAGTCCACCCTGATCATGACCACAAGAATGAAGGACTTGAATTTTCTACAAATACAGAGCAGAACAGCATGTTTTTCAGTAGTCACCAGCTTCAGAGAAGCTCTGAAGATGCCATGAATGCAATCACCTGAAAAGAGCAGGAGAGTGTTTATGCAGGTGGCAGTTTATCAATCGATCATCACTTTCATCAACAGCTTTTCATTCCTTGTTCCCATCAATAAGGACATCTCTGAAGCTTCGTTCCGATCAGGACAGACTAATTGGTACTAGAAAGTTCAGTGTTTGAAGATTGTATGATTAGGGAAATGTACAAATTCAATTTCTTCCAACCAGATTCAATTCTAATCTAATCAGAGAGATAGAAAACTCCAGTGTAATAATGACAAAGAAAATGACTTTGTTTCAGGCCATTTAAATGTCCCTTACTGCAAACACTCCAACAGAAGAGGCTGTGTTTAGAGTCAGAGACAGGGTATTTGCTTTGAATTCAACAGCAAATGGGCCATTTTCTGTGTCTAAATTAACATTCTCTCTTTTTGAGAGAGAGAGAGAGACACCATCTAAGTCAAATGAGCATTTGTGACATTTAATAAAGCAATTATATCTAAAGGCTAGGGGCTGGAGATAGAATAGACTGGCTAATGTTGTCTCGGAAAAGTCTCTCGATAAAGGAATGATGCTTCTCTGCAGGCTTCCGATGACCTTGAACAGATTAAAATTGGTAGTGGAGAGCATCTTCCATCAGCACTATTTAAGTCAAACCCAGATCTGAACAAAAGCAGGTTATTATGTGTTCCTAGGTAGGTATTTCATAGGAGCCGAAAGGACTGAGGAGCCTTGTTGGCTCCCCGGCTCTGAAGCGCTTGACAGCACGGCCAACCAGCAGCCCCAAAGTGGCTGCACCACCTCTTGGCCACCTAGCCTGCTTGGTACCAACTGTATCATAGGTGGCTTTTATGTCTTGGACTCAGACCCAAGCTGTGCTGCTAGACTGCTGCAGACACCTCAGCTAGCTAGTTTGAAATGAGTTTAGGTCTATCTACATAAGCTTCACTTGCTCCTTTGGCTTTCTTCATAACTCAGTCCTAACGCTGAGCAGTTCAAAAAGTTTGAAGATGGACATTCAAAGCATACTGAGCTTTTTGGAAATGTTACTGTTGGTATTACAGTAATGCCTGGAGTTTCTGAGCAGGGATCAGGGCTCTCGCAGCCACACAAGCATAAGGAGGATATATCTGGAGGTACAATTTCACAAAAGCAACCCGTTTGGTCTAGATGTTCTCCTGGAAAGAAATTCCCACCAAGTGCCTTGTCAGCAGAGCAGCATCTATGTTGAGAGTTGTTGGAGTGTCTCACTGGGTGCTTGTTCTTGACTCAGCAACAATAAAAATCAAGGAGAGGCCAAACTACAAGATTGTGTTTGAGAAACTCAACATTTAAGTGACTCAGAGTTGGTTGATGAGTCAGTGGCACAGCTGGAAATAAACTCTAGGAGCCATGGCTGTACAACCACTCTTTTCTTGATGTGACACTGCTTACTGTTAGAGCTGTAAAGTTCTTCTCGCTGGCCTCGGAAACAGCAGCTCATTTACTCGCTGCACATTCAGCCCAGATGGGCCAGCATCGCTTCGGAGCGGCCTCACCACGACACACCTCGGCGTCAGCTGGAGATACTTCCACACTCCTAACAATATGCATTGTCTCGAGCTGGTGCGCAGCCGGGATCAGCAGAGCGTTTCTTTTTCTTTATGCATTTTTAAAGTGAATTTTCTGCTTGTGAGAGGTTCTTGATTGGCAGGTCTGGAGACTGAAGTCCTTAATTTAGCAGGCAAACAGGGGCAGAATGGTTACAATATGAGCTTTACTTCTGTTCTAGCGTTTTGTTGGGCCTCAAATTTGGGCTGAATGGAGTAACGCTAAGCATGAGAAAAATTTCCCTTTACTTCCTGGCCTATCCACATGCCAAAAGGTTGGCTGATAGGAAGCTTACTGTGTTTATGGGTGACCCTGAGGTTTGATTTCAACCCAGTTGTTATATCAGCTGAGGCTTTATTGACAAGGATCTATTCTTGTACTTTCTTTTTCCAGCTAATAAAAACTCCGGCCAACAATACTGACCCAGCTGTGAGCAGCTCAGTGCTTTTTCTCTGCTCCTACAAAACAAACCCCGCTTACTGCGTCTCTCGGTCTAGCCCTGCTCACGGCAGCTCGCTCCCCAAGCACCGAGGCTGGGGAACCCCAACGGGGAAGGCCGTCTTGCTCAGAGAACTGCAAGGACAGAAGGATGAAGCTGCCATGCCTGTGTGATGAGACTCAAGTTGAACTGTTTAGATGGCTCATGCGATGAGAACTTAGTCCTTGCATGAAAACGCTCCTTTCGGCAAGTAGCAGCTAGACTCTAAAACTGAGAAAAGGGGGCAAGAATTCAGACTAATGTCAGAGATTTCAGAGAAACTGCCCCAGATTTATCCTGTTGCACGACAAAGTCCATGCAGGCACGTGTGATTATAAGCAACGATAATCGAGAGACCAACTCCTGGCAGCCAGTGCCCCTGCGCAAGGGGCCGTGCAAACGCATGGAAATGTTGTCCTGGTCATTAGCAGCCTTCCTTTTAACTCAAAACCTTGGCAAAAAAGGCTTTGCCTGGGTGATCTTGTAACTTGTTTGACGAGCCACGGTTTAATCCTGCAGATCCTCGCACCAGCCCGTCTTTCCGCGCAGCGCCCACCAGCCAGTGGGTACCGTGCTCACCGGCAGAGACCCTCCGGCGCCCTGGGAGAGCCCGAAGCCTTCCCAAACTCCTCCAGCAACGACTCCCCAGCAGTGCGAGATTTTAGGAGCTTCTGTTTGTGATAAAGGAGGGAATGCTCTTTCCATTGAATTGAGTGGAAATTTTCTTAAAAAATACCCTGATTCAGTGCCATGAAAAAGCACCTCCCAGTCAGAGGGCAATTTAAATCGATAAATATTACCAACATTTAATGGAACTAAAAATCATTTCAGAAGAGAAGGTGAACCAAAACTAGCAGTCTTTTAAGTTTAATGACATACGAATGAAACCAGATAATCTGTGCAGTTGACATAATCATCTATGTTTTATTCCATTCAATTATTTGTTAATAAACACAAGCCCCTCTATTGCAATTTAATACTCTCAAATTATAGATGAAGGTAGGGACTACCTGTCTTTTAAGTAATTAAATTGTTGGGTTTTGGTTACAGAGGATTTTATTACCCCAATAATACCATTTTCAGGAGAGGTTTTCATAAGCTTCATTTGCATGTTGATTTTTTTATAGTAATTATCAGTAAAAGGTCAAATATTTGCTTTATCTATATAATTCAATTTTCGAAATGCCTTTGGGATTCAAATTAACTCCCTTGTAATATCTTCATTGAAAAAGAAGATTAATTATGCTTACAAGAAACCTAATTTGGCTTATCAGACCTTTAATGTTACAGGGATCGTTAATGCATTTAAATTTAGGATTAGTAGAGTGATCTGGTTCCATTATTTTGGTGACTTTAATATTTGTCGTTATTTTTATGCAAACAGTTTCTTTTCCCTAAAGTGAAATTATAATGTCTATTATAAAGGAAATAAACATTATATATTGACCTTAGTAATTATGCTTCTGGTTTTTAAGAGTGCATAAAAAGATGTATTTGTGACTCACATATAAATTCAGCATTCACGCGTTAAGCGGACTCCGGGCGGTAACGCTGCAAAATTCACACTCGGAGGAGGACTTGGGAGCGGGAGTCACGGCAGTGTCGCAGTCGGGACCCCCAGAAGGAACCCCGGAGCTTCAGCCCCGCCGCGCGCATCCCCCCCTCCGCCTGCATCCCGCGCGCAGGCTGCTGCCCGCCGCGGGCTCAGCGCTTCGGGGGGCAGCGCCGGGGGGCCTGGGCTGCTGGGGATGTCTGGGGGACGCTCGGCTCCGGTGCGGTTGCTCTCGCGGGCGTTTTTCGGTTGCACTGACTTGGTTGGGAGCAGAATTAGAGCAATAGAGAGTGCTTTTGAGAGTACTGTCTGCAGGCCTGGGTTCATCCCACCTGCTTAAAAACACCCCAAACCCACCTCATTTCCTTCCCTGGTTTTCGTCCCCTCCAGAAATACTGTGTGCACAGCCCACAAATCTGATTTTGCGGGTGGCTGCAGGCAGGGGTTGACTTTGCTGGCTGCATGAGGAAGAACTGGGAGCACTCCAAAGCCGATGCTGCTGTATAAACCTCTAACTGTATTAATAAACACATATCAGTGCTCTTCTACCTGGCTTCTCTCTGCCTTAGTTAAGCTGTGGTTGTTGGTACGGGATACGATTATTCACGCCATGCTGATTGCCAGGATTTTGGGTTATTTATGCCAGGCTAATTGCTGTGGTATCGCAGTGTTCATGCTAAGCTAATCACCATGGTATTGGATTATTTATACTGAGCTCACTGCTGTGGTATTGGGTTATTTATGTTGAGCTCATTGCTAGGGTATTGTGTTATTCATGCCGTGCTCATAGCGCTGTGGTATCGGGTTATTTATCTTGTGCTTATCCCTGTGATATCTGATTATACTGATTAAACCAGTTGCTCCTCTTGGTAGGTTATTCCATTGCCTGATCTAGTATCAGAGGGGAAAATCATCCCTTCTCTGCTCTTCAGATCAGGTTCACATTAATGTTTACCTTTGGTTGATGCTCTGTGAAACCTCCCGGCAGCGTAACTCCACCAGAGAACCTGGATGTAGAGTCTCCAAGCGGTCGCACAAGCAGCGAAGACGTGTCAGCGCTGTGGAGGCTGCCCTCGCTTGTACCAGCTCCGTCTCTGAATCGGCATTTCTATAGCAGTGCGATGGAGGTTACGAGCTCGGGCTCACTGATACCTGGACAAAGAGCTCCGATCATTTTCTTGAGTCCTGCATCGGATTTGCCTTCGTTCTGCTGTTCGTTGGCATCAGGACTCCTGCAAGACGTTCTCTTCTTAGAAATTTCTGAATATGCTACGTGAGGTCATCTATTTTTGCAATTCATTTGCTGCCAGCTCCAAATCCATCCCTCTTGATCTGAACGGCATTGCTGTCTTCTGCAGTTGGTTTACTCATTTGGTAGAGTCCAGTGAGCAAACCAACCGCTCCCGGACCTTGTTGGTTAGCCTTTTGGTGACTGGTACGGTGCATAGCACAGAACCAGACTTGTTGCCCTTGTAGGACTTGAATTCTACAAGGATTGCTTAGAATTGGGATAATTTCAACATATAAAGTAGCAGGACATCCACATGCAACTGAGGCATGCGATGCATTAACTCCTTCAGTACTTGAAAAGAAAATATGGCCAGGACTTTTCACCCCTTCATTTACCAGGTGTCCTACATCCCATACAGCCTACTTATATCGCATAATAGAGACGAGATATGTAAACCTGAGCGAGTCCAGCGGTAACATGCACATTGTCACATGATTTTGCAGTGCTCGAGTGTCCAGCGTAGCCGGGGAATAGATGCTCATACCCTTTCAGGGCCAAATATACCGTATTCTCAGCCTTCAGACACTCTGCTCCGTGAGTAATGACTGCATTACAGGCCCACTTCGTAAGTGATGAGCCGTTGGAGGCCTCTCTGAGAGTGACCAAATCATTACACGCTGGTGTAAGTAGGGGCGTTCGACACGGTCATTTTTCTCCTCCAGCCCTGCAAGCGCAGCAGTAAGAGGGCACACGCCGTCATTCGCAGTTCCAGGAACAGGCGACGCTCTCTTGGCAAAAGGACTTTTCTTTGCTCGTGGGACTGCGGCTGCAGCAGGGCTTGTGCCGAGCAGCAGATGTTTGTACCCGGCTGACGCCTTCAGATACCCACACAGATATCACTGGCCCAAATCGCTTCATCTGCCTTCTCCTGGAAGGCGCTGCTCCGCGGTGCTGTCCTCTCCTCGGCTTTGAGAAGCCTCACTGGTTAGCCTCAGCTGGATGCCTAACTTCGGGAAGAGATGGATTTCATCCCTAACGGATGCGTCCAGGGTCAGACGGAAGGATTCAAACCCTGCTACCTCACTCTCCCCCCAGCCCCCTGCATTCCTGCCCATTGCTCCAGACTGAGCTGTGGCTGCCGCTCGTCGCTGCCGGTTACACACCAAGAAAAACGATCGGCTTAGTGGTGTCTGCTTTTCTTTAAATTGTTTCCAGGATTTTTTTGTGCATCAGTGACTCAGTGCCATCTATGTTTCAATACTGCAAACTTTAAAGGTGCTTAATACATTAAAAAAAATAAATCTTTGCAAGAAATAAGCACTGATGTTAGATTAGGAGAAAATCTTTTAAAGTGTTTTTGTTTTGCTAACAGAATGCTGCTATGTATTATTCATTACAGCCTCTGAGATTTAATTATTATTAGTGCTACTGATGATTGCTAGAAAAATAAACCATAGCAGAAGGTGTCCGTCATTGTGTGAAGGGCATATATATGTTGTATAACTCAGTAGACCCATTTGCATTAATCTCATTAGCTGCTCACAATGCAACTCCTGAACTGCTTCTTGCTGGGGGACCGGGAGAGTGCCGACGAGAGGGGACACGCCTGCCCTGCCTGCTCTGCCCTCCGTGCCCCGTCCCCACGCGCCTGCCTGGGCTTTGTCCTTCATAACGCAGAGCCGAGGATGGGTTCATTACGTCCATCTCTGGCTCTTTGCCTACGCCTGGTCCGTACCTGGGGTTCCTCTTGCGGGACTGCTCGACCGCTTTCACCCCCCCGGGCAGCCCTTCCCACCCCGCGCAGTCTCATCCTCAGCGCTGAGGCTCTTGCAACAGGGAGGATGAAGTTGTTCTGCCAGGACCAGCCCTGGTCTCTGCCTGGCGGCTTGAGGCGAATGCAGGAAAGCGACTGGAGTGAGCTTAAGAGGAAATCTTGATTCAGCAACAAGCGATGCCTTTTAGCGTGCTCTAAACAAGACACACAACCTCGCCGGCAGAGCATTCAAAGGCTCTGCCATTCCATGCTCTCTCCCAGCCTCAATCATTGAGATTCATAGATGATTGGTATTTTCCTCACTCCACTTCAGTGTAATACAATCCCAGGTAACTCAGTTCAGCCCTGCACAGTACATCATTCGTTATTGCACCAGCCACACGAACGGCATCTTGCAGCATTTCCTGGGATTAAATAGCACAGGGCCGTAGACGCTTGTGCCGGGAGCTGTGGTGGTGAGGGAGGGGGCAGCACACCTTTCATCCCTCCCTGCTGCGTTGGAGCTCTGCACCCACCCTTCCCATTCACCCCAAGCCCTCTGCGAAGCTTGTAGCCTCTCTGCTGGCACCTAATGTACCCACTGACTTGAAAGTCTCATTAATTGCCTGCTAGCTCTTGCATGGCCTGTCTCAGAGGTGCTGGAGCTACGTATGATGTCTGTGCAAGGGTTTTAACAAAATACTGCGCATGCGTTGCCTTTCCGTTTAGCAACTCTGTTATCCCTGGCTCCACATTTGGGGCTCTCATGAGAGCCCAGAGAGAGGAGGAGAAGAACATGAGTTCTTTAGACTTAAATTCAATCTCTGCCCCTTCTGTCTTACGTGACCTTGTTAAATCACTGAATCTTCAAAGGATCTAATTTCTCCATCTGCTCCATTAGAGGAGAGGGAGCCAGTCATGTCAGTTATGTTATGAGCTACTTGGACACGGGCAGGGTGGGGGTCGAATAAGGACTGGGACAGTGCGACCACTCTGTCCTGTGAATATCTGCAGGCAGACGGGGCAGCACTGCCACAGATCAGGTCTCTGGGCTTGGTGTTTCCTACTACATGGCACTTCTTACTCAGCCCTCCTCTTGAGACTCCTGTATGTCTCAAGAGGCTTGGTCTCTCGGACAGTCCCATACCTGTGTGAGATCTGTTGCCTCGTCTTTAATCCCCATCCTTTCTCCCTTCTTAAAAGCATCCCCTGTAAGGGAACAAAACAAAGGCTGGAAAAACTGCCGGGAGGCTATAATGAATCAGGAGGAAGGCTGTGAAACATGTCCCCCACGATGGGCACGTAGATGTTAACGGGTCCAAGCACGTGCAGTCTCTAACCGCAGAGGCTGAACAACGTTCAGTGAAATCTAGAGGCCTACAAGGCTCCAAAGAAGGGAAGAGTATTCCAGTAACTTGCTTTTCCACTCCAGCTCCTATTGTGAGATGAATGCATTAACTGCACGGAAGCACATCAAAGGAGAAAAAGCAGGAGCTGAATCTTTCAGAAAAGACAACAACAAAGGAGATCATAGGACAGCAGGACTGAATTGAACCAGGTATCCACTGGGGAGGTGGGATATGGAAGAGGTTTGACATCCCTGATTTGCAAGGGAGAACTTGAACACAAAGACACGTATTGAAATCTTAGCCAGCGCAGTGTCTCTCATACAAAGCAGACAAAGTTTGATCCTATTTATTTTGTGTTATTATAGACATGAGGTCTTAATAGTTAATATCCTGCCTCCTACCTGCACATGTGGAGGACATTGATTGTCCTTCTCCTGCGTTGGCCCCAATATTTGGATCCGGTTTTCCCCTCCCTATGTTTTATGTAGGTTGCTGCCCTGGCTGCTGTCTTTAGCCTCCCCACTGGCAGCATAAAACCTTTACTGGGTTTTACATTACCCTTATGGAGGCAAAACAACCGCTGTCTTCAGCAAAGATTGAATGAAGATCTCAGGATTTAGCCCAGCAGTTTTCTAATCTGCTTCTGGGACCCTTTAGAGGGAAAGGCAGTAGATAAATACGGGACGGTTGGCTGAGTGGAGCGCAGGCGGCCGGGCTGCTACAGGTCATAACTCAGCGCTTCCCTATTGCAGCCAGTAGCCCACTCTGTCCTTGGAGCCACGACGCCAAATGTTTTTATTGGGACTTGCGTGTTTAAAGGCTGGAGCTAATCTCATAAAATGGACGTGTAAAGTGCTGGACATTTACACTTGGATTGTTGAAAGCATATGGTCATGGGGCCACGGAGGGTGTTTCTCTGATTCTAACACAGAAATATGCATTACATCTAAATTGACACTGAAAACTGACCTGAGCCTGGTATTAGAGAAGATTAAATTAACCCCCAGCAATAGCTCCATATTACAAAAATGGTTAGATCTTAATAAATTGAAAATGATAACAGCAGCAAAAGCTGTACTTTTTCCCTCATGTTCCTTTATTGCTGTAACACTTCTTTCCAGTTTGTTGCTTCCGTGGGTTTTATTAGCACATTTCAGTGGAGTAGATTTGCTCTGAAG